>CM027837.1:22500-1222500 GCA_016097545.1 Eucalyptus victrix
CCCTAAACCCTAAACCCTAAACCCTAAACCCTAAACCCTAAACCCCTAAACCCTAAACCCTAAAAACCCTAAACCCTAAACCCTAAACCCTATACCCTAAAACCTTAAAACCCTAAACCCCAAACCCCAAACCCCAAACCCTAAACCCTAAACCTTAAACCCTAACAATAGGAGCAATACCACGGCTTGCAATGCTACATATTAAATCCATCTAAAATACGACCACATATGCCCTATAAGTCAAATCCAATAAACGACAAGAATGATCCCTAAGGACCACAATGCCAAGAGAAAAGATAGGTCACTAAAATCTTTCATGTTAAAATATTTCGATGACATCCACTTTGTCTCATGCAGTAATCCGATGTCTCTACTCAGAAGGAACATATCATCTACATAGAGTATCAAAAAATATATGTTTCCTCTCACTAACCTTGCAGCATATATATCGATCTACTTTGTTCTCAATAACTCCAAATAAAATAATAATACTATGAAACTTTAAGCCCATTTTGTCTTATAACCCATTTGCGGGCGATAGGCTTATAACCTTCAACCAATTCGACAAACTCCCAAACACCATTGTGTTTCATAGATTACATTTCATCTTTCATCACATCTAGCCATAAATAAAATTGATGACCCTAAACCCTCAACCCTAAACCCTAAAACCCTCAACCCTCAACCCTCAACCCTCAACCCTCAACCCTAAACCCTAAAACCTAAACCCTCAACTCTAAACCCTAAACCCTAAAACCTTAAAACCCTAAGCCCCAAACCCTAAACCCCAAACCCCAAACCCCAAACCCTAAACCCTAAACCTTAAACCCTAATAATAGGAGGAATACCGGCTTGCAATGCTACATATTAAATCCATCTAAAATACGATCCTCATATACCCTATAAGTCAAATCCAATAAACGAAAAGAATGATCCCTAAGGACCACAATGCCAAGAAAAAGTTAGCTCACTAAAATCTTTCATGTTAAAATATTTCGATGACATCCACTTTGTCTCATGCAGCAATCCGATGTCTCTACTCACAAGGAACATATCATCTACATAGAGTATCGAACAAGATATGCCCTAAACCCTCAACCCTAAACCCTAAAATCCTCAATCCTCAACCCTTAACCCTCAACCCTAAACCCTAAAACCTAAACCCTCAACCCCAAACCCTAAACCCTAAAACCTTAAAACCCTAAGCCCTAAACCCTAAACCCCAAACCCCAAACCCCAAACCCCAAACCCTAAACCTTAAACCCTAATAATAGGAGCAATACCGGCTTGCAATGCTACATATTAAATCTATCTAAAATACGATCCGCATATGCCCCTTAAGTCAAATCCAATAAACGACAAGAATGATCCCTAAGGACCTCAATGCCAAGACAAAAGATAGCTCACTAAAATCTTTCATGTTAAAATATTTCGATGACATCCACTTTATCTCCTGCAGTAATCCGATGTCTCTACTCACAAGGAACATATCATGTACATAGAGTATCGAAAAAGATACGTTTCCTCTCACTGACCTTGCAGCATATATATCGATCTACTTTGTTCTCAATAAATCCAAATACAGTGATAATACTATGAAACTTTAATTACCATTATCCGGAAGCTTGTTTAGGACCATAAATAGACTTTTTCAATCAGCATATAAGCTTACGAATCATCTGCTGCAAAACCAGAGCCGCACCATATAGACCTCCTTATTAAGGTTTCTATTTAGAAAAGTAGTTTTAACATCCATTTAGTATAACTCCATATCAAAATGAGCTACCACTATCAATATCACTTTTAAAGAATCTTCAGAAGAAACTAGAGAAAAAGTTGCTTCATAATCTATTCCTTCTCTTTGAGTGAAACCCTTAACTACTTGTCGACTTTAAATTTCTCAATCTTTCTTTGAGAATCCCTTGTAGTCTTATAAACCCATTCGCAGCCGTTAGGCTTATAACCTTCAACCACTTCAACAAACTCCCAAACACCATTGTGCTTCATAGATTACATTTCATCTTTCATCACATCTAGCCATAAATAGAATTGATGACCCTAAACCCTCAACCCTACACCCTAAAACCCTCAACCCTCAACCATTAACCCTCAACCCTCAACCCTAAAACCTAAACCCTCAACTCTAAACCCTATACCCTAAAACCTTAAAACCCTAAACCCCAAACCCCAAACCCCAAACCCTAAACCCTAAACCTTAAACCCTAACAATAGGAGCAATACACGGCTTGCAATGCTACATATTAAATCCATCTAAAATACGACCACATATGCCCTATAAGTCAAATCCAATAAACGACAAGAATGATCCCTAAGGACCACAATGCCAAGAGAAAAGATAGGTCACTAAAATCTTTCATGTTAAAATATTTCGATGACATCCACTTTGTCTCATGCGGTAATCCGATGTCTCTACTCGAAGGAACATATCATCTACATAGAGTATCAAAAAATATATGTTTCCTCTCACTAACCTTGCAGCATATATATCGATCTACTTTGTTCTCAATAAATCCAAATAAAATAATAATACTATGAAACTTTAAGCCCATTTTGTCTTATAACCCATTTGCAGGCGATAGGCTTATAACCTTCAACCAATTCGACAAACTCCCAAACACCATTGTGTTTCATAGATTACATTTCATCTTTCATCACATCTAGCCATAAATAAAATTGATGACCCTAAACCCTCAACCCTAAACCCTAAAACCCTCAACCCTCAACCCTCAACCCTCAACCCTCAACCCTCAACCCTAAACCCTAAAACCTAAACCCTCAACTCTAAACCCTAAACCCTAAAACCTTAAAACCCTAAGCCCCAAACCCTAAACCCCAAACCCCAAACCCCAAACCCTAAACCCTAAACCTTAAACCCTAATAATAGGAGGAATACCTGGCTTGCAATGCTACATATTAAATCCATCTAAAATACGATCCTCATATACCCTATAAGTCAAATCCAATAAACGAAAAGAATGATCCCTAAGGACCACAATGCCAAGAAAAAAGTTAGCTCACTAAAATCTTTCATGTTAAAATATTTCGATGACATCCACTTTGTCTCATGCAGCAATCCGATGTCTCTACTCACAAGGAACATATCATCTACATAGAGTATCGAACAAGATATGCCCTAAACCCTCAACCCTAAACCCTAAAATCCTCAATCCTCAACCCTTAACCCTCAACCCTAAACCCTAAAACCTAAACCCTCAACCCCAAACCCTAAACCCTAAAACCTTAAAACCCTAAGCCCTAAACCCTAAACCCCAAACCCCAAACCCCAAACCCCAAACCCTAAACCTTAAACCCTAATAATAGGAGCAATACCGGCTTGCAATGCTACATATTAAATCTATCTAAAATACGATCCGCATATGCCCCTTAAGTCAAATCCAATAAACGACAAGAATGATCCCTAAGGACCTCAATGCCAAGACAAAAGATAGCTCACTAAAATCTTTCATGTTAAAATATTTCGATGACATCCACTTTATCTCTGCAGTAATCCGATGTCTCTACTCACAAGGAACATATCATGTACATAGAGTATCGAAAAAGATACGTTTCCTCTCACGACCTTGCAGCATATATATCGATCTACTTTGTTCTCAATAAATCCAAATACAGTGATAATACTATGAAACTTTAATTACCATTATCCGGAAGCTTGTTTAGGACCATAAATAGACTTTTTCAATCAGCATATAAGCTTACCTGAATCATCTCTTACCAAAACCTTGAGCCGCACCATATAGACCTCCTTATTAAGGTTTCTATTTAGAAAAGTAGTTTTAACATCCATCTAGTATAACTCCATATCAAAATGAGCTACCACTATCAATATCACTTTTAAAGAATCTTGAAGAAACTAGAGAAAAAGTTGCTTCATAATCTATTCCTTCTCTTTGAGTGAAACCCTTAACTACTTGTCTCACTTTAAATTTCTCAATCTTTCTTTGAGAATCCCTTGTAGTCTTATAAACCCATTCGCAGCCGTTAGGCTTATAACCTTCAACCACTTCAACAAACTCCCAAACACCATTGTGCTTCATAGATTACATTTCATCTTTCATCACATCTAGCCATAAATAGAATTGATGACCCTAAACCCTCAACCCTACACCCTAAAACCCTCAACCCTCAACCATTAACCCTCAACCCTCAACCCTAAAACCTAAACCCTCAACTCTAAACCCTATACCCTAAAACCTTAAAACCCTAAACCCCAAACCCCAAACCCCAAACCCTAAACCCTAAACCTTAAACCCTAACAATAGGAGCAATACACGGCTTGCAATGCTACATATTAAATCCATCTAAAATACGACCACATATGCCCTATAAGTCAAATCCAATAAACGACAAGAATGATCCCTAAGGACCACAATGCCAAGAGAAAAGATAGGTCACTAAAATCTTTCATGTTAAAATATTTCGATGACATCCACTTTGTCTCATGCGGTAATCCGATGTCTCTACTCGAAGGAACATATCATCTACATAGAGTATCAAAAAATATATGTTTCCTCTCACTAACCTTGCAGCATATATATCGATCTACTTTGTTCTCAATAAATCCAAATAAAATAATAATACTATGAAACTTTAAGCCCATTTTGTCTTATAACCCATTTGCGGCGATAGGCTTATAACCTTCAACCAATTCGACAAACTCCCAAACACCATTGTGTTTCATAGATTACATTTCATCTTTCATCACATCTAGCCATAAATAAAATTGATGACCCTAAACCCTCAACCCTAAACCCTAAAACCCTCAACCCTCAACCCTCAACCCTCAACCCTCAACCCTCAACCCTAAACCCTAAAACCTAAACCCTCAACTCTAAACCTAAACCCTAAAACCTTAAAACCCTAAGCCCCAAACCCTAAACCCCAAACCCCAAACCCCAAACCCTAAACCCTAAACCTTAAACCCTAATAATAGGAGGAATACCTGGCTTGCAATGCTACATATTAAATCCATCTAAAATACGATCCTCATATACCCTATAAGTCAAATCCAATAAACGAAAAGAATGATCCCTAAGGACCACAATGCCAAGAAAAAAGTTAGCTCACTAAAATCTTTCATGATAAAATATTTCGATGACATCCACTTTGTCTCATGCAGCAATCCGATGTCTCTACTCACAAGGAACATATCATCTACATAGAGTATCGAACAAGATATGCCCTAAACCCTCAACCCTAAACCCTAAAATCCTCAATCCTCAACCCTTAACCCTCAACCCTAAACCCTAAAACCTAAACCCTCAACCCCAAACCCTAAACCCTAAAACCTTAAAACCCTAAGCCCTAAACCCTAAACCCCAAACCCCAAACCCCAAACCCCAAACCCTAAACCTTAAACCCTAATAATAGGAGCAATACCTGGCTTGCAATGCTACATATTAAATCTATCTAAAATACGATCCGCATATGCCCCTTAAGTCAAATCCAATAAACGACAAGAATGATCCCTAAGGACCTCAATGCCAAGACAAAAGATAGCTCACTAAAATCTTTCATGTTAAAATATTTCGATGACATCCACTTTATCTCCTGCAGTAATCCGATGTCTCTACTCACAAGGAACATATCATGTACATAGAGTATCGAAAAAGATACGTTTCCTCTCACGACCTTGCAGCATATATATCGATCTACTTTGTTCTCAATAAATCCAAATACGGTGATAATACTATGAAACTTTAATTACCATTATCCGGAAGCTTGTTTAGGACCATAAATAGACTTTTTCAATCAGCATATAAGCTTACACGAATCATCTGTGCAAAACCTTCGGGCCGCACCATATAGACCTCCTTATTAAGGTTTCTATTTAGAAAAGTAGTTTTAACATCCATCTAGTATAACTCCATATCAAAATGAGCTACCACTATCAATATCACTTTAAAACAATCTTCAGAAGAAACTAGAGAAAAAGTTGCTTCATAATCTATTCCTTCTCTTTGAGTGAAACCCTTAACTACTTGTCGACTTTAAATTTCTCAATCTTTCTTTGAGAATCCCTTGTAGTCTTATAAACCCATTCGCAGCCGTTAGGCTTATAACCTTCAACCACTTCAACAAACTCCCAAACACCATTGTGCTTCATAGATTACATTTCATCTTTCATCACATCTAGCCATAAATAGAATTGATGACCCTAAACCCTCAACCCTAAACCCTAAAACCCTCAACCCTCAACCATTAACCCTCAACCCTCAACCCTAAAACCTAAACCCTCTACTCTAAACCCTATACCCTAAAACCTTAAAACCCTAAACCCCAAACCCCAAACCCCAAACCCTAAACCCTAAACCTTAAACCCTAACAATAGGAGCAATACACGGCTTGCAATGCTACATATTAAATCCATCTAAAATACGACCACATATGCCCTATAAGTCAAATCCAATAAACGACAAGAATGATCCCTAAGGACCACAATGCCAAGAGAAAAGATAGGTCACTAAAATCTTTCATGTTAAAACATTTCGATGACATCCACTTTGTCTCATGCAGTAATCCGATGTCTCTACTCAGAAGGAACATATCATCTACATAGAGTATCAAAAAATATATGTTTCCTCTCACTAACCTTGCAGCATATATATCGATCTACTTTGTTCTCAATAAATCCAAATAAAATAATAATACTATGAAACTTTAAGCCCATTTTATCTTATAACCCATTTGCAGGCGATAGGCTTATAACCTCCAACCAATTCGACAAACTCCCAAACACCGTTGTGTTTCATAGATTACATTTCATCTTTCATCACATCTAGCCATAAATAAAATTGATGACCCTAAACCCTCAACCCTAAACCCTAAAACCCTCAACCCTCAACCCTCAACCCTCAACCCTCAACCCTCAACCCTAAAACCTAAACCCTCAACTCTAAACCCTAAACCCTAAAACCTTAAAACCCTAAGCCCCAAACCCTAAACCCCAAACCCCAAACCCCAAACCCTAAACCCTAAACCCCAAACCCCAAACCCCAAACCCTAAACCCTAAACCTTAAACCCTAATAATAGGAGGAATACCGGCTTGCAATGCTACATATTAAATCCATCTAAAATACGATCCTCATATACCCTATAAGTCAAATCCAATAAACGAAAAGAATGATCCCTAAGGACCACAATGCCAAGAAAAAAGTTAGCTCACTAAAATCTTTCATGTTAAAATATTTCGATGACATCCACTTTGTCTCATGCAGCAATCCGATGTCTCTACTCACAAGGAACATATCATCTACATAGAGTATCGAACAAGATATGCCCTAAACCCTCAACCCTAAACCCTAAAATCCTCAATCCTCAACCCTTAACCCTCAACCCTAAACCCTAAAACCTAAACCCTCAACCCCAAACCCTAAACCCTAAAACCTTAAAACCCTAAGCCCTAAACCCTAAACCCCAAACCCCAAACCCCAAACCCCAAACCCTAAACCTTAAACCCTAATAATAGGAGCAATACCTGGCTTGCAATGCTACATATTAAATCTATCTAAAATACGATCCGCATATGCCCCTTAAGTCAAATCCAATAAACGACAAGAATGATCCCTAAGGACCTCAATGCCAAGACAAAAGATAGCTCACTAAAATCTTTCATGTTAAAATATTTCGATGACATCCACTTTATCTCCGCTGAGTAATCCGATGTCTCTACTCACAAGGAACATATCATGTACATAGAGTATCGAAAAAGATACGTTTCCTCTCACTGACCTTGCAGCATATATATCGATCTACTTTGTTCTCAATAAATCCAAATACAGTGATAATACTATGAAACTTTAATTACCATTATCCGGAAGCTTGTTTAGGACCATAAATAGACTTTTTCAATCAGCATATAAGCTTACCTGAATCATCTACTGCAAAACCTTCAGGCCGCACCATATAGACCTCCTTATTAAGGTTTCTATTTAGAAAAGTAGTTTTAACATCCATCTAGTATAACTCCATATCAAAATGAGCTACCACTATCAATATCACTTTAAAAGAATCTTCAGAAGAAACTAGAGAAAAAGTTGCTTCATAATCTATTCCTTCTCTTTGAGTGAAACCCTTAACTACTTGTCTGACTTTAAATTTCTCAATCTTTCTTTGAGAATCCCTTGTAGTCTTATAAACCCATTCGCAGCCGTTAGGCTTATAACCTTCAACCACCTCAACAAACTCCCAAACACCATTGTGCTTCATAGATTACATTTCATCTTTCATCACATCTAGCCATAAATAGAATTGATGACCCTAAACCCTCAACCCTAAACCCTAAAACCCTCAACCCTCAACCATTAACCCTCAACCCTCAACCCTAAAACCTAAACCCTCAACCCCAAACCCTAAACCCTAAAACCTTAAAACCCTAAGCCCTAAACCCTAAACCCCAAACCCCAAACCCCAAACCCCAAACCCTAAACCTTAAACCCTAATAATAGGAGCAATACCGGCTTGCAATGCTACATATTAAATCTATCTAAAATACGATCCGCATATGCCCCTTAAGTCAAATCCAATAAACGACAAGAATGATCCCTAAGGACCTCAATGCCAAGACAAAAGATAGCTCACTAAAATCTTTCATGTTAAAATATTTCGATGACATCCACTTTATCTCCTGCAGTAATCCGATGTCTCTACTCACAAGGAACATATCATGTACATAGAGTATCGAAAAGATACGTTTCCTCTCACGACCTTGCAGCATATATATCGATCTACTTTGTTCTCAATAAATCCAAATACAGTGATAATACTATGAAACTTTAATTACCATTATCCGGAAGCTTGTTTAGGACCATAAATAGACTTTTTCAATCAGCATATAAGCTTACCTGAATCATCTGCTGCAAAACCTTCAGGCCGCACCATATAGACCTCCTTATTAAGGTTTCTATTTAGAAAAGTAGTTTTAACATCCATCTAGTATAACTCCATATCAAAATGAGCTACCACTATCAATATCACTTTAAAAGAATCTTCAGAAGAAACTAGAGAAAAAGTTGCTTCATAATCTATTCCTTCTCTTTGAGTGAAACCCTTAACTACTTGTCTGACTTTAAATTTCTCAATCTTTCTTTGAGAATCCCTTGTAGTCTTATAAACCCATTCGCAGCCGTTAGGCTTATAACCTTCAACCACTTCAACAAACTCCCAAACACCATTGTGCTTCATAGATTACATTTCATCTTTCATCACATCTAGCCATAAATAGAATTGATGACCCTAAACCCTCAACCCTAAACCCTAAAACCCTCAACCCTCAACCATTAACCCTCAACCCTCAACCCTAAAACCTAAACCCTCAACTCTAAACCCTATACCCTAAAACCTTAAAACCCTAAACCCCAAACCCCAAACCCCAAACCCTAAACCCTAAACCTTAAACCCTAACAATAGGAGCAATACCTGGCTTGCAATGCTACATATTAAATCCATCTAAAATACGACCACATATGCCCTATAAGTCAAATCCAATAAACGACAAGAATGATCCCTAAGGACCACAATGCCAAGAGAAAAGATAGGTCACTAAAATCTTTCATGTTAAAATATTTCGATGACATCCACTTTGTCTCATGCAGTAATCCGATGTCTCTACTCAGAAGGAACATATCATCTACATAGATTATCAAAAAATATATGTTTCCTCTCACTAACCTTGCAGCATATATATCGATCTACTTTGTTCTCAATAAATCCAAATAAAATAATAATACTATGAAACTTTAAGCCCATTTTGTCCTATAACCCATTTGCAGGCGATAGGCTTATAACCTTCAACCAATTCGACAAACTCCCAAACACCATTGTGTTTCATAGATTACATTTCATCTTTCATCACATCTAGCCATAAATATAATTGACGACCCTAAACCCTCAACCCTAAACCCTAAAATCCTCAATCCTCAACCCTGAACCCTAAACCCTAAACCCTAAGACCTAAACCCTCAACCCCAAACCCTAAACCCTAAAACCTTAAAACCCTAAGCCCTAAACCCTAAACCCCAAACCCCAAACCCCAAATCCTAAACCCTAAACCTTAAGCCCTAATAATAGGAGCAATACCTGGCTTGCAATGCTACGTATTAAATCTATCTAAAATACGATCCACATATGCCCCTTAAGTCAAATCCAATAAACGACAAGAATGATCCCTAAGGACCTCAATGCCAAGACAAAAGATTGCTCACTAAAATCATTCATGTTAAATATTTCGATGACTTCCACTTTATCTCCTGCAGTAATCCGATGTCTCTACTCACAAGGAACATATCATGTACATAGAGTATCGATAAAAGAAATGTTTCCTCTCACTGACCTTGCCGCATATATATCGATCTACTTTATTCTCAATGAATCCATATAAAGTGATAATACTATGAAACTTTAATTACCGTTATCCGGAAGCTTGTTTAGGACCATAAATAGACTTTTTCAATCAGCATATAAGCTTACCTGAATCAGCTGTTGCAAAACCTTCAGGCCACACCATATAGACCTCCTTATTAAGGTTTCTCTTTAGAAAAGTAGTTTTAACATCCATCTAGTATAACTCCATATCAAAATGAGCTACCACTATCAATATCACTTTAAAACAATCTTCAGAAGAAACTAGAGAAAAAGTTGCTTCATAATCTATTCCTTCTCTTTGAGTGAAACCCTCAACTACTTGTCGACTTTAAATTTCTCAATCTTTCTTTGAGAATCCCTTTTAGTCTTATAAACCCATTTGCAGCCGATAGGCTTATAACCTTCAACCACTTCAACAAACTCCCAAACACCATTGTGCTTCATAGATTACATTTCATCTTTCATCACATCTTGCCATAAATATAATTGATGACCCTAAACCCTCAACCCTAAACCCTAAAACCCTCAACCCTCAACCCTCAACCCTCAACCCTAAAACCTAAACCCTCAACTCTAAACCCTAAACCCTAAAACCTTAAAACCCTAAGCCCCAAACCCTAAACCCCAAACCCTAAACCCTAAACCAGAAACCCTAAACCTTAAACCCTAATAATAGGAGCAGTACCTGGCTTGCAATGCTACATATTAAATCCATCTAAAATACGATCCACATATGCCCTATAAGTCAAATCCAATAAACGACAAGAATGATCCCTAATGACCACAATGCCAAAAAAAAAGATAGCTCACTAAAATCTTTCATGTTAAAATATTTCGATGACATCCACTTTGTCTCATGCAGTAATCCGATGTCTCTACTCACAAGGAACATATCATCTACATAGAGTATCAAAACAGATATGTTTCCTCTCACTAACCTTGCAGCATATATATCGATCTACTTTGTTCTCAATAAATACAAATAAAGTAATAATACTATGAAACTTTAACCCCATTTTGTCTTATAACCCATTTGCAGCCGATAGGCTTATAACCTTCAACCAATTCGACAAACTCCCAAACACCATTGTGTTTCATAGATTACATTTCATCTTTCCTCACATCTAGCCATAAATATAACTGACGACCCTAAACCCTCAACCCTAAACCCTAAAATCCTCAATCCTCAACCCTCAACCCTCAACCCTAAACCCTAAAACCTAAACCCTCAACCCTAAACCCTAAACCCTAAAGCCTTAAAACCCTCAGCCCTAAACCCTAAACCCTAAACCCCAAACCCCAAACCCTAACCTTAAACCTTAAACCCTAAAAATAGGAGCGATACGGCTTGCAATGCTACATATTAAATCTATCTAAAATACGATCCACATATGCCCCTTAAGTCAAATCCAATAAACGACAAGAACGATCCCTAAGGACCTCAATGCCAAGACAAAAGATAGCTCACTAAAATCTTTCATGTTAAAATATTTCGATGACATCCACTTTATCTCCTGCAGTCCGATGTCTCTACTCACAGGGAACATATCATGTACATAGAGTATCGAAAAAGATATGTTTTTTCTCACTGACTTTGCAGCATATATTTCGATCTACTTTGTTCTTAATAAATCCAAATAAAGTGATAATACTATGAAACTTTAATTACCATTATCCGGAAGCTTGTTTAGGACCATAAATAGACTTTTTCAATCAGCATATAAGCTTACGAATCATACGCTGCAAAACCTTCAGCCGCACCATATAGACCTCCTTATTAAGGTTTCTACCTAGAAAAGTAGTTTTAACATCCATCTAGTATAACGCCATATCAAAATGAGCTACCACTATCAATATCACTTTAAATGAATCTTCAAAGAAACTAGAGAAAAAGTTGCTTCATAATCTATACCTTCTCTTTGAGTGAAACCCTTAACTACTTGTCTGACTTTAAATTTCTCAATCTCTCTTTGAGAATCCCTTTTAGTCGTATAAACCCATTTGCAGCCGATAGGCTTATAACCTTCAACCACTTCAACAAACTCCCAAATGCCATTGTGCTTCATAGATTACATTTCATCTTTCATCACATCTAGCCATAAATAAAATTGATGACCCTAAACCCTCAACCCTAAACTCTAAAACCCTCAACCCTCAACCATTAACCCTCAACCCTCAACCCTAAACCCTAAAACCTAAACCCTCAACTCTAAACCCTAAACCCTAAAACCTTAAAACCCTAAGCCCCAAACCCTAAACCCCAAACCCCAAACCCCAAACCCTAAACCCTAAACCTTAAACCCTAATAATAGGAGCAATACCGGCTTGCAATGCCACATATTAAATCCATCTAAAATACGATCCACATATGCCCTATAAGTCAAATCCAATAAACGACAAGAATGATCCCTAAGGACCACAATGCCAAGAAAAAAGATAGCTCACTAAAATCTTTCATGTTAAAATATTTCGATGACATCCACTTTGTCTCATGCAATAATCCGATGTCTATACTGACGAGGAACATATCATCTACATAGAGTATCAAAAAAGATATGTTTCCTCTCACTAACCTTCCAGCATATATATCGATCTGCTTTGTTCTCAATAAATCCAAATAAAGTAATAATACTATGAAACTTTAACCTTGAGTTAGTCTTATAACCCATTTGCAGCCGATAGGCTTATAACCTTCAACCAATTCGACAAACTCCCAAACACCATTTTGTTTCATAGATTACATTTCATCTTTCATTACATCTAGCCATAAATATAATTGACGACCCTAAACCCTCAACCCTAAACCCTAAACCCTAAACCCCTCAACCCTCAACCCTCAACCCTCAACCCTAAACCCTAAAACCTAAACCCCCAACCCCAAACCCTAAACCCTAAAACCTTAAAACCCTAAGCCCTAAACCCCAAACCCCAAACCCCGAACCCCAAACCCTAAACCCTAAATCTTAAACCCTAATAATAGGAGCAATACCTGGCTTGCAATGCTACATATTAAATTTATCTAAAATACGATCCACATATGCCCCTTAAGTCAATTCCAATAAACGACAAGAATGATCCCTAAGGACCTCAATGCCAAGACAAAAGATAGCTCACTAAAATCTTTCATGTTAAAATATTTCGATGACATCCACTTTGTCTCCTGCAGTCCGATGTCTCTACTCACAGGGAACATATCATGTACATAGAGTATCGAAAAAGATATGTTTCTTCTCACTGACTTTGCAGCATATATATCGATCTACTTTGTTCTCAATAAATCCAAATAAAGTGATAATACTATGAAACTTTAATTACCATTATCCGGAAGCTTGTTTAGGACCATAAATAGACTTTTTCAATCAGCATATAAGCTTACCTGAATCATCTGCTGCAAAACCTTCAGGCCGCACCATATAGACCTCCTTATTAAGGTTTCTACCTAGAAAAGTAGTTTTAACATCCATCTAGTATAATGCCATATCAAAATGAGCTACCACTATCAATATCACTTTAAATGAATCTTCAAAAGAAACTAGAGAAAAAGTTGCTTCATAATCTATTCCTTCTCTTTGAGTGAAACCCTTAACTACTTGTCGACTTTAAATTTCTCAATCTCTCTTTGAGAATCCCTTTTAGTCGTATAAACCCATTTGCAGCCGATAGGCTTATAACCTTCAACCACTTCAACAAACTCCCAAATACCATTGTGCTTCATAGATTACATTTCATCTTTCATCACATCTAGCCATAAATAAAATTGATGACCCTAAACCCTCAACCCTAAACTCTAAAACCCTCAACCCTCAACCATTAACCCTCAACCCTCAACCCTAAACCCTAAAACCTAAACCCTCAACTCTAAACCCTAAACCCTAAAACCTTAAAACCCTAAGCCCCAAACCCTAAACCCCAAACCCCAAACCCCAAACCCTAAACCCTAAACCTTAAACCCTAATAATAGGAGCAATACCGGCTTGCAATGCCACATATTAAATCCATCTAAAATACGATCCACATATGCCCTATAAGTCAAATCCAATAAACGACAAGAATGATCCCTAAGGACCACAATGCCAAGAAAAAAGATAGCTCACTAAAATCTTTCATGTTAAAATATTTCGATGACATCCGCTTTGTCTCATGCAATAATCCGATGTCTCTACTGACGAGGAACATATCATCTACATAGAGTATCAAAAAAGATATGTTTCCTCTCACTAACCTTGCAGCATATATATCAATCTGCTTTGTTCTCAATAAATCCAAATAAAGTAATAATACTATGAAACTTTAACCTTGATTAGTCTTATAACCCATTTGCAGCCGATAGGCTTATAACCTTCAACCAATTCGACAAACTCCCAAACACCATTTTGTTTCATAGATTACATTTCATCTTTCATTACATCTAGCCATAAATATAATTGTGACCCTAAACCCTCAACCCTAAACCCTAAACCCTAAACCCCTCAACCCTCAACCCTCAACCCTCAACCCTAAACCCTAAAACCTAAACCCCCAACCCCAAACCCTAAACCCTAAAACCTTAAAACCCTAAGCCCTAAACCCAAAACCCCAAACCCCGAACCCCAAACCCTAAACCCTAAATCTTAAACCCTAATAATAGGAGCAATACCTGGCTTGCAATGCTACATATTAAATTTATCTAAAATACGATCCACATATGCCCCTTAAGTCAATTCCAATAAACGACAAGAATGATCCCTAAGGACCTCAATGCCAAGACAAAAGATAGCTCACTAAAATCTTTCATGTTAAAATATTTCGATGACATCCACTTTATCTCCCGATAATCGATGTCTCTACTCACAAGGAACATATCATGTACATAGAGTATCGAAAAAGATATGTTTCCTCTCACGACCTTGCAGCATATATATCGATCTACTTTGTTCTCAATAAATCCAAATATAGTGATAAGACTATGAAACTTTAATTACCATTATCCGAAAGCTTGTTTAGGACCATAAATAGACTTTTTCAATCAGCATATAAACTTACTGAATCATCTGCTACAAAACCTTCAAGCCGCACCATATAGACCTCCTTATTAAGGTTTCTATTTAGAAAGGTAGTTTTAACATCCATCTAGTATAACTCCATATCAAAATGAGCTACCACTGTCAATATCACTTTAAAAGAATCTTCAGAAGAAACTAGAGAAAAAGTTGCTTCATAATCTATTCCTTCTCTTTAAAATGAGCTAAACCCTAAAACCCTCAACCCTCAACCCTCAACCCTCAACCCTAAACCCTAAAACCTAAACCCTCAACTATAAACCCTAAACCCTAAAACCTTAAAACCCTAAGCCCCAAACCCTAAACCCCAAACCCCAAACCCCAAACCCTAAACCCTAAACCTTAAACCCTAATAATAGGAGCAATACCTGGCTTGCAATGCTACATATTAAATCCATCTAAAATACGATTCACATATGCCCTATAAGTCAAATCCAATAAACGACAAGAATGATCCCTAAGGACCACAATGCCAAGAAAAAGATAGCTAACTAAAATCTTTCATGTTAAAATATTTCGATGACATCCACTTTGTCTCATGCGGTAATATGATGTCTCTACTCACAAGGAACATATCATCTACATAGAGTATCAAAAAAGATATGTTTCCTCTCACTAACCTTGCAGCAGCATATATAGATCTGCTTTGTTCTCAATAAATCCAAATAAAGTAATAATACTATGAAACTTTAACTTGATTAGTCTTATAACCCATTTGCAGCCGATAGGCTTATAACCTTCAACCAATTCGACAAACTCCCAAACACCATTTTGTTTCATAGATTACATTTCATCTTTCATTACATCTAGCCATAAATATAATTGACGACCCTAAACCCTCAACCCTAAACCCTAAACCCTAAACCCCTCAACCCTCAACCCTCAACCCTCAACCCTAAACCCTAAAACCTAAACCCCCAACCCCAAACCCTAAACCCTAAAACCTTAAAACCCTAAGCCCTAAACCCAAAACCCCAAACCCCGAACCCCAAACCCTAAACCCTAAATCTTAAACCCTAATAATAGGAGCAATACCGGCTTGCAATGCTACATATTAAATTTATCTAAAATACGATCCACATATGCCCCTTAAGTCAATTCCAATAAACGACAAGAATGATCCCTAAGGACCTCAATGCCAAGACAAAAGATAGCTCACTAAAATCTTTCATGTTAAAATATTTCGATGACATCCACTTTGTCTCTGCAGTCCGATGTCTCTACTCACGGGGGAACATATCATGTACATAGAGTATCGAAAAAGATATGTTTCTTCTCACGACTTTGCAGCATATATATCGATCTACTTTGTTCTTAATAAATCCAAATAAAGTGATAATACTATGAAACTTTAATTACCATTATCCGGAAGCTTGTTTAGGACCATAAATAGACTTTTTCAATCAGCATATAAGCTTACCTGAATCATCTGCTGTAAAACCTTCAGGCCGCACCATATAGACCTCCTTATTAAGGTTTCTACCTAGAAAAGTAGTTTTAACATCCATCTAGTATAACGCCATATCAAAATGAGCTACCACTATCAATATCACTTTAAATGAATCTTCAAAGAAACTAGAGAAAAAGTTGCTTCATAATCTATTCCTTCTCTTTGAGTGAAACCCTTAACTACTTGTCTGACTTTAAATTTCTCAATCTCTCTTTGAGAATCCCTTTTAGTCGTATAAACCCATTTGCAGCCGATAGGCTTATAACCTTCAACCACTTCAACAAACTCCCAAATGCCATTGTGCTTCATAGATTACATTTCATCTTTCATCACATCTAGCCATAAATAAAATTGATGACCCTAAACCCTCAACCCTAAACTCTAAAACCCTCAACCCTCAACCATTAACCCTCAACCCTCAACCCTAAACCCTAAAACCTAAACCCTCAACTCTAAACCCTAAACCCTAAAACCTTAAAACCCTAAGCCCCAAACCCTAAACCCCAAACCCCAAACCCCAAACCCTAAACCCTAAACCTTAAACCCTAATAATAGGAGCAATACCTGGCTTGCAATGCCACATATTAAATCCATCTAAAATACGATCCACATATGCCCTATAAGTCAAATCCAATAAACGACAAGAATGATCCCTAAGGACCACAATGCCAAGAAAAAAGATAGCTCACTAAAATCTTTCATGTTAAAATATTTCGATGACATCCACTTTGTCTCATGCAATAATCCGATGTCTTTACTGACGAGGAACATATCATCTACATAGAGTATCAAAAAAGATATGTTTCCTCTCACTAACCTTCCAGCATATATATCGATCTGCTTTGTTCTCAATAAATCCAAATAAAGTAATAATACTATGAAACTTTAACCCCAGTTAGTCTTATAACCCATTTGCAGCCGATAGGCTTATAACCTTCAACCAATTCGACAAACTCCCAAACACCATTTTGTTTCATAGATTACATTTCATCTTTCATTACATCTAGCCATAAATATAATTGACGACCCTAAACCCTCAACCCTAAACCCTAAACCCTAAACCCCTCAACCCTCAACCCTCAACCCTCAACCCTAAACCCTAAAACCTAAACCCCCAACCCCAAACCCTAAACCCTAAAACCTTAAAACCCTAAGCCCTAAACCCCAAACCCCAAACCCCGAACCCCAAACCCTAAACCCTAAATCTTAAACCCTAATAATAGGAGCAATACCGGCTTGCAATGCTACATATTAAATTTATCTAAAATACGATCCACATATGCCCCTTAAGTCAATTCCAATAAACGACAAGAATGATCCCTAAGGACCTCAATGCCAAGACAAAAGATAGCTCACTAAAATCTTTCATGTTAAAATATTTCGATGACATCCACTTTGTCTCCTGCAGTCCGATGTCTCTACTCATGGGAACATATCATGTACATAGAGTATCGAAAAAGATATGTTTCTTCTCACCGACTTTGCAGCATATATATCGATCTACTTTGTTCTCAATAAATCCAAATAAAGTGATAATACTATGAAACTTTAATTACCATTATCCGGAAGCTTGTTTAGGACCATAAATAGACTTTTTCAATCAGCATATAAGCTTACGAATCATCGCTGCAAAACCTTCGGAGCCGCACCATATAGACCTCCTTATTAAGGTTTCTACCTAGAAAAGTAGTTTTAACATCCATCTAGTATAACGCCATATCAAAATGAGCTACCACTATCAATATCACTTTAAATGAATCTTCAAAAGAAACTAGAGAAAAAGTTGCTTCATAATCTATTCCTTCTCTTTGAGTGAAACCCTTAACTACTTGTCTGACTTTAAATTTCTCAATCTCTCTTTGAGAATCCCTTTTAGTCGTATAAACCCATTTGCAGCCGATAGGCTTATAACCTTCAACCACTTCAACAAACTCCCAAATACCATTGTGCTTCATAGATTACATTTCATCTTTCATCACATCTAGCCATAAATAAAATTGATGACCCTAAACCCTCAACCCTAAACTCTAAAACCCTCAACCCTCAACCATTAACCCTCAACCCTCAACCCTAAACCCTAAAACCTAAACCCTCAACTCTAAACCCTAAACCCTAAAACCTTAAAACCCTAAGCCCCAAACCCTAAACCCCAAACCCCAAACCCCAAACCCTAAACCCTAAACCTTAAACCCTAATAATAGGAGCAATACCGGCTTGCAATGCCACATATTAAATCCATCTAAAATACGATCCACATATGCCCTATAAGTCAAATCCAATAAACGACAAGAATGATCCCTAAGGACCACAATGCCAAGAAAAAGATAGCTCACTAAAATCTTTCATGTTAAAATATTTCGATGACATCCGCTTTGTCTCATGCAATAATCCGATGTCTCTGCGACGACGAGGAACATATCATCTACATAGAGTATCAAAAAAGATATGTTTCCTCTCACTAACCTTGCAGCATATATATCGATCTGCTTTGTTCTCAATAAATCCAAATAAAGTTATAATACTATGAAACTTTAACCCAGTTAGTCTTATAACCCATTTGCAGCCGATAGGCTTATAACCTTCAACCAATTCGACAAACTCCCAAACACCATTTTGTTTCATAGATTACATTTCATCTTTCATTACATCTAGCCATAAATATAATTGACGACCCTAAACCCTCAACCCTAAACCCTAAACCCTAAACCCCTCAACCCTCAACCCTCAACCCTCAACCCTAAACCCTAAAACCTAAACCCCCAACCCCAAACCCTAAACCCTAAAACCTTAAAACCCTAAGCCCTAAACCCAAAACCCCAAACCCCGAACCCCAAACCGTAAACCCTAAATCTTAAACCCTAATAATAGGAGCAATACGGCTTGCAATGCTACATATTAAATTTATCTAAAATACGATCCACATATGCCCCTTAAGTCAATTCCAATAAACGACAAGAATGATCCCTAAGGACCTCAATGCCAAGACAAAAGATAGCTCACTAAAATCTTTCATGTTAAAATATTTCGATGACATCCACTTTATCTCCCGATAATCGATGTCTCTACTCACAAGGAACATATCATGTACATAGAGTATCGAAAAAGATATGTTTCCTCTCACTGACCTTGCAGCATATATATCGATCTACTTTGTTCTCAATAAATCCAAATATAGTGATAAGACTATGAAACTTTAATTACCATTATCCGAAAGCTTGTTTAGGACCATAAATAGACTTTTTCAATCAGCATATAAACTTACCTGAATCATCTGCTACAAAACCTTCAAGCCGCACCATATAGACCTCCTTATTAAGGTTTCTATTTAGAAAGGTAGTTTTAACATCCATCTAGTATAACTCCATATCAAAATGAGCTACCACTGTCAATATCACTTTAAAAGAATCTTCAGAAGAAACTAGAGAAAAAGTTGCTTCATAATCTATTCCTTCTCTTTAAAATGAGCTAAACCCTAAAACCCTCAACCCTCAACCCTCAACCCTCAACCCTAAACCCTAAAACCTAAACCCTCAACTATAAACCCTAAACCCTAAAACCTTAAAACCCTAAGCCCCAAACCCTAAACCCCAAACCCCAAACCCCAAACCCTAAACCCTAAACCTTAAACCCTAATAATAGGAGCAATACACGGCTTGCAATGCTACATATTAAATCCATCTAAAATACGATTCACATATGCCCTATAAGTCAAATCCAATAAACGACAAGAATGATCCCTAAGGACCACAATGCCAAGAAAAAGATAGCTAACTAAAATCTTTCATGTTAAAATATTTCGATGACATCCACTTTGTCTCATGCGGTAATATGATGTCTCTACTCACAAGGAACATATCATCTACATAGAGTATCAAAAAAGATATGTTTCCTCTCACTAACCTTGCAGCATATATATCGATCTGCTTTGTTCTCAATAAATCCAAATAAAGTAATAATACTATGAAACTTTAACCCTTGAGTTAGTCTTATAACCCATTTGCAGCCGATAGGCTTATAACCTTCAACCAATTCGACAAACTCCCAAACACCATTTTGTTTCATAGATTACATTTCATCTTTCATTACATCTAGCCATAAATATAATTGACGACCCTAAACCCTCAACCCTAAACCCTAAACCCTAAACCCCTCAACCCTCAACCCTCAACCCTCAACCCTAAACCCTACAACCTAAACCCCCAACCCCAAACCCTAAACCCTAAAACCTTAAAACCCTAAGCCCTAAACCCAAAACCCCAAACCCCGAACCCCAAACCCTAAACCCTAAATCTTAAACCCTAATAATATGAGCAATACCTGGCTTGCAATGCTACATATCAAATTTATCTAAAATACGATCCACATATGCCCCTTAAGTCAATTCCAATAAACGACAAGAATGATCCCTAAGGACCTCAATGCCAAGACAAAAGATAGCTCACTAAAATCTTTCATGTTAAAATATTTCGATGACATCCACTTTATCTCCTGCAGTAATCTGATGTCTCTACTCACAAGGAACATATCATGTACATAGAGTATCGAAAAAGATATGTTTCCTCTCACTGACCTTGCAGCATATATATCGATCTACTTTGTTCTCAATACAACCAAATATAGTGATAAGACTATGAAACTTTAATTACCATTATCCGGAAGCTTGTTTAGGACCATAAATAGACTTTTTCAATCAGCATATAAACTTACCCGAATCATCTGCTACAAAACCTTCAAGCCGCACCATATAGACCTCCTTATTAAGGTTTCTATTTAGAAAGGTAGTTTTAACATCCATCTAGTATAACTCCATATCAAAATGAGCTACCACTGTCAATATCACTTTAAAAGAATCTTGAGAAGAAACTAGAGAAAAAGTTGCTTCATAATCTATTCCTTCTCTTTAAAATGAGCTAAACCCTAAAACCCTCAACCCTCAACCCTCAACCCTAAACCCTAAAACCTAAACCCTCAACTCTAAACCCTAAACCCTAAAACCTTAAAACCCTAAGCCCCAAACCCTAAACCCCAAACCCCAAACCCCAAACCCTAAACCCTAAACCTTAAACCCTAATAATAGGAGCAATACCTGGCTTGCAATGCTACATATTAAATCCATCTAAAATACGATCCACATATGCCCTATAAGTCAAATCCAATAAACGACAAGAATGATCCCTAAGGACCACAATGCCAAGAAAAAAGATAGCTAACTAAAATCTTTCATGTTAAAATATTTCGATGACATCCACTTTGTCTCATGCAGTAATATGATGTCTCTACTCACAAGGAACATATCATCTACATAGAGTATCAAAAAAGATATGTTTCCTCTCACTAACCTTGCAGCATATATATCGATCTGCTTTGTTCTCAATAAATCCAAATAAAGTAATAATACTATGAAACTTGAATTACCACTATGAATATCAATTTAGTCTTATAAACCCATTTGTAGCCGATAGGCTTATAACCTTCAACCAATTCGACAAACTCCCAAACACCATTGTGTTTCATAGATTACATTTCATCTCTCATCACATCTAGCCATAAATCTAATTGATGAACCTAAACCCTCAACCCTCAACCCTAAAAACCTCAACCCTCAACCCTCAACCCTAAGCCCCTCAACCCTCAACCCTCAACCCTCAACCCTCAACCCTAAACCCCAAAACCTTAAAACCCTAAACCCCAAACCCTAAACCCCAATCCCCAAACCCCAAACCCTAAACCCTAAACCCTAAACCTTAAACCCTAATAATAGGAGCAATACCTGGCTTGCAATGCTACATATTAAATCTATCTAAAACACGATCCACATATGCCCCTTAAGTCAAATCCAATAAACGACAAGAATGATCCCTAAGGACCTCAATGCCAAGACGAAAGATAGCTCACTAAAATCTTTCATATTAAAATATTTCGATGACATCCACTTTGTCTCATGCAGTAATCCGATGTCTCTACTCGCAAGGAACATATCATCTACATAGAGTATCAAAAAAGATATGTTTCCTCTCACTGACCTTGCAGCATATATATTGATCTACTTTGTTCTCAATAAATCCAAATAAAGTAATAATACTATGAAAGTTTAATTACCACTATGAATATCACTTTAGTCTTATAAACCCATTTGTAGCCGATAGGCTTATAACCTTCAAGCAATTCGACAAACTCCCAAAGACCATTGTGTTTCATAGATTACATTTCATCTTTCATCACATCTAGCCATAAATCTAATTAATGACATGAAATAGCATCTATCTAAGTCACTAGATCAACAACACAGCCAATATCTTAAGCATGCTCTCTTAGATAGACTATATAGTCTGATGGTATAGCTAAACGTCAACAACAAAATCCTAGGCCATAATAGGCTCAATTTGTGGCATAGAAGGCTCCATAATCTTTTGCACAGGAAGAGATAGGGATCAAATGATCCCCACCATACTATCTATGAGTGCTAGTATGAACACCTAGAGGGGGTGAATAGATGTGAAAATAATTTTTTGCAAAGAACAATAAATATTTTACTTTTGAAACTGAGTTTGAAGAATAACAGACTTTGAGCAAGTTTAGACTTTAGCTATTAAACAGAACTGCGAAAAAAATAAAGAAGTTCAGGAAAAAGAATATGAACACAGAGAATTTACAATCTTGCGACTTAGATCAAGCCTACGTCCACTCTCCCATGCTAATAACCTTCTGGCTGGATTCCACTATGAATCAAAAGAGAATTTACAATCTTGCAATCTCAACTTCACAGTGAAGAGTCTCTACTGTTCTCTAATGAAGTCACACTATAATTCTCTCTCTTTTGAGTACAACTTGAGCTCAGTGTAAGAAGTAACAGGGAATAGGAAGCTTCAAAGTTTGGAATTTTTCTTTCACGTACTTTGTCGAACAACTGAGAGTCCTCCTTAAATACTCCATCATGCCTTCACGAGCATTGGCACTTTCCAAAGGAATTCTTCCAATAACCCGTTGGACAGAATCAATCAAAGAGATCTCAAGCCGCTTGAAGATTGTGATGAAAGTCCGTCAATCATGTTCTTCCATACAATCAGAATCTTTGTTTCCATAAGTAGATTCTTTCCAAAATTACTTGCCCTCCAAAAAGAATTAATATATCTAAATTGATTCCAATAAAGATTTTCAATCTCGTAGGTGATATTTCCAACCAGAAGACCATATATAATCCATACAAACCGAACTCTTGAAGAAAGAAAGATAATTCCTTATCTGGGAAAGTCTTCATCAATCACTTTCCTTTAGTATGGAAGTTGTCAGAGTGAGCAGACTTTGACACAAAAAGTCTGGAATTCTTCATAATAGACTTTGGATAAGTTATGTCAACTTCAAAACATCAAAGGAGTTTTCTCCAATAATCTCCCCCTTTTTGATGGTGACAAAACTTCTCTATAGATTTAAAGATTTATAACTTGCAAAATAACTCTTAGCAGTACATGAGAACTTATAAAAATAATTAGTTAAGCATCTGGATAGCATCAATTCTCCAACCACAAAAAACATGTTAATCTTGAAAAAATATCAAGATTCAAACATCCACATCCATAAATATCACTACTTCAAGAACTGCAGCAGAATAAGCGTTCAAAACAAACTTAAATCAATTCTGCAAAAAGTTAAAAAGATAAGTTCAAGTTCAAAATAGAAAGGAGAGAAAAGAAATCAAGATTGTCTTGGAATTCGAACGAGTTGGAAATCCCCCATTAACTGCACTACCTCCTCAAGCTTATGGCACTGGAGATGAACGTTCTCAACTTGAGTCTGCACAGTCTTGATAAGCTGAAGAGTCTGTTCATTTTTTGCTATAGTCTGAAATACTTGCTTATTCAAAGTTTGTACCTAAGTAACTAAGGATTGTACCTTTTCAGTGTGAAAGTCAGAAGAGGATCTAAACGCAGTATGATGTTTCTGAATCTCAATCTCCAAAGCATATTGCTGAGCCTTTACCTCCAAAAGAAGCTCAATCATCCTTGGATAATCAGCATTTGGTTCTGTTTGCACACTGGCTTCAACAAATTGAGTTTGTGGAGAGTTCAGAAATGAGGGAACATCAACTTGTCTAGTCCCATGACTCGGTGTAGATTCTTCAATGTCTGCTTCAGAAAATTGAGAAGCATAGACATCTTCGAGGTATGCAGGAGATCGACTGATATCATCACTCGCAAAAAGAGGAGAAAAATTCCACGCTTTCTCAACAACTCCCCCTGTTTCTGTGCCTACGGGTGGAGAAGGGATTCCTTCTTCTTAAGTCTTCTTGTTTTCAGGACGAGAGTGATATTCTTCTTCTGTACGTACTCCTATTTGACCACTCTGAGTTGTTTCAAAATCTTCAGATAAAGATATGGCAATCGTCGCCTCATAAGAGTCATCCTTATGACCTCTTCCTTTTTTCATCTCTTCCGTCTTCTTCTCTTGCTTCTTCTTCTCTTTCTACTTTTTCTCTTGCTGCTTCTTCTTCTTCTTCTGGCTCTGTTTCTTCTCTGCCTCTTTCTTCTCTTTGCAATGGTTTCTCAGAACCAACAAAACCTCGAAGATTCTCCAAGGCAATGGCAGAAATTGTAAAATCATCATCATGCTCTTCATCCTACAGCACGAGAGATATTCTTTTCTTTACAGGTTCTTTCATAACTTCCTTACCTTTCCTCTTCCTTCCAACAAAATCTTCTTTGGTTTTGCTTAAGGACTCCTTCTTCAAGCGCTCAATAGCCTTGTTCAGATCCTGCAACCTCATCTTTGAAATCATTTTCAGTCCTATAACCTGTCTCGACCTACCCCTCGGGGGAACGGATTAGGCTTAGGGGTATTGCCTAAATGACAGGCCTAAGGCCCAAGATTAGGTGTGGGCTCTCCCAAGCCCATACCCCACATGACATTGGGATATTCTTGATGAATTTCTGCACAAAAGGAGTCACCACTAGCCTATTGGGGTCGGCTAGAAACCAAGTGAGACATGGGAGTGTACCTCACTTCCTACGCAACTAGAGAACCTAGGGTCGAGGACTTGATTACGCTAATTGATCAATTAATACCCTTTCGGTACCTTATCTTGTTCATTTTAATAAAATGATTTTTTTTGCAAGTAATTTGGATTGATTTTATACCTATCCACTAACATATGAGGTGATTATGCAGGTGCGCAATTATTAAAATAACGAGTCATAGCTACCAAGATCCTTATTGCGGTAAAATTAACATAAGCTACTAAACAATTGCAAACATAGTTAAACATGTAGATTAAACATACAATATAGTCAATATACGATTAAATAAAGGCCTACTTACACTAAAAATACAATACATAGCAATTCCTAATCAAACCCCGTAATTTTTAGTTTTTCAAAGTTTTTTATATTTAATTTTAATTTTTTAAAATTTTAAAATTTTTTAAATTTATTGATTTTTATTTTTTAAAGGAGTCGAATTTTTTAATTTTTTGAGTTTTTGAATTTTTGAAATTTTTTTTGAATTTTTATTATTTCTAATATTTAATATTGTTATACTTCACAAAAATGGGTTCGGACCGAGTAAATGCAATCGGCCCGTGGACCCAACACAAACTTGGGTCCAACACTTTTGGATTTTTCTTTTTATTTTTAAATTAATTTTCAATTTTTTTAAAAAATTAATTTTCAATTTTAAAAAAATAATATTAATATTAAAAATTTTCCTTTCTTTTGTCTTTTCTCACCGTGCACTCCCCTCATGCGATTCCTCCTTCCCGAGACCAACTTTTTCCTTTCTTTTTCAATATCTTGTTTTACTTTTTCACTTTTTCCATACTTTTCTTTTTCTCTTGTTTTTTCTTTTATTTTTTTCTCCCTTTTGATCTTCTTCTCCTTCGTGCTTGCCCCGCACGCCTTCAACCCTCCCGAAGGCTGTCTTCTCCTTCCTCACAACATTCCTCACCAAAATTTGTTTATTTACCAAAACTCATTCGAACAATAACAATAACCGAAGCACTTAGCATCCCTTTTAACACCAAACCACCTCGACTGGCGCAAATCAACGCCGACCATCTAATTCTGATGGCTGCTAAACCATTTTTGGATGCAAACATCCCCTAGCTCAAATACACATGATTACTTCACGAAAATCGCATGAAATCACGATGAAAACATAAAAGACAGGCATGGTCCAACATATATATATGAAAAAACGCAAATTAGGCTGAGTTTGAACACAGGTAGTTTCTAGGTTCTCTTTGAGGCATTTTGTCAAACATTAGGTGTGCATCAACTAAAAGGGGCATACGGCAAGTATATTACACTCGAACAAATGTGAACACAGCAAGTATCTTCAGCCACAACATACTCACAGACTCGAATCTCTTTCAAGCATTTCATCAACCAATTAGCATATACAAATGAAACAAAGGATTTTCGGCTTGATATGGACTCGACACAAACCCAGACGTTTATCAACATATACTAAGACATATACTAAGACATTGAAAAGCTTTCATAGAAGACCAATGGGGCCGGAGCTCATGCGAACTAGTCGGCCATGAGTTCCAGCCTGAGACCTCAAAAAGAAGCACATGGCTTAGAGAAGCCTACTTGGTTCGGATAGCGAGCAACGGGCGTACTTCAAGCGACGGCAAAACACTCTCTCAGTCTCACTCTCTCCCTTTGGCTCGCCCTCTACTCTCTTTACTCTCTCTCGACCCTAAGACCAGCCGACAAACCCCCATCCTCTCTTTGCTCTCTTCCTTTTAAGCTCGGCCAACGATAGGCGCGCATGGCTTTTGCCATCGCCAGCCTGTCGTGGCCGCTTGATCTTCGACCCTGGGATCACTCTGTCCTATGCCTTTGTGATCGTCTGACCTCGCGATCCTCTGCCTCGCCCCTACTTCGTACGTTTCTCTTTTCTTCTTCTTTTGCAGGAGTGTGGTTGGCATGAGGGGAGGAAGAAGACTCACGCATGGGTTGGGCTGAAATAAAAGGAGATGGGTCGGCCCAAGTGCAAAAGAAAGAAAAGGAAAAGAGATAGGTCAATGAGCCCACGGACAAAGAAAAGCCCTTTACTCGACCTCATTCGATTTTCTTATACCTTTTAGTATTTTTTCCCTTTTTCTTTTTTTTCTTTTTCTTTTTCTTTTTTATTATTATTTTTTAAAAATTCAAATTTTTTTATATAAATTTTTTTGTAAAATTTTTTTGATAAATTTTAAAACTAGTGACGCAAATGCTCCTAATGTCTATATGTGATGCAATTTTAACGAAAGAAATTTGTTAAGGGGTTAGAAATTAATCTATAATTCTCCACTACAATTAATAAACACTTAAATAAATCGCCAAAGTTTAGGTGTCAACATAACCATAGGAGCAACTATTCGAGAGCAAAGAGAGATGGGAAACTCGATCTGACAATGTCTGAATAATTTTGTAACCAACGCAGAATAGGGCAACTGTCCTTTATCCTTCAGAACTGTCCTGTGCATGTGCATCAGGATAGTATGAGGGAGTGAAAATCTCATCCCATTGCAGATAGCAAACATGAGCCTTGCTTCAAATATGGAAACATCTGTTTTTGATGCAGCCTTCGGTCTAATGCAGTTAATGACAACTTTGTGTAACAAAACATTTGAGGCTGACTACCACCGGCCGTGGTGGCTCTGTTGGGTAGGCTCCAGACCTCCAAACGGGAGGTCCAAGGTTCGAAGCCCCTTTAACGCAAGTTGAAGGGAGGCTGGCAGGACATCTGGTGTCTTAAGCGCGACGTCAGGGTGGTGGGTCCTCCGCTAGCGTCGTCCCAGGGTTTATCCGCCGATTGCCAACTGTACGGGGTTCCCTGGGTATCAAAAAAAAAAAACATTTGAGGCTGCCAATCTAGAATAAGTGATGCGTCTTTCCAGTACTCTGTCCTTAACAAGATATCTCATTGCTTGACCAAATGAGACATTTATTAGTTGAAAACCACTCCTTTTCACCCCAATAATGTCTGCCAATGTGTCAACATGCACCACATAGGCTTTATTCACTCACAGTAAACTGGAGTCAATTCGGGTCAAGAAAAGATAGATTTGAATAGAAAAATGCAGTCAACTTTGAATAGGCAATAGTTGTCTCAGAACAAAAATTCTCGAGTTGAAGGAAGGCTAACTTCTCCCTCAAGTTAACCTTGATTGCATCTAATAAATCATAATCAACATTCCAAAGGTTCATCACCCCATCTCTTCAGCATCTGTGAGTAAACCTTTTTGTGTTCCTTAGAACGAAACAATCTCGTTCTCTCTCCAAGAATATCAACAGAAACACTCATTCTAGGTTGAAAATTTGAATAAAATCTCTTATCATCATCCTTGCTCTCAGGATGATTAGAACCAAACCTAGGGTCTGCGGGAAAATAAAGAAAAGCATTATATGCCGATCCTTTCGGCGCTATACGCAACGGTTCCATCCTTCTTAAGAACAAAGTCTTGTTCTTCTATCCTTTCTCTCTTAGAAACTCATTGATAAAGGTCGTAGGAATACCACCCTGCTTTAAATGACTGTAAAGCTTATAATGAGCCTGGGGTCTCGAGGCTCTAAGAGGTTCTACGTCTTCTACAACTTCCTCTTCCAAAGGTTGGCGCGGAACATTCTATGTAAAGTGCTGCAGAGAATGCTATGGAGAGATGCGCGAAAAGTCTTCCTCAGTGAAGTTGAAATGTGTCTGCCCTTCTAGCATGCTTCTCAGACCTTGATTAGGAATCCGGGAGGATTTCCTTTGGTAAGACATATTTGTAGGCTTGGAGGATTTCACATACAGGTTCGAGTGAAAAAGATGGAAACTTGCAGAACAAACTTGAGAGTAGAGACGAGAGAGTAGAGAGTCTATATTTTAGGGATTGAAAATAAGTGCTCGAAAGAAATACAATAGGGTATATAAAGAAAATGAAACATCACATGGAGAAGAGGTAATCGAACTGCCATAAGGAAAAAAGAAAAATGCCTTTTTGAAATAAAATAAAAATAAAAATTGCCAAAAATTCAAAAATCCGAAAAACAAACTTTCTAAAAATAAAATAGGCAAGCAACGGTTCAGTTAATCATACATTTTCATTCCAAAAATAAAATACTTTGGATTCAAGACATTCTTTTACTGAAGTAGCATTTGGAAATTCTGAGTTTGACCATCTTCAGACTTTACTCCAAAATAGAAATAATATTCAACCTGGTGCGAATAGACTCAAATAGATTTTTCTCCAGAAGCTTCGTGAAGATGTCTGCTAGCTGATTCTTCGAATCAATGGACTGAATCATAATCTCCCTATTCTAGACATGATCTCTTTTAAAGTGATGTCGAATTTCTATATGCTTCGACCTTGATAAAAGTCTCTCAGTTGTTATCTTATCCATAGGACTTGAGAGCAACAACTCTCAAGAGCAACATACTCTGCTTCTGCAATTGAAAGCACAACAGTACTTTGCTTCCTTGAGAACCAAGATACCAACATATTTCCCAACAGTTGACAAGTGCCAGATGTGCTCTTTCGATCGACTTTACAACCTACTAAATCAGTGTTTGAATATTCAAGAAGAGTAAAGTCTCATTCTTTTGGATACCACACACCTAGCTTTGGACAGGTTGCAACATATTTAATGATGCGTTTTACAGCACTTAGATGAGATTCTCTTGGGTCAGACTGAAATCTTGCACAAATACAAACACTAAATAAAATATCAGGTCTAGAAGCAGTAAGGTAGAGAAGTGAACCGATCATGCTTCTGATATGCTTTCTTCCCATCTTCATCTTTGTCCAGTTTCGAAGAACTTGACATTGGAATCTCTGTTTTTTGCAATTCTCCAACCCAAATTTCTTGATGAGATCTTTGGTATATTTTTCTTGGTGAATGAATATACCTTTCTTCGATTGTCTAACTTGTAATCCCATAAAGAAATTTAACTCACCCATCATGCTCATCTCGAATTCATCCGGCATAGATCTTGAAAATTTATTGCAAAGATTTTCGTTAGGAGAATCAAAAATAATATCATCTACATAAATTTGTACCAATAGAAAGTATTTTCCTTCTTTCTTTATAAACAAGGTTGTATCAACCTTTCCTTTTTCAAAACCATTCTGAGTTAGAAACTTACTCAACCTCTCATACCAGGCTCGAGGTGCTTGCTTCAGTCTGTAGACTAAGTCTGGCTTTCTTGGATCTTCAAATCCTGGTGGTTGTTCCACATAAACTTCTTCTTGTATGAATCCATTCAGGAATGCACTTTTAACATCCATCTAGAATAACCTGAAATTTTTATAACAACCAAAAGCAAGTAATAATCTAATTGCTTCTAACCTCGTTACTAGTGCATAGGTCTTGTTATAGTTTATCCCTTTTTCCTATATAAATCCTTTTGCAACGAGTCTTGCTTTGTTTCTGACCACTTTACCATTCTCATTCATTTTGTTCCTGAAAACCCATTTTGTTCCAATAATGGATTTGCATTTGGGTTTTGGAATCAGCTCCCAAACATCGTAGATGCTGAATTGTCTAAGTTCTTCCTGCATAGCTTCTATCCAGCTTTCATCAAACAAGGTTTCATCTACTCCTTTTGGTTCTATCTTAAAAACAAGAGCTAGAGCACTGGACTCTTCTCTTCCTTTGGATATGGTGCGAACTTCTTTATCAATGTTACCAACGATGAGTTCTTTAGGATGACTTGACTTGTGCTTCCAATTGCTGCTTGGTTTGAAAGTTGGTTGATCCTCAGCATTGGTTGAATCTTCTCGTTCTGCTTGTTGCTGTTCTCCAAAAGTCTGAAACTCTTCGGGGGAAATAGACTTTGCAAAGTCTGGAACAAGTTCAGACTCTTCAAGTTGAGTCTTGTCTAGTAGATTCTCCACATAATCTTGAAACTTGATGTTCATAGATTCTTCCACGGATTGAGTCTTCTTGTTAAAGACTCTATAAGCTTTGCTTGAAGTCGAATAGCCAAGGAAGATTCCTTCATCTAATTTTGCTTCGAATCTTCCAAATTGATCATTTGCATTCTTCAGAATATAAAATTTACAGCCAAAGACATGAAAGTAGGAAACATTCGGCTTATTTCCTTTATATACTTCATAAAGAGTTTTCTCTATAATAGACCTTAAGAATACTCTATTGATAATATAGCAACCAGTTGAAACTGCTTCTGCCCAAAAATGGGAGGATATTTTGCTCTCTATTAAGAGAGTTCTGGCCATCTCTTGTAAAGATCTGTTCTTCCTTTTCATTACCCCATTTTGTTCTGAAGTGTATGGAGAAGAAAAAACATGCTGAAAAGCATATTCATCACAGAACTTAGCAAAGTCCTGATTCTCAAACTCACCTCCATGATCAATTCGTATGGTTGAAATAGCATACCTTTTTTTATTCTGAACCTTATTGGCAAACATTGAGAAATAGGAGAAGGTTTCAGACTTACTTGCCATAAAGTAAACCCAAGTGAAACGAGAGTAATCATCCATGATTACTGGATAATATTTCTTTCCACTAATACTTTGAGTTCAGGTTGGACCAAAAAGGTCCATATGAAGAAGCTGCGGAGCTCGATTGGTGGAGACTTGATTCATAGGTTTAAAGGAGCTTCTGACTTGTTTTCCCATAACACAAGGAATGCACAACTTATTATTCTAGTAAGCTAGATTAGGAAGTCCTCGAACAAGCTTCTTGGAAGAAATCTTGGCAATTTGCTTCAAGTTAACATGACCAAGCTTTCGATGCGAGAGACTTGCTTCATCATGAATGGAAATAAGACACTGAGAACTTTTTGGGTTTACATCCAAAAGGTAAATGTTGCCATGCCTTCACCTAGTGAAAGATTGAGAGAAGTCTTGACTCTTTCCAGAACAAGTGCCTTCTTGGAAGTTTATTTTGAAACCAGTATCACAAAGATGACTTATGCTCAACAAATTATAGTTCAATCCTTCAACCAAAGAAATTTTATTGATAGTCAGTCTACCAATTCTCACGATTTCACATCCTATAATTTTTCCTTTGATGTTTCCTCCAAAAGATACTTTTCCCCCATTCAATCTAACAAGCTTTATAAAGTAGCTTGAGTCTCCTGTCATATGTTCAAACAACCACTATCTAAATACCATTTGATCTTCCTTTTGATAGTGACCTGCGATCAAAAGAAAAATTCAAACTTTCTTTGGTAACCAGATTTTCTTGGGTCCAGGAGGGTTAGTATTAAAAACAATCTTAGCCCAATCATTTTTAACTGGTCTCCAAACCTTGGGACATTCTTTCTCGAAATGTTTTAAGCTGTTACACTTTGAGCATCTTAGGGCACTTCGGCCAACAAGTTTCATAAACACTTTTTGAAAATGATTTTTGTAAAATGCCTTTGCAGGTCTTTGTTTAATTCTTTCTTTTACTTTGGAAAAATCAATTAATGGAACAGTTTTTGAAGTCATACCCAAACCATATTTGTTAAAATAGGGTATTTGAGTTGAAATTTTTTTTTTCTAGTTTCTCATATTCTTTTGAAAATCTTTTTGTTATATTTGAGATATCACTTTTCAAAAAGGTGTTTTCTTTTGAAAGAAAATCAGAATATACTTTCAAATTATCAAAACTTGCTTTCAGACTTTCAAAATTTTCTTTCCAAGAAACTTCATGTTGCCTGAGTTTAGAATTCTCCCTTTTTTAGTTCAGAAATCCTTTTAAGAGATGATTTGAGACTGAGACAAAGTTCATCTATGTATTTAGAGACTTTGATAGGAATTTTTAAATCACTAACCTCAATTTCTTTGTCTGAATCTAAATCAGAGTCTATTTCTAATTCTGAGTTTGATTCGGAATGAGCCATTAGACATATGTTGTCATACTCTTCTTCACTTTCCTCACACTCAGTGTCACTCCAAGTTTCAGCTTTAAGTGTCTTTTTGTACTTCTCAATTTTTCCTTTCTTCTTATTCAATAAAGGATAGTTAGATCTAATATGCCCATTTTTCTTGCATTTGAAGCATATCACATCTTTGCTGGTTTCATTATCCTCAATTGGTCTCTTCTGGAAATTTTGCGTGCTCTGTTTCTTCTAGTTAAATCTTCTTTCCTTTGTATTCAGCTTTCTGAATTTCTTGATCATAAGCGCCAGCTCTTCATCGTCCATATCATCATCTGAATCTGTATCATCAAAATAAGTGTTAGACTTTAAAGCAATTGACTTCTTACCTTTAGAATCTTCATCATCATTTATTTGTTCCACTTTGTACGGCTAAAGCATCCCTATCAGTTCATCAACTGATAGAGGCATGATCCTCTGGGTTTCTCTAATTGAAGTTTTCCCATGATTCCAGTCTTTCGAAAGCCTACACAACAGCTTATTGACTTTCATTGGTCCTGAGATTGGTTGACCTTGATATGACAGGCCATTCACAATCTCTGTAAAGGGAGTGAACATATCAATAATAGATTCTCCAGGCTTCATACTGTATGAGTAGAATGTTTATTTTGGTTTCTTTCACATGGTTGGTTCCTTCATAGGTAACATGTAATCTATCCCAAACTTCTTTTGCTATTTCACAAGAAGAAATTCTGTTATGCTCAGTAGGAGATAAGGCACAGTATAAATAGTAGATTGCTTTCGCATCAAAAGCCTATCTCTTGGTAAATTCAGCTCGTGTTGCTTCGTCAGCATCAATGACTTCTTTTCCTTGGTCTAAAGCTGATGTTGCTTTAAGGTTGATCCACTTTTCTACGACATCCCACTCCAGAGGATCTTTAGATCTAAGAAATATCTTCATCTTGTTTTTCTAGACATTGTACTCCTTCCCATCGAAGTAAGGAGATCTAGTGTTGTTCTAGCCTTCAACCAAACCTGGAGCCAAAATACTAGCCATAGAGGATCTTTAGCTTAGAAGTAAAACACTTCAAAAATTAAGCACACAAGCTTTGATACCAATTGTAAGTGCTAGTATGAACACCTAGAGGGGGATGAATAGGTGTGAAAACAACTTTTCGCAAAGAACAATAAATATTTTACTTTTGAAACTAAGTCTGAAGAATAATAGACTTTGAGCGAGTTTGGACTTTAGCTGTTAAACAAAACTACGAACAAAATAAAGAAATTCAGGGAAGAGAATATGAACGCAAAATTTATAGTGGTTCAGCTTAGATCAAGCCTACGTCCACTCTCCCACGTTGACAGCCTTCTGGCTAGATTCCACTATGAATTAAAAGAGAATTTACAATCTTGTGATCTCAACTTCACAGTGAAAAGTCTCTACTGCTCTCTCACGAAGTCACACTATAATTCTCTCTCTTTTGAGTACAACTTGAGCTTAGTGTAAGAAGTAACAAAGGAATGGGAAGCTTGAGACTTTGGAATTTTTCTTTTACACACTCTGTCGAACAACTAGAGAGTCCTCCTTAAATACTCCTTCATGTCTTCTCAACTATTGGTACTTTCCAAAGGAATTCTTCCAATCAACTCGTTGGACAAAATCAATTAAAGAGATCTCAAGCCATTTGAAGATTGTGATGAAAGCCCGTCAATTATGTTTGCCCATACAATCAAGATCTTGGTTTCCATAAGTAGATTCTTTCCAAAATTATTTGCCCTCCAAAAAAGATTTGATGTATCTAAATTGATTCCAATAAAGATTTTCAATCTCGTAGGTGATATTTCCAACCAGAAGACCATATATAATCCATACGGACCGAACTCTTGAAGAAAGAAAGATAATCCCTTATCTGGAAAAGTTTTCATCATTCACTTTCGTTCAGTCTGGAATTTGTCAGAGTGAGCAGACTTTGACACAAAGTCTAGAATTCTTCATAATAGACTTTGGATAAGTTATGTCAACTTCAAAACATCAAAGGAGTTTTCTCCAACACTATCATCTTCAATAGTTTGTAAGCAGCTACCATTTTCAGCTACATTAAATTCCAGAAATTTTGCTATCTGAGATTTCACAATTCTTGTCCCTCCATTAAGATTATAAAACCAATACCCTTTGAATGATCTGGGTAAGATACTAAGTAACACCGAGTAGTTTTGGAATCCAACTTACTCAATGTTGGATTATATAATTTCACTTCCGCGGGATATCCTTAAACTTTAGGATGATTCAAACTAGGTTTATGTCCAGTCGACAACTCAAAAAAAGTTACGGATTGTTTTCAAAGCTTCACCCCATAGAAAATCAGGTAAATTTGTCGTATTAATCATACTTCTCATCATATCCATAAGAGTGCGATTGCACCTTTCGATTACACCATTTTGTTCAGGACTCTCAAGCATACTAAATAGAGCTACTATCCCATAATCCTCCAAGTATCTAGCAAACAACCCTTTAAGTTGTCCAACATCACCATGTCTGCCAAAATACTTACCACCATGATCAGATCTGACAATCTTTATAACTTTTCACAATTGTTTATCTACTTGAGTCTAAAAAATCTTGAATTTGTCAAGAGACTCAAACTTTTCTTTAATCAAGTTTAGGTATCCATATCAGGAATAGTCGTCAATAAATGTGATGAAATAAAAATTTCTACACAAAGTTGTCGTGTATGGTCCATAATATCAGTTTGAATAACCTCTAACAAGTCAGAACTTCAAACTGCAGTTTTCTTCATTATCTTAATCATCTTACCTCTATAACAGTCTACACAAATCTCTAGATCACTTTTAAGAGTAGGTAGGATGTCAACCTTTATTAGGCTTTCTACTTGTTCTCAAGAGATATTGTTGCAGAAATCGTTCCAGAATATTTTGAAGCTGACAAAACGTTTCCTTCAGTCTAGTCTGGGTATCTGCGGATCGTCTAGTTTAAAGTCTGAAGACTTTGACTACCAAACTCAAGTTTCAAGACTCAAGGTTCGAGACTCAAGACTAAAGACTATTCTCATTGACAGTCTTTATGATCCAGTGACGAAGGAAATCCAGAGCCGAAGTATATGATTGAGGATTTAATCCTATCGTCTGGAGAAGATCTTTTTGGCTGGATGAATATAACGGATTCTTTTGATCTAAATCATTCGAAGATCCGATGGTCGACGAAGTATTCTTGGAATGTTCTATTTTTGGAAACCAAGATCCTGATTGTATGGGCGAACAGGATTGATGGGCTATCGTCAGGTTCCTTTTATAGCTCGAATGATCTTCTTGATTGATTCCGTCCAACGGGTAGATTGGAGGAATTCCTTTGGTAAGTGCCAATGGTATGATGGCATAAAGGAGTATAAAAAGGAAGTCATTCTAGTTGTCTTAAGAACGTGATTTTGATAGAAAAATTCCAGAGTCTGAAGCACCTTGATTATTAGTCGATACAGTCCGAGCGAAATTGTATACACAGAGAGTGTTTATACTTGGTGATACCTTGAGCGAGTGTGGTAGATCATCTACACCGAGAAATCAAGGAAGAACAACACTGTAACATCTCTTTGCTCATAGTGGAATCCAGCCAAATTGGCTGTCAGTGCAGAAGAGTGGACGTAGGCTTGAATCAAGTCGAACCACTATAAACTGCGTGTTTAATTCTCTCTTTCCTTACTCAGTCTTACGTTGATTGTTATCTTTCGCTAATCCTTGAACTGTCTAAGTATTGCGCAAGTATTCAGAAATTATCAAGAAAAATCTTTGAATACCTATTCACCCCCCTCTAGGTACTCGTACTAGCATTATCAATTGGTATCAGAGCCTGTGTTCTTACTTTGTTTGAAGTGTTTTACTTCAGAGTAAAAGATCCATGGCTAGTATGCTAGCACCAGGGCTGATGGAAGGGCAAAGCAATACAAGACCACCCTACTTTGATGGAAAGGATTACAACATCTGGAAGAACAAGATAAAAGCTTTCCTACGATCTAAGGATCCTCTGGAATGGGACGTTGTGGAAAGAGGAATCACTCCTACTGCTGCATCAATCTCTGAAAGAGGAAAAGAAATTGTTGATGCCAGCGGAATGACTCAGGAAGAGATAAACAAGAGACAAGCACTTGATGCAAAAGCAATTTACTCTTTATATTGTGCCTTATCTCCAACTGAATATAACAGAATATCTTCTTGTGTTACAGCAAAAGAAGTATGGGATAGATTACACATCACCTATGAAGGGACAGATCGAGTGAAGGAGACCAGAATTAACATTCTCCTCGGACAATATGAAGCCTTCAAAATGAAACCAGGAGAATCTATAACTGATATGTTTAGTCGTTTTACAGATATTGTCAATGGTCTTGAGAACCAAGGACAAAAAATTTATGATCCCATGAAGGTGAACAAGCTACTACGTGGACTCTCCAAGGACTGGAATCACATAAAGACTTCAATAAGAGAAACGCAAAGAATCATGCCTCTATCTGTCGACGAGCTGATTGGAACCCTTCAGTCTTATGAAGTGGAACGAATTAATGAAGACGAAGATCCAAGAGGTAAGAAATCTATTGCATTAAAATCAAATGATGACTCTGATGATGCAGATTCTGAAGATGATATGGACGATGAGGAGCTCGCCCTCATGATAAGAAGATTCAGAAAACTGAATAGAAAAGGCAGAAGGTTCAACTCAAAGAAACAAAGTTTCCAAAGACAGCAGACCAAGTCTGTTGATGATGAGGAACCAAATAAAGATGTAGTCTGCTTCGAATGTAAGAAGAAGGGACATATCAGACCCAACTGTCCTCTTCTGAAAAAGAAAAGAGGAAAAGCTGAGAAGTTCCGAAAAGCTCTCAAAGCCGAAACCTGGAGTGATACAAAATGTGAAGAAAGTGATACTGAATATGCCAACATATGTTTGATGGCACATTCAGACTCGACTCAGATCCGGATCGACTCGCATGCTGAATTTGAGGTAAGTGATTTTAAAATTCCTGTCAAAGTCTCTAAATATATTGATGAACCGTGTTTCAGTCTTAAGACTTCTCTCAAAAAGGATTTCCGAACTTAAAAAGGAAAACTCAGCTCTAAAACAAAAAGAAGTCATTTTAGAAGAAAAAGTTAAAAGTCTAGACCTAAATGTTTCTACTCTTAAAGAAAAAGAAAATGATCTTTTGAAAGAAAATGTTTTCTTAAAAACGGACTTATCAAATATTTCAAAGAAGTTTTCAATAGGATCTGAAAAGCTTGAAAAAGTTCTTTCTGTTCAAAGACCTTACTTCAATAAGTCTGGTCTAGGCATGACAGCGGAAACAATTCCCTTGATTGATTTTCCTAAAGTTAAAGAAAGAATAAAGAAAAGACCGTCAAGAGAGGCTTACAAAAATCATTTCAAGAAAATTTTTGTAAAGTCTGTTGGTCGAAATGCTCTAAGGTGTTCAAAGTGTAACAGTAAGGATCACTTTGAAAAAGAGTGTCCTATGGTTTGGAAGCCTATTAAAAAAGTATGGCCTAATAATGCTTATCCTACTAACACCAAAGGACCCAAGAAAATTTGGGTACCAAAGAAAACTTGAGACTCTCTTTTAAATGCAGGTCTCCGTCAAGAAAAAGATAAAATGGTATCTTGACAACGGATGTTCAAGACACATGACAGGAGACTCAAAGTGCTTTGAAAAACTAGTTCAAGTAAACGGCGGAAATGTTTCATTTGGTGGAAACGGCAAAGGAAGCATTGTGGGTTTTGGAACTGTGAAAATTGGAAATCTCACAATAAACAATGTTTCTTTAGTGGAAGGACTCAACTATAATCTCTTCAGCATTAGCCAACTGTGTGATACTGGTTTCAAGATCTCCTTTCAAGAAGGAATTTGCTATGGAATTAGTAAAGACTCTACTCAGTCTTTCATGGGTCGAAGACATGGGAACATCTACCTCTTAGACATGAAATTAAATGAATCACAATGTCTAATCTCAATTCAAGATGAAGCAAGCTTATGGTACAGAAAGCTTGGCCATGTCAATATGAAGCAATTGGCCAAAATCTCATCGAAGCAGCTTGTTCGAGGTCTACCCAAATTACTATATCAAAAGTCCGATCCATGCACACCTTGTATTCTGGGAAAACAGGTAAGAAATTCATTTAAGCAAATAAATCATGTCTCTACTAATCATGTACTACAGTTGCTGCATATGGATCTCTTCGGACCAACCAAAACCCAGAGTATTGGAGGTAAGAAATATTGCCTAGTGATTGTGGATGATTACTCCCGTTTTACTTGGGTATATTTCCTTGCAAGTAAATCAGAAACCTTTTCGTATTTTGAAAAATTTGCTAAAAAGGTTCAAAATGAAAAAGGACGTGTTATCTCAAGTATAAAAACAGATCATGGAGGTGAATTTGAAAATCAAGATTTCACAAAATTGTGTGATGAATCTGGTTTTAAGCACGTATTCTCCTCTCCATACACTCCTCAGCAAAATGGAGTTGTGGAAAGAAAGAATAGATCTCTTCAAGAAATGGCTAGAACTCTTTTAATTGAAAGCAAAATTTCTTCACGGTTTTGGGCTGAAGCTGTTTCAACAGCATGCTATATTATCAACAGAGTCTTCCTAAGACCTATTCTTGAGAAAACCCCTTATGAATTATTCAAAGGTAAGAAGCCTATTGTTTCATACTTTCATGTGTTTGGTTGCAAATGTTTTATATTGAAAAATGCAAAAGATCGAGTTGGTAAGTTTGAAGAAAGATCAGATGAAGGCATCTTTCTTGGATATTCTACATCAAGCAAAGCCTACAGAGTCTATAACAAGAAAAGCTAGACGGTGGAGGAGTTAATGAATGTCAAATTTCAAGACTCTACGCAAGATGAATCCAGTCAGACTCAATATGAAGAGTCTGAACCTGCTCCAGACCTTCCTAAGCTTACAACTGAAAAAGTATCTCAGACTCTGGAAGACCAGCGTCAAGATGTTCATGAAGATTCAAATAAAGAAAGAGATCATCATCCAGAAAAATCAACCAGTAACTAGAAGCACAAGTCCAGTCATCCTAAAGATCTCATTATAGGCGAAATTAATGAAGGAATTTGCACCAGATCCAAAAGACGTGAAGAGTCTAGTGCTGTTGCTCTCATCTCTGAAATTGAACCAAAAAGCATAGAAGAAGCTTTATCTGATGAAAGTTGGATCGAAGCTATGCAAGAAGAGCTCAGACAGTTCAACATTAACGATGTCTGGGAATTGACGTCTAAACCAAAAGGTAAAACTGTTAGTGGAGCCAAATGGGTGTTCAGAAACAAGATGAACGAAAAAGGAAAAGTCGTACAGAATAAAGCAAGACTCGTGGCCAGGGGATACACGCAAGAAGAAGGAATAGACTATGATGAGACTTACGCTCCTGTAGCAAGGTTAGAAGCTATTCGTCTATTACTTGCGTTTGCTTGTTTCAAAAATTTCAGGTTATTCCAAATGGATGTCAAAAGTGCTTTCCTAAATGGATTTATCCAAGAGGAAGTTTATGTGGAACAACCGCCTGGATTTGAAGATCCAAAGAAGCCAGACTCAGTCTTCAGACTGAAAAAGGCCCTATATGGTCTAAAGCAAGCACCTCGAGCTTGGTACGACAGACTAAGTAAGTTTTTATTACGTAATGGTTTTGTCAAAGGTAAAGTAGATACTACCTTATTTATCAAAAAGGAAAACAAAAACTTTTTACTCGTCCAAATATATGTAGATGATATAATTTTTGGATCTCCTAATGAAAGTCTATGCAAGAAATTTTCTAAGTCTATGCAGGATGAGTTTGAAATGAGTATGATGGGAGAATTAACATTCTTTCTTGGCCTTCAAATAAAGCAATTGAAGGAAGGAACTTTCATTTACCAAGAAAAATATGCTAATGATCTTGTCAAAAGATTTGGATTGGAAAATTGCAAGAAAACTGATATACCAATGTCAAGTTCTTTGAAGATAGACGAAGATGAGGAAGGGAAGAAAGTTGATCAAAAGCTGTACAGGAGTATCATCGGTTCACTTCTTTATCTTACTGCTTCTATACCTAACATTTTGTTGAGTGTTTGCATCTGTGCTAGGTTTCAATCAGATCCTAAAGAATCTCATCTCAGTGCTGCAAAACGTATCATTAAATACGTTGCTTCATCTTTAAGCATGGGTCTTTGGTATCCTAAGAAGGGAGACTTTAATCTTCTGGGATATTCAGACGCAGATCTGGCCGGCTGCAGAGTCGATAGAAAGAGTACTTCAGGAACTTGCCAGTTGCTTGGAAGCAGGACAGTGTCTTGGCTTTCAAGGAAACAAAGCACCGTAGCCCTCTCAACAACAGAAGCAGAGTATGTTGCTCTTGGAAGCTGCTGTTCATAAATTCTATGGATAAAACAATAACTACAAGACTTTGGGATTGAAGACTCATGCACAGAAATCAAATGTGACAACACCAGCGCAATCAATCTCACCAAAAATCCAATTCTTCATTCAAGAGCAAAGCATATAGAAATTCGACATCACTTTATTAGAGATCATATTCAAAGTCGAGAAATCTCGATTCAATTTGTTGATTCAAAAAGTCAACTCGCGGATATATTCACAAAGCCTTTGGAGAAAAATCAATTTGATTTTATCCGCTCCAGACTCAACATTTTGAAGCTCGAAGAAGTTAAAGTCTAGAGACTCTCCAACCTTCAGACTCAGAAAGTTGATGACCGTCAGACTCAAATCTCTTATACTCAAATCTCTACGACTCAGACGTTGATGACTATAGACTGTAAGTTGTTACTTCATCTAAACTCGAAAAGGTCTGATCTTTCGTTCAGTTATTTTAGTGAAAATCGAAAAACTTGTCTTTTCAAAAGGATTAATTTTGGCAATTATCGATTTCGAAAAGAGGTATTCGTACACTTTCCTTGTACCGATTAAACTTCCCCTTTTCAAAAACTGAGTTATATAAATATACAGTTTTCATCTTCAATCTTCAAAACCCTAAAAGCTTTTTCCTCTCAAACTGATTTTCACTTCGAATTCATCCTCGAGAAAGTTGTCACTTTTTCTTGGGAAAGCAATCAAAGAAATCCTTTAGAGACAAGAAGAATGTCGTCCTCGAGAAAGTCCTCAAGAATCGCGACAAAGGGACCACAAAGGATGAAGGAGGGACCTACCCACTTTGATCTCACAGAAGATGAAGAATTATCGAGTCAGCATCAGAACCCAACTCACTCTCCACCTTGTCATTCGACGCCTTCTACCCCACAAGGTGCGGGTCAACATCCAGAAGAAGAGGTAATCGAGGACGCAGACCCAGTAAGAGTCCAAAAACCCTCGTTTATTTACAAACTTTACCGTGCGTTGAAAAGCACTGCGACTCCAATGAAATATGTGGATGATTTTCTTAAAGAAAAGAACTATGGGAATGAGTACATTTTTCTGAAGAAAATGGAGGATTTGGGAATTGCTCCCAAAGGTAAAGCAGAGGAAGCGCTTGCAAATATTACGAGTGACCCTCGGATGTCGGGCCCAAATTTGACTGATGGGAACGACGATGACAAAATGTTCACTGATTTTCAACCGAGATTGGGTATTGCTGCGAAGGTGAAGGGAAAGAGGATGGAGTTATTTAAATCAAAGGAACAGGAAACTTTGTTCTTCAAACTGCTGAAGCGAGGGGTAATAAACCCTAGAAGTGTCGACTTTGATTTCCTGGATGCTGTGAATGTGAACTTGAGAGAAAAGTTCAGTCTGCTTCAACTGGAACATTTTTGCACTGACACCACGGACGGATATGCTCAACTGACTGCATATTTCTATTCAAATCTTAGCTTTATCGATGCGAATAGAATATCTTTCAGTGTTCGAGATCAGGATTATGTGTTGTATGTGGATATGTTAGCGGACATTCTTGGAGTTGAACGGGCACGATATCAACCAGTCAAAGTCTCAGTTGCTCGTGCCACAATGGACCTTATTGAAGACAGAGACATTGAGGGAAAAATCATCTATTCGAGGATGCGCGCTATCACTATTGTGCTGCACAAAATTGTTATCAATTGCATTAGACCTAAGTCTACATCAAAGACTGATATGTCTAACTCAGAAGAAAAATTGATGTACGCAATCAACTCAGGGAAGAAGTTCTCTCTCCCTCATACTATTCTGTTTCATATGTATAGAGCAATGTCGAAAGACAAGGGACAATTGCCTTATCCAGGTCTGGTGACCAGGATCTTCAGACACATGAATATTGAACCTCCACACACTCTCTGTGTTCGACCGTGCGATAAGATGGTGGTAGGTTGAAAGATGTTGACAAAGATGCGTTTGAAAGAACTTTCTAAGGCAATGGAGAAATTCAGAGTGAAGACTCCAGTTCGGTCTGCTTCAAAAAGAAAGGGAAAGGAAGCCATTGGTGCCCCATCCAAAAAGAAGAGAACTCTCATCTTGGAGGATGAAGATGAAGATGAGGAGGAAGATCTTACAATCTCTGCTTTGATAAGGACAAAACATTATGTTCCCCAATCAACAGAACAGCAGAAGAAACAGAGAGAAGAAGAAGAAGAAGAAGACAAGAACAGAAAAAAAGAAGAGCAGAGAGAGAAGGAGACAAAAGCTGAAGAAAAAGGAGAACAAGAGCAAGAAAAGTCTGCAACTGAATCTGGAGAAAAAGGATACAGAAGAGCATGATCATCACTCTTCTCCTCTTGATGTCTTAGAGACAGGGGGAGTTGGCGAGCAAGAGAGGTCCTCACCTAATGCTGCCATTAGTGAAGGTCTACGACAATCTCTAGCAGCCCCAGAAGAAATTCAGGCTTCTCAATTGCCTGAAGAAGGTCACGATACGTCAGAACCAAATCTGCAAGACTTTACAGAAGCGCCATCGTCTGCAAATGCAAGTACTCAGACGGACAATTCCGCAGATTTTCGTCGTATCATGGATATTCTTCTGGAAATGCGTGGCCAAATCTATGCTCTGGACTGTGAAATTCAAGCCTTGAAGAATGCTGGACAAGCATCTTCAGTTACCCTGGAGGATAAAATGAAAGACCTCGTTTTGCAACTTCAAACCAATGCAAAGGGAGAAGAGGTAGCTCACCCGAGGGAAGACTTGAAGAAGCTCGAAGGAGTAGTCCATCCATGGGAGATTTCCAGATTGTGCACATTCCCAAGCAGACATGACATCTTTCTCACCTTTTTAATGTTGACAAAAAGGGGGAGAAGCAATTTGAACCAACCAATTAACCAACTTTCTTTCAAATTTCTTTGATTATAAGTTTTTGTTTGTTTATGTCTTGAGCAATCTTTGGTGTGAACTTGAACTTGAACTTGACTGAATTGGCTGTGGATTTTAGTGCTTGACTGTTGCATTCATATCAAGTGTTGTTATATGGTATTACTCATGAAAGACTAACCAATTTTCTGTGGATGCATAGTCTAGTTGCTTTGTTAATCTTTATGAGATTGCCATATTGCTTGAGAAATGTTTTTGCAGGTCAAAGTGGTTCAAATCTACGGAAAGTTTTGTCACCATCAAAAAGGGGAGATTGTTGGAGAAATCGTTCGAGAATATTTTGAAGTGACAAAACGTTTCCTTCGTCTAGTCAGGTATCTGCGGATCGTCTAGTTTAAAGTCGAAGACTCGACTACCAGACTCAAGTTTCAAGACTCAAGGTTCGAGACTCAAGACTCAAGACTATTCTCATTGAGTCTTTTCGATCCGTGTGAAGGAAATCCAAAGCCAAAGTATATGGTTGAGGATTTAATCCTATCGTACGGAGAAGATCTTTTTGGCTGGATGAATATAACGGATTCTTTTGATCTAAATCATTCGAGGATCTGATGGTCGACGAAGTATTCTTAGAATGTTCTATTTTTGGAAACCAAGATCCTGATTGTATGGGTGAATAGGATTGATGGGCTATCGTCAGGTTCCTTTTTATAGCTCGAATGATCTTCTTGATTGATTCCGTCCAACGGGTAGATTGGAGGAATTCCTTTGGTAAGTGCCAATGGTATGATGGCATAAAGGAGTATAAAAAGGAAGTCATTCTAGTTGTCTTAAGAACGTGATTTTGATAGAAAAATTCAGTCCGAAGCACCTTGATTATTAGTCGATACGGTCCGAGCGAAATTGTATACACGAGAGAGTGTTTATACTTGGTGATACCTTGAGCGAGTGTGGTAGATCATCTACACCGAGAAATCAAGGAAGAACAACACTGTAACATCTCTTTGTTCATAGTGGAATCCAGCCAAATTGGTTGTCAGTGCAGAAGAGTGGACGTAAGCTTGAATCAAGCCGAACCACTATAAACCGCATGTTTAATTCTCTCTTTCCTTACTCAGTCTTACGTTGATTGTTATCTTTTGCTAATCCTTGAACTGTCTAAGTATTGCGCAAGTATTCAGAAATTATCAAGAAAAATCTTTGAATACCTATTCACCCCCCTCTAGGTACTCGTACCAGCATTATCAGATATGACCAAGACATTTATGCCATAATGCATAAGATTGTTCCTTAGGTAAAGGCTTTTTGGAAACAACATTTTTACTAAATAAGCGGCATACATATCATTGGGAGATAAACACAATCGATATAATATATTGGATAAATTGCAACACCCAATCTTATTTGAACTATAAAATATAGAAATACTATTACTCTTTATTTCAAAAGAGTATCTACATATGTCCAAATCATACACGGGAACTAAATTCCACCTAAAGGAAGGTATGTAAAAAATGTTTTTTTAATATCATCCTAAAACTATAATCTAAAATCAAAACAACATCTCCCACGAACTCAACATCAACTTTAATATTGTTTCCTACGGTGAGCTTTGACCATCCTGATTTGGCATCCTTTGGTTTATGAACCCTTGTATGGTAAACGCAACATAATTAGTTGTACCGCATCTAGCCACCAAGAACTAGACGTGGCTACAGATAGGTTGGATTCACAAACAAATACCAAAAAATCATTACCTTTAGGCTTACTCTCCTTTGGGCTCACTTTGGTTCTCTTGGATAGTCAAGTTTTATTTTTATGTGTCATCTCTTCCTACAAAAGTAGCAAATAACACAATCCTTCTTGAAGGATGCTTTCTTAGGACCCAAACTGCTAGAATGACTAGCAGTTTCAAAATTTCCTTTAATGTTGAAAGGGCTAGCAGCTTCAAAATTGCCCTTATGAGTATAACTTTTGAACTTTTTATCCTTGTTACTACCAGAACTATAAGCATAAAAGGCGATGTGCCCTTTATCTTTTTTCAATTTTTCTTCCTCTGCCACCACCCTTGTAATCAAATCATTAATTGACCAAGTCTCATCTTAGGAACTATAATTAGTCTTTATAATCCCAAAATCAGGAGGTAGAGTATTTAGAGCTTAATGCACAATGCAAGTAGTAAGAATAATAACATTGAAAGCTTGAAGTTTTGTTTGCAAATCTACCATCCTCAAAACATAATCCCTAACTCCACCAGAACCATCATACTTCATATTAAATAGTATTTGTAGGTATGTCCCTATCTCAGCATTAGACGAGACACAATTTCTAGCCATCAAAGCTTCCATCATTTGTCTAGTAATGCAGTCTGTAGGCAAACCACTATTCAAATGTTCCTGAATGGAACGCTTTATTAACAGCAAGCAAATTTGATTGCTCCTTTCCTAAGCAGCAAAATGTGCTTTTTGAACTTCTGTACTCTCGACAGTAAGATATGTCAGCTTATCAGCAATAAAAGCCATATGAACATCTGCCATCTCTATAGCAAACAAGAAATCTTCTCTCCATCTCTTAAAGTTTGAACTAGCAAGAATCTCAATAGTTACGAAGTTACCGTTTACAGAAAAGGTTAATGAAAAACAAGTAATGTATATAATTAGCATCATGTGAACACTCTGTAACTTGACATACAAGTACACATATATAGAGTTACATGTAAAATCAATAATCACATTTGGCAGAATACATAACATATAGTTGTACACTTCCCACATGACAATGGTTATAAGAATATATTCTAACCTTCATAAATTCATCACCTCTGGGTGTATGAACCATTAGGATTAGTTACTCCTCCACCATGCTATTATGTATCCCTCCATGAACTAATACACAATCACCTCCTCTGGGAGTATGATCACGCATTAAATCGGGAGACATCCCATCATTATACAAGATCGATATTTCTTAAACCCAATCAAGTATGCCACTTTGGTAGTCACAACTCAATTGAATCCTCGATACTCTCTTATATCGGGGATATAAATTTTACTTCTCATGTACATCATATACATGTGATTTTAACTTTAGTGATAAGGGTAATATATCACTAAAATCACATATTATGCTAATTACACGGCTTTATTCATTAATGTAAGTTAAATTATATATATTCTCAATGAATCACACTCTTTATAATATCTATGTGATAACATACTTGTAAATCAACACATGTATTTCCAAAATCAAAAAAAAAATACAAGAAAATACACTAAAAATATACTAAAAATACACGTATTTGGGGTTCCGTATGTATTTTCACATCCATAAAATCATCAAACATGTAAAATAAACACACCACAAGGTAGAGCATGACCATACGAGCATTTAACCACCAACCATGCTTCATCAGAGGCTCCACATGCCCACGCACGCTGCCTGAGTGCGCAACACATGGTGCACACGTAGGCCGTACTTAATCCTTGCGATCCAATCTGATCAGTAGCGATCTAATTGGTTCTTGGCTCGATGCCCTTGGCAGCACGTGGCCCCAGGTGGAGGTGTGTAGGGCCTCCCCAGGCGGCATGTCACCCACAATTTTGCTCGTCTTGTCGAGTTCTTTTTGTTTATATAATAAAAATCAAATTTTGCTACACAAAAGATCACGAAAATAGGGAGAAAATATATGCATTCAAGTTCTAGTTTATGGTTGCTCTGATACCACATATTAGATGCTAAAACGCGCAATCCCATGATCTCCATAGCTAGAATAAGAACACATATAATTTACTAGAAAGATTAACGCACCTATTTTAGAATCCATCGTTCTTAATATGGAAGTGGAAAAGTGATGATCCAAGCACATGTCCTTCTCCTCTATTGCCATCTGTATCACTGGCTCAATTAGATGGCCCCTTATGATGCAGCCCACATTGAAGACTAGCTCTCTCGACCAAGAAGATCGGCCTGCATTCAAGCTCGACGAAACCTTTTATCAATGAAGTTGTCGATTGTTGATGAAGTTCGATGAAGTGGTCGATTCAACCAAGAAGCCGTATCAAAATTCTGAGTCCATCCCGGAAGCTTGAAAGAAGACACCTTGGGAGCCATGAAGACATTATGCTTTTACTAGTTTCTAGTTTCTATGCTCTTTACAATTTTTTTAGTTTCAATGCTCTATCTTTATTTCTTTGAGTATTTCTAGTTTCTATGCTCTTTACGATTTTTCTAGTTTCAATGCTCTGTCTTTATTTCTTTGACGATATAAGCCATCAAATTCCTTGTACAAGACAGACGACTTTGAATGAATGAAAACTTTGCTTTCAAGCAAGTATCATGAACCTTGCAGAGTTCATACCCTTGAAAAACTAAAAGAGTTTTCACTCCATCCTTAAAGAGTCAGAGCTTTCGAAAGCTGCATCATTGAAAGGTTGTAGTCATCGATCTAGATGAATCGGTGCCCTTTCAACTTCCTTGGAGGCCTAGAAGAGCAACCAATAAAGTTTCTATCTTTTCCTGTTCTGTTCGTTATTTTCACCCACTTCCAACCCGAATTCGACCATTCTACAGTGCTTATTTCAGAAAACCCAAAACAGAGAAATTGTAGATCCAGAAGTCTTTGTTCATCTGGCTTTAGAATCAGATCGATCTGATCTGTATCAACAAAGATAGGACTATTCCCTGAGCTTGTGCAGTGTGGCATCCCGGAAATTCAAAGCCGAGCCTTAAGGTGTGTTAAATGTCTTTAATTAGGTCATAGAATTTTATGGCTTATGCTTTAGCCAATTTGTTTTTTTATTTGATGAATTTTGCTTGTGTTGTGGAAATTTAAATTTAAAAGCTTGGCCATATGATTTAAATTTCAATAATTGAAATATCCCAAGACTTTGGCCAAGATGAAATTTGAATTTAGAATTATTTATAAAAGAATTTCAAAAAAAAAAAGAAGAAGAGAAAATAGGGTTATTTTCGAAATGGGCCTTGGACCCATTAGCCTAGAGCTTGGTGGGCCAAGCTAGTCGGCCCATTGGGCCCAATAGGTGGCTGTCGACCAGCCCAAGGGGAATGGCCGGTTGGGCCTAAGCCCAAGCCCATTAACCCAAATCAAATTTCAAAAATAGAAATGACAAGTGGCAAGACAAATCCTCATGCATTGGCCATGGTTGAGGTGGATTAATCATTGCAATTGAGGGGGTATAAAAAGGGGATTTGGAGAGAGAGTGGCCGGTTCTTGCTTCATTTCCGTCCAAGAGAGAAGTGTGCAAGAGAGAGAGGGCTTGAGCGGAAGAGAGGAACCGAGAGGGAGGAGGTGGAGCCGAGAGTTCCCGCCGCCCGTTCGCCGTCGCCGCCTTGTCCGACCGTCCTACGCCGCCTTGTGCTTGCTGTTCGTTCATTTTGGAGGCAAGTGGGGGGTCCTTTACTTCTCTTGCATGTTGTTTTGATGGTTGCATGTTCGGTTTTAGGGGTGATTTGGGCGAAATACCGAAGTAAGGGTTGAATGTGTTCATGTTATGTGGCTGTTTCCGTTCGGTTGGTGGTAGACAGTATCTTATTCGAGCTTGCATGTGTATTTGGAGTGTGATTTTGGCTTCGGTGCCTTGATGAAAGTTGAAGCTAACATCTTGAGGTATGACATACTCGAATTTCATGGAAAACGATGGTGATATGAGGGGTCAAAAGTTCTATTTCACGGAGGCTTTAGATCTGCGAATTTCCTACTGACCTTTTGTTGATTTCTTGGTTGCATGTTGATTTCTGTTGGAGATCTCACTTCGTTGTCTTCATGAATGTTGTAGATAACATCCTGAAATTTAACATACTCAAATTTGAGGAGAAATAAATGAGTATAGCCTAGTTAATCAGCTAGATCTTTGAGACGGATGGTTCTGTTGAAGTGAACCAAGACACCCGAGATTTCAAGGACTTAAAAAAGGATCATACTTTGGTTATTTAACCTAGATCTCTTCATGAAAATTGTAAAGGACACATTTATATATAACATACTCTAATTTCAGGAGAAACGAAAGAGATTTGATGGGTCCAACCTAAGTTTTTCGGTGATGTACGTTCTGGACGAAACGGTAGAGGTTCCAGAAGCTTCGTGGAGTTATATAAATTAATCTATAAAGAATTTTGCTTAGAGTTCTTCATGAAAAATGCACGAAAATGTGTTGGCTATCATCCTGTAAAATTTGGGAATTTTCGGAGGTCATATGAGTATTTTAATTGAATTAATTCGAAAATTGTGCAATCTGGCCATGATCCGAATGTTGTGTGTATTTTGTAGAAATTTGGGAAATTATGTAAAATGCAAATTAGCCATGGATTTTATGTGAAATTTGATTCTAATTGTTTTTTTAATGATTGATTGAAGATTATGATTTTGGAAAATCATAAATATTAAATATAATATTTATTTATGAAAATAAATAAATATAATAATAAAATAATAAAATAATAAAATAAAAGGTGGATTATTTTATTGGCCATGAGTCCTATGGAATTATGATGCATTGTTATATGACATTGATGCATGTATGACCATTAATTATGATGTATTGTTATATGGCACTGATGTATGAATGATTATGGAATTATGATGCATTGCTATATGACATTGATGCATGTATGATCATGAATTCTGATGTATTGTTATATGGCATGGATGTATGAATGATCATGAATTGTGATGCATGTATGTAAATCATATGCCATGAAATAACAAGATGAAAAGGATGATAAAAAAAAATGGAAAATGGTATGTGAGTAAGAGGTTGTGGCGGAGGATGATATCGGTGGCCGAGTGGCATAATTCCGAGAGATTCCCTGGGAGTTTCGGGATGCCGGAATGTGGGGGCCGGAAGCCCTGTCGGAGGTTTCGCCCGAAGGGAGTGACTCGCGATGCCGGGATTAGGTGCGAGATCCCCGGTTAGAAGGGTAAAGGCTGGAAGCCCTGTCGGAGGTTTCTGCCCGAAGGGAATGCCTCGTGATGCTAGTTGAGATGCGAGATGCCCGGAATGTGGGGGGCCGGAAGCCCAGTGGCCATGAGATGGCTGGAATGCTGGGGACCCTGTCGGAGGTTTCTGCCCGAAGGGTGATGATCAAATTGATCATGGAATCCTGTCGGAGGTTTCTGCCCGAAGGATTGATAATGATACCCCGTCGGAGGTTTCTGCCCGAAGGGATGGTGATGATGGTAAATTTGATGATTTGAGAAAAGATAATGTGGGGATCAATTGATAAATAAAAGTGGAAATTGATCTATGATGTGATATGCATGGTGATGCATGGTTAATGATGATGTAATGATAATGATACATGAGATGCCATGATGATGATATATATGTTATGATGATGCATGAATACGCTTGACATCAAAAAGGTAAGCAATGCCTGCATTGTATGATGGTATGCATGGTGCACTGAGTTGTTATTGGATTTCTCTATCTGCTGAGTGGCTGTACTCACCCCTTTTGGGGATAACATTTCAGATTAGCACTATGCCGCTACCTGCTGTTTCGCGTGGGGTATTTTACGGTCTACCGTCTGATGTTGAGGTGGAGTGTACGGAGTTAGATTGTACCTCTGTGCTCGGATTGACGTTCATCCGAGTGCGATGCTTAGTTATGTATGATATCGGCCTGGCTGGGGGCCCTATCATACAAGAGTTCATTTCTGTTCACGTCCGTCGAGATGGTGCTATGCGAGGGATGCTGCCGCCGCCACCACCTGGCGCACCGGGTTGGGTGTGAGACTCACGCGCGACGAGTAGGAGCTGAGCTTTTTGATGTAGATAATCAACACCTTTGATGGGAGCTTGTGCGCTTGATGTAGAGGGTTGATAGTTTCTTTTTGAGATTTTAGGCAGGACATAGCAGAGTCCTCGCTTTTCTTGTTTTGTATCGACCCGATAAAGGAAGAGTCCCATCTTAAAAGAATATGTAAATAAAGTGTCGATGTTCGTATATAAAATCCTGATGTGTAGCTGGTGTGTATTTGTATCATGGGTTAGAAGGGAGATAGATGACGATGTGAATTTTGCTTCCGCTATGAGTCGCGCATGGGACCGCTTTAAAAAAAAAAAAATGCCTGTAATCTGGCAAGGCTTAATTTAGCCAAGAGATAGAGATGGTAAAAGATGTAACATCGGCACTGTTAACGACCTACGAAGGGTTCGGGGTGTTACATGCAGTGCTGAAATTTCTGTTCATCTTGTTTCCTGTGTGTGAGTCACTCTCCCGATCCTCTTTTGTTTGAGAAAGCCAAACCTTCGCTTGCATCATTTGGTATTAGAGCCTTGGAGGAGAGGACAATGCCTCCAAGACAAGTTAGACGTCGTGGTGGCAGAACCATTCCCCTCGATGAAGTGCACACACTTGCTGAGAATTTGCAACAATGTATGCAACAACAAATTGACGAATTGACGCGAGAAGTTCAGCATTTTAGGGCTGAAGCAAAAATTCTCCACCCCGTTCCAGGACTGAAGATTCCAATGGTGACTCTTCCTCTTCAGAGAGTGTTCAATCTATTCATGGTCGGAGGCATGTTCGACATCATTTACAACATATTCGTGAGCCAGATTGGGAAAAGAAAGTCAAGAAAAATGTTCTAGAATTTTCAGGTACTGAGTCTCCTGATGAAATTGTTGATTGGCTAACACTTGTGAATGAGGTGTTTGAGCATCGAATGTTCCGGAGAATCGTCAAGTTGGGATCATTGCTATGCGATTCCGAGGCAAGGCGATTGCTTGGTGGAGACGTGAAAAAAAAAAAAAAACTCGCCAAGCCATTGGCAAAGCACAAATCACTTTGTGGAGAAAGATGGAGGGCAAGATTTGAAAATATTTTCTTCCCAAATGATATAAGAGAGAGCTCTACCAACGGTATCAAAATCTAAAACAAGGTATGCAAACGGTGGACCAATACACCAATGAATTCAATGAGTTGGTGATTCGTAAAAATATCCAGGACCCAGAGGAGGTGCTTGTGAACAAATACTTGAACGGTCTTCAATTTTACATTCAAGATGCCTTGGATGTGTCACACCCCAATCCTCCAAGAGTGTGCCCATCCCACGGTGATCGATTAAATAGCGACATCCCAGGACGTGTCACCGACCCATTCATTTTAATGCACATGCGGAAGCAAATAATTAATCCCTAGACAACAACAAGATGGGATAGAAAAGCAAAGCCACAATTTTTCAAAAAAAAAAAAAACCACACATTTATACATATCAAACTTAGTCATATACAATATTAGCCGACTATATACATGGTCTACAAAAAGGGGGGGTAGAGTGCTACATATACTCAAACATTTCAATCTTCCTCATAATATACCATGGACCCTAGATCCGACAGACTCGGGTCCACCACTGAACCACCTGAAGGGTCAGCCGTACCCTCGCCAAAAGCTATTTCCAGCACCGACCTAGGAACCTCAGGCTCGGGAAGGGAGCCTTCTCTAGGTCCATTTCGCTCGTAAGAGTACCACGATCTGAATTGATAGGGTACCTTACGAGGTAGACCCTCATCAACCCAAACAACGAACCTTACCAGTTTGTAGACCCAGGCTCTTTGTCCCCTAGGGAGAGGAATCTAAGTACGCTGCTTAGTGACCTTCTTCGGCTGTCCAAAACGCTCGAAAGGAGCTGCCATCTAAGGACCAAAAAATGTTATCCCACAACGGGGTGAGACGATGTCTCAGTGAGTTCACCCCCTAAGCCCCAACTAGGAAGGAAATATGCCCCAAGGGCTGGCCAGTCATGCACGAGATAGAGGACTTACCTTTACCTCAGTCCCCTCCTACAAGTTAGTACAATTCATGTATTTACTGAATCACTTCAACAATTGAATTCATCAAGACAGATCGAGCCATCGATCAATCGATCTAGTCAATTTCATGTCATCGAGACCATTTCTCGATCAACCTATTCAGTACTATCTATCAACCAATACTATCTACCAAGTCGTTTCCTTAAAATGATCACTACTCACCTAAGCTGATATAAATGAATGCTCGCCTAAGTTGATAAAGGTAGATAATATAGCTCACCGAAGCTGATATATATAGATAGTATAGCTCACTGAAGCTGATTTATGCTCACCCGAAGTTGATATACGCATAGTATACTCATCCGCTGACAATTTCACCGTTTTCATAATACTCAGTAAAATAATCTTGTGTGGGTACATAGTAGGCTTCAACCAAAAATAGAATATCTTTATTTTTTAAAATCTCACTAATTATATAGTCGATCAAAAAAATTTAGGCATTGTAAACCGATGCCTGGTAATTTCCTAATTAAATACTGAAAATAATAAATTTTGGGATAAATACCTAAAATTACAATCAACACTCAATTTGCACAAACTAGCATTCAATTAAATAAACAATGCATATCATTGCGATCAGCGCGAAATTCCAATCACCGGCTATCCCGATCTAATTTCCAGAAAATAATAAATAATTAATTAATTATCAAAATTAATAAATAAATACAATAAATGCAACTTACGCCAGAAAAGCCTAATTAAATACCGAAATGGGCCCGAGAAAAATTTCAAACCTATCTAGATAAATATTATAGCTTATCTAGTCTCTAATTACGCTACTCTAACCACCTAACGTGCATAAACGATTAATTAAATTGCTAATCCATCCTAACTAACCACTTAAACCATACTTAACCTAAACTAATCAACCTTAAGCATAATTAACTCCCTAAGTTGAGATTAGTGAGTAAAATCACTGGTTTTGCAATTCGATGAGTTCACTTCAACGAGGACACTGAGACGGGCCACAAACTCCAAAGCGAGGACACCATTCGAGGTTAGGAAAGGCTCGGAAACGGGCCTCGAATCCCACGGCTTCCAACTAGGTTTCGATTCTGCTGGTGGGCTGAAGGAGGGAGCTGAGCGGCTGGTTAAGAAAGACAGGACCGGCAAAGGTTGCAACGAGGCTTGGTGGTGCTCGAAAATGGCAAGCGACAGCTGGATGGTGACGTCGAGGCTCCAGGTGAGCTTGACATGGCCTGAGGAGTCTCGAATAGGGCGGCATAGCGACAAAACGACTAGACGACACAGCAGGGATGCGAACTCGCATGACCGGGTGCAACAGCGAGCGGTAGTGCTAGACGGTTCGGACGGGCGTCAATGAGCAAAGGGAGGCTACTAGTTCGGCTTCTCTACAATTTTCAAAGCTTCTAGGAGTTGGAAATGGAGAAAGCAACTGGTGCAGAAGAGGAGAGGGATAGCCAAGGCTTGGAAGGGGCCACACCTATTCAATCTCACCCCTTTGTCCCCTTGACCATGGCCCACTGGTTTGCTAGCTTCCTTAGCACACTTGCAGCCCACAAAGCTTCCTTGGGAAGTCTTATAAGTAGTCCAAAGGTTGAGGGGCATGGGGGCTACGAATTTGAAGCAATTTCCCCCAAATCCTCTTCAAATCTCTCTTGAATTAATGCAATTCGGCCTTTATAAATCCCACCATCGTGTCCGCGATCAAATTGACATTTTTTCTCACCAATAGAACCAACCCGTATCCCAAAAACTTGATAAAAAATGGTCCCCTGAATTTTCCGGATGAAAACAACCTTATATCGATTTTTCGCCAAAAATCTTGATTTGTAGAAAAATCTTCGAAGGATGAGCCGACATTCATAAAATGACTCATGACATGACAAAACTTTCAATTTCTAAAATCGGATTCAAATTCACGATTAATTTCAATCTGGCGTGATTTTAGCGTGACCTAGCCTACCGGATAGCTTTTAGAAATTTTTTAGTGCAAATAACCCGTGGCCGATTTTCTTCGGGTCAGAATGAACCGCTTTGACATATTGGCGACTCTTGGTAGTTGTGAAAATCTCAAGGTTTCAAATACGGACACAAGGTACCAAAACGATAGAAAAATTAGTCTAGTGCCAGTCAACAAGAATATTGTAATTTTGTGAAATCACCCATGTTTGGCTACACATCTCTGTCGAACCGACCTATCTCTGATCTCTAATCGATTTTTAACTATGCTGTAATGATCTCTGCAGACGAGCACGGTCAAGTAGTCGATTCCTGGTCGAATTCTCAAGTCTATCATATTAAAATATCTTATTGACTTCCTAAGATAGTTTAGTGATCTCATGAGTGATTAGCTCAGAGAATGACACTATAAGCGCATCGATGAAAGGCCCGATTTATCAAATTGAAATCAGGATTAAAATTCCAGGATGTCACAGGAAGTCCTCGACATTTGGGACTTAGGAGATGCACACCAACAGGCACTCAAAATGGAGCGCTCTCGTTCTTGGAGATAGCAATCAACTACCATGACAAGTCGGGCCACTAAGAGTACCACTAGCACTGCTAAAGTTTCTGAGGCTACAACACAATCTACTAGTAAACCTTCTACTCAACCCCATGTTTTGAAGCAACCTACTATGTCTGAAATACATTGCTATTCTTATGAGGAGTTGGGTCATCGTGCTAGAAATTGTCGAATTAATAAGAATTGACCAGTCGGTAAAGCCTTCTTGGTGGATAATGATTCTGATGAGAATGCTAAGGATCCATTTGAAGAGGAGTTGAACAATGATGAAGAAGCTGCGGATGATGAACAAATAGTGCATGCTAACACTAGCAAACTTCTTATGGTGAGGAAATTTTTTTTTTTTTACTCCTCAAGATGACATTGGAGATAAGTGGCTGCGTACCAATATTTTTCATTTTGCTTGCATAATCATGTGAAAGGGGTGTCAATTAATTATTGACTCTGGTTGTTGTGAGAATATAATTTCTGAAATAGCAGCAAACAAGTTGAAGTTGGAATTAAAAACGCACCCTACGCCTTATAAAATGTCATGGTTGAAGAAAGGCACTGAGGTAACTATTTCAAAACGATGCCTTGTTAATCTGTCCATTGGTTCTACTTATTATGACAAGATATGGTGTGATGTTCTGCCGATGGATGCTAGTCACATTATTCTTAGTCGACCATGGCAATTCGATAGGAGGACTACGCATGCATGATGGTTATCGACATACATATTCTTTTGAATTTGGAGGCAAGAAGATTACGTTGGCACCTAGTAGGGAACCTTTGAAAACTCCTGTATTTGAGAATTCTTTCTCCCCTACGTTGCTTACAATGAAGGATATGAAGGATGCTTTGAAAGGAGTTCGTATCTTGTATATTTTTCTTAATAAAACAAGTGAGAAGAATGAAGTTGCCTCTATCATACCTCATCGAGTTCAACCTCTTTCGGAAGAGTTCAAGGATGTCTTCCTAATGGACTTACCCAATGGTCTCCCTCCTATGAGAGATATTCAGCATCAAATCGACTTGATGCCCAAAGCATCTTTGCCAACTCTCGCTCATTACCGAATGAGTCCGACTGAACATGAGGAATTGCATCAACAAGTTATGGAGCTATTAAATAAGGGTTTTATAAGGGAGAGCCTTAGTCTGTGTGTTGTTCTAGCTCTTTTAGTGCCTAAGAAAAATGGTACTTGGAGGATGTGTGTCGACAGTAGAGCGATCAACAAGATCACCATCAAGTATCGATTTCCTATTCCTCACCTTGATGATCTTTTAGATCAACTTTCTAGTGCAATTATATTCTTGAAGCTAGATTTGAAAAGTGGATATCATCAAATTAGAATCAAACCCAAAAATGAATGGAAGACAACATTCAAAACGAAAGATGGGCTATATGAATGGCCAGTCATGCCATTCGGATTGTCAAATGCACCATCGACATTCACGAGGTTTATGACTCAGGTGTTGAAGCCTTTTATGGGAAAGTTTGTTGTGGTTTATTTCGATGATATCTTGATTTTTAGCAAGTCTACTGATGATCACTTGCAGCATCTTCAAGAAGTATTGTGTGTGTTGAGGTAGGAACGATTATATGCAGCTCTTAACAAGTGCTCTTTTATGGTAGCAAAAATCCTTTTCTTGGGGTTTCATATTTCAAAGAATGGCATTTCGGTGGATGATTCTAAGATCAAGGTGGTTTGAGAATGGCCAACTCCAACAAATGTGCATGAAGTGCGAAGTTTTCATGGCCTTGTTTCGTTCTATCGATGGTTTATTGCGCATTTTAGCACCATTGCAACCCCACTCACTTCTTGCATGAAGAAGGGAGTTTTCGAATGGATGAATGCAGCTCAGAAAAGTTTTGAACACTTCAAAGAAAAATTGAGCACAGCCCCGATACTTGCATTGCGTAATTTTGACCTTGTTTTTTAAGTGCATTGTGATGCATCAGGTACTACCATAGGAGGAGTTCTAAGTCAAGGAGGCCGACCCATCACCTTCTTTAGTGAAAAATTGAATGGTGCCAAACTTCGTTACAGCACCTATGATCTAGAATTCTACACATTATTTTGCACACTTGAGTATTGGTGGCCATCTCTTATTCATCGAGAGTTTATTTTATATATTGATCATGAAGCTCTCAAGTATATTTCCGGACAGCAAAAGCTTAACTCCAGGCGAGCAAAATGGGCTGAATACATCTAGGAGTTCACTTTCATTATTAAGCATAAGGCTAGAGCTCATAATCAGGTTGCTGATGCCCTTAGTCGAAAGAAGAGCTTGCTCTCTACAATGCATTCTACTGTTCTTGGATTTGACTCTTTTCAGGAGTTATATCAAGAAGACCCCTACTTTTCCAAGATCAGTCTCGATGCACATGAAAAGAAGCTTGCTGATTTTACTGTATATGATGGTTTTCTATTTAAAAGAAACTGTTTATGTGTGTCGGACTGTTCTCTTCCGCAAAAGGTGATCGATGAAGTTCACCGTGAAGGACATTTTGGGCGTGACAAAACTGTACAACTTGTCTCAGCCAAATACTTTTGGCTTCATTTGAAACGTGATGTACATCGACATGTGATGAGGTGTCCACGTTGCCAAATTGGAAAGGGACAAGCTACTAATGTTGGCCTTTATTTACCCTTGCCGATTCCATATGCCCCATGGGAGGATATCTCTATGGACTTTGTCCTTGGACTACCACGCACAAACAGAGGTATGGATTCAATCTTTGTTGTTGTTGATCAATTTTCAAAATGGCACATTTTATTCCATGTCGAAAAACTATGGATGCTTCGCGTATTGCCGACTTATTTTTCAAGGAAGTCTATAAGTTGCATGGCATTCCGAAGACCATTACTTCGGATCGGGATACAAAATTTCTTAGTCATTTTTGGTGACAACTATGGAAGAATGTCGATACTAAACTGCAATATAGTATTGTGTTTCATCCCCAAATGGATGGACAAATTGAGGTCATCAATTGAACATTGGGAAATCTATTAAGGACTTTGATCGATAATAATCCCCGTTCTTGGGAGACGCAATTGTCACTTGGAGAATTTGCATATAATTTTACTAAGAACCATAGCACTGGATATAGTCCATTTATGATCGTATATGGCCGACAACCGAACATTGCTCTTGATCTTGCACCAATTCCTTTTGCTAAGAAGTCAAGCAACAAAGTCGACGATATTGTTTCTCAAATGAGGACAATTCATAAAGATGTGTGCCAAAGACTAGAGAGCAAAATTGAATCCTATAAAATGAACATCGACAAGCAGCGACGTAAAGTTATCTTTGAACTTAGAGATTTTGTTTGGGCTTATTTGCCGCCAGAACAGCATCCCGTCGGAAGTTATAACAAGCTTAGTGATCGAAAGCTTGGACCTCTCAAAGTTCTTGAGCGCATCAATCCTAATGCATATCGATTAAATCTTCCTTCTCATTTGAAGATTCACGACATCTTCAACGTTCAACATTTAACACCTTATGTGGGAAATTCTTTTGATGATGATGACGAGAATTCGAGGACAAATCTATTAAAGATGGGGAGGATGATGCAGCCCACATTGAAGACCAACTCTCTCGACCAAGAAGATCGGCTTGCATTCAAGCTCGACGAAACCTCTTATCGATGAAGTTGTCGATTGTTGATGAAGTTGTCGATTCAACTGAGAAGCCGTATCGATATCTTGAGTCCATCTCGGAAGCTTGAAAGAAGACACCTTGCCTTGGGAGCCATGAAGTCGTTATGCTTTTACTAGTTTCTAATTTCTATGCTCTTTATTATTTTTCTAGTTTCAATGCTCTGTCTTTATTTCTTTGAGTATTTCTAGTTTCTATGCTTTTTACTAGTTTTCTAGTTTCAATGCTCTGTCTTTATTTCTTTGATGATATAAGCCATCCAATTCCTTGTACAAGACAGACGACTTCGAATGAATGAAAACTTTGCTTTCAAGCAAGTATCGTGAACCTTGCAGAGTTCATACCTTTGAAAACTTAAAAGAGTTTTCACTCCGTCCTTAAAGAGTTGGAGCTTTTCAAAATCTGCATCCTTGAAAGGTTGCAGTCATCGATCTAGAAGAATAAGTGCCCTTTCAACTTCCTTGGAGGCCTAGAAGAGCAACCAACGAAGTTTCTATCTTTTCCTATTCTGTTTGTTATTTTCACCCACTTCCAACTCAAATTCGACCATCCTAAAGTGCTTATTTCAGAAAATCCAAAACAGAAAAATTGTAGATCCAGAAGTCTTTATTCATTTGGCTTTTGAATCAGGTCGATCCGATCTGTATCAGCAAAGATAGGAATGTTCTCCTGAGCTTGCGCCGTGCTGAAATTTCTGTTCGTCTTGTTTCCCATGTGCGAGTCACTCTCCCGATCCTACTATTTGAGAAAGCCTAACCTTGGCTTGCATCACCCCTTCATCCTTTAGCACTTGATAAACACTCCTTTGTAAGGATAATTATGAGAATTAGGACTAGAGAAGAGACTTGAGCACTATTTATAAATTTCCAATCAGACCCTCTCATTACAGGTTAGGTTTAACTTGACCTACACTAACTAGTCTCATATTAGACTAATTAAGAAATATTCTATCTCACCTTAAACCAACTCCGCCAAATGGTTAATATCAATTAATGTAGCCTACATTAGGAAAACTCTTACATTTCTCTCTTCATTTCAAAATTTAAATGCCAAAAACAACTGCTTGGCAGTTGATACAAATCCTCATCTACACAAAATGCCTAAGTGCTCATTACTTGCTTTATCTACAATAGACACTAACAGTTTTATAGAAAACCTCTCACATCATGATTAGCTTTGATTGATAGGATCACCTCTATAGAAATTGATCAATCTCACAAAATTCCACAGATTTAAGATTAGGCAGTATATTATGCAAGTTTTAGATTCTCATGAATGACATGGAAATGTTAATGAGTAAACTATGTACAAATCATTTATTTCTTAATCTTATAATCTATTTATATCATGACATGCAATTCCACCTTTAAGATCTAACACTGGTTCTGGCAAAAATGTCACATATACCAAAAATGCAGAAGCTGATGCCAAGCCGTTCCATAAGCGAATGTCGAGGAAATGTCGTGTTTTGCATAAAACAGACATCCAAGCGTAAAAAGATTGCTGCAACTTACAACTAATCATCAAATATATTTTTTAGATTGATGTTCAGTGCAAATAACTAAATAATCATGCCTTGTTTTGAAAGCAACCTAAAGAAGCTCATATCTACTTGAAAGAAAACATAGTGTCGAGGAAAGACAAGAGAATTCTGGGAAATTGTATTTTCATTATGTATTCTCATTGTACAAAGTCCTATAAATATAATACAGAAGTGATACAATAAAAGCAAAAAAATATGTGTAATTGATTGAAATCAATTCCTAGCTAATTTATGCACAATCATAATCGAGCATGATTCCAAGCATATCTCCGGGATCCCATCCGATGCATATCTTTCAACACTTCCCCTCAAGCTGGCGGCTGATAAATGTCCAAGACACCTAGCTTGCTTAATAGATATGCATGTTGTCTTTGACATAGAGGCTTGGTAAAAATATCGGCAGGTTGCTCCGCCATTCTAATTCCTCTTGTTTCGATTATCCCTTCTTGAATTTTTTCACGAGTGAAATGACAGTCCACTTCTATATGCTTCGTTCTTTCATGCACTATGGGATTCGCTGCAAGTTTGAGTGCCTCATCGTTGTCACAAAACAATCTTGTCGGCCCCTTCAAATTAATCCCAAGATCCCGAAGTAATCCCCGTATCCATACGATCTCACAAGTGGTCTTTGCCATGGCTCAATATTCTGCTTCAGCTGAAGATAATGATACAGTTGCATGCTTCTTGGTCTTCCAAGAAAGAAGTGATTCTCCAAGCTTAATGCAAAAACCCGTAATGGATCTTCGACTCATAGGACAAGTCGCATAATTTGCATCACAATATGCCGACATTTCCATGTTGCATTTTCTGGATAAGAGGATCCCTAGTCCTGGACACCTTTTTAAGTACTTCACGACCTTTAAGGTAGCATTCATGTGAGACAATTTCGAACTGTGTATAAATTGACTAAGAGTTTGTACTACATAAGATATATCAGGTTTGGTCATAGTTAAATATATGAGTTTCCCAACGAGCTTATGATAACTTGAAGGATCATTGAGAACAAGATCATGATTCTCAAATATTCCTACATCGTAATCTTCGGTGGTCAATTTTGTGTTTTGCTCAATCGGAATAACTAATGGTTTGCATCCCGATAAACCTGCTTCTAATATGATTTCCAGCACAAACTTCCGTTGACTAAGAGAAATCCCTTGATCAGACCGAGCAATCTCTATTCCAAGAAAATATTTTGGTGCTCCCAAGTCCTTAATATGAAAAGTGAAATGCATATACTTCTTGAATCTTTCTATTGCAATTTTATCATTACCCATGATAAGAATATCATCAACATATATCATCAAGTAGATCGATGACATACCTTAGGTCCATGTGAATAAGGCGTAATCATATCTGGATTGTTTGAATCCTACAGATGTAAGAGCATCGACAAATTTGGTGTACCATTGCCTGGAAGCCTGTTTAAGACCATAGAGGGATTTGTGGAGACGACATACTCTATTCTCCCCCTATCTCCGTAAACCCTGAGGGATGTCCATGTAGATTTCCTCATCTAAATCTCCATGTAGAAAAGCATTATGCACATCCATTTGATGTAATGGCCAATCATTAATAGCAGCAACAGATAGAAAAGATCTTATAGTTACATCTTTAGTGATTGGGGAAAAGGTTTCGTGGTAATCAAAACCTTCTTGTTGAGTAAATCCTTTGGCCACCAACCAAGCTTTGTAACGCTCAACGGAACCATCAGCTTGGTATTTGATTTTATTGACCCATTTGCATCCAATAGGCTTTTTGTTTGAAGGTAAATTGACCAAATCCTAGGTCTGATTTGCAATTAGTGTCTACAATTCTACTCCCATAACTTCTTGTCATTTTGGGTCAGCAGCTGCTTCTTCATAGCTGGATGGTTCTTTGTCCTCCGATATTCGACTAACACAAAATCTATGTTCCGGCGAAAGTCTATGAAACGAAACATAAGATGATATTGGGTAATGAATACCTGGTGAGTTGAGGGATGCGCAAACATAGTCCTTTGTCCAAGCTGGTGGACGTGTAGAGTGACCAGATCGTCAAGGAGGATCCACTTGTGCTAGAACAGGAGATGGAGATGCTCTTTCTTCAATCCCAATCTCTTTGGAATGATCTTCTATATCTGAGAAATCATCTTGCATTGGATCTACAGCAATGTCTTGTGTGGAATTCTCACAAGAAATTGGAATCATTACTAGAATTGGAGTTCTCATTAGAAAATATCCAGGAGTTGAGTCTTCTATAGATATGGAGTGATCTAGACGGATTGAGATATCTGTTGTTTCTTCCAAAGAATCCTTTTCATGAAATGGGAACACGTCCTCATGAAAGATGACATCTCTGCTAATGAAGAACTCCCCAGTTGTTTGGTCGAGGACACAATTTCCCTTCTGCAAATTTGGATAGCCCATGAAGACGCAGTGTCGAGCGCGGGGGCCCATTTTGTTGCGAGGGCCTAATACTGTTGCATAGCACAGGCATCCGAATATTCTCAAATGTTCCAATTCTGGTTTCTCCTTGAAAAGTAACTCAAATGGAGTTTTTCCATTGAGTACCCGAGCGGGCATACGGTTGATAAAATAGGCCACAGTGATGATGCATTTGCCCCAATAATTTTCCGGAATAGATGCTTGAAATTTCAATGCATGTGCAACTTCCAGAAGGTGTCGATGTTTGCACTCCACTACCCCATTCTGTTGTGGGATGTATACACATGAACTTTCATGGAGAATCCCATTTGACAAAAGAAGGAAATTGCAATCATTGCTGAAGAATTCTTTCCCATTATTTGTCTGGATTCGCTAAATAGATTTCCCAAATTGATTCTTGGACAAGGAGATAAAAGTTTTCAAATTTGAGAAAACTTGTCCTTTTAACTGCATCAAGAACACCCATGTGGCATGAGAATAATCGTCCACAATTGTTAAGAAACAACGTGACCCATCATGATGTAACATATGATAAGGACCCCAGACATCCATATGAATCAAGGAAAAAATATCTTTTGCACAGTTTTGGCTAGAGGGAAAAGGATTACGGGTCTGCTTTGCAAGAGGGCATATTTGACATTTAAAGTAAGGGAATGAAGCACTATGACCCAATCTTGAATGCATAAGAAATTCTTTATCATTGGTAGTCGTGTTACACAATGATATTTTATTTTAGAAAAAATGGACGACAAATCAAGATTACTTGGAAAATTTGTCCAAAGGAACAGTCCTTCAAAGAGACTACCCAAGCCCATCACTCTGCCAGTCGAAAGGGCCTGAAAGAAGCAAGTATCAGAATCAAACAAGACACGACAGGAATTTTCTTTGCAGGCTTTGGACACAAAAATAAGATTAAATTGAAATTATGGGACATAAAGAACGTTTTGGAGTGTGATTTGTGGGCTAAGCTGGACTTTTCCTGTAATTATAACATAAGTGACATTCCCATTGGGTAATTGGATAGAAACAAGGAAATCCATGCTCTCATGCATATCTGAAAATAATGCCTTCTCACAAACTATGTGATCACTTGCCCCAGAATCAATTATCCAAGATTTCCTTGATATATTATTAACCAGACAGCGAGAGATACCTGAGAAATTTCCTCCCTTGTTGGAGGTGTCCAATTTCTGCAATGCTTGCATTAGTTGTTGGTACTCTTCATATGTTATGGATCAATTAGCATTAGGACTGCTAACTTGATAAGCTGCAGAAAATTCCTTCCTTTTCCCTTTTTGTTTGGGTTTGCCATGCAATTTCCAACAATTCTCCATTATATGGTGTGGGTGTCTGCAAAATTCGCAATATAATTTACCTTTTCCCTTTGAATTGAAATTTTTTACATGGGCAGAAAAAATTCCACCATCGGATCCCTTTCCACCCAACTCATCTCCACCGTCCGATCCCATTAAGCGGATTGATCTTTTTGGTTGTCTAATTGTCGCCCATCCCTTCTACTTTAAAGGGCTGCGTTTCTTCAATCTGAAACCCTAGCACCTCTTGCAATGCCCCTTTTTCGTGCGCTAGGGTTTTCACTCTTAGGTCCCACTTTTCACCGCAGCTCGCTAGGGCGAAACTCCCTCCTCCCTTCATCAGCTCCGAGGATGCGAGCCGCTAGCTCTTTTCCTGAACGGCGAGTTGAAAAATCCGTCCAAGGGGTGGCACCAGTTCCATGGCCAAGATCTGTGAACGAAAAGTCAGGTACGCTTCGTTCTAAATCAAAAGAAATCGGGTTGCCTTTTCCCTTTCTTTCATAGATCGGTATTGTGCAAGTGTCTCTTTTGAACCCTTAAGCTTTTCTTCTACGGCTTCGAGGTCATTCCATAGCGATGACAACTTGTTGTAGTAGGCCGAGACGGTCATGTTGCCCTGTTTAAGTTCGCTGAGTTCCTGCATAAGGGAAAAAATTCATGCTCGATCTAACTTGCCATACATATGTTTTATGTTTTCCCACATGTTCTTTGAGTCCTCCATCGGTGGAAGGCTAGCCACGACATCTAGAGAAATGCAGTTGCCGATCCATGTCCGAACGAGCTGGTTACATTTCCTCCAGTGTCGGGCTAGTCGATCATTGGCAGGAATCGAAACAGTCCCATTGAGGAACCCATCTTTATCCTTCGTCACAAGGGCACGCCGGAAGTCTCGGGACCACCTGGAATAGTTCTCTGGCCCGGTTAACTATAGGTTGATCAGCCATAATTCAAGACCGTCGGCCGTCGAGACGTACAGGGGGTCATTGGGCTCCAGTCGTCTGGTGACGACTGCGACTAGGAACGGCAGGAAACTGGGTGCAAAGTTTAGGTAAGGATTTGTCCCTTGACTCGGTTCGCCCAATCCGAATTGATAACCCGCATTTAAAAATCCAGGGTAGGAATTTGTTCCCATACCCGGTTCTTCAGACCCACTCATCTACTCTAATCCGGGGGTCGGGCTTGCCCCACTCACGGTTGGTGGGCTCCCTTTGGACTGGGCATGAGCTCCCTGGTGGCCCACATAAACAGGTGATGATGAATTTGGGCTTGGCCTAAGGTACCATGGGTAAGGTACCCATTGGAAAGGTTGGCCTGCAATGGGTTGCCCTAGACTAAACTGAGCCTGTATGGGTCTTCATTGTACGGGCTGTGCCTGGAGTGGTTGTTGTTGCACTGTCGCAAGTGGGCTTTGGATTTACGACCGCAATGGAGCCTCTGTGGTGGACTGGTCGTCAGCCATTGAAGGTAAAAAAAAAAAAACTCTTATATTCTTCCTCGAAGGTGATTCCTATACTAGATGGCAGATCTGTTTTGTAGGTCAAAACTCCTCTGGTGGGCAATCAAGAGCAGAAGCGAGGAAAGGTCAGAAGCCTGGTGGCTCTGATACCATGAAAAAAAACAAAGTGTCGAGGAAAGACAAGAGAATTCTGGGAAACTGTATTTTCATTATGTATTCTCATTGTACAAAGACCTGTAAATATAATACAGAAGTGATACAATAAAGGCAAAAAAATATGTGTAATTGATTGAAATCAATTCCTAGCTAATTTATGCACAATCGTAATTGAGCATGATTCCAAGCATATCTCCGGGATCCCATCCGATGCATATCTTCCAACACTACTGTATCACGTATTTGACAAGTGATGTTCAGTGTCATGATGCGTTCTTCATGCCAAAGTGATCCTTGATCTAAGTAAACCCTAGATTCCTCTCAGCCCACTATAACAAGGATTGTCGAAAGCATGGGCCACCTCCATACAAGCAGAGGAAACGAAAACCAATACTTAAATGTCATTCGTTCCAATTGTACTTCTCATATTCACGGGAAAGAAAATTCCCAGTACAGGAATCTATACTCTCTTACATGGTAAATATGATGGTGCCAAACATTTCCTTTTGCCACACAGCATCCTTAGTTTTATCTTAGCAAAAAGGCGTATGTCCCTACCACCTTTTGTCATCAATTTTACTAGGCCACAAAAACAAACATCATAAGGAAGCTGGAAAAAAGACAAGTAAGAAGATTAAAAAACCAACTACGGAATTTAAAGTTCAACAGAACAGTCTTGCATCGTGGCAAGTCAAGTCATAATCTCTCAAACTTGACTATTAACTCACGAGAAGAATAGTCTGCTAATTTTCAAGACTTGTGCAAACATGGATATGGCAAATTTATGCAAATGTTGACATTGTACAAAGTGAACTCATAAATCTCTCAATGTCGATCTTCCTCTTGTATGAATAGAAAATCTACTAATGGTAGAGAATGGATTTTGTTTGCATCATCTACCCTTCACATTTAACTATTGTTTTCAGTATCAAGGATGAGTAAGCAGGTGAAACAAACTGCAAGTGATGAGCCAATAAAGCACTGATGGAAAATCAGTGTAGATCTTAGAAATCACGATGTTCCTAGTAATTTCTGCTATCAGAATGTTACCTATGTCTTTTCAGTAGGATCTTAAAAGTCCGATATTCAAGTGCATATGGTTCACAAAAAAACCAAATAAAACCAACACATTTGTTTAAGATCATCGAGCTTCTTCTTCTGCCTCTCGCCAGCTCTGAGTATCGTGTCTCAAGTTAAGGCTATTATGCAAACTCAAACAAGAATACTATTGTTGAAGGCTTAGAAAGATTCCAAGCGCCCACAACCATATATATATGTATGTATGTATACATATATACCTGAATTGACGATTTGCAGCGCTCCACCGCGCACTGCAGCTCTCCAATGAAGCAAAATGCTTGTGCTATGCTGTCCTCTGCCTACGAATGCAGTTTTGACATACTTACGTGAAATTTGTTACCCTTCAAAACTGAACATGTTAATGCTTTCTCATCGCAAAATAAGATCAAATAATCGCTCAAGAAAAACACGACAAGGAAATGGAGAAGCGGAGGAACTTACTTCTGCAATACTTTTCTTATATGCATGCAACATTTTCCTCGGCTGATCGAGAGATTCTAAAGCATTAGAAAGTAAATAACTCGACGGTTCTTTTCTAACTATTCCATCTGTCAACCTGTCAAGCAGTGAAAGCTCTTACAGATGAAATAATAGGTGATGCATGCAAGGAGCAATTTGCAAATTCTAGCACTAGTTAGAAAAGAATTTTAGTGTAAAAACAAAATATTAAATTGGCAATTTCACTTTTAATGCTCTTTTGTATGCACCCAACTATGTAAAATACAGCCCAAATTTACTCGAATTCATCAGGAGATAACCTCCTACCCTGCAGTAACCACTCCACACTAAGTCCTTATCCAAAATACCAAGACAAAGCCTTCATGGAAATACACGAAATTACCTTTTAATATTTCCCAAAGCTTTGCTCAACATCAGGCGACAAGATTCCAGGTCACAACGGGACCCACATTTCAAGCAATATCCTACACTTGCGCGAAGGGAGCTATAACTTTTCTCCTGGGCGTTGTGACCCATTTTACCAGCATAGAGATCACCAAGCTTCTCCACCTGTGAAAATTTTACGTAGCCACCACAAGATGAAGAAAAAGAATTGTCAAAGTAGTTTTTTGACGCTGTTATTTCAAACAGAAAGACCTATAAACATTAACATGTGTCCTAGCTGAGAATCACTTATGATACCTATACATAAAAACTATATTTGTCTCCAGCATGTCTTGACTGCTTAAGTTTTTCAGTTTCAGATTTTATGTCAAATGTATCCAAAACTATGCCAGAGCAGTGAGGATGAACACAATGAAAAGCACTCAGAACAAGATCAGAGAGATTCACAGCTGAACAGCTTGTCTTGACTACTTAAGTTTTTCAGTTTCAGATTTTGTGTCAAATATATCCAAAACTATGCCAGAGTAGTGAGGATGAACACAATGAAAAGCACTCAGAACAAGATCAGAGAGATTCGCAACTAAACAGCTTCTGCACTCACATTGAAAATAATACTTCTCTTCCAGAAATTTAAGGCAGTCTTGACAGCTCCATTGCCCAACCTGCAATCAGGGAATCATCAATATAATTAATAAACTGGACAATTGTGAACAAGTTACATGCATTATTATTATCATAGTTCTCCCGCATAGATTTCCGCATTGACTTTTAGTAACTCTCAGCATGATTGATTAATTGAAAGAAAGAACTCGGTGATCAAGGGTCATGGTACCTCTGGAGCATTTCTAAATAGCCAAAAAAAGAACAGTAAAAGGACCTTGGTAATATTCCATTAGAAATGCTAAGGCTTGATTAAAGAGCGTACTATCAGGAGAAACCTGTTCTATTGTTCTAGTTGAAGCAGCTTGATTGGATGAAAGTTTTCTATGAGGATCTTGCGAAGCATTGGGATCACTAGATTTCATCCGGATGATAGCCATAGAATTAAGCCTTAATCTGCATCGATAAGAATGGGTGTGAAGCATTAGTGACTAGATAAAGGTAAATACGAACAACAACAGAATCTTTATCTTGTCCATTAAGGATAACAAAATTCATAGTAGTAGCTATCAAAAGATTAAGACAAATGGTGATAAGAGTGACAAATTCTTACCAATTGAACTAATCGGTAAGGGAAAAAAAAAAAAAACATAGCATTTTACAGCAGAATAATACACTTCTTAAATTTGCAGCCGCATATCCTTCTTATGAAACAAGAATAATCAAATATACTTGGTATAGGTCAATGGACAAGCTGTGGCAAATCAAAGGATGTATTAAGAGTGCCTGAACAAGTTGAGTAGACACCCAAAAGTATGATATGTTGCTTCCGACCAAAATTAGAGCAACTATAAGATCTTTGTTTCCTGACCAATAATGAGAATCAATCATCGGAACTATATGTATGGAAGTAAAATTTTCAAATGCAGCTGGAAGGACACAAGTGTTAGTTGCGGGTGTGAAACAGTATGTTAGAAAACCATTTTCATTGCAAAAACTCGTAAAGTCTGGATTTTCAATTTCTCCCCCATGGTTTGTTTTGACACTAGAATAAGCATATCCCTTCTCATTTTGAACTTTTTTAGCAAATTTTAAAAAATATGAGAAGGCTTATGCTTTATTTGCCAAAAATAAAACCCAACTAAACCTTGAATACTCACCAAAATTACAAGACTTTATTTTTTACCTCTAATGCTTTGGGTTCTCGTTGGTCCAAAAAGATCCATGTGAAGAAGCTGTAGAGTACGGTTAGTAGAGACACGACTTATGGATTTAAAGGAACTTCTAATCTATTTTCCTAAAGTGCATGTAGTGCACAGTTCAGACTTCTAGTAAACCATCCTTGGATTTAAAGGAACTTCTAATCTATTTTCCTAAAGTGCATGTAGTGCACAATTCAGACTTCTAGTAAACCATCCTTGGAAGACGATGAACCAACTTCTTGGTAGATAGTTTGGCAATTTGTTTCATGCTCACATGCCTAAGCTTGCAATGCCACAAATTTACCTCATTTTGTATTGAAATAACGCATTGAGAATTTTCTAGATTTATGTCCAGAAGGTATATATTGCCATGCCTCCGTATGGTGAAAGTCTGAAAGAAGTCTATTTTCTTAGCCAAAAAAATAGACATTGAAGAATTATTTTCAAATAAGGTTCAGTCTGGACAAGAGTCACATCGTCACTGAGTTTGGTTCTGAATTCTTCCCTGTTCTAGATGCGATCTCGTTTTAGACTTGTCAAAGTGGGAAGTCTTTCTGAAATAGAATAGACTTTGACAGAGGTCTTAAATAATTCCTCAGAAACAACTTATAATCGACTTGTACTTAAGAAAAGCATTAGAAATAGAAAGTTTTATCAACTTCAAAATCTTGATAGGAGTTTTCTCAACAAGTTGAACCTAACCATGTCAGCATTTGAAGAAACTTGCTAGCCTACTTCTCCCATCCATCAGCGTTCCAAACACACTGCTGCAGTGATGATCGACAATTATCAAAGGGAACATCAAGAAACAAAAGAATTTAAGAATTTTACCAAACGCATTTCTATCCCAGAAATAAAAATTTTGAACAGTTACCAAGCGCGTTCTTTTGCTCGGAAATTGTTCTCGGGAACAGAATAAGAAAATACCATCTCTGATAAAAAATTATTCTCGGGAATAGAATCATTACCAAATGCGCTCTAAGTGATAGATGTAGAAATTCATGCAAAGAAACACTCGGTGACGCCACTTGCATATTTGTGAACATAAGCATGTACACACACACTCTGTATGTTTACATACAAGTAGAGCATATAATACGCATTACATCAAAACTCAGTTGAAACAGTTACCAATAAGTAGAACCTTGACTTAAACCGTCTAGCTGTATCACTATAGAACTAAAAGAACTTTGTGCGGTCTCCGTGCAAAACTACAGTGCATTCACCCATGCTACTCTTTTCTGGAAACACCTATTCTTTTGCCTGTAGTGTTTTGTGTATGTAGATTCAGCAGGTCAATTTCCACTCAAAGTTTCTGGGAACTAACAAGCTCAAGATAGCTCTATTCACAAGCTTAGCATTCCCGACAAGCATTAAAGTGGTGCACAATTATATACTTTGCCTGCCATGTATAAAGCCAAATTCATCTCGTGAAGAATCTATGCCTTTTACCACATGTAACTGCATGAGAGTTCACATAACAATCCAGCTCATTGGATTCCAAGCAAAGGCTGAAAAAGTCTTATTATGCAAATATAAGGCTACATTCTAAAGGGATTATTGGTCTCGCTATTCATCATTATCATAAAATTCATGACCTCCACAGCCAACGAAACTCAAGCACAATTGCCACTCCATACTCACATATTCATCAATGCTGATCTTATCCTTCCTTGACATCCACTAAAAAAATTTTATGTCTTTGAATTAAATTAAAAAAAAGATTGATGTGGAGTTTCTTTATCAGGGGAATTGTTCCCTCAAGCTCCGTCTTCCTCGTTCGTCCAAAGCCAGCGACTTGACCTTGGACGAGCTGGCCTGGCTGGTGATGCGTCAGTGACGCTGCTGGCTCTTCAGATCTGGCCAACCATGGCCATCTGTCACTCGTCTAGGTGACGCCACTGGCCCTCCAAATTTGGCCATCCATGGCTGTCGGCATCATTTGCAAACCTTGCTCTGCCATGGCCGATAACGTTGTTGGCTCTCCAGATCTGGCCGTCCATGGTCGTCTGTGCGGCTCATCCTGGTGATGCTATTGAGAAGTTGTAAAAGATGCTTCTGTTTCTTTTTGTTACCCCCCGTTCTTTGCTTCTTCTCTTCTTCAATGTTTTTTTGTCTCCTTTCTTGTTACACACTCTGTCCATGGCTGTCTGCAACTTTTAACGCCCTCTCTTAAGGCGACTTCTAATGGCAGTCATTGCTACAACTCAAGGTCATGTCACAACCTTCACCAAGGCCAGATCTGGATGCTTTGTTGGAAATATGATGGGAGATATCGATTTTGTCAAGCCCCGATCCTTGGGCACGCGCCCATCCCGGCCTGGTCGATTAAATAGCGACATCCCAGGACACATCGCCAACCCATTCATTTTAATATGCATGCGAAAGCATATAAGATATCCCCAGACAATAAAACAATGGGATAGGAAAGTAAGGCCAAATTTCAAACTTTTAAAAAAACAACCACTCTCATATACAATGCAAACTAGTGCATATATATACAAGACAAATTATAGTGGTTCGGTTCTACACAAGCAGGTTCAGAAAACAAAATCTGTAGACAGGGATGAGGTTTCAATCCTCTCCTGTATAGTCCTCTGAGTCCTCCTCCTCCTCAACGATCTCTCCTTCTTCCTCGCTCCAGCTGGAGCCCACAACTGAGTACACTGGAGAGTTAGAATCGCCCTCGAGCTTGGGATCCTTCGCATCCACCCTTAGGATCTGCTGTCCCCTTCCCGAACGCAACCTCTAAAACGTACAGAGGTACATCAGATTCTGGTACAAGGTCCACCCTCCGTCCATTATTGTAATGTTCACCCACGTCTAGGGGTGAGCGGTTCCCGGTTCCTTACAGGTTCCACCTGGAACCTGGAACCTACCCTCGGGTACAGGTTCCTCATTTTTTGGAACCTGGAACCTACCCGTCAGAACCAAGAACCTGGAACCTACCCTATCACAGGTTCCGGGGTTGGTTCCAGGTTCCTACAGGTTCTTTTTTTTTTTTTTTGGTCTCCTTTTTTTGGTTTCATTTTCAGGGTGAACTATGCAACAATTGCTCAATCCAGCCATTAGGTAAGATCTTAAGGAAAAGCTATGTCTGATGTTATAAGCCAGCATTGTGATATTCCAAACCACTCTTAAGTTTACAAGCAAACTTAGTTTTGCTATATCAGACTAAAAAAAAAGTACCAACAGCATACCTAAAAAAATTCAGATGTCGAACACACATCCATCTCCTTCTCCGGCGAATCCAGTTGCAAGCATTTGGGGACTTCACAGCTGTAGTCCTCGCTTCTATTTGGCGATGCCAGGTCCTCCTTTTGCACAACATTGAGCACAAATCCATCAGGAACTGTTTCTGCCTGTAAAAAGATCAGCAGTGTTCCATCAGGTATGTCATTGGATTCTTCTGCTTCATGGTACAAAGGTTAGAGTAGGGAAAAAGAACACAGCATACCTAAAAAAATTCCAAATCCCACGGTGGCTGATTTCCAAGCTAGCAACGATTGCAATTTAGGCCTAGAAACTCTCAATAAGTGAATTTATTGAGTTATCCATCTGGTTTCTGGATACCAAATAATTGGTATTATCCAAATCAACAGACACATCAACATCATATTCAGCCTCATCCTCATTGTGCAATTGGATGACTTAAGCATTTAATGGAGAATGAACTCACAACATATTCAAAATCTTCAAGCCTTGCTAAGGTAATTTCATCAAGTTTCTCTTCAAGAATGCACATCAAGTACCCTGAAAATAAAAATAGGAATAATTGACAGTTTTCAATTGATAAATCATATGAAAAACTAATCTGTAGGTCTAAAGAAAATTCTACAGTGATAAGAGAGAGAATCAAGGGAAATTGGCATAATAATAAGGATAAAGCTATCTACTACTTTCATATTCCAAATCCTCTTTAAGGAAGATACCTGGATTGCAACAAAATTTAGCTAGATATCTTTAACAGTTCACTCACATATAAGCAATGAAACTTTCTCAATCATATAAATCCTTGAAAGATAAGTGGAACTGAGTTTCAAGACCTTGGTTTAGGATCGATCCCTACTGCCTTCTAGTCAAGCATAGCTCGGTGCATGAATTGCCAACTAGAAAAGAATATGCCTGCATAAAAGGAATCTCAAGCAATTCCAGATCGGAGCCCTCTCCATAGTGCTTACCAACCTTCCAAAGAAATGATGTCTGATGGCCTCTTTACATCACATATAGAAGGTGGCTTGCCAGACCCAGTCATCATCCATGGGTACTCTTGCTAGGCGGCTGCCATATTGGGATGCTTGGTGGTTAAGGTGGAGAAAAGGCCAACATACTCGCTCAAGACTCGCTTATCTGGGTTATATCCTTTTAGTAACCTTTCAATTATAGGTGAAGCAGCTGGCTCTGCTTTGATGTATGCAGAGGATGAAACGCGAGAAGCAGTGGTCACCTGTGAACGTAGTTTGAGAAGTTCAAATGGAGAGCTTATAAGGGATTCTGCTGCACCAGCAGCAAGTCCAGCCATAAGGGCCTTAGAGACATACAAGGAAAAACGAAGATAATCTTCTTTAGGCTTATGCAGTGGGTATAGATATGAAAAAGAAAGAAAACTTAGGAGATTCGAACTCACAACATTCATGTCAACGCGAAGCTCTTCAAACCATGAGGTAGTGTCCTTGTCTTTGTATACGCTTGCAATGTATATGCAAGCCAGTGCAATCAAGTGAGGAGGATGCACAAGAATGAGGTCCATCTTGTACGTATCATTCACAAGTCCCCTGCATATTAATTTGGCGTACACAATCATTTTTCATTATGAAACAAACTGAAAGCAAGATCATGGCATCAAATGACTCACAGGACAAAAAAAAGTTCATTTGCTCTATAGTTTTTTTCATGCGAAAATTTAGTGCTATATTCGCGTCACAAGTATAAGATCGAGCACCAAGTAACTAAGATTTGACGATGAAGAACAGAAACAACAAGAGATTGGACCTGTGATTGAGGCTGGAGGAGGCGAGTTTATTCAGTGTCGAGGGCAGCGAGCGGTATCAAGGGACATCGGGCAGCGTCGAGGGGGTCGAGCGGGCGTCGAGGGGCCGAGCGGCGTCGAGGGGGCTTCGAGGGGCCGAGGGGGCGTCAAGCGGGCGTCGAGGGCATCAAGGGGGTTGAGCGGCGTCGAGCGGGCGTCGAGGAGCTGAGCGAGCCGAGCGGCGTCGAGCGGTGTTGAGGAGCCGAGCGAGCCGAGCGGCATCGAGCGGCCAAGAGGCGTCGAGCGGGCATTGAGTGGGGGTCGAGGGGCCGAGAGGCGTTGAGTGGGCGTCGAAGGACCAAGCAACGTCAAGCGCAGTCGAGGGGGGGAAGCGGCGTTGAGAGTGGTGAGCGGCGTCGAGAAAGTGGGGACGCTAGAGTGGACAGGGAGAACGCTCAGGAGAGAGTGAAGGAACCCCAAAACAAAAACGAGGGGAGTCGCGAGAGGAGGGAGAAGGAAGAATAGAAGGGGGAAGGAAAAAATTGAAATTAGGGTTTCCGGTTCCGGTTCCGGTTCCGGTTCTGGTTCCAGGAACCGGAACCGAACCGGGAACCGCCGGTTCCTAAAAAAATAGAACCGGGAACCGGAACCTCCCTCCTTGGAACCTGGAACTGAACCGGAACCTCCGGTTCGGTTCCCCGGTTCCCGGTTCTACCCGGGAACCACGCTCACCCCTACCCACGTTAACCCAGACGTGGACTTTATCAAAACATACTTGAGTCCCTCGAGGTGGTGGTGTATTGGAATGTAATAACCTATTTCTGTAAATTTCATAGGTTGCCCAAAATATTTAGGAGGGTTTGGAGGGGCTGCCATCTAGGGACCTAAAATGTTATCTCACAATGGGGTGAGATGACGTTTTAGCGAGTTCTACCCCCTAAGACTCGATTAGGAAGAAAATACATCCTAAGGGCTGCCTAAGCACAACACGGGTCAAAGGACTTACCTTGGCCTCAGTCATTTCTTGCAAATCAACACAATTCAAATAGACATCCAATCAATCACCACATATCGAATCATCAATCAATCGACTCAGTCGATTCCATGTCATCAGACCATCACCTAGACAAAACAATACTATCTATAAAGTCCGACCACATTGCGGACGGCTTGCTCTAAGCTAAAAAATAGATAGTAGCTTGCCTCAAGGGCTAAATTATAGTATATCATTCATTCTCTAAAATGACATATTGAGTCACCAAGCCGATATAAACTACTGTTCCTTCTCTAAGATGACATGTTGAGTCATCGAGCATATAAAGCATACTATCCTTTCTCCAAGATGACATATAGAGTCACCGAGCTAGTATTGTATATCGTCATTTCTCCAAGATGACATATATAGTCATCGAGCTGATATTGCATAATGTTCTTTCTCTAAGATGACATATAGAGTCATTGAGCCGGTATTATATAACGTTCTGATCGTACAATCAATTTATCATTTTTATCATACCCGATAAAAATACACGTGTGTGGGTACACGGCTAGCCTTAGCCAAAATATAAGGTTTTCACTTTTAAACCTCCCACTATTTTCAACAATCCCAAAATAGATTTTTGGCGCTGTAGACCAATGCCCGATAATTCTCCAATTAATTACCAAGATTATCCATTTTTGGAATTAAATACTCACAAACACTAATCACAATCAATTTGTAAATCGGTACTCAATTAAATAAACAGAGAGCATCACTACAATCGGCACGAAATTTCGGTCAGTGATTGTCCTAGTCTAATTTCGGGAAAATAATTAATTAATTAATTAATTATGGAAAATATTAAATACATGCCAATAAAGCGACTTAGGCCCGAAAAAGCCTAATTGAATGCCGAGACAGACCCGGAAAATTTTTGAATCACTCTAGATAAATACTAGAGTTTGTCTAGGCCCTAATTGCACTGACTAACCAGCTAACATGCATCGGCAATTAATAAAATTCACTAATCTAATCTAACTAACCTCCTAATCATACTTAACTTAATCTAACCAATCCTTAAGTGTCATTAACCTACTAAGCCAGGATTAGTGAGTTAAACTCACTTGTTTTGCGATCCGATCGGCTCAAATCGTCAGGGACGCAATGGGGCTCACTTCTCTTCAAATCAAGCCTAAAGCACCATTGGAAACCCACACTTTTCTGTTCTATTCTTGGCTAAAATAGAGGGCAACAAGCTCGGTTTAAGGCGAGGATGGACCGAGGAAGGTTGAAAGGGTCAAACCAGGTTTAGGCGAGGACTCACGATGGCTGAACAGAGGCGGGATAGCTTCGATTGAGCTCAACCAATCCCGTAACAGTAGCTAGGATGCAAGAAAAGGCTGTTGGGGCGTCGGGGTCGCAAGGTGGAGGCAGAGCAGCATCGGGCTGCCGCCGTGGCACATGCAGGGCGGCGGGCGGTGACTTGTGGCTGCGACAGCGTGTGGGGTGGACGGCTCGGCTTGCTAGTCTCCTTCTTGGCTACTGGTTTTGAAGATGGCACCATGAAGGGGGGAGGGGCTATGGACGGCAACTTGAAGACAGAAGTAAGAGATAAGGGGTCCAAGGGGGCCACTAAAGCTTCTATCCACATCCTTTAGTCCCCTTGACTAATCTCCACCACCAGCTGCTTTCCTAGGCTGGAAGTCAGCCACCAATGCTTTAATTACAACCCTTGAAATGGTCCAAAAGCCCTAGGCAAGGGGGAGTTACGAATTTCAAACATTTCTCCCTCAAGTGGACACCAATTGTCTCTTGATTCATTTCAATTTGGCCTTAAAAAATTCAATCGATACTGAGATAGCTAGTATAAGCACCTAGAGGGGGGTGAATAGGTGCACAAACAATTTATCGAGATACGAAGCGATTCTAGGCAACCGATAGAAATGAGTTCACAAAATGAAGTACGATCAAAGTAAAGAGAGTAAGGAAGAGAAAATTGAACACAAGGTTTATAGTGGTTCGGCTTATTCCAAGCCTACGTCCACTCTTCCGCACTGACAGCCCACTAGCTGGATTTCACTATGAATAAAAGAGATGTTACAGCACAACTTTTCCTTGATTCCACAGTGTAGATATTCTACCACACTTCCTCAAGGTTTCTCACATGTATAGACTCTCTTTTGTATACAAGGTTTCGCTAAAAGGAATTGTCTAAACAACAAGGAGCTTCAGACTTTGGAATTCTTCTATCGCGCACACACTTGAACAACTTAGAACGTCTTTCTTATATACTCCTTTATGCCATCATACCCGTCGGCACTTACCAAAGGAATTCCTCCAATCTACCCGTTGGATGGAATCAATTAGGAAGATTATTCGAGCTATTAAAGGAACGTGTCGATAGCCCATCAATCCTGTTCGCCCATACAATCAGGATCTCGGTTTCCATATGTAGAACCTTCCAAGTATATTTAGGCAATCATCAGTTCTTTAATCTTCAAGTCAATCTCGATCAATTAAAGGATTCCGTTATGTCTTTTCCAGCCAAGAGATCTTCTCCAGTTGATAAGGTCATATCCTTAATGAAACATCCAGTTCTGGATAATCTTTCTTCAACGGATTAGAGACTGTCAATGAGGATAGACTTTGAGTCTTGAGTCTAGCTGTCCGGAGGTCTTCAGACTTTAAATAGCAGAGTCTCGCAAACCTTCGACTAGACCGATGGAAACGTTTTGTCGCTTCAAAATACTTCAAGAAGATTTCTCCAACAGATACCTCACTGATCCAATTGGTATTTTTCATCACCAATTAATCCCACTTGCTTCCCAATTACACGATAAAAAATGAACCCCCACAATTTCTGAACAAAAACAACCTTACCTCGACTTTTTACCAAAAAGTCTCGGTTTGCGAAAAAATCTTTTGAGATTGAGTCAACGCTCCTAGAATTAATTGTGACATGACAGAATTTTCAATTTTTGAAATCGGACTCAAATTCGCGGTTAATTTCAATTTGGCGCGATTTTAGCGTGACCTAAGTTATCGGGTAACTTTCAGAAATTTTTAGTGCAAATGACCCGTGATCAATTTTCTTTGAGCCATAATGAACCCACTCGACTCATTGACAACTCTCGGTTGTCGTGAAAATCTTGAGGATTCAAATACGGACACAGGGTACCAAAATCAGTCTAATGTCAATCAATGAGAATTTTCCAATTTAGTGGAGTCACCCACGTTCAGCCACACATCTCAGTCGAACCAACATATCTCTGATCTCTAATCGATTTTTAACTATGCCGTAATGACCTCTAAAGATGGACACGGTTGAGTAGCTGATTCCTAGTCGAATTCTCAAGTCTATTGCCTAAAATTCCTTAATGGCTTTTCCATATAGTCTAATTATCTTGAGAGTGATCAGCTCTAAGAACAGTCCTATAGGCACGTCAATGAAATGCCCAATTTATTCAATAGAAAACATGATTGAAAATCTGGGATATCACAGATTCCATATTGATTATATTGTCAATTATTTGATTCAGTTAATTTGTGATTAGCTTGGTAAAGCAAGAATGTAATCGTGGTACAATCGTGTATATTCTCTTTCTTGTCTTTCTCTTGTAATATATATAGAACAGTGCTCCTGTACATGAAAATATAGAAAATACATATTACAATTTCTCACAAACGCTCTCCATTTTTTGCCATCTTCAATTTCTGTCATGGTATCAGAGCCACGCTCTTAGACCTAGCTTCCGCAATCTCAGAATTGCACTTGTTTCTTTTTTGAGTTATTGTTGTTGCAGTTTTCCAATATGCAAACCAAACCAAAAAGCCGAGTTGGAATTCAATTTCCGGTACCATGGCAAAAAAGGGGAATGCTCAGGATTCACCTTTGGAAGAAATGCCTCAAGATCAAACTCTAGCTTCATTGGTTCAAATTAATCCGAATGAACAGGAGAATGCATTCATCCAAAAACCTGAAGATCCTCAAAATGCCATTGCTTTTCCTTCTACTTCAATTCAAGCTTCTAAACCAACGCATTGGCTTATGTTTCCATGGTATCCCGTTCAAAGCCAATGTGCCATAGGCCCAGGATAGGGGTGGGCTCAATATGGCCCATATGTGGGAGAGAGCTCCCCCATTCTTAGACCACAGCCCAGAGAAGATCCAAGCCTTGACAGACATGGAGCTGACCTGAATCAGGAAGCAGATCGGAGGGATCTTAACCAAGGAATCAGGTCTACGCAGGGTCAAGGGATCGGGTCCATTCTAGGTCAAGGGCCAAATCCCTACCTATTTTTTGGACCTGACTACATACCGTACTTGTTTCCTACCAGCAGCGGTGGCCGCCGCGAAGCCAACAACCCCCTCTTCACATCGCCAATGGATGAACCAGATCTGAAACTTATTTAGCTACAGCTCACCGGCCCCGACAACTATAGCACTTGGGCACGCGATTTCTGTCAAGCTCTCATCACCAAAGACAAAGAGGGATTTCTCAACGAATTTGTGCCTTACCCGACAGATGAATGTCTTCAACGGCACTGGTGATGCTGCAATCAATTGGTACATACCTAGATTGGAAATTGCCTCACGTCGGATGTCGTAGCAAGACTTCCTCCGACAGAGGATTCAAGAACCTTATGGGAAAGCACTCGTGAGATGTACGGATGGCTCGATTGGGTGAAGCTATTCACCATAACACAAGCTCTGTTCGAATTGAAGCAAGGGAACCTCACAGTTACCACTTGCTTCAATCGGCTGTCAACTCTTTGGAACGAGCTCAAGGCGGCCAAGGAACGACTCGACGGACCCAAAACAACACTTCGTCGATATAGGGCCATGAAGGAAAGGGAGAAAGTGACACGGTTCTTATTAAGCTTGAAAGAGACGTACGCTACCTTTAGGTCACATATCTTGACGATGGAGCCGACGCTGTCGCTCAGCCGAATTTACTAACTGGCCATTCAAGAAGAGAGTCAAAGATTGGTGACAGCTAAGCACGCGAGAACAGCTGACGAAGTCGCTCTTGCTGCTACCCTTATATGTGGTTCCAACTCGCCAGATTCATCGTTCGGCAACCATGGAAGGATTGGAAGCCTCAAAAGCCTTGGGCATCTGGTGGCCACAAAAAGAACAAGTGGGAACCCTAAGAACCCACAAATGGATGGCCATGATCATAAGAAGCCATCCGATAATCCAATTTGGCCCATCAACCCACTTGGATCCAATAGTGGATATCAAAAGAGATCCGAGAGTGGATATCTCTCTTTTGGTGCCCTGAATTTGACGACCCTAAATTGCTCACGTTAGCACCAATCTATATGGGATCCAACGGACCACGTCATGCCACATCATCGCACAAATTAGGTGGGAAAATTTCAAAAAATAAAGCAAAATTTTGTGAACATTGCAAACATCCACAACGTACAATTGAAACTTGCTAGAAACTACATGGTAAGCCAGGTGATAAAGAAAAAAAAAAAGAAAAATGAGTTTTCTACTTACCAAGTTTCGGCACTGAGAACTAATGGGGCACACCAACCAATTACCCAAGATCAGTACCAGAATATCATGAGGGTTCTAGATCGTTTGACCACAAATGGCAAGACTGCAAGTTTTTCAGGTACTCTCCTTGGCAATACGAATTCAATAACTGATGCATGGTTTATAGATTCGGGGACTAGTGATCATATAACTTGCAATGAAAAATTATTTTCCCATGTTCAGAAAAGCCCATACTTATATATTGTATGTCTTATGAATGACAATGTCACTCATGTCACTAAGGTTGGAACTACTCATCTTAGCTCCGATATTGTCCTTAAAAATGTTCTTCATATCCCAAAGTTTGAGTTCAACCTGATATCTATCTCAAAAGCCTGTGATGATAATTCTTGTCGTGTCATATTCAATTCCGACAATTGCTTCTTTTAGGACCTTTCGACTAGCAGACCAATGGGCTTGGGTAGTGTTGCACAAGGACTTCATATTTGATCAATTTTTCTGAAGCTTTTGATAAAAACGCCTCTTGTAATGCTATTATCAATAATAGAAATCTTATTTTCCATCAGTGCTTAGGTCATAGTGCACGTTTCCCTTATCTGAAATGTCCCATTTGCCCTCTAAACAGTATTGGACACACTTTCCCACTAACACATCTCGAGCCACCATTGCTTTCTCTTTACTTCACATTGATATATGGGGACCATATCACATGCCACATCATGATGGGTCATGATTCTTTCTTACTATTGTTGATGATTATACTTGCGCAACTTGGGTTTTCCTTATGCAGTCAAAGGGTCAAACTTTTCCAATTCTATCAAAGTTTCTCACTCTTATTGAAAACCAATTCAACAAATCTGTTCAAAGAATTCATATAGATAATGGACACAAGTTATATACTAGAGAGTGTGAGTCTTTTCTATCATCTAAAAAAAAATCCTTGAAAGCTCATGCACCTATACTCCCCAACAGAATGGGATCGTTGAGCGTAAACATCGGCACCTCTTAGAGGTCGCTCGTGTTCTTAAATACCATGCTTCGATTCTTGAAGATTTTTGGGGAGACTATATTATTACGGCAGCTATTTGATTAATCGCATGCCGACGCCGACACGAATTCTTAATGGGTGAACCCTTTTTCACTTGCTCTAAGGAAAAAGAAGTGAGAATTGATTACCTCATAGTATTTGGATGCTTGTGTTATGCCACAACTGTAGGGCCTCAAGATAAAATGGATCCTCATGCTATTCCGTGTGTCTTTATGGGATATCCTCTTTACAGAAAGGTTATAAAGTCATGAAGATCTCTATAGGGCATTTCTTCGTGCGCAAAGATGTAGTTTTCCATGAAGACATATTTCAATTTCAGGAAAACACCCCCTCATCCTCCATCCCAACTTCCGATCATTGCCCTTTTTTTTGATCAAAAGAAGATCTATCTATGGAGTCTCCATATGTCATTATTGCACCAGAACAACATGCACTGGTTACAACAAATCATCACATCAAGCGGCTGAATCACCCATTCTTTCAAATGAAGAAAATTAGTCATGTGGATCTCCAATCATTTCTTCACAATAGGAATTGCAATGTCTTCACAAGACTCCTCACCTGTCATTTTTTAAGAAGGAAGAGTTGGGCAACCTCGGCGTTCTGGTCGACATATACGACCACCCACCTGGACAAAAGATTACATATGCCCTATGCTAAATTCTCTAGGTACACAATATCTAGTATCTTCATACGTTTCATTTAGTTGGCTGTCACCGGAACATGTGTGCTGCATTAGTCGAATTTCTGAAGAACATGAGCCACATTCCTATTATAAGGTGGCATGCGACCCCAAATGACAGGATGCAATGGAAGCTGAGCTTAAGGCACTAACTGAAAATCACACGTGGGACATCATTCCATTACCTCCACATCGAAGGCCCATTGGCTACAAATGTGTTTATAAGATCAAATTCAAGGCAGATGGTTTCATTGAAAGATATAAGGCTCAGTTAGTTGCAAAGGGTTTCACGCAACGAGAATGTTTTGATTATCATGAAACTTTTTCCCCTGTAGCTAAAGAAGTTAATATCCATTCCTTTTTATCCATTGCAGCCCTTCGTAATTGGCAACTACATCAAATGGATGTCCATAATACCTTCTTACATGGGGACTTAAATGAAGAAATTTACATGGAACTTCCACAGAGTTTACGCAGACGGGGGGAGTCCCGTGTGTGTTGTCTACGCAAATTCCTATATGGACTTAAACAAGCTTCTAGATAGTGGTATGCCAATTTCACTATTGCACTAATCAGCACAAGATTCCAGCACTCCAAGCATGACTATGCTTTATTTACTTAGACTGAAGGTGCTTCATCAATTTATTTGTTGATATATGTTGATGACATTCTTATCATGGGGAACAATGAGTTGGCTATCACAAAGTTCAAAAAATATTTGCACTCCGCTTTTCATATCAAGGATTTTGGACCTCCCAAATATTTCCTGGGTATTGAAATAGCTCGATCTGATAAGGGAATCAACCCCAATCAACGAAAGTTCATTTTGGACATAGTTTCAGAAGTAGGGTTATCAAGATGTAAACCGACTGCTATATCGATTGAATAGAATGCAAAAATGACGACGCATGAATACGATATGAGCTTGTCTTCATCTATTGTTAATCCATTGTTGGAGGATCCATCAGGATATCAACGTCTGGTTAGAAAACTAATCTACCTCACCATGACAAGACTCAATATATGTTATGCAATACAGATACTTGGCCAGTTCATGCACAAGCTAAAGCAATCTCATATGAATGTAGCATTGAAGGTTGTGAAGTACTTGAAGAGATGTCCAGGACTTGGTTTTTTATGTCCCGTGATTGCAATATGAAGATGACAGCCTATTGTGATACAGATTATGCTACTTGTCTAATAATGAGGAGATCAGTTATTGGCTTTTGTATCAAACTGGGGAAGTCACTCATTTCATGGAAGACAAAGAAGCAATCAACCGTATCACTATCGTCAACCGAATCAAAATATCGAGCCATGGCAAAGACTGTTTGTGAGATAGTGTGGATATGTAGGTCACTCTCAGACCTTGGAGTACGAATCAATGGACCCCGTGAATTATTTTATGACAATGATGCTGCACTCAAGTTTCCGGCAAATCCAATTTTCATGAAAGAACTAAACATGTAGAAGTTGATTATCATTTCACTCAAGACAAGATTCGAGAAGGGATTATCATAGCAAGAGGAATTGGAACTGTAGAGTAGCCTGTAGATATCATTACCAAACCATTATGTCAAAGACAACATACATACCTTTTGAGCAAGCTAGGTGTCCTTGACATATATAGGCCACCAACTTGAGGGGGAGTGTTGGAAATATGATGGAAAATATCGATTTCATATCGATTATATTGCCAATTAATTGATTTAGTTAAGTAATGGGGCATTGAGCCTCATATCTATGATTAGCTTGGTAAAGCGGGAATGTAATCGTGATATCATCGTGTATATTCTCTTTCCTATCTTTCTCTTGTAATATATATAACGGTGCTCCTGTAAATGAAAATACTGAAAATACATATTAAAATTTCTCCCAAACACTCTCCATTTTTTACCATTTCTTCACATTTCTGTCACGCTTGGCCTCCATTGCCATTGAGCCTCGAGATCTGGAGATGGTGGTGTGGCATCCCAAAAATTCAAGTCACCCTCTAGAGGAATTAAAGCCTATAATTAGGTAATGAAAATTTCCTATGGTTTATGTTTTAGCCATTAGTTTTCTTAAGGCTATGTGTTATTGTGCTTGTGTTTATGAGATTTTAAATTTGATAGATTAATGATAATAATCTATACTTGACCATGCACCTTATAGATTAAATTCCTATAAATAAAATGTCACAAGACTTTGGCCATGTGGAATTTAAAATTTAAAATTTGTAGAAGAAATTATAAAAGGGGAAAATTAAATTTTTATTTAGGTTGGGCCTTAGGCCCATTGGCCTAAGCTTTAATGGGCCAAGCTGGTCGGCCCAATTAGGCCCGCGAAAGGAGGCTATCGCCGGCCCAAAAGGAGGCCCAAGAAGAGGAGGCCCAAGCCCATGCATGAGCTTTGCCAAGTGGCAAGGAGGAGCTCATGCATTGGTCAATTGAAAGGCAAACTAATCATTGCAAATGATTAGGAAATGGGGGAATAAAAGGGAAGAGGAGAGAGAGAGGTGGCTGGTTGAGCTACCGCCCAAAGAGAGAGAGAGATTGTGCGAGAGAGAGGGAGGAGAAGCCGAGAGGAAGGAGTCGCCGCCCGTGCGCCAAACGTTTGTCGCCGTGTTCACCGCCGTGTGCTGCCGTTTGTGTGGTCTAGAGGCAAGTTGGGAATCCACTTTCTACTCTTGCACCAATGTTTTGCATGTATGGTCGGAATCTAGAACATTTGGAGGCATGGGAGTGAAGCTAATGTGTTTCGTGTTGGGTTGCATGCTGTTTTCGCATGAACAGTTTGAGTCAGAACTTTGTGAGAGCTTGCATGCATGTTTTGAGTTCTATTTTGACTTTGATCTCTGCATGAAAAATGTAGCTAACATCTTAAAATACAGCATACTAAAATTTGGTACAAAATTATGGAGATTTGAGGGGTAAAACTCTCATCCTACGGAGACATCAGATCTGGAACGATTTCACTGACCTTTTGGTGGATTTGTGGTTGCATGTTGATTTGCACTAAGAATATCTCTTCGATTTCTCCTTGAAATTTGTAGGGAACATCTTAAACTACAACATACTCAAATTTGAAGTAAAATAAACAAGTAGAACCAAGTAAATCGACTTACTCTTCAAAACCGTAGATCTGGAGACGTGGTACAGGTTACCCAAGCTTTCATGGACCCATATGATGACTATACTCTGGGTATTTGACTTAGATACCTTCATGAAACTTGTAGAGAAAATCTTGAATTAAAACATATCCAAATTTCAGAGAAAACGAAGAAGAATAGGTAGGTGAAAACTCAGTATTTCGGAGAAGCATGCACTGGACGTTTCGGTGTTAGATCCAGAAGCGTCGTGTGACTGTACAAAAAATATAAAAAGAATGTGGCCTAGATGTCTTCATGAAAAATATACTTTAGTGTCTTGGCTATAACTTGGTGAAATTTCGTAATTTTTGGAGGTTGTTCGGGTATTTTAATGAAATTATTCCGGAAACTGTGCATTCTGATTTCATCCGAAATTTCATGCTGTATTTGTGTGAATTATGAATTTGTGTGGAATTCTATTTGGCCATGTATTTTGCATAAAATTATTATCCTATTGTCTTGTCTATCACTTGCCTTAATTTTATGATTTTTGAAAATCATATGGATATTTAAATTTAATATTTTCGAAAATGGCACAAGCTGGAATTTAAATAAATGTAAAAAGGGCATGGTAAATGTATTATTTTAATTGGTACGAAGTCCATAAATTTTATTTTATGAATAATTGTACGTTGTTGCATGTATGATGAGGTCTTGATGCATGCATGGCAATGAATTGAGATGCATGTATGAATTCAATGCTAAATATGATTTTGTTTGCCATTACATCATATGCCATGCTAAATTGAGACCGAAATTGGTGAACATGGATAATGAAAAATGAGGAGATTGTTGTGGCGGATGATAATGCCCTAGGAGTATCAGGATGCCCGGGATGGGGGGTGCCGGAAGCTGGATTGTATTGAGATATAAGGCCGGTTTTGTCATCGGGAGTGTCGAGATGCCTGGGAAGTGGGGGTACCGGAAGCCTTGGAGGTTTGTGCTGAGGGGGATGCCTCGTGACGCCAGTTGGGGTGCGAGATGCCCGGCCAGGGAGTGTAAATGCCGGAAGCCTCGGAGGTTTTTGCCTGAGGGATGTCTCGTGATGCCAGTTGGGATGCGAGATGCCCGGAATGTGGGGGGCCGGATGCCCAGTGGTGTGTGCCGGAGGTTTATTGTGCGATGCCAGATGTGGTGATCGAATTGAAAGATAAAAAGTGAAAATTGAGACATGCATATGATATGATGATGTCATGATCATGATGACATGTGTATGATACGATGATGCCATGATGATGATGACATGTGTATGATATGATGATGCCATGACGATGATGACATGTGTGTGATGGGATGATGTCATGATGATGGTGATATATGATATGATATGATGATGATGATATGTCTATGACATAATGATGATGGTATATGTATGGTATGATGGTGACCTATGGTATGATGATACATGTGTATGACATGATGATGATAACCTATGGCATGGCGACACATATGTGTTATGATAGTGATGAAGATGTATGATGGTATATGCATGGCTTCAAGGTAAGTACGCATGGATGCATAAATGGCATGTACGATGTTATGATTGTATTGTATGATGCATTGAGTGATTATTGGATTCTTTTACCTGTTGAGTGGTTGTACTCACCCCTTTGGGGACCAACATTTCAGATTAGCAGCATGCCGCTCCCTGCTGTCACGCGGGGTGTGTTTTACAGCCTACCTTCCGATGTAGAGGTCGAGTGCGAGGAGTTTGGCTGTCCCTCTGTTCCTGGATTAACGTATATTTGAGTGCGCTGTTTAGTTATGTATGATGTGGGCTTGGCTGGGGGTCCTGTTGTCCAGGAGTTCATATCCGTCCACATTCGTCGTGACGGTGTGATGCGTGGGATGTTGCCGCCGCCACCGCCTGATGCACCGAGTTGAGTGTGAGGGCCCGTGCGTGACGAGTAGGAGCTGGATCTTTTTGGGGATAGTTAGCCGACACTGATGGTGGGGATTTAGCTCATGAGTTATAGCGGGTCGAGGGTTTCTTTTTGAGGTTTTAGGCTGGGCGTGGCTGAGTCCTGGCTTTTCCTTTTGATGTACCGACCCAAGAAATCCCATCTTGGAAATATGTAAATAAAGTGTCATGGCTTGTCTTTTAATCATGATGATTAGTGGTGTGTATTTGTATCATGGTTGATGAAGGGTGAGATGGTGGTGTTTTATTTTGCTTCCACTAATGAGTCGCGCTGGGACTGCTTTTAAAAAAGAAAATGTCTATGAATTACGACGCTTCTTATAAGAGATGTAATAAGGTATAACGCTGGTGTCTGTGGCAACCTGCGAAGGGTTCGAGGTGTCACAGCCGGCTTTTTTGGTATCAGAGCGAGTGGTTATAGGTGGAGTGATAGGGAGCCTCATTTGGAAATTGAGGAATATGATGACAATGCATACCATAGGATATAAAACGGAATAATTGAATAACGGGTGATGAGTATTCACTCATAGATCCCTAGTAGCTAATTTTGAAATTGCCTTTAGGTAACAGTAACTTGTATACATTACTTATGAAGCAGTAGTAGTTGCTTTGAATGGAGGCAGTGAGTCTCATATTATTCCTGAGGCAATGCTTGGAAATTGCAGGAAAGTGATGGTGCGACCTGGAAGTGCTCATCCATCGAGGGCTAAAGCGTATGCTGCAAGGGCTGAACCCCAAATGGAAGACATCCTGCAGGCATTAGCCAATATTTGAAATCTAATGGAAAGGCAGGTGCAGCAACAGCTCGGAGCAGAACGCCGTACTCAAGGACTGGTGGAGCAATTTCTGAAGCTGAAGTCACCTAAGTTCAATGGAATGGAAAGTCCTGAGGAGGCGGAGCAATGGATTGATGGGATGGAATGAATTTTTCGGCTCTTGGACTGCACTGATGCTGAGAAAATAGTTTTAGCAGAGTACCAGTTAGAGGGAAATGCAAAGTTTTGGTGGAAAGCTTCAAAGGACATAATCTTTCCACCAGGTATTGATGTTAACTGGGAGGAGTTTGTGAGAGTTTTCAATAGAAAGCATTTTTCTGACTGTGCTAAGGATAGAAAAATTACAGAATTTGTTCAACTAGAACAAAAGGAGCTGACAGTGGACCAGTATGAGGCTAGATTTTCTGAACTATCTAGATATACTCTTAGATTGATTGAGGATCAGGAGGAAAAGGCTAAGAGGTTTCTGAAAGGGCTGAGGACTTACATTAGAAAGCAACTAGTGCCTTTGAACATAAGAGATTATAATGAAATTTATGAAAGGGCACAGTTAGTGGAGCAAGAATTGTTGAGAGAGCGGTCGGAGTTTAGGAAACCGCTGAATTTTAATGATGTGAGAGGGGGTAAGAGACCCTACTTTGGTCAAGGTCTGACTTGGAATGTGAAGAAGAAGAGTAATTTTTGAAATTTTGGGGGAGCAAAGAGTGGTCTGAATATAGGGAAAGCACCTTATCAGCCTGGTATTTGTCAAAAGTGTAATGGGCGACATGGCCTGGGACCTTGCAATGGACGACCGAAATGTTTTGGTTGTGGACAAGTGGGTCATCTTAGGATAAGTTGCCCACAAGAAAGGTCGCAAGTGAGTGTTGGCTCGGTGCGACAGGAATATCAGAGTGCTGTTAGATTGAACTTACAAGGGAATCCTCAGAGGCCACCAGTACAAGGAAGGGTGTATGCGGTCACCCAAGAGGAAGCGGAAGCTTCCAAGAATGTTATCTCAAGTACGATTCTTATAAATGGTGAAAAGGCATATGCATTGTTTGATACGGGTGCAACGCATTCATTTGTGTCTGAAAGATATAGACATTTGAATAGAATAGAAGTTATGCCTCTTGAGACGCCTATTTGTGTTTCCACGCCTTTAAAGGATATGGTATTGTCTATGCTGGTGTGTGGGAATTGTAAGATATCAATGGGAGAAAAAGATATGGAAATAGACCTAGTTGTAATGGCCATGTATGACTTTGATGTTATTATAGGAATGGACTGGCTTCGTAAGTATCGGGCCCAGATGGATTGTTATAGGAGAGTGATCCAATTCATTTTGCCTGATTAGTCTAGTTGCGAATTTTTAGGAGGTCAGACCCATCTTCCTGTAGCACTAATTTCAGCAGTAGAAGCCTGTGAGTTACTTGACCAAGGATGTCAAGGATACCTAGCCATAGTTAAAGATTATGCAAGGGGGAGTCTAAACTTGAGGAAGTTCGTGTAGTTAACGAATTTCAAGATGTATTCCCTGAGGAATTGCCTGGATTGCCGCTAGAGCAGGAGATTGAGTTTGAAATTGAATTAATGCCTGGAACAGGACCAATATCAAAAGCCCCATATAGGATGGCCTTAGTCGAATTGAAGGAATTGAAAGTGCAACTACAGGAGTTTCTTGACAAAGGATTCATTAGACCAAGTGCTTCACCTTGGAGTGCACCGGTCTTGTTTGTGAAAAAGAAAGATGGATCGATGCGCTTGTGCATTGACTATAGGCAGCTGAACCAAGTGACCATTAAGAATAAGTACCCTTTGCCTAGAATTGATGACCTGTTTGACCAACTCCAAGGAAGTTTAGTCTTCTCTAAGATTGACTTGAGGTCGGGATACAATCAATTAAGAATTAAGAAGGAGGACATTCCTGAAACTGCGTTTAGAACTCGTTATGGACACTACGAGTTCCTTGTTATGCCATTTGGATTGACTAACGCACCGGCTGCATTTATGGATCTGATGAATAGAATATTTCAGCCTTATTTAGACCAGTTTATGATTGTGTTTATTGATGACATCCTGATATATTCGAAATGACCTAAAGAGCATGAGCAACATTTGAGGATAGTTTTGCAAACCCTGAGAGAGCATAATTTGTATGCTAAGTTTAGTAAGTGTGAGTTCTGGTTGGACTAGATAATATTTTTAGGACATGTGGTGTCAAGAAAAGGAACTGCAGTAGACCCGGCAAAAGTTGAAATGGTAGTAAATTGGCCGAGACCAACGACGCCTACTGAAATAAGAAGTTTCTTAGGACTGGCTGGTTATTATAGGAGGTTTTGAAGGATTTTCACGACTGGTAGGACCTTTAACTAAGTTGACCCGAAAGAATGTGAAATCTGAATGGAATGGGGAATATGAAAGGAGTTTCCAGGAGCTTAAAAGGAAATTGACCTCGGCTCCAATCCTGGCTATACCTACTGGACCTGATGGTTTTACAGTGTATAGTGATGCATCCCACAAAGGACTGGGATGTGTTTTGATGCAGCATGGCAAGGTTGTAGCCTATGCATCTAGACAATTAAAACCCCATAAGCTGAATTACCCGACACATGATTTAGAACTAGCAGCTATAGTGTTTGCCTTGAAGATATGGAGACATTATTTGTATGGGGAGAAGTTTGAGATTTATACAGATCATAAGAGTTTGAAGTATCTATTCTCACAAAAGGAGTTGAACATGAGACAAAGGAGGTGGATGGAGTTGTTAAAGGATTATGATTGTGAGATAAGATATCATCCAAGGAAAGCGAATAGGGTAGCGGATGCTCTTAGTCGTAAGTCGGCTATGGAAATGGCCAGTTTAAGAATGACAGAATAGGGATTGTTAAATTCTGTAGCAGACTTAGAATTTAAATTGGAAATGGATTGTCTTACTGGTATGCTTAATGCATTAAGAATAGAACCTGAGATTATTCAAAAAGTTAAGTTCTTGCAAGAATCTGACCCAGAGATTTTGAAAGTGAAAGATGCTGTATCTTTAGGAAAAAGACCGGAATTTCAAGTCTCTGATGATGGAATAGTAAGATGTCAAGGACGACTTTGTGTTCCCGACAACGAAGAATTAAAGAAGGAAATTCAATCGAAGGCGCATAAGAGTAATTATAGTATCCATCCAGGTAGTACAAAGATGTACAGTAATTTGCATAAGTAATATTGGTGGAATGGTATGAAGGCAGATACGGCTTAGTACGTTTCTCAATGTTTGACGTGCCAACAAGTAAAAGCAGAGCATTGTAAACTCGCAGGACTTTTGAGACCATTAGACATTCCAGAATGGAAATTGGAGCATATAACAATGGACTTTGTACAAGGATTGCCAAGGACGTCAAGCAGTCATGACTTAATTTGGGTTATAGTGGATCGTTTGACTAAATTGGCTCATTTCCTAGCTATTCGCATGGACTACTCAATGGACAAATATGCAGATATGTATGTAAGTCAAGTGGTACGCTTACATGGTGTTCCAGTAACTATTACTTCGGATCGGGATTCGAGATTTACTTGGAACTTTTGGCGAAGTCTTCAAATTGCATTAGGAACTAAGCTTCAGTTTAGTACTGCTTTTCATCCCCAGATAGATGGACAAATAGAAAGAGTAATCTAGATATTAGAGGATATGTTAAGGGCTTGTGTAATTGATTTCAAAGGAAATTGGGATGAAAGATTGCATTTGGTAGAGTTTGCCTATAATAATAGTTTTCAGAAAAGTATAGGCATGGCTCCCTATGAAGCATTATATGGAAGGAGATGTAGGACTCCTGTCTATTGGAATGAACTAGGTGAAAGGAAATTGACATGACCTGAACTGGTACAAGTTACCACTGAGGCTGTTGAAATTATCAGAGAAAGACTTAAAACAGCTCAGAGTAAGCAGAAAGACTACGCAAATAGGCGTAGAAGGCCTTTGGAATTTAGCGTAGGAGATCATCTATTCCTTAAGGTATCTCCAATGAAAGGAATATCTCGATTTGGGATGAAGGGTAAGTTAAGCCCTAGATTCGTTGGACCTTTTGAAGTACTCGAAAGGATAGGGGATGTAGCTTATCGTTTAGCGTTACTTCCTAAGTTGGGAAATTTGCATGATGGGTTTCATGTATCGATGTTGAGGAAGTACCAGCCGGATCCTAGCCACATACTCGATCATGAAGCCATCAAAGTGGATGAGAAAGTAAGGTACATTGAAGAGCCTGTCCAGATATTGGATCGAAAGGAGCAAATTCTTAAGACTAAGAAGATCCCATTAGTTAAGGTATTATGGTGACATTATGATATGGAGGAAGCCACGTAGGAAAGTGAGGATCAGATGAAGGAAAAGTACCCCTATTTGTTTCAAGAAGGCACGAGTGGTGTCTAATTTCGAGGACGAAATTCTTTAAGGAGGGGAGAATTGTGGCATCCCAAAAATTCAAGTCAGCCTCTAGAGGAATTAAAGCCTATAATTAGGTAATGAAAATTTCCTATGGTTTATGTTTTAGCCATTAGTTTTCTTAAGGCTATGTGTTATTGTGCTTGTGTTTATGAGATTTTAAATTTGATAGATTAATGATAATAATCTATGCTTGACCATGCACCTTATAGATTAAATTCCTATAAATAAAATGTCACAAGACTTTGGCCATGTGGAATTTAAAATTTAAAATTTGTAGAAGAAATTATAAAAGGGGCAAATTAAATTTTTATTTAGGTTAGGCCTTAGGCCCATTGGCCTAAGTTTTAATGGGCCAAGCTGGTCGGCCCAATTAGGCCCGCGAAAGGGGGCTGTCGCCGGCCCAAAAGGAGGCCCAAGAAGAGGAGGCCCAAGCCCACGCATGAGCTTTGTCAAGTGGCAAGGAGGAGCTCATGCATTGGCCAATTGAAAGGCAAACTAATCATTGCAAATGATTAGGAAATGGGGGAATAAAAGGGAAGAGGAGAGAGAGAGGTGGCTGGTTGAGCTACCGCCCAAAGAGAGAGAGAGAGATTGTGTGAGAGAGAGGGAGAGTGAGGACGAGAGGGAGGAGAAGCCGAGAGGAAGGAGTCGCCGCCCGTGCGCCACCCGTTCGCCGCCGTGTGCCTCCGTGCTCGCCGCCGTGTGCCGCCGTTTGTGTGGTCTAGAGGCAAGTTGGGAATCCACTTTCTACTCTTGCACCAATGTTTTGCATGTATGGTCGGAATCTAGAACATTTGGAGGCATGGGAGTCAAGCTAATGTGTTTCCTGTTGGGTTGCATGCTGTTTTTGCATAAACAGTTTGAGTCAGAACTTTGTGAGAGCTTGCATGCATATTTTGAGTTTGATTTTGACTTTGATCTCTTCATGAAAGTTCTATCTAACATCTTAAAATACAACATACTAAAATTTGGTACAAAATGATGGATATTTGAGGGGTAAAACTCTCATCCTACGGAGACATCAGATCTGGAACGATTTCACTGACCTTTTGGTGGATTTGTGGTTGCATGTTGATTTGCACTAAGAATATCTCTTCGATTTCTTCTTAAAAGTTGTAGGGGACATCTTAAACTACAACATACTCAAATTTGAAGTAAAATGAACAATTATAACCAAGTAAATTGACTTACTCTTGAAAACCGTAGATCTGGAGACTTGGTACAGGTTACCCGAGATTTCATGGACCCATATGATGACTATACTCTGGGTATTTGACTTAGATCCCTTCATGAAACTTGTAGAGAACATCTTGAATTAAAACATATCCAAATTTCAGAGGAAACGAAGAAGAATAGGTAGGTGAAGACTCAGTATTTCGGAGAAGCATGCACTGGACGTTTCTGGCCTAGATGTCTTCATGCAAAATCTACTTTAGTGTCTTGGCTATAACTTGGTGAAATTTCGTAATTTTTGGAGGTCGTTCGGGTATTTTAATTAAATTATTCCGGAAACTGTGCATTCTGATTTCATCCGAAATTTCATGCTGTATTTGTGTGAATTATGAATTTGTGTGGAATTCTATTTGGCCATGTATTTTGCATGAAATCATTATCCTATTGTCTTGTCTATCACTTGCCTTAATTTTATGATTTTTGAAAATCATATGGATATTTAAATTTAATATTTTTGAAAATGGCACAAGCTGGAATTTAAATAAATGTAAAAAGGGCATGATAAATGGATTATTTTAATTGGTACGAAGTCCATAAATTTTATTTTATGAATAATTGTACCTTGTTGCATGTATGATGAGGTCTTGATGCATGCATGGCAATGAATTGAGATGCATGTATGAATTCAATGCTGAATATGATTTTGTTTGCCATTACGTCATATGCCATGCTAAATTGAGACCGAAATTGGTGAACATGGATAATGAAAAATGAGGAGATTGTTGTGGCGGATGATAATGCCCTAGGAGTATCAGGATGCCTGGGATGGGGGGTGCCGGAAGCTGGATTGTATTGAGATACAAGGCCGGATTTGTCCTCGGGAGTGTCGAGATGCCCGGGAAGTGCGGGTGCCGAAAGCCCTGGAGGTTTGTTCTGAGGGGGATGCCTCGTGACGCCAGTTGGGGTGCGAGATGCCCAGCCAGGGAGTGTAAATGCCAGAAGCCTTGGAGGTTTTTGCCCAAGGGATGCCTTGTGATGCCAGTTGGGATGCGAGATGCCCGGAATGTGGGGGGCTGGATGCCCGGTTGTGTGTGCCGGAGGTTTATCATGCGATGCCAGATGTGGTGATTGAATTGAAAGATAAAAAGTGAAAATTGAGACATGCATATGATATGATGATGTCATTATCATGATGACATGTGTATGATATGATGATGCCATGATGATGATCACACGTGTATGATATGATGATGCCATGATGATGATGACATGTGTGTGATGGGATGATGTCATGATGATGGTGATATATGATATGATATGATGATGATGATATGTCTATGACATAATGGTGATGGCATATGTATGGTATGATGGTGATCTATGGTATGATGATACATGTGTATGACATCATGATGATAACCTATGGCATGACGACACGTATGTGTTATGATTGTGATGAAGATGTATGAAGGTATATGCATGGCTTCAAGGTAAGTACGCATGGATGCATAAATGGCATGTACAATGTTATGATTGTATTGTATGATGCGTTGAGTGGTTATTGGATTCTTTTACCTACTGAGTGGTTGTACTCACCCCTTTGGAAACCAACATTTCAAATTAGCAACATGCCGCTCCCTACTGTCATGCGGGGTGTGTTTTACGACCTACCTTCTGATGTAGAGGCCGAGTGCGAGGAGTTTGGCTGTCCCTCTGTTCCTAGATTGACGTATATTCGAGTGCGCTGTTTAGTTATGTACGATGTGGGCCTGGCTGGGGGTCCCATTGTCCAGAAGTTCATATCCGTCCATATTTGTCGCGACGGTGTGATGCGTGGGATGTTGCCGCCGCCACCGCCTGATGCACCGAGTTGGGTGTGAGGGCCCGTGCGTGACGAGTAGGAGCTGGATCTTTTTGGGGATAGTTAGCTAACACTGATGATGGGGATTTAGAACGTGAGTTGTAGCTGGTCGAGGGTTTCTTTTTGGAGTTTTAGGCCGGGCGTGGCTGAGTCCTGACTTTTCCTTTTGATGTACCGACCCAAGAAATCCCATCTTGGAAATATGTAAATAAAGTGTCATGGCTTGTCTTTTAATCATGATGATTACTGGTGTGTATTTGTATCATGGTTGATGAAGGGTGAGATGGTGGTGTTTTATTTTGCTTCCACTAATGAGTCACGCTGGGACCGCTTTAAAAAAAAATATATGTCTATGAATTACGACGCTTCTTATAAGAGATGTAATAAGGTAATGCTGGTGTCTGTGGCGACCTACGAAGGGTTCGGGGTGTCACAGGTGGCCTTCTATGGCTACCAAGGTTGACATTGCGGCTGAGATCTCGGTGGCTTATTGGCAGTCATGGAGGAGTCGCCGAGCTCAAACGGTTTTTAAGGCAAACGATATGTGGCGTGAAGTTTAGCTCGTCAAGATTTGGAGGCGACCATTGACGAGCTTGAAGCAAGTGAAGGTAGACTAGATCTGGTGTGGTGTCGAGGCCACGACTTGGCTAGATTTGAAGCTCGGCCTCCAGATCGGTGGTGTTCAAGGGTGGCACCTAGCTTGTCCGAGGTCCATGGTCGATGAAACATCAAGGATTTTTTATTTTTTTAATTCAAAATCCACATAAATGTGTTAAAATATGATTGAATGTGAGGAAAAAACACAAGCTCCACACGTCAACTACTGCTAATGTAAAAGAATTGGGCAAAGATTTCTGAAAGTGGCAGCAAGGGAGCACAAGCATTATAAAAAAAGGGGGGGTCTTTTATAATACAAATGAAGATGAGGTTTATAACCATTTTGTTTTTTGTACAAATTCTAGTCACAAATAGATTTTTCTACTTATATTCCATTGACAAAAAAAATTGCGAAGATATAGGCCCTAAAGTTTCTACAAGATGACTGCATGGGCGATCGATGACTGGTGGAGGGCGGCGGGCGGGCGTGTGGTTGGCAAGTGACGGTTGTGGATGGCAAAGGTAAGTAATGAGAAAAGTTTTTATTTTTATTTTCATTTCAAAAAAAGAAAATTAATTTTTTTATTTTTTATTTGTATTCCAAACTTATTTATGCGCTAAAAATTTGTCTTAGAAATAGAAAAATAAAATAACGCTACTAAATGGATTTTTATTTCAAATTTATATATATAAAAAAGAGCGCTAAACATGTTTGCCTTTGGACAATCCTAAGCCTTTTTATCGGCTTACATCATCAACTAAGACATGCAAAATCACCTCGAGTCAGAGATTTTTTTTGTTTTTAAGGCAACTATCTCTGCCATGTTGCGGAAACAATTTTTGTGGATTTTTCTACAAAAAAACTTTGGTGGACTTGAGACATTTCTACTAGATTTTTCTTTTATAGGATTTTTCTAGACTTCTCTACCAAATGACGATCTCAAAGATTCTAGAAATTGGATTAAACATTTTAATATTGCCACAGGAATCTCCCTATTACCTAGGCTTGCCTTAGCAGTAGCATCGCTAAAGCCAAAGTTTACCTTCATAAGAGGTCCAAGAGTGATTCTAGAAGCATCAAAAGGCTGATTGTCCACTGTCCTTAGCGGCCTAATCCATAAGCATTTGCTAAAATTTTGATACTAGTGTTAATTGTTGAGACGGCTAATAGATTTCATTCCTTGTTAAATCTAATACAAGGTGAAGCCTACAAATTTAAGGAGTTGGTTTAATAGAAAGGTCCACTTAATTCAATCAAAATAAATCAACAATAATGAATTACCGACAATCCACCCTCAACATCGGTATTAGTCAGAATATTATTATTGTCTCTATCCCAAAATTTGACCATAAACTCGTCACCAGCAGCCAAAAATCTGTTTTTGGTGGTATCAAACTGCACAACCCCACCAGATCTGTTTCCTGGTCCATGGTATGTATGATTGACAGCCCCTTTACTTTCATTCCATTCAACCATGTACAACTCTTATTCTTTATTGGTCCCACATGAGAACAACCTACAGCCAAATAAAATCAGTAAAATAGGTTATTTCGATCAAAAAGAAGGAGATGAGATGAAATCAAGCTTGAAATGCATTGCTGATGGTCTGAACCTTATTCCATCAACACTGTATGACATCATGGTAGAAAAGTGACCCTGTGTCACGCCTCGAACCTCGAGCGCATGCACATCCCTCGGTAGTCAATGAAATTGCGACGTCCCAGGACGCGTCGCCGACCCATTCATTTTAAATGCACATGCGGAAGCGGAACCAAATCTCCAGACAACATAAATATGAGATAGAAAAGCAAGATACAACTTTTCACAAAACCCTTTTTATAAACAACTAGGTTATATAAAATACTAGTCTGTCTACTAAAAAGATCGGCTCTCAAAAAGAAGCTGTCCTACGACCTACTAGTCAGACACATTCACCGCTCCTTCAAACTCCACCTTTGCGGGCTCCGAGGGCTTCAAGTCCTCCACAGCGCCATTAGGAGGGTCGGCTACACCCTCACCCAGGGCGGCGTTGACCGCAATGGCAAGGATCTCAAAACCCTCAAGGGGACCTACTCTATACCCATTGAGTCCATGGCGATACCACGCCCTGAATTGATGAGGTACCCTCTGAGGTAGGCCCTCATCGACCCAAACAGTGGTAATAACCAGCTCATAGACCCAATGGCTACCGGGGACCGAGACATCTATGCTGTACTCTGTAACTCCCCGAGGTTAGCCAAAATGTTCCAGAGGGACCGCCATCTAAGGACCTGAAAAGGTTGAACTCACGACGAGGTGAGACAATGTCTTAGCAAGTTCACCCCCTAAACCCCTATTAGGAAGGAAATACGCCTAGAGCGACCTAATCACACAATACAGAGGACTTATCTCGCCTCAGTTGCCTCCTGCATGTCAGTACAATTCATATCACATATAATTGCATTAAAAGCACTCATCAATTGAGACGTCTCAACTTATAACCCAAACAATTACAAGGGTCCCAATTATAAGGCCAAATCATTGTGACACGTCCCATTCCGTCCGACACAATTGTTTCCCATAATCAGGCACATCAAATCAATCAATCATGCTTCCCAATTGATTACAACCCAACGGCCATAGCCCACTCAACAGTCAGCGGTCTTCTGGCGTAGCCGAGCATCATCTCGCACCATCGAGCATGGCAACGTCTACATCTAGATGGCATTCCACATAGGAATATCGGTCCAACCTCCACTACGACCGGTATCTGTTGACTTGGGGCATTCCCAAAGGAGCATCGTCCGGCCCCAAAGGCTCGTGACGATTCTCATATCATTCATGCACCCATCCAATCCCAGCCAAGACATTGTGCTTTGCACTCAAATGTCCCAATTAAAATAATGTACTTTGCCCATTTTCTTTGTATTAAAAACACACGGTAAAATAATTGTGTGTGAGTACACAGTCAATTTGAACTAGAAAAATTGATATCATTCCTTGTAAAATCTAACTATTTGATATAGTCTTTAAAAACATTTTCGATGTCAAAACCTGACACTCGGTAATTTTGTAATTTTGGAATAAATACTAAAAATCACAATCACCACTCAATTTGCACAAATTAACATTCAATTGCATAAACTAAGCACACCACTGCAATTAGTACGAAATTCCAGTCATTGACTATCCCGGCATAATTTTCGAAAAATATTAAATAATTAAATAATGTAAATTAAATCCAATAAATGCTAACCTAAGCTGGAAATGCTAATCTAACCACCTAAACGGGCCTAGAAAATTAATGCACCTATCTAGATAATTAGCACAATCTATTTAGCCCCTAATCAATCTATTCTAACCACTTAACATGCATAATTAAGCAATTAAATCGCTAATTTAAACTAACTAACTACCTAATCTCATCTTAAGCTAAGCTAATCAACCCTTAAGCATAATTAACCTCATAAGGAAGGTTTAGTGAGTAAACTTATCGGTTTTGCAAGCCGGTGAGTCCACGGCGATAGCGACGCGGAGGCGAGCGACAAACAAGCCTACGGCGACACCAACGGAGGTCCGGAAGGGCTCAAAAAAGCCACATGGCACCTCGCGGCTACCCTTAGCCTTCAATTCTATCCATGGATTGAAGGGCTAAACCGAAGAGGTTGGAAACGGCAAGGCAGGCACACGGGCGATGGGCTGCAGCAGCGGGACTAGGTGGGTGGCTATGATGGCTGGACGGTGATGGATTGCGGCCATGTGAAGTTGTGACAGTGACCAGGCAGCTCGAGATGCAGCTGGAAGGCTCAGACGTAAGTGGATGAACGGACGGCGCAACGAGCACACAAGCGACAGGGGAGGCGGTCGATAGTGCAGGGGGGAAGGCTAGCTGGTTCTTTGGTTTTCTTGAGCTCAAAACACACAACCATTGGAAGAAAGGAAGCCAAGGGAGAAGAAGGACTAAGCTGCAGCTGAAGGGGGGCCACCAATGCCACTAAAGTCTTCTAAAATATCTCTTCCACTCATCACAAAGCCCCACCAGCCCACAGCTATCATCCATAGCCACTTGCACACTTAAGGCTTCCTCAACAAGCCATTGAAATGGTCTAAAATGTTGCTCCCCCCTTGGCCTACGAATTTTGGACAATTTCCCTCCAAATCCAATTCAATTCTTCTCCAATTGAGCTCAAATTGGTGCCCATAAATTCAGCCAAGGTGTCCACACTTAATTCCACACTTTTCCTCACTAATTGAACCAACTTGACAGCCAAAAGTGTAACAAAAAACGGTCCTCTAATTTTCCCAATCCAAAAACACCTAAATTTGATTTTTCGCCAAAAACTCAGGTTTGCAGAAAAATCTTTGTAGGATGAGTCGACATTCCTAAAATAAAGTGTGACATGACAAAACTTTCAATTTCTGAAATTGGGTTCAATTTCGCAGTTAATTTCAAAATCCAACCAATCTTGCTTGTACAATGGAAAGAGCCACTGGTTTATCTCTCCATCGAATCAAATTAGCTAAAGGTGTGCGTTCATGAGCCCATGCTAAAGTTTCAATCAATTCCTACCAATATTTTGTTGCAAATGAACAAAATATTGAGGAATTGTCCAAAAAACTTTCAAGATGGAAGTTATCCTATAGATGTTGTATTCATGCCTGTTCGAAATGCGAATCATAGTTGTCTGCTAGCTGGTTAGTGTATGACCTAACCTACCGAGTAGCTTTTAGGAATTTTTAACGCCTTGACCCATGGTCGATTATTTTCGAGTCACATTGTACATCTTCGACACATTGGCAACTCTCGGTTGTCATGAAAATTTTGAGATTTCAAATACGGGTATAAGGTACAGAAATGACAGAAAAATCAATTTAGTGCCGTTCGACAGAAATTTTGCAATCAGGAACTAATCATATACCTCTGTCGAATTGACCTATCTCCGGTCTCTGATCGATTTTGATGATGCCATAATGACCTTTGCAGATTAGCACGGTTGAGTAGTCGAATTCTCAAGTCTATTGCGTTTAGATTCCTTAACGGCTTCACCCGATAGACTAGTTATACTGTGAGTGATCAGCTCAGGGAAAAGAACTATGGGCGCGTCGATGAAAAGCCCAACTTATTCAATCGAAAATAGAACCTGAAAATCAGGAAGTCACACCCCGTGCATCATAGTTAGCTCTTGACCTCATGTTGTCATAAAACCAAGTCTTAATTTACCCATCTATTGCCATTGAGAAGGTGGACTATACTAGAGAAATATTGTATAATCAATTTCAATACCATGCACAAATAGAGCAGATCCACTAAGAACTCTAATTATTTAAACACGGCATCCTAGAATGAGGAGTTATCATAAAATTTCTTTGTAATAAAGTGTACACAACCATAAATGTTTAAACAAAATTATAAAATTTCTTTGTCATAGAGTGTGCACAATCGTAAATGTTTAACAAATTTAAAACGAAGAAAATAACATCGCCAATTGCTGCTTCACTCAGACACAATAAACAGCCTTCTATTATAAATTTAACCAATCATAACTAAAGGAGAAAACCAAGGAAGAACAAATAATTGAAGCAAAGGAATTTTCTTTCTAAACGTATAATGAAGCAATAAGTCATTATTGCAAGGACCTTTATCCAGTTGTCCATGCTTAGTAGCATCACCTGAAAGAATCAAATTTGCAGGCTGATCTTTGGACCAAGGTCCATAAAAATACAAGACAAGTTAAACGTCGGAAGACTTGCAAAACCCTTGAAATGAACAAGGTCCATAAAAATACAAATTCACACTTCAATTACAAATTGAACCAAATTTTTTTACCTAACCAAGAAAACAGAAGTCCAGTGGATAGTCAAGGGTACAACTGATTGGCCATGCTTGCAATATGTCCTTCTCAGGTAACCATGCAACTGAATATTTTCTTTGTGGTGTGGACAGATTGAATATACAGGTCTTCATGAACCTCAAAAGTCCGTTGCTTAACTCTAGTTACTGCATCCTATACCTACATAATTCTACTAGATTGGTTAAAAGGGGTCAAATAAGAGCATTGTAAAACTAAGGAAAACAATCAACATATACCTTGATCGACCTATCCTCTCCACAGGTCACAGCGCATGACTGTTTTTTTTTGGATATGAAAAGGCAAGAACATTAACACTTCCAACATGAGCCTCGAGCTATATCAAACATTAGTTTAGAGTCAAAATCAAGTTATACTCGCATTTAGATGGCTATTGTTAGCAGAACAAAGAAGTTTTAATTTTTTTTTCTCCTTGTTTAGAAATAAACCTCAAGATGGTTCATTATGTCATCACCACCATGATATGAGTATATGTGTGCCATGTGCTTGGAATAAGCAACACCTAAAGTGAGCACCACAGATCATCAATAATTGCAACTTATGAACACCTATACATACCAAAAAGGATTCCATCAGGACTCCACATTACATGGTTAACGGATGCCATGTAGTCATTGGCCAGAGAAGCCTACAAAGAATCAAAGCCCATAATCACATGTCCAAAAACATGATACCATGAACCATGGCATTCAAAAGATGCAAAACTCATATGAGAGCCCCTCTTTTACTAGCATACGTGAGCACAACGCACGCATGATGGGAGAAGATGTAATCAACACCTACCCAGTCCACGCTTTTCATTAATGCCTCTAGTATTGACAAAGATTGTTTACATGACAATACCAAACATGACAAATGTAGACACGGCCCAATATGACACATCAACATACGTTTAACCAATTCAATGACGAGTTATTTATATGTTTTCATCTAATTCAATGGTTTGACATGTCTAATAGAAGTCATGATGAATTGACACGGTCGCAAACACAATTAAGACAAGTGGACACAAATTGACAACATTAGCCCTTTTATTCCTTTCCTCTCCATCAAACTCTCTTGTAATCCTTCCAATCCTCAGTTATTTCATTAGGTTAACATCATGAAACCTCAAAACTAGAATTTTCTCTTCATTAGGTGGTTTTAGGCTTATCTTACCTCAAAAGGTAGCTTAAAGAGTCAGACTTTCCCTCACACTTAAAAACTAACCACCTGCTTCTTCCACAACCAATGTGAGATAACTAATACTCCTGAAGATTCTCAACGCAAGATCATATGCCGCTAAGGCCATCAATTGAGTGGGTTGGATCGGATCAAAATTGGGTCAGGTTGAAAATGGTCTAAACCATATTGACCCATTTAACCTGTTTTGACCCATTTTCATATAATGTAAATTTGATAACCCATACCCAACCCATACCTAACCCGATCCACCCCATACCCAACCCAACCTATATTACCGAAATGCATTAATATTTAACTCAAATTAAGTTAATCAACTCACACCCATTTAATTCATTTTCAACTCTTCACATATATGTTACTTGAATTAAAACTTTCACATCAAATTTAAAAATTAAATTAAAATTAAAATTATTAAATAAAATAAAAAATTTGAAAAACTTTTAGTAAACCTAAGAAAACTTATTTTTATGATATTTTTTAAAAAAAGGATATTGCTAAAACATTTTCATGCAATAAAAATTTAATGGAAAATTTTTATAATTATTTAAATTTTTTAATAGATCTTTTAATTATTTTTATTTTTTATTTTTAAAGATATAATATTAAATTATTTTTTCTCTTTTCTTTTTTTCTTTCTCTTCTTCTGCGGCCGGCCGCTGGCCATGACGACGGCCGGTGACTAGCCATAGGCGACCTCAAGCTTGCTTGATACCAACGAACTTAAGGCTTGCCAGTCATTGGTGAGGCCTTCCTCGCCAGATCGATGAGATGGAGCTTGCCTGACATCAACAAGCTGGAGTCTTGCTAGATGTCAACAAGGCCTCCACCTCACCAAATCGGCAAGCTTGAGCTTGCCTAACGTTGTGAGCTTGAGTCTCACTAGATCAGTGAGGCTCAAGCCTCGCCAGTCGTTGGTAAGGCCTCGCCCTCGCCAAATCAGTGAGATCAAGCTCGCCCTACGCCAACGAGCTCAAGTTTTGTTAGATGTCGACAGGGCCTCCGCCTTGCCAAATCGGCAAGCTTGAGCCTTGCTAGAAAGAAGTCAGCGAGGCTTGAGCCTTGCCTGGCCAGTCACTAACTGTCGCCATGCCAGCCACCGGCTAAAGAAGGAGGAAGAAGAAAAAAAAAGAAATATAGCAATAATTATAATTTTGATTTTTATAAATATAAAACACTTTTATAAAGTTAAAGGGGGAAAGAGAGTGTGAGGCTTGGGTTGGAAATAGGTTTTAAGTCTAACCCATTTAAGACTTGTTTACCTTACGCTCTCAATCTTTAAACCATTTTAAATAGTCTCTTCAAAATGTAAGTGACTCATATATCACCCATTTATGATTTAAATGGATCATATATGAGTTTAAGACCCATTTTGACACCTCTCTATGCCGCAGTAGCACCAAAGTAAGAGCACTTTCAGAAGGTTTTCATTCAATGATATGCAAAGAAAGATAATTAAGAAAGAGAAATGCATAAGAACGGGCGATATATTCCAGCTTCACTTTATAATTCAACAAAATTGAATATCCCTATTTCCATGAACAGAAGACTTAAACTAGCAAGAAGTACATGTAACAATTCTAAGAGATCTAGTCATGAATGCTGAGAAAAGCATTCCATACATAACGGATAATTGATACCTTGGTAAAATGCTTCTCTTTGTATATGGAAGCATCCTTTAATAACTGATTAACAATAAAGAAAAAAGCAAGATGAAATAATTACTTCATCTGAGATTCCAAAAGGCCTTGATCTCTTCAAAACATGTTCAAAAATGGTTGTTTGATAGTCTGTGACTGAGTTATTGGCAGAAGGAGTCTTGAGGTGCTTTAAGAGAGTTGTATTGCACAATAAAAGTAAATAGAATGCCTAACAACCAACTTCAACTTTTGGAAAATGCAAAATCAATTTTAATAGCTTTTCAACGTGTTATAGAAAGGTTTGGGAGATATTCAAGCCAATCAAAAAGAGTGAGTTTGTAGAGAAAATTTGGTTGGAAAAGATTTAGTGATTGCGGGATTTGATCAGGTGATACCTCGAGAGTGCAATTTTGAATTTTGAAACTTGTTTAAATCATGATTGTTTGGTGAAACCATGTGGCCATCATTACTAGGTGGCCCTTCCATATTTATCCATCTGGAAGCTCTCAACCCTTAGAGTTCTGCACATTCAAGTTCTATGTATAGGAGTTTCGTTATAGGAGTTTCACTAATGTCCAACATCCTCAAATTTTGCATATTCCCAATGCTTTTAGGTAATTCTTCAATGGCCATTGATTTCAAATATAGCTGAGTCAATGATGTCAACTTTTCGATCGAATCTGGGGTTTATCTCAACAAGGGGCGTCACAACAATAAAAATTGCAATAGAGAATGAGGGAGCCTATGAAGCTTGGAAGTTGAGCAAGTTTTTGGCATTTTGCTAGGTAAAGGAAAGACAAAGATGCTAAATTGCCTATTGACTTGGGTATTCAGGCTAACGATGCAAAATAAGAGGCATCAAGATGCTAGAGCTCCTTCAAAGATCCAATGAATTCAGGTAATTCTTTAGTGGCCATAGATTGCAATCACAGCTCAGTCAATAAGGTTAACTTTCTAATTGAGTTCAAGATTTGTCTCAACAAGTGGCATTTCAACAATAATAACTGCTGTAGAGACACAAGGGAGACTATGGAGTTTGGAAGTTGAGCAAGCTTTTAGCATTCCCTTAGGTCAAGGTAAGACAAATATGATAAATTGCCTATTGAGTTGGGTATGAGGGCTAACGATGCACAACAAGAGGCATCGAGATTCTTGAGCTTCTTCAAAGATCCAATTGATTCAAGTAATTCTTCAATGGCCGTAGATTTCAAATATAGCTCAGTCAATAATATCGACTTTCCAAACAAGTCTAGGATTTGTCTCAACAAGTGGCATTCCAATCATAACAACAGTGGCAGAGACACAAGGGAGCCTATGGAGTCTGGAAGTTGAGTATGTTTTTCACATCTTGTGAGGTCAAGGCAAGAAAGAGATTCTAAATTGCCCATTAAGTTCGGTATGCGGGCTAACGATGTAAAATAAAAGGCATTGAGAGTCTTGAACTCCTTCAAAGATCCAACGGATTTAGTTAATTCTTCAATGGCCATAGATTTCAAATATAGCTTAGTCAATGATGTCAACTTTTCGACCGAATCTAGGATGTCTCAATGAATGGCATTTCGATAATAACAACCGTGGTAGAGACACGATGGAGCTTATGGAGTCTGTAAGTTGAGCAAGTTTTTGGTATCCCATTACATCAAGGTGGGACAGAGATGCTAAATCGTTTATTGAGTTTGGTAAATAGGCTAATGATGCAAAACAAGGGGCATCAAGAGTCTTGAGCTCCTTCAAAGATCCAATGGATTTAGTTAATTCTTCAATGGCCATAGATTTCAAATATAGCTCAGTCAATGATGTCAACTTTTCGATCGAATCTAGGATTTGTCTCAATGAATGGCATTTCGATAATAACAACCGTGGTAGAGACACGAGGGAGCTTATGGAGTCTAGAAGTTGAGCAAGTTTTTGGCATCCCATTACATCAAGGTGAGACAGAGATGCTAAATCGCTTATTGAGTTTGGTATATAGGCTTACGATGCAAAACAAGGGGCATCAAGAGTCTTGAGCTCCTTCAAAGATCCAATGGATTCAAGTAATTCTTCAATGGTAGTAGATTACAAATGCAGCTCAATCAATGATGTCAACTTTCCAATCGAGTATGGGATTTATCTCAACGAGTGGCATCCTAACAATAATAACTAACGTAGAGACATGAGGGAGCCTATGGAATCTGGAAGTTGAGCAAGTTTTTGGCATTTCATTAGGTCAAGGTGAGACATATATGCTAAATCACATGTTGAGTTGGGTATATAGGCTAACGATGCACAATAAGAGGCATCAAGAGTCTTGAGCTCGTTTGAAGATCCAATGGATTCAAGTAATTGTTCAATTGTTGTACGTGATAGGTCTAGTTGAGTTAATGACATAAGGGAGCCTAAGGATTTTGGAAGTCGATCAAGGTATCCACATTGTGAGGCATTTAGAGTCTCTAGTTTTGTCAAATAACCTCTTGAAATCGGAATCTCTTGTATACTAGTGTTAGTTATGAGAAGCTCCCTCAAATCTTCCATTCTACCTACTCCTAGTGGTAACTCCTTCAATTTGTGACAATAACTGACATTCAAGGAGATGAGGGTCTTGATGTCCTCAATAGAAGGATGAATCTCTTCTAAACCCTTGCAATTTTTAAGTATCAAAATCTCCAAGCTCTTGAAAGTGGACAAATCGGGAGTTCTAAAAGCACAATTCGAAAGGTTGAGAACTTTGAGCTCCATTGCCATTTGAAAGAAAGAGAGGTTACCACTTTGAGGATGGAGAAAAAAAATACCCATGCTCCCTATTCCTTTACATCTATCTTATTTAATTTTAAATGTTTCTTTTCAGTGGTGTATTTGCTAAGCCATCATATAAATGTTTTTAAGCATATCATTGCAAAGAGAACATTAGTGACGTATAAGTGCTAATTACAATTATTTGCCAATAAAATTTCATATTGATTAGAGATATGGAAATTTTATTAACAAATTACATGACAAAGTCAAATGGAAGACAAGAGAAGCATTCACTCCATGCCATGTTTTCCTTCAAGAGTATGAAATTAAAGAGAAATGGCTACTTCAATTATGAAAAGCAATTTTTAAATGCTATATCTACAAGATATGAAAAAGTGTTGTATTAAAAATATTTAAATGCCATTGCAAGATTAATTTTATTACTCATATGACATTACCATTTTATAAATGTGTTGTACAGTGACTTCAACAATCAACAATAATAATGAATAAATATTGTGTGCAACAAGTCGAGCAGTTCAAAAATGATTTCCATTACTCTAAAAGTAACAATAAATTTAGAATTTTAGTATGCATGTAAAACACAAGTCACCGTGAGGGTTGTTGTTTCTCCATGAAAGAAGATCCATATATACATATAACAAGAATTGGTAAAAAGACATACTTTTGTAGGGGGAGAAATTTATTAGAAACCATATACCATTTAGATTATAAATAACATGGGCACAGTATTGTAATTATATTTTTAATAGATGTTAATTAATACAATTAAAAAAATTCTGCTAGGTCTGATGTTAAGCATGACTAGTTGTTAAAATATTAAGGGGCAGAAACTTTTGACATATTTAAGTGCGTATAAATTCCTCTTATGCTTAGAGGAAAACTCATAATATGATAAAGGATTTTCAGAAGAAATAAAAGGGAACTTGGTGCAATTGGGCCTGTCGACAACACGTGATTATTTATAGGAGATATGCCTTCTCTACATTTTACCTTTAGTGGACTCCATCCCACCCAGTCCTCTGAAGTCTCACTCCACGATAGATTGAGCATGACTAGTTTCTCCAGGTGAAAGTTGGTCAATTTAAAATCCGAGTGATGACCTGTCCACTCAAGCCATCTTAATTAAGGAAGCAAGTTCTAAAAATCTCTGGTGTGATTTGCACCATGCAATTGAAGGAACCTCAAATTGGAAAGCTCTTTAAATATTTCAGCGTGTAGCTTGTTGTCCCTTAAATTAAAACAAGATGAAGGGCCTCAATCTTACTAGTGCCTTGCAATTAAGCAACATAGTAAATCGTAGTTTTGAATAATATGTTGGAACCAACTGTAAATGAGAAAAGATGTATTGATTTCAAACTTGTTATCATGCTATTATGATTTAAGCTTCTCATTTTTTGACTTCATGACATGACAGGTTGTGGTAACCTATGTAAAAATTTGAAGCTCTAGAGGGTCTTACCAAACTTTTCCTCCTCCAATTATGCCTTTCGCAATTTGCACCTTTTGAATTCCCGAAAGTCACATCCTTTCAAAATTAATATAGAAAGCCTCTCTTCATGCACACACTACTTAAAAATCTCGTGGTCTTTATATAAGAAATTACAAAACCCCAACTCACGTCCTTTATATGTGAAACAACATGTCTCTTACGGTTCAAAACTTCAAATGCATTTATCAAACTCACCATCAAAACATGTATCAATACTAAAGAATCCCAATTGTAGAATCCCCCTCTTTTTCTTTTGTACATTGTTTACAATTCTCAATAGCAAAATGAAAACGAGAATTCCATGCCAAGAAGTACACACATGTTTCACATTCCTTTCTTATCACATGATTCCTCAATGAGTGTTTTTCATTGTATATGGAAGAAAACATATCAAATGTTACATAAATGATTTTCACTTCTCTTTTCATTACTACATATGTTTGATGCTAACTTTTCGTTTCATGTTGATTTTGTTACAAAGAAATAACAGTCATCTAATTTTATGATCAATTTTGCCAATATATTAATAAGATCTTGCTAAGAGACAAATTGGACATGAAGAATAATTATACTATGTTAATTTTACTTATGTGCATGCATATGATTGTGAAATTGCTTAGTTTTATTACTAATTGTCATTCTTTTATATATTTCCAAGAGTGTTGTGACTGAAAAGTTATTTTATCACTCAAATGAAAACTTCGATGAGTCTCTATATAACAGAAAGGTCATGCATGTATCGTTGAAATATTTAATTTCCAAGTTTAATAAGTCTCATGTTAAAAAATTTAGTTTTGATAATATTTCAACATTGAGACTTTTATAATTATGGTATTGAGGATATATGTTTTGTTGAAAATGCACAGCTCTCAAATAAAATTGTAAAAGTATTGTTAAAAACATATCATTGTTAATGTATATTATTATAGAAGTATAATATAATGTTGTAAACAAATCTACATTTTCACCTCTAAAAATTCTTGTGTACACTTTTAACAGAAATTGTGACTTGGGAATTAATTTTCAGATATGTCTATGTATACAGAGATATCGTAGTAACTATTCTTCCATGAAATTGTCAGGATCATGAATATTTGTTATCTTGATCAATTACTATATCATTGATATATATAAGATGAAAGAATAGGTAAATAGTCAATGAAATAGGGATTATGTTATCTTGATGACTCATTATCCCTTATTATGTTGAAAAGTACTTATAATATACTAATTAGCACAATATACTAATTATTTATAATATACTAAATGAATGAACTTCCATAGTGCGTCCCCTTAGCTACTTCCATTCATCTTTCCACTTCTTTACTTTTATTTCTTAATAACACGTACTTCTTTAAGTAGCATCTTTTGCTTTTTTTTCTTTGGCGATAACTTCTTTATATAAAATATTCTTTATAATGCAAGAAAAGGATGTTTAGATTCTCTATTTTTCAAGTGTTGTAAATTGTAATAGTAGCAAAAGTCTTTGTAAGGTAATAACTCGTATTTTCGAGGATTATGTAAAATGTAAATATTGTGTTTAACTCACTATGATTATAGTAGCTTTTGTGGAGGAGCTTTAAAAAAAAAAAGGAGAGAGAAAAAAGAAAAAAAATGCGCATGGTTCAGAAGAAGAATGTGAGATAGTGAGTTGCACAAGTATGTTACAGGAATTATTGCTTACTTCCAACTATTTCATTGACCATTTGACACGTGTCCACTCCATTCCTCAAATCAATCAGGAGACATAAATGGGAAGAGCTAGAGAGATATGGATCATAATGATAGAGCATTCCATTTATTTGATGGAGTTTCCTATAAGTCGAGTGCGGTAGCTTAGATCATTAGTTCAAGTCATTGACCACCTCTAATTTTTGCAAATTGGTCAAATTTGAGACTAATAGAGAAGATCGAGATATTGAGATTAGAATGCGAAGCAGAAACTTAAAGTATTTTGAGTGTTAAAAATCTAAGTAAAACATTTATAGCTCTTTTTGTCATGCCCCGATCCTCGAGCGCATGCCCATCCCTCAGTGGTTGATAAAATTTTGGGACTTCCTAGGACGAGTCGCCGACCCTTTCATTTTATTGCACATGTGGAAACAAATAATAAATCCCCTGACAGTAACCATCTCCAGATAGAAAAGCAGGACATCAGATTCAAAAACAAAACATGCTAATATAGGCCATATGAGTCATATATAAAAGTCTACCATCACAAGACTTCAAAAGACCGACTCTCAAGAAGAACTATTCTATCTGACCTACACTTCAGATCGCCTTAGCTCGGCTCCATGCCTCCCACCCTACAATCCTGAAAAAAAATGAAGCCCATGACGAGGTGAGATATGAATCTCAATGAGTTCACACTCTAAACCCCAATTAGGAGGGTAATATGCCTAAGACATCTTAATCGCACAATCACACAATCACAGAGGCTTACCTTAGCCTCAGTACATTTCTGCAGGTCAGTATAGTTCTTATCACAACCATGTGTATATAACAAATTCACACACTAATTTAGAACGTCCAAACTAATCATTACTCACATGAGCAAGAATCACAATTTAATCACTACTTACACAAGCAAGAACTACCGATACACATTAAGCAAGAATTTCCGACACACGTCTATCCATCAATTCAACTCAACATGCGTTCCAATTAATTAACTATTACTACCCACACAAGCAATTTTATTTGCCACATGCCAGGGAACAAATAAATATCGACACACGCCGAGAAAGACTAACAACTACCGACACACGCCAGGGAAAGATAATAATTACCAACACACGCCGGGGAAAGATAATAATTACCGACACTCGCCGAGATTAAATAATAATTACCAACACACGCCGGGGAAAGATAATAATCATTGACACATGCCGGGGAAAGATAATAATTACCGACACACGCCGGGAAAGGGTAAAATCCACCGACACACGCCAGGAAGGATTGATAACTATCGACACACGCCTAGAAATGGTAAAATCCACTGACACACGCCGGGGAAAGAATAATATCCACCGACACACACCGGGGATAGGTTCTCTTAACTTCTAACGTCCGCTGACACACACCGGGGATGGGTTCTCTTAACCTTCACACAATCATCAAGCATAACCTCTAGGCATGTCACAAACCCACCAACATAGAGCAATCCATCTCATGACCTCACACCTAAGTTCTCAGCATGCCACTAGTCTACCACATCACTAAATACACCTTATTTAGCAAGCACAATGTCAAGATCAACCATAAAATCATAACCGGTCCTAATTGGTAGAAACCAGGCCACTCGCACGTCTTCAAGTTTAATTATGGAAACCTACCCGAACGAATTCAAAAATTCCCAAATTTGAATACGTTATAGAGGGCACATAAACGAACATTTTTCATGAGACATCTTAACCCATATCATTTTAGATTCGGCCCAGTAAATCGCTCAATCCAGCACCAAAAACTAGGTCCATTTCCAGAAAGTCTATTTTCCAAAATCAATTTGGTTCGAGTTCCAAAACATGTCCCTTTGATCTGAAATTTGAGTATGTTAAACTAGAAGATGTGACAAACAACTTTTTTGAAAAAAAACCATTTTGAAATTCGAACCCTAAGAATTGATAAAAAAAAAAAACTTCTAGAATCCTAAAAGGTCACCAATTCCAGCAAAAACTGAAGTTCTGTTTGAAAATGACGGAGCTAATATCTCATCCTTTTAAATTCCTAAAAATCTTGAGAAAAATATATATTATAGCTGAGGATGTCTAGAACATTTCTCAACAAGACATCAACCTCAAATTCGTAACTCATTTCGATTTACAAAAATGGCAAACGGCAAGCATCCAGAAATCCGAACTATAGAAATTTCACTAGATTCGACTAATCCATCATCAACGGTGCTAATCTCACCAATTAGCTTAACACTAATCCATTCTAAGGTTAATCTAACCATCCTAATTTATCATTAATCCATATTTAGCTAATCTAAACAACCCTTAAGCATAATTAACCTATTAAATATGGTTTAGTGAGCAAACTCACTTGTTTCGCGAGCTGGTCGGTTCAAATCGATGGGGACGCAAAGGGGGACAACTTCCTTCAAAGCGGGCCTAGCTTTTCAGGTCGGGAACAACCTCAAAGCGAGCCCACAAGCTGCTGGAAACCCACTAACTTTGCTCTCTAATCTTAGCTGTAAAAGAGAGGAAACAAGGCTGGTTGAGGCAAACAAGGACCGAGATGGGCTGAGGGAGTCCCGACAGCCAACGGCGAGGACTTACGGTGGCTGAGGCAGCTCACGGCAGCCTAAGCTGATTGAGACAACTCCTGAGATGCACGAGTAGAGGCGGAGACACAACTGAAGCGGTAAGCACGCACGAACGAGCGCCGGACAGTGGCGGGCGCGCGCACGGCGAGTGGTGCAGCGAACGGTGATGGGTGGCGCGTGCGGCGGGGGTGGCTGGTTCGGACAGCCTCCTTGCTGGTTTTCCTCTGGAAATCTAAAGCTTACAAGGCACAACAATGAAGAAAGAAAGGCTGGTCTGCAACTTGAAGGAGAGAGGGAGAGATAAGGAGACAAGAGGGCCACCATGGCCAAATTTTCTCTTCAAATGTCTCCTTGGACCAACCTCTACCACAAGCTGTCTTTCTAGGCTGGAAATCAACCAACAATGCCTCAAATACAACCCTTCAAATGGTCTAAAACCATAGGCAAAGGGGGAGCTACGAATTTGAAGTGATTTGGCTTCAATTGGACACAATTCTCTTTTGATTCAATCCAATTTGGCTCTCATAAATCCAATTATCACCTCAATTGCGCGATTAAAAACGTTCCCTAACTTTTTCTAGACAAAAATGGCCCTCGAATGACTTTTTCTCAAAAAGTCTCGAGTTGCAGAAAAATCTTCTGAGACTGAGTCGACGCTCCTATAATTAATTGTGATATGACAGAACTTTCAATTTCTGAAATCGGACTTAAATTCGCGGTTAATTTCCATTCGACGTGTTTTTAGCGTAATCTATGCTATTAAGTAACTTTCAGAAATTTTTAGTGCAAATGGCCCGTGATTGATTTTCTTCGAGTCATAATGTACCTCTTCGACACATCGGCAACTCTAGATGGTCGTGAAAATCTCAAGGTTTCAATTATGGGTATAAGGTACCCAAAACGATAGAAAATCGGTCTAATGCCGATTGACGAGAATTTTGCAATCAGGTGGAATCACCCACACTTTGATCACACATCTCAATCAAATCAACATATCCCTGATCTCTTATTGACTTTGACAATGCCATAATGACTCTTGCAGACTAGCACAGTCAAGCAGTCGATTTCTGGTCGAATTTTCAAGTCCATTGCATTTGACTTCCCCAGCTAGTCTAGTTATTTCATGAGTAATTGACTATGAAAATAGCACTATAGGTGCATCGATGAAAAACCTGATTTATTCAATTGATAACAAAACTGAAAATCCAAGATGTCACACTTTTAATCTTGTTTATTGGAAAATTTCTACTTTTGTTTTCCTAACGTCTTATTTTGAACCAAAGATCTTACCACATGTCGCGACCTAACCTCGGGTAAACCACCTAGGATTTGGTTAATCGATTACTAAGCCTAAACTTAACTTGAGCTCTCCCAAGCCCATATCAATTCGTGATTTAGGTTCAAGTTCTTAACATGGAGTTGCCACTAATCTACTTTTGGTAGGTCAATTAGAAACCCAAGTAAAGTAATGGGAGATTTACTTTACTCCTACGAACTAGAGATTTATGAGTTCAAGGACTTGGTTACGCTAGATTTCTCTAACGCCCTTTTGATACATTTCTCTTTTGTTTTGAAAAAAATGTTTTGCAGGCAATTTAAATTGATTTTAATTTACTTTCCTTACATGTGAGGCGACCATGCGGGTGCGCAAACCACCAATTTAGCACCCAAATAAAGCGATGAATAAATTGCAGAACTTATCCCATAGAAACGAAAGCATCTGTAATGTTAGCTCAAAATTCACATCAAAAGCCCTAGATATGATTCTTAATTAACACGCAATCACTCAATTTTTTTTAGGATTTTCTCTTGTTTAATGAAATTTAAGCTATATGTCATGCAATTTAACTAAATGATCTAATTCTAATGACAGGCAATTTTCTAATTAAATGGACCTAGCAACAATCACTAAATGATATGCATTTCATGAACCTAGTTCTTTATGAGGATGCACATGATATTTTTGTATTTATTATTAAAATTCAAAATTAATTAACTACTCTAATTCAAACATGCAAGCTATCCTATAGAAGAAAATTCAATTTATTCTAAAAAGATATTTTTGGTGTTTTATTAAATTCGGAATTATAAAATAATAAACATGCAATCATATCTAGGAAATCAATTCTAACCTATATTACATGCAAAATGCAATTTTTTTTTTTGTACTTTTGGGATAAATAAAGCAATTAAAAGATAAGTACCAAATCATTCACAAGTCATCAAAAACATTATCCGTTGTTCGAATATGGAAACGATATCTAATCAACTTGATTATTTCGCTAGTAAAATCGATAAATTAATCTTAAGTCTTAAATATCAAGATATCAATTTTATTTCCGTATGATTAATTATTCCATCTAAAGTCTTATAGATGGAATAAAAAATTCGTGTACGGTTGCCAATCATAATTGGGAATACGCCTAATTTCGAGTATGCAAGTAAGATATTGAAAAGCATGTATTAGGCAATAAAATATCCAAATCAAATTTCGATAAGATAATTACCTAATTTCGCAAATAATGTTACCAAATTTGAACCGAATAGAATCCGCTCAACGGGTGACAGCAAACACGGCTCGGCTGCCGGTGCTAGGCTTGCTAACAGCAATGCGGGGGGAAGAAGACGATTTACTCTCTCCTCTTTTGCTTCTTTTTTCTTTTTTCTTTCTCTCTCACGTCACTCTCCCAGCTGTCTGCCACACGTCCCCTCTCTGTCTTCTCTGCAGACCTTTCAGAAATTCCAAACCCCACTTTTATTGACCTTTGACCCAAAACCCAAAGAAAGCCCCAAAAAGACCAAAAAAGAAAAAACCCCCCAACGAAAAAGAACTTTTTCTTCTTTTGTGTTGTTTTCTTTGACCCAAAAGAAACGAAGAAAGGCCACCAAAAAAAAAAAAAAAAAACCTACGAAGTGATCAAAAAGCCCCCCATTTACGTAGTGCAGCAACCTTTTTATAGGTGAGTTGATTAGGACTTTATTTCCTTCTTCAAATCAACATCCACAAAGATCACCTACCGAATGCAATATCCTCCACCGATTTGATCACATATTACTAAAGATTCAAAATTGTAATGAGATTTTTCTCAAATTCCAAATCTTGCGAAGATGAGCTCGCAATATCTTTTGTCACACTTGCCCTATCCGAGGATATTGAAAAATCCCTATCATATCCCGGAAAATTTCAAATCTCTATTTTTCACAAGATATTTTTTTTTTTTCATTAAAGAAAACGGGCTCGGCCCAATTTGCTCCCTTCGTGGGCTTAGTCCAATCTGTCAATTTAAAGCTCGAATAACCAATTCGAACTCATCTATCAACAATCCATTGCAAATGCAATTTAAAAAAATGCCCATAAAACTATATGCTATGCAATTTAATTCTATTTTTTTAGGGGTTAAGAATTAATCCCTAATTTTTGTACGATAAATAAATGATTGGGTCGCCAAAATTTAGGTTTCAACACCACATAATATATACCATCCAATTGTACACATATGCTAAGCCTTAATTACATATACATTATGTAGCAATGTATTATTACATCACATTAAGATTATTAGAGCATATTTCGTTAAGTAGTGGCTATTACAGTCTACTACAATATTACTTGCAAGTAATAGCTATTCCCGAAATTCATGTCCTTTTTTTCCCAATCACGTTATCAATGTTAGATTTCTAATTATAACTTAGATTTATATTAATTATAAACATATTTATTTATAGTATATGAAAGCCACATAAGCAAATTGACAATGTTCACCAACGGTTGACTACAAAGGACTCAATTGCACAAACTGTGAAAAATAGAGGATGATATTGAGCCAAAAATAAAGAAAGGGGATTAAATCTTACAGATAGTATTATTTGAGGGACTAAATCTATAATTAATCCAACTTGAATAATCCAAGAATCGGGATAGCTAATCATCATTAGTGAATGGGCTCATTTGTCACAGCAAACAACTCATAAGAAGTATCGATACTCGTTAAAGGAAAGGAAAAAAAAACCATAAAAGAAATGAAAATAAGAATCCAAACATCAAACCCGTGCATCAAACAAATATGTGGGAAAAGCATGGCCCCAACAATATATATCTGATTTTCTTTAAAAGTGCTTTGTCAGACATTAATTTGTAGCTTTGTTTTTGCTTTGAAGTTAGCAAAAGGGGAGTATCTTCATCACAATTTTACCAGGTAAAAATATCGATCATTGATAATCAAGAAATTGCTCATCAATTTTGTCCTAAAGTCTGGCAAGAAGAGCACTCAATTGAAAGAGCTCTTTTGCCGGTAGATGCAGCAAGTTTTGGGGACTCATGATAGACTATAATTATTATTTCAAACAAGAAAGAGAAGATAGGCTCACATCCATTGATTAAGACAAGCAGAGAAAAACTCTTACTTTGTTGCTAAGAAGCACACCTTTGGCATCCTCATATTCCCACAATGCTTTTGAGGCTTCTTTAGATTTTCTAGACGAACAATTTCCCTTCCAAGGTCTCTCAGTTGATCATGCATCATTAGCTTGCCATCATCGATAATTTTAATTATGGACATAAGACTCAATACTTTAATCCTCTTCAACCACAAGCTTCCCACACGCAAGTAGGATTTTGTTTAAATGATCCGATAAAAAAAATGCAATATCCAAAAAAATCTATTGATCCTCAAAATCTAATGTGTACTACCTTATTCTCAACTTGTCTTGCACTTTCTTATCAAGCACTTTCTCTAATTTTTTTGATGTAGCTTTCCATGCTTCTTTTGTCTTTCCACATAAGAACGAACCAATCAATTCAAGAGCTAAAGGAAGCCCCCCAATAATAGATACGATGTCACTAGAGATAGCCCCTTTATCACTCGGAGGATAATCCTTTCTAAATGCACGTCTAATAAATAAAACCAATGATTGAACCGAAAGCAACTCGTTGAATTGATACTTGTGTCTTACCCTAGCCTTGTCAAGAATACTCATCTCTAGTGGTGATTATGACCGTACTTCCACCTTTAAACTGACTACCGTCTTCAATCAAAGCATTCAAGTGAGTATCATCATCCATGTCATCAAGAAGAATGAGTACTTTTTTACTTGCACATCGAGATTTAAGGATACTAATTCCATGATCGACATTAGACACATTACGCAAGTCTCCACTTATGTTTAAAATGAGCTGCTTTTGTATGCATTCAAGACCCTTGATCTTAGATGTTTCTCAAATATTTGTCACAAAGCTACGAGATTCATAATGAGTACGAAGCTTGTTAAATAACACCTTAGCAAGTGTTGTCTTACCAACGCTGCCCATCCATAAATTCCAATCATATTTGTATCACTAAAATTAGCATCTATGTATCTGATAATATGTTCCACACAATCATTAAGTCCCACCAATTGTTTGGGAACATTTAGCACAAACAGCCCTTTTAACTTAGTCATAACTTGCGACCAAAAAAAAAAAAAAAATTACTCATAACTTTTATGACAACTATTTTAACTAATGTTCCTTCATGCCTATCAAATAACAATAAAAATTTCAATATATGATGGAAATATTTATATTCTTTTTCAAGTGAGATCTAGTTATGAGAAAGTAAACAATATTGTGGTGGAGAATAATTTACCCGTTATCAATTTCCTCCGATTCCAATTCTTTCAAGGAAGTGACTTCTTTGAGTGCTTCTTCCCATTCCTTCATTTCGTCAATATTCTTTTTATGCGCATTGATAGCATCTCTCAATCTTCTTGTAAGATGCCACATTTTTTGGGGTTCCACATTGTAAAGTATGGGCAACACTATTTGCCCTCTGTTTCTTTTGCACTTCAATATATGAGCCAGCTCACAAAGGCACCATTTGCTGGAAGCATAGTCCTTTGAGTTAAATCAGGATGGAGATCTTAGATTGTGTAATAATGTGGAGAAGTTTTGGTCCAATCTCCTCACCAACACGAAGCTCATTGTTGTCTTTGAACACATGAATTCTTGCATCAACAAGATTAGTATAGAGATAGTCGGTGAAACCTTTGCGAGTATCCTTCCCTCTAAATCTCAAGAACCCTTCGCAATCATTTCGTCCTATCTTTTTGGTTCCTCTTTCATAATCATCTACAAGTGGAGAGGACAATGAGGAATAAGCCCCAAAATTTGGATCTTCTGAATGAGTGGGTTCATTTCTTTCCGTCTCGAGAGAATTGGAGGAGCACAGCCTCCAAAGGCAGTAAAAGAGGTCGAGGAAGACGCCCCACATATCAAAGCTTTAAGGCTTCGCCTTCGTAAGCACCTACGAAGGCAGTGAGTTTGTGTTGTTTAAGCACTCCACAGGTAATCGAGACTTGGACTGTGAAATCTTTTTTTTTTTTTTCTTTTGATGAGTTTCAACTTGAGTTGTTAGGGACATTTCTGCATTTCGAGATTTGGACTGTGAAATCTTTATATATATATATATCAAGACTCTGCTTGATCAATCTCCTATTTGGTTAATCAGACTTCATTTTTGTTTGAATGTAGCTGAGACGGGAACTTGCTCGGACCGCGCGTCACGTGAGCGAGGGGCCGAAGACATCCTCAAGATGCGAGGCGGGGACCACACGTGGGCCTCGGTTTCAGAGCAGCTGAGAAAGGAGACGGGAATATGCAACGCTCCTTGACAGCGCTGCCTGAGGTGGCTCCATATTTGGCCTTTTTCTCTATTGACTAATGAGGTGTGTTACCTCTTTCAAAGTAAAAGAAAAATTTTGGTATGCAACCCTTTGATAAAAATCTAGGCTGCACTTAAAAATATAATAGATTTTTAACATTTAAAAAATTAAAATATATATACTTAAGTTTAAATTACAAAAAGAATTTCATAATTATCTATTTGATTTTATTTACATATTTTGAATCTTTTAAGTGATCTAGTTAAACAAAAGTTCGATTATGAGAGTTGCGAGGGAATAAAAAGTGAAAATTAGTAAATAGAGACTAGGTACGCGATGTATTTGTTTCCTCACATTTGTAAGTATAAACTGTTTCATACTCGGGGACTTGTGTCTTGCCCAATACTTTGCATTAGTGGAGAATTTGTTGATCTGCTGATTTACATACTTGATTTGTGCTTCGTCATTAAGAAAAGCTAGAAGTCAAGCGACATAAATTGTTAAGATCTAAAAGATATTCAACATTATACTTTAATGGCTTAAAGTAAATGATTGCACCAGTAATTTCAAGTCAAACCTTATGCGCTATAACTCGACTTTCAACTTGACTCAACTTGCTTTTTTTTTTTTTTTTTTAGCAATGCTGAACTTTATATATTTGTGAAAAATAAGCTGCGAGTACGTGCTCTTTTAGATAAAACTGAAAAATAATTACTGAAAATTTTGAGTACTGAATTTCAAATATGGACCATTTTAAGTACTTAAATGAAAGAAAATGTTGTTTAATAATGTCCCCAGCATTACGCGGAAGGTGCGGGGAACCTATGCACATGCCAGCATGACTTGATTAACAAATTGGGGCGTGGAAACTATTTTTTACAGATAGCGGAGCACACATGGAGCTTTCTTTTTCTTCGTCTCCTGTGGCGAAGGCTTCATGGATACATTCGCATTTGCAATGATATTCCGACAACCCTCGAGCACTTGTTGGGCTTTGTCGTTTTTTATCGGTCATTTATTTATTGGTCAGAGTATTTGTCACTGTCTTTGTCGTCGTAATCTCTTAAACAAGGTTATATTTGATAGTGCACTTTATATCTTAGCCATTGGTATGTGTATATTTCTTTAATAAAGAAGGTACTGCAAATGAGCAATCTTAAGGTATTGTACGACTTTTTAGCCCTTTTGGTTTGTTGGCAATGTAAGAGCTGTTCTCTCTCTTAATATTTATTATCCTATAAATAAATTTTCCTCCTCATATTAATGAAAAAAATGGAGAAGAAAGACTCATACTCGTTATAGTTGTTTGTCATTAGTGATTGGATATTGTGAACCTACAATATCATGACCTAGACCAATTATACTGCTATAAAATGCTGCATCATAACTAGTTATTTTAATTTTTTTTTTCTATGTAGAATCTATTTTGTTAATGTGTTTAATGTACTACCTTAAACTACAAATGGAAAAAAAAATGAGACATGATAAAATAGTGGCTATTGTAGTTCAGAGGGATGATAGTTTACCGGATACGTGATTCATTATGGAAGAAATTAACTAGTATATGCATATAATAAAGATTAAATACCAAAGAGAAAACAAATTAAAGTTTAGGTTTTCTTTGTTTCATGACTAATAAATGATTTGGAAAATATTTTGATGAAAAAGATCATTTGAAATAATTAATCAATGAAAAGTATTCTATTATCAACAATAATTTAAGTTTGAACATTTTTGTGGATGATAAAAAAAATTTCTATTCATTCATGTTTGTAAACGATATAAGCAATCATTTTTAGAATACCGAAGAGAAAACAAATTAAAGTTTAGGTTTTGTTTGTTTCATGACTAATAAATGATTTGGAAAATATTTGGCTAAAAAAGATCATTTGAAATAATTAATCAATGAAAAGTATTTTTATTATCAACAATAATTTAATTTTGAACATTTTTTTGTGGATGATAAAAAAAATTTCTATTCATTCATGATTGTAAATGATATAAGCGATTGTTTTAAAAAAAATGTTGTTCAAATAATTCATTGTCCGAAAGAAACATACTCTTAAAGAAGAATAAGAAATGCAATTTTTTTTCACATTTTGAAGTTTTTTTTTCTCCTAATGGTGCTTATACTTATTAGAACATGTGCTGAATGGATAAATCCCTCCCTTAAAAAAAAATTGAAATCTAGGATGTAATCGGGGCAAAAGAAATTTTATAAGGGTGCGTTTGTTTGTGTTTATGTTCAAAAAGTGTTATAGGGAACAGAAATAGAAAAAATTATTTTTGTTCGGAGAACAATTTTTGACCGAAAGACGCGTTTGGTAAATTTGTTCCGGGAATAAAAAATTAATAGAAAAACGTTTGGTAAATTTATATATATTTTTTGTTTCTTTTAATTTTTTAATATTTTTACTTTATTTTTCCTTTTTTTCTTTTTTTCTTTTTTTCTTCTTTTGGCCGGTCGCCGGCCATGCCGAGGCCGGCGACGGCCGATGGGGCCGCAGCCTCGCCCGGCCACCGGCGAGGCTCGTTGGCCCGCAGCGATGCTCCGGCAATGCTCCAGCGAGGTCACCGGCCCTCGACGGCATCACCGAAGAAGAAAAAAGAAGAAGAAAAGAAGAAGAAAAATAGAGAAGAAAAGAAAAGAGAGAGAAAATTTGTTCTTCAAAAGTGTTTCCGGAACAAAAAAAAAATTGTTTCTTATTTCCGTTCCAATTTTGTTCCAGGAACAAAAAAATAGATTTTGAACAAAAACGCAAACAAACACGTTTTTGTTCTTTTTTTGTTCCCAAGAACAAAAAAACAAAAAATATGTTCTTTAGTAGAAAAAAAAAAGAGTGCAACCATGCACGCCCTAAGTCGTTTATGTTGTCTAGGAAAAGATATATGTTCGCTTCAATTTTCTTAAGGATCAAGAACCGTAGCGGCAAAAGATGAAATTACCGAGGTCCTAGATTTTTAATTGCTTGGAAGGCAAAATATTTAAAATGAATGAACCAAACTTTCATTAGAATGAACAATGGAAATTTGTCTAGTTAGGTAGAGTTTCCTGTTCATCCAAAGATATAATAAGATTTGTAGTGACTATTTGTGCAAAGTCCATAATGACCTCCTAATTTGTGATTGCAATAGTATTGTGGTGGGTAGATTGAGACTTCTTTGACATGGCCTGCTGTCAAAACTTAATTTTGTGGTGACCCTTTCAAAGATTAGAAGATGCAATGGGCAACGGTCAAACCTATTCGTGCAAAGCACATAATGTTGAAGAAATTTGGAAAATTGATTTTGAAGATTGACAAAACTAATCTAGAGTAAAGATTTTGATTCTATTGATAAGTATTTTTCAAATGGAAAGTCTGATAAGATGTGATCAGAAGTTAACAATCAGAGCTAGAGTCGTGACTTAATTATTTCTTTCCTTTTATGTTCAATCAAATGGTTAAGAAGAAGATAATATTCTCGTGCAATAGCTAATAGTGATTGGTTGGATTTCCGAGTTCTAAAGGAAAGTGTCTCTCGAAGATTTAGATTTCCTGGAACGTTAGACTTGAGGCGAAATATTCTTTTCAAGTTGAAGCACTTGACATATGGAAACCCAAACTATTGCATGGGCAGCAAAAATTATGGGAAGCATCAACCCCAGTGATCTTAAAGTCATCAAATCTTCTCAACCAGATCTAGGACTGGCGGGTAGATTGGCTAAATAAGTCCTTCTGGAGATATATCCAACAATCAACTTGGACTAGGAGGAGTATAAGAGGAGGGTTTGAAGCTGAAGGAACAGAGAATTCACATTCACGAGAATTGAAGTTTTTGATTCCAAAATCTGAAGAGTGTTTTGTGATCTTATACTTTCATCTCTGTGAGCATCATTGTATAACCATTTAGAGTTTGAGAGTGTGTGACAAGTGATACACGCGAGCTTTAGTCTATATAGCTTAGATCTTGTAACCTCTGATTGGTTCTTATCAGTGGATTCCAGCTGTGACACCCCAAACCCCCTTGGGTCGCCACTGGCACCTAATGTTACACCTAATTACATCTCTTAGAAGAAGCGTCGTAAATCACAGACTCTTTTTTTTTTTTTTCAAAATGGTCCCGGCGCGACTCATTAGCGGAAGCAAAATATAATATAGCCATCTCCTTCTCCATCAACCATGATACAATTGCACACCACTAAACATCGTAATAAAAGACAAAGCCATGACACTTTATTTACATATTTTGAAGATGGGTTTCCTTGGGTGGATACATCAAAAGAAAAGCCAGGACATGAAGCCACACTCGGCCATAAACCCAAAAAGAAACACTCGACTCACTACGACTAACGTGCAAGATCCCCCATCACTAGTGTCGACTAATCATCCCAAAAAGCTTCAGCTCCTACTTCTCACACACGGGCCCTCACACCCATCCCGGTGCATCAGGCGATGGCGGCGGCAACATCCCACACATCACTCCGTCTCGACGAACATGGACGGATATAAACTCCTGAATGACAGGGCCTCCAGCCAGGCCCATGTCGTACATCACTAAAGCGCGCACTCGAATATACGTAAGACCAGGGACGGTGGGACAGTCAATCTCCATGCACTCGACCTCTACATCCGAAGGAAGGCCGTAAAATATGCCCCGCGTGACAGCAGGGAGCGGCATCCTGCTAATCTGAAATGTTGGTCCCCGAAGGGGTGAGTACAACCACTCAACAAGTAAAGGACCAATAAACCACTCACTACATCATGCCACACAATCATCACAATCATAGCATCACATGTCATACAAGCATCCATGCACAACTTACCTTGGTATCATACACATGTCATCATACTTCATGTACCATCATCATCATATAGACATCACCATCATATCATACACTTACCATCATCATGTCACATATAGCATCATCTTTACCATGCATCCATGCATGTAACATCATCATCATATCACATGTACCATCATCATGTCACATATGGCATCATCTTTACCATGCATCCATGCATGTAACATCATCATCATATCACATGTACCATCATCATTGCCATGCATCCATGCATATACATTATCATCATATCATGCATATATCATCATCATATAATTCGATTTCAATTTCATCTTGGACCGCCACTTTTCTCTTTCTCGGGATCAATGTTTGCATCCCACATGTATCCAAGATACAATCAGACCATCTGGCTCCCCCACTCTCCGGGCATCTCGTACCCCAACTGGCATCACGAGGACCCTCTGGCATTCAACCATTCAAGGCCACCGGGCAACCGGCCGTACCCTTCTAGCCAGGCATCTCGCACCCAAACTGGCATCGCGAGGTATCCCTCGGCACAATACCTGCCGAGCTTCTAACTCCCCCACTCTCCGGGTATCTCGACACCTCTCGGTACTCCCGAGGCCCTCCGGTATCCGGCCATTCATGACCACCGAGCAACCGGCCGTACCCTTCTAGCCAGGCATCCCGACAATCCCGGGGCATCGTCGGTTCACACCTCTGACGGCCTTCTCATTTATCTCAATTCTCATCTTCAATTATAGTTCAATTTTAACATGGCATGTGATGTGATGGCAATCAAAATCATATTCATCATTGAATTCATACACGCATCTCAATCATTATCATACATGCAGCAAGGCACTATCATCCAATCAATACAATTCATGGAGTCCATGCAATTTAAAATGGTCCATATTTCATGCCTTTTACAAAATTCCAGCATGCACCATTTTTAGAAAATATTTAAATTAAATATCCATATGCATCTCAAAAATCATGAAATCAAGGCATGTGATAGACAACACAATAAGATAATAATTTCATGAAAAACACATACCCAATAGAGTTCCACACAAAAGATATAATCCACACAAATACATCATGCAATTTCGGATAGAAACAGAATGTGCAGTTTTCAAAATAATTCGATTAAAATATCCAAAAGACCTTCAAAAATTATGAAATTTTACCAGGTTATATATAAGACACTAGAGTAGATTTTTCATGCAGACTTCTAGGCCAGATTCGTTTTAGATAATTTTTGATAGTCATCCGAGGCTTCTGGTTCTCGCACCAAAACGTCCAGTATAGGTATCTTCGAAATATCGAGTTTTCACCCCTTTCTTCTTCTTCGTTTCCTATTAAATTTGGATATGCTTTACGTCAAGAGGTCCCCTACAACTTTCATTCAGGGATATAAGTCAAATTTCCGAAGAATAGTCACCATATGGGTCCATGAAGTCTCGGGTGTCCAGTACCATGTCTCCAGATTTACCTTCTTCAAGAGTAAGTCGATTCACTAGGCTACACTTGCTCATTTTACTTCAAATTTGAGTATGTTAGTCTTTAGGATGTTCTCTACAAGTTTCATGAAAAATTTGAACAGAGATTCTTAGTAAAAATCGACATACAACCACAAATCTCCCAAAAGGTCAGCAAAACTGTTCCAGATCTAGTGTCTTCGTAGGATGAGGGTTTGACCCCTTAAATCTCCACCATTTTGTCCCAAATTTTAGTATGTTGTAGTTTAAGATGTTGGCTACAACTTTTGTGAAGGAATAAAAGTCAAAATCCAACTCAAAACATGCATGCAAGACTTCACAAGATTCTGGTTCGGGCGGTTCACACGAAATCAGCAAGCATTCTCAAGAACAAGTCACATTTTAGCTTCGGTTTTGCCTACCCTAACATCTGAAACCTACCACCAACAAATCACACACGCAAGGCACACATGCAAGAGTGGAAATCAGTCCCAACTTGCCTCTAAGACCAAACGGATGACAGCAAAAGGGATGGCACACCGGCGACGGACGGACGGTGTGCGATCCCGTCTCCCTCTCGGTTCCTCCCTTTTTCTCAATTTTATTTCTCTCACTTGGACGGTGGCCTCAATTGAGTCTATGACAATTTTTCTCATATGTGCATGTAGTTCATCTCTCAGAGTTGGCCACTTATGAGAGAACTAGTTTATTGAGTGAAGTAATTAAGGAATTTTACCATGTCAGACTTGGGGACTGATCACCCTCGGGTCGGATGCAAGAAAACTTCCCCAAAAGCTACTCAGTGGATTAGGCGCGCTGAAATCGCACCAGAGAGAAATTAACCGTGAAATTGAAATCGAATTCTGAAATTGGAAGTCATGGGGTGTCGCAAATCTTATTAGGAACATTGGATTAATTCATGGACTTTAATTTGGACTCAATTGGAAGAGAATTAATGGAAATTGAAATAATTGAATGTACAAGAACTTGGACCCCGGCGGAAAATGAAATTGAACCTATTGGAAGATGTTATGGAGGATTTGAATTAGTGGAGAGTGACATCATCAGGTGATGTCATGATGGAGGCCAAATTTAAGGAGAGCTTGACAAGTGTCACAAGCCAATTGGCTCACCAAAAGTGAGGGTGTCACATCAAGTCCTTCTTCTTCAACCTTGGAACCGGTTGGGAGGGAAAGAGGAAAAGAAACCAGCGTCGGACATCCCTTCGCTCGAGCTGCTCACACGCCCGCTTGGCCGTTCGCCTTCGCCGTTCACCGCCGCCTTCGCCGTTCACCGCCGCCATCGCCGTTGCCGCCCGTCCGCGTGCGAAGCCTCGCGTGTGCGCTCGTCGTGCATCCGTCGTGCCATCTTCCCTTCGTCGGCTGCTGGTCGCCGTTCGTCGAAGCTCCCGTCACCGCCGTTCTTCCGCTCAAGCCTTCGCCGGTTGTTGCTCGAGTTGTCACCGGTCTTCCTCCGCCGTTTCTCCGCCCGTTCAGCCGCCGTCCCGTCACCTTCAAGCTCGGTTAGTTGCTGGAAAAACCAGCAAGAACCAGCTCCTTTTAAGCTCGGTTTGGCTCCTTTTTGGTCCTCATTTAGTGTTGATCCGTGTAGGTTTGTCGTCGGCGTCGTCGTGCTCTTCGCCGGAGACTCGTCGGAAAGTGATTCCGATGAGTTTATCTCACTAATCCACGATTAGCAAGTTAATGATGCCTTAAGTATGTTTAGCTTAAGTTGATTGAGATTAGGTCGTTAGATTGGTTTAATTAGTTATGGATTATATTAAGGTGATTAATTAAGGTAAGTGTGTTTAGTTTAATGGTTAAGTATGTTTATTTTAAAATAAACATTGATGTGACTTAAAGGAGTTTATTTATGATTTAAATAAATGCTTCGAAATTTTGGATTATTTAATAATATATCATATTCCGAAATTCATTAAAATATTATTTATAAAAAAAAAAACTCGAAAAATTTATTTTGACCCTAGTTGTTCAGAATTTCGTGCCGATCGTTGCTGTGCTTGTAGAATTTGAAATTGATGATTGGTTGTGGCGAATTGAGTGTGATTTCGATTTATGAGGATTCTTTATAAAATCCTAAATGTGGAAATTGAGGGGTGATTGGCCGTGAATTACCACCTATTAAAAGTCGTGCCTGATGAGGCCATGAATTACCACCTATTAGAGGTCGTGCCAGATGAGGCCATGAATTACCACCTATTAGAGGTCGTACCTAATGAGGTCGTGAATTACCACCTATTAGAGGTCGTGCCTAATGAGGCCGTGAATTACCATCTGATTACAAGTCATGCCGAGTGGGGCCGTGATTGCCACTGGTTATTAAATCTTCCTATGGGGTCGAGATTGGTAGTAGTAATTGAATTGCTAGAATGACATGTAATCGGCCGAGTTGATTGATCGCTAAGACGATCCACGTGAGTGAATTGTTCTGATGATATGATTTTGCCTTCGTTATTGGGTTATTAGAATTGCACGTGGTTGAATTATATAAAGTGTGCTAATTTGCAGAGGAGGGCTAAGGCAAGGTAAGTTTTCTTAATGTCGTGGCTAAGCTACTCTGGGGCGTATTTATTTTCTAATAGGGGTTTAGGAGGGGTAAACTTGCTGAGACAAAGTCTCATCCCAGTTTGGGGAAAATATTACAGGACCGTAGATGGCGAGACCCCCGGAGATGAGTGGCCTGCCGATGGAGATTGACCAGACGACAGAGAGTGCTCCTGACCCTGGGAGTCCTTGGGTCTATCAGTTGGTTAGGACCCTCATCTGGGTCCAGGTGAACGTGCATGACAGAGTACCGTACATGTTTAGAGCTTGGTTTCGTTCCGGAGCCGATGGCGTTAGAGTTGGCCCTCTAGATAGCATGGATATTCCGCTGGCGGTGATGAACGCCATTTTGGGTGAAGGCGTGGCGGATCTTCCTACTGGTGGAGTGATCAATGCCTTGCCCCCGGCCTCTTGGGTGTTAGATCCTGAGGATGTGGGATCGTCGAATGGGGCTGACCAGTAGTTCTAGGACTGTTGATTTTCTTTTGGCGGACTGATCCATGTTATGTAGGCTGACCCCTTTTTGATGCATATAAACTCTGACCCATTTTTGGTGCATAGCCTTCGGATCTTGTTGATGTATGTAAGCCCTTGATTGATAATGATGTATGGAAGTATGTTTGTTTGATTTTGAATTGATTTTCCTACCGTCCTATCCCATACGTTTTTGTCAGGGGTTTCTTAGCACGTTCCGCATGCGCATAATAATAAAATAAAGAATTGGGATCGGCGACACTACCTGGGAATGTCGCATTTACATGACCATGGCGGGTTGTTTCACGTGTCTCGGGGTTCGGGACGTGACAACCCCGTTTAAGTGGTATCAGAGCATGGTCTGTGTATGGAGTGATAAGGGCAATGAGTTATGGGATAGTTAGTAGGAAGGACTTTCCATATCCTAATGCATGTGATTGTTAATTGTTTGTTAGCTTGGTTGGAAGGTTACTCAAATTCTAATATGGTATTGGAATTCACTAACAGGAGTATGTATTGAGCCTGTAGCATGAGTGACCGAGAGCCGAGAGCTGCTAGGAAGAGAGCAGCAGGCCCCGTGTTTCAGGGTGGGTCCTCGTTGAGGGGTGGTGCCCGTGGTGCCCTAAGAGGAGTGTAGGTCGGGACCAGTGCAGGTGGTACAGCTCTACCGCCAGATGGTACAGCAGCCCCAGAGGATCCGAGATTTATTGGGATCATGCAGATGCTGGAGGCGATGGGAGACAGGATGGATCAGCAAGTTGCTGCTATCGCCACTGCGTTGAACACCGCCAATGCCGCCAATGCCACTGCTACTGCCGCCGTAGCCGCCGCCGCACCGGTTGTCGAACCAGAAGAGGAACCTGAGGAAATTCCACCTGAGGATATGGCTGCTAAGAGGCCTAGACAGAAGTTGGTGCAACACTTTCTGAGGTTGAATCCGCCAACGTTCACGGGGGCAGGAGACCCCGAAGCTAGAGCCTTATGGATCTTGGAGTTAGAGAATGCCTTTGAGTTATTGTTGGGCACTGAAGCAGAAAAGGTTGTCCTGGTAGCCTATCAGCTGAGAGGGATCGTAGCTACCTGGTGGAAGACTAACAAAAGGATAGTGTTCCCTAAAGGTGTAGTTTCAGAGTGGAATACTTTTCTTGAAGCTTTCAATGAGAAGTACTTTTCTGATTGTGTCAGAGAGGTGAAGATGGCAGAGTTTCAGCGCCTTCGTCAAGGTACCATGTCAGTTGATCAGTATGAAGCGAAGTTCACCGAACTGTCGCAATATGCCCCTGAGTTGGTCCAGCGACCGTTAGACCGAGCTAGAAGGTTTAGAGATGGGTTCCGATCGGAGGTGAGGAGCTTGTTGGTACCCTTAGACCTGAAGGAGTACAATGACCTCTACAAGTGGGCACAGCTGATTGAGAAAGATCAGAATGAGAGAGCTGCCGCATCTGGGTCGCGGTTTAATTCAAACAGAAGTGATAATCGGTTTAGGAAGAGGCCGATGCCTGGAGGAAGGTACCCTGTTCCACCCAACAGGAAGGGTGGAGTGGGGAAGTCGTTATCGAGCTACAATGAAGCATGTCCCTGTGTGGGAGGCGACATGGCTCAGCCCCGTGCCCTCTTAGGACGAGTGCCTGCTTTGAGTATGGCCAGCAGGGTCACCGTGTTAGGGAGTGTCCCAGGAGACTTGTGAGGCAGCCTCAGTTGCCACCGCCACCACCGCTGGGCCAGAATAGAGGATTCGCACAGCAGATCATGCCGCCGGGTGGATCGAATCAACCTCCAGCTCAAGGAAGGACTAATGCGCTCACCAGAGGACAGGCGGAGGATGCGCCTAATGTGGTCACAGGTATGGTCTTGCTGAACGACCAACCTGCTTATACTTTATTTGATCCTGGAGCTTCGCATTCATTTATAGCTGAAAGATTTGTTAAATTGGTAGAATTAATCCCTGAATTGTTGGAGTCTGTGGTTAGTATATCTACTCCGTTGAGTCTGTGGTTAGTATATCTACTCCGTTGAAAGATAAAGTGTTGGCTACAGTAGATTGCCTTGATTGCAAGTTAGTGATTGGTGAGCGAGAGGGGAGGATAGACTTGATAGTCCTAGCCATGTATGATTTTGATGTGATAATTGGCATGGACTAGCTCACCAAGCAACGAGCCAAGATGGACTGTTATCGCAAGGCGATTCAGTTTAACCCATTGGAGGGTGAGAGTTTCGAATTCATTGGGAGTCGAGGAGGACCCTCGATTTCCTTAATCTCATCGCTCGAGGCAACTCGCTTGCTAGACAAGGGTTGCCAAGGTTACCTAGTGACTGTCGTGGATATGACAGTAGAGAAGTCGAAAATAGAAGACATTCCAGTGGTGCAAGAGTTCACAGATGTGTTCCCGAAAGAATTACTGGGTCTGCCGCCGGAAAGAAAGATAGAGTTTGTAATTGAGTTAGCTCCAGGGACCGAGCCTATCTCCAAAGCTCCTTACCGAATGGCCTTATCAGAGCTTAAAGAACTAAAGGTGCAAATGCAAGAGTTGTTGGATAAAGGATTTATATGTCCGAGTACATCACCTTGGGAGCACTGGTGTTGTTTGTGAAGAAAAAGCATGGTTCATTACGCTTGTGCATCGACTACCGACAGCTCAACCGGGTGACGATTAAGAATAAGTATCCATTGCCGAGGATCGATGACTTGTTTGATCAGCTTCAGGGAGCGTCGATATTTTCTAAGATCGACTTGAGAACGGGGTATCATCAGCTAAGAATTAAGAAGGAAGATATACCGAAGTCGGCGTTTCGCACTCGATACGGCCATTACGAGTTTACTGTGATGCCATTTGAGTTAACTAACGCCCCGGCCGCTTTCATGGATCTAATGAACCGAGTGTTCAGAGAGTATTTAGATCAGTTCATAATTGTCTTCATCGACGACATCCTGGTGTATTCAAGGAACTCTGAGGATCATGAAAGGCACTTAAGAATAGTGCTTCAGACTTTGAGAGATCACGAGTTATACGCTAAGTTCAGTAAGTGTGAGTTTTGGCTAACTCGTGTGGCGTTCCTAGGTCATGTCATCTCTGGAGAAGGAATCTCAGTGGACCCCGCAAAGATCGAGGCAGTGATCAACTGGCCGAGACCGACGACGGTGATAGAAATCAGAAGTTTTCTAGGTTTAGCAGGGTATTACAGACGGTTTGTAGAAGGGTTTTCAAGGTTAGCATCGCCGATGACGAGACTTCTAAAGAAGGAAGAGAAATTTGTGTGGACGGATAAGTGCGAGAGTGGTTTCCAAGAGCTTAAGCATAAGCTAACTACCGCACCTGTGCTTACTATTCCATCCGGCCCAGGAGGGTTTGAGATCTACAATGATGCGTCATTCAAAGGATTGGGTTGCGTATTGATGCAGTATGGGAGGGTTGTTGCATATGCGTCCCGTCAGTTGAGACCTCACGAGTTGAATTACTCGACGCATGACTTGGAGCTTGCAGCAATCATCTTTGCCCTGAAGATTTGGAGGCATTATTTGTGCGGGGAAAGATTCCAGATCTTCACTGACCATCAGAGTCTCAAGTACTTATTCTCTCAGAAGGAGTTGAATACGAGACAGCGTCGATGGATGGAGCTCTTGAAAGACTATGACTGTGAGATTTTGTATCACCCTAGAAAGGCGAACAAGGTCGCCGATGCACTGAGTAGGAAGTCTTCAGTCGCTCATATGGTACTTAAGGAATGGGGTCTAATTGAGAGAGCACGAGATTCAGATTTCAAGTTCGAGGTAGGCCACCTTTCGAACCTTGTGGCCAGCCTTAGAATCGAGCCGGAAGTACAGGTCAGAATCAGAACGCTTCAGCAGACAGATCCAGGTGTTTAGAAAATCGTGCAAGAGGATACAGAGAAGAGAAAAGCTGACTTCCAGATTTCTGAAGATGGGACGTTGAGGTTCCAAGGGTGGTTGGTTGTACCTGACGATGTGGAGCTCAGGGAGGAGATTTTATCAGAAGCGCATCGTAGCAGTTACAGCATCCATCTAGGTAGTACCAAGATGTATCAGAATCTGCATCAACACTACTGGTGGTGTGGCATGAAGGCGAATATCGCCAAGCATGTCGCCAAGTGTTTGACGTGTCAACAAGTGAAAGCTCAGTATTACAAACCAGGAGGACTTCTGCAACCTCTTGAGATCCCAGAGTGGAAATGGGAGCATATCACGATGGACTTCGTGACGAGACTACCGAGGAGCCAGAGAGGAAATAATTCGATTTGGGTAGTAGTTGACAGACTAACAAAATAGGCTCACTTCATTGCAGTTCGAAGGGACTCGAGTCTAGATAGACTCACGGATTTGTATGTACGTCAGATAGTTCGTATGCATGGAGTGTCGGTCACGATTACTTCAGACAGAGACCCGAGGTTCACCGCCGCTTTTTGGAAGAGCTTGCAATCTACTTTAGGAATGAAGCTGCAGTACAGTACGGCCTATTACCCGCAGACTGATGGTCAGTCTGAGAGGACAATTCAGATTCTTGAGGACATGCTGCGAGCTTGCGTCTTGGACTTCAAAGGAAGTTGGGAGGAACAGCTTCATCTGGTCGAGTTTGTCTACAACAACAGTTATCAGCAGAGTATTCAAATGGCTCCTTTCGAAGCATTGTATGGCAGAGCATGCAGAACGCCAGTGTGTTGGGATGAGGTCGGAGAAAGAAAGATCACCGGTCCAGAATTAGTTCAGCAGTCAATGGAGGTAGTTGCAGTTATCAGAGACAAACTAATTACAGCTCAGAGTTGACAAAAAAGTTATGCCGATAAGCGTTGGAGGCCATTGGAATTCCAAGTTGGTGAGCATGTCTTCTCGAAGGTGTCACCGGTAAGAGGTACTTCCCGCTTTGGCCAAAAAGGGAAACTGAGTCCGAGATACGTAGGTCCCTTCAAGATTTTGGAAAGAACAGGGACTCTAGCGTATCGTCTCCCATTGCCACCAAAGTTGTCACAGGTGCACAATGTCTTTCACGTGTCGATGTTGAGGAGGTATGAACCTGACCCGACTCACGTTCTAAATTTCGAGGAATTAGATGTGGATGACAGGGTGTCGTACGTTGAAAGCCCAGTTCAGATTGTGGATCGCAAGGAGCAAGTTCTGTGCACCAGGACCATCCCAATGGTCAAAGTGGTCTGGCAACACCATGGCACTGAAGGAGCAACTTGGGAGACTGAAGAGTCGATGAGAGAATTGTACCCCCACCTTTTTGAGCAAAGTGTATAATGGTTTAAATTTCGAGGATGAAATTTTTATAAGAGGGGAAGAGTTGTAACATCCCGATTTTTCTCAATTTTATTTTCAGTCAATTGAGTCGGGCAATTCATCTGTGCATGTAGTTCGTCTCTCAGAGTTGGCCACTCACGAGAGAACTAGTTTATTGAGTGATGTAATTAAGGAATTTTACCGCGTCAGACTTGGGGACTGATCACCCTCGGGTCGGATGCAAGAAAACTTCCCCAAAAGCTACTCAGTGGATTAGGCGCACTAAAATCGCACCAGAATGAAATTAACCGTGAAATTGAAATCGAATTCTGAAATTGGAAGTCAAAGGGTGTTGCAAATCTTATCAGGAATATTGGATTAATTCATGGACTTTAATTTGGACTCAATTAGAAGAGAATTAATGGAAATTGAAGTAATTGAATGTACAAGAACTTGGACCCCGGCGGAAAATGAAATTGAACCTATTGGAAGATGTTATGGAGGATTTGAATTAGTGGAGAGTGACATCATCAGGTGATGTCATGGTGGAGGCCAAATTTAAGGAGAGCCTGACAAGTGTCACAAGTCAATTGGCTCACCAAAAGTGGGGGTGTCACATCAAGTCCTTCTTCTTCAACCTTGGAACCGGTTGGGAGGGAAAGAGGAAAAGAAACCAGCGCCAGACACCCCTTCGCTCGAGATGCTCACACGCCCGCTTGGCCGTTCACCGCCGCCGTCGCCGTTGCCGCCCGTCCGCATGCGAAGCCTCACGTATGCGCTCGTCGTGCCTCCGTCGCGCCATCTTCCCTTCGTCCGCTGCTGGTCGCCGTTCGCCGAAGCTCCCGTCACCGCCGTTCTTCCACTTAAGCCTCTGCCGGTTGTTGCTCGAGTTGTCGCCGATCTTCCTCCACCGTTTCTCCGCCCGTTCAGCCACCGTCCCGTCACCTTCAAGCTCGATTAGTTGCTAGAAAAACCAGCAAGAACCAGCTCCTTTTAAGCTCGGTTTGGCTCCCTTTTGGTTCTCATTTGGTGTTGATCCGTGTAGGTTTGTCGTCGGCGTCGCCGTGCTCTTCGCCGGAGACTCGTCGGAAAGCGATTCCAATGAGTTTACCTCACTAATCCGCGATTAGCGAGTTAATGATGCCTTAAGTATGTTTAGCTTAAGTTGATTGAGATTAGGTGGTTAGATTGGTTTAATTAGTTATGGATTATATTAAGGTGATTAATTAAGGTAAGTGTGTTTGGTTTAATGGTTAAGTATGTTTATTTTAAAATAAACCTTGATGTGACTTAAAGGAGTTTATTTATGATTTAAATAAATGATTCGAAATTGTTGGATTATTTAATAATATATCATATTCCGAAATTCATTAAAATATTATTTATAAAAAAACTCGAAAAATTTATTTTGACCCTAGTTGTTCAGAATTTCATGCCGATCGTTGCTGTGCTTGTAGAATTTGAAATTGATGATTGGTTGTGGCGAATTGAGTGTGATTTCGATTTATGAGGATTCTTTATAAAATCCTAAATGTGAAAATTGAGGGGCGATTGGCCTTGAATTACCACTTATTAGAGGTCGTGCCTGATGAGGCCGTGAATTACCACCTATTAAAGATCATGCCTAATGAGGCCGTGAATTACCACTTGATTACAGGTCGTGCCAAGTGGGGCCGTGATTGCCACTGGTTATTAAATCTTCCTATGGGGTCGAGATTGGTAGCAGTAATTGAATTGCTAGAATGACATATAATCGGCCGAGTCGATTGATCGCTGAGACGATCCACGTGAGTGAATTGTTCTGATGATATGATTTTGCCTTTGTTGTTGGGTTATTAGAATTGCACGTGGTTGAATTATATAAACTGTGCTAACCTGCAGATGAGGGCTAAGGCGAGGTAAGTTTTCTTAATGTCGTGGCTAAGCTACTCTGGGGCGTATTTACTTTCTAATAGGGGTTTAGGAGGGGTGAACTTGTTGAGACAAAGTCTCATCTCGGTTTGGGGAAAATATTACAGGACCGTAGATGGCGAGACCCCCGGAGATGAGTGGCCTGCCGACGGAGATTTACCAGACGATAGAGAGTGCTCCTGACCCTGGGAGTCCTTGGGTCTATCAGTTGGTTAGGATCCTCATCTGAGTCCAGGTGAACGTGCATGATAGAGTACCGTACATGTTTAGGGCTTGATTTCGTTCCGGAGCCGATGGCGTTAGGGTTGGCCCTCTAGATAGCATGGATATTCCGCCGGCAGTGATGAACGCCATTTTGGGTGAAGGCGTGGCGGATCTTCCTACTAGTGGAGTGATCAATGCCTCGCCCCCGGCTTCTTGGGTGACAGATCCTGAGGATGTGGGATCGTCGAATGGGGCTGACCAGTAGTCCTAGGACTGTTGATTTTCTTTTGGCGGACTGATCCATGTTATGTAGACTGACCCCTTTTTGATGCACATAAACTCTGACCCATTTTTGGTGCATAGCCTCCGAATCTTGTTGATGTATGTAAGCCCTGGATTGATAATGATATATGGAAGTATGTTTGTTTGATTTTGAATTGATTTTCATGCGCTCGGCGACATCCTATCCCGGTGGGTTGTTTCACGTGTCTTGAGGTTCAGGGCATGACACTCTCTCTTCCCCTTCCTTTTATTTCCCCAAATCTCCATCATTGGCAATGATTATTTGCATCTCCCAATGGCCAATGCATTCTTCTTGCCACTTGGCCGCTCATAATAATAAAACTCTTAAAGAGGCCATTTGGGGCTCAAACCAATGGGCCTAAGGAGCTTGTCTTGAATTTTTGGGATGCCACAATTCTCCCCTCCTTAGAGAATTTTGTCCTCGAAATTAGACAACACTCATGCCTTCTCGAAACAAGTAAGGGTACTTTTCCTTCATCTGATCCTCACTTTCCCATGTGGCTTCCTCCATATCATGATGTCGCCTTAATACCTTAACCAATGGGATCTTCTTAGTCCTAAGAATTTGTTCCTTTCGATCCAATATTTGCACAGGCTCTTCAATGTACCTCACTTTCTTATCCACCTTGATGGCTTCATGATCGAGTATGTGACAAGGATCCGGCTGGTACTTCCTCAACATCGATACATGAAACACATCAAGCAAATTTCCCAACTTAGGAGGCAGCACTAAACGATAAGCTACATCCCCTATCCTTTCAAGTTGTTGACACCTAAATTTTTGCCCAAAAATATTTCATGTCAAATTCCTACATATAAATTATCTAGGTGTTTAATATAGTGTTTTAAATGAAAGATGTTTTTCCTATAAAAAATAATAATAATTAAAAAGAAAAGAAATCAAAGACAAAAAAAAAAAGAGCAAGTTGGGACCAATGATCTAAATGTGACTAGCCAAGCCCAAGAGGTTAGATTGGAATTCAAATGGCAAGTTGGGGCCAAAATGTAATTTCCAAAAGTTGAGGGACCAATTCGCAAATTTTGCAAAATTTGCACCCGAGCCCTTAAATCATCATCTTGGTCATCAATTAAGTTGAAATTGAATTTGGGCCAAGTCGAATCAACCAAATTGAGCCAAAAAGACCACATTTGTATTAAATCGGGTATTTTCGGATAAGAAAATGGCCAACTTTGAGGGACTTTTTTGCAAAATTGGGTGGGCACAATAGCGAAATTTGGTCGAGATCTTAAACTACTATACATGAACTTGCTAATTGATCAAAAACCACAGCCAAAGTGATGGATTAAAGCACCCAAACCAGCTGCCAAATCTCAGTCCACGATTAAGTCTTAATTCGGAGCTGCTAAGTAGCCATATTGGTGGCCCCATCATATCCCACTCAGCCGCCCATTTAGGTTGATCTTTATACGTGATGTAAGACCGTATATAGTAGTACAAGTGAACAAAAAATTGCTAGGGATAAGGTGCTGAAAACAGGGGAAAATCGCAGCAAAGTCCGCACACTCAACAGCTGCAAAAGTTAAAAAAATTGGCTAAGTCAGAAGAGTAGGTGAACTAGCTCAGTTGGCAGGCTTGGTAGGTGGACAAAAGACCGACCAAAAATCCCTCAATTCATGGGATAAGATCACTGAAGCAAGGTCTTTCAAGGGATGAGAAAAAAGAGACGAGAGAGAGAGGAGAGAACTCGGAATCGATCCCCAAAGAAGCCCTCAGAAGCAACTCCAGAAAAGAGAGACCCAGAAATTTCAGACCGACAGAGAGAGAGAGAAAAGTGACATTTTCACATACTTGCGGCCAAAATTAGCCAAAACCTTCAACTAGAGAGTGAAAATTCATTCAAAGATCTTTCCAACCATAGGTTGCACGTCCCAAATGAAGATCGGGAAGGCCTCCTAAAGCCCCTCGAAACAGTGCCCTCCTGGCGGGCCAAGAAAGTCCGAAAATTTTTCCAAGTGTTGAGCCTGATTGTTCATGAGTGAGGAAAAGCAAGTGCTTTTGAAAAACTTGAGAGACAAATGAGGAAAGCCATGACTTACGAGACAAACTATAATACATATAGTTTTGGTTGATTTGAACTTGGCCAACAAGGAAGGTTTGGAAGTCTAATTTTGGAAGTCAACGAAAACCTTCGTTGTCACTTTTTCTTCTACAGATCTTACTTTCAGTTTGAAAGAACCAACTTCCACGTGCTTCCAGAGGACAATTTTGTGGTTTCCTTGGCCAAGAGTCATTTGAAAAAGAAACTACGAAGCAAGGTAAGAATCCTAGATGTATTTTTGTTTGAGTTTGAACATGTCTTGATCATGAAAATCGAGAAGGAAACTAGTCCGAAGAACTGATTTCTGAAGCTAAAATTTTTCTAAGTGTTTAAAACCTCTTCAATGCCCCTACATGCTTGACTTGTTACTCCCCTTTGCATGCTTTTTTTTGTCGTTGTGACTTTGATGAATGTTACATGGGAGTACAAATGATGCATATGACAACCCTGTTTAGTCTTTAAATGTCCTTGTGAACCATGAAACCATCTATAACATGAGCCAAAAACCACATTGAGACATGGTTGGCCAGCATAGATCATGCATGTATGCTTCTTGGAGAGTTCATTTTGATGTGTTCGGTTGATCGTTTTCCATGATGTTTGTTGCATTTGAAAGTAAGTGTTACCTATTTTCATCTAGATAGAGTAATATTTCATATAGATGTTGCATGTGATGGTTGTCGAAGCTTCAATCTGGGCATTTGACATGGTTGTTTGACTTGGGTTCATCACCAAATTTGCAAAACGGCTCCAACCCGCATATTGGAGGCCGTTTCTAGTTTGGTTTTTGCATGTTCTAGGCTGTGATTTCTAGTTAAACATGTTCCTTGCATGTGGTAGTATAATCTTGACACTTTAGTTCCGCATGAGATTGCTTATGGGTCGAGATTGAAGGCCACGAACATGGGCCGAGGAAGCCATTTTGAGGTGATTTGATGCAAGTCAAGTATTCAATAAAATGTTGAAACCAAGTTTCAACCTTGAAACGGTCGATTTAAGCTCTATTATTGTAATATTCATGTGCTGTGTTGTTCAATGTTAGCATATATCGGTTTAGGGAATTATTATTATTATTATTTAAAAATAATAACAAAATCCAAAAAAATTCAAAAAAATTTCAAAAAAATATATAAGTGATAAATGGCATCAAATTAAGGAAAAATGATATATATGAAATTTTATTAATTTTATAAGGTCATTTTTCCTAATTTAATGCTATTTTGATATTTTATAATCATTTTTTTGTAAATGCTCTATTTTCCATAGATTCAAATTATTTAGAGTAGTTTCATGTATTTAGGGTAATATCATGTATATTTAAATTCTCAATTCGCTCACGGGGTCCTGTCCCGGGGCATGATAACAAGGCCATGTAATATTATTTGCCCGACTTGTATCGGGTCTTTCTTTTTCCGCATTACTTTCAAGTCCTTTCAATTTTTTGGATGTTTATTTACCGCACCGCTTTTCAATAATTTGAGTGTAAATTTCTTTTCTAAATTATGTTAGGATTAGTTTAGAAAAAAAAAAAAACCTACCAAAACATTTGCATGGACACTTAGTGGTTTCATAAAGATTATAATTGGTAATCAAGATTGTGTGGCCATTTAGATAAACAACCTTCCAAGTTAGTGGTACCGCAAGGGCGCTAATAGAAACATTGGCGTAAACAAGTCCCCATTCCTAGAAATCTCTGGTTGCATAGAAATTGAGGCAACACTCCCGTGTCTCGGTCGGTTTCTAGCCGACCCCAATAGGCTAGTGGCGACTCCTAGAAGTACATAGGTTGTTAAAAATTAAAATTCAAAACCCAATGTTGCGCGAGGTATGGGCTTGGGAGAACCCACGCCTAATTTAGGGCCGTTGGTCCATCTCTTTAGGCAAATACCCCTAAACCTTTCTTTCTTTTCCCCGAATGGAAAAAAAAAGAGGTCGTGACACAAGTATCTCAAAAGGTCCGACAAATCTAGGGCTTAACTTACCCTTCATTCCAAATCGAGATATCCCTTTCATTGGAGATACTTTCAAGAACACATGATCTCCTACACTAAATTCCAAAGGCCTTCTATGCCTATCTGCGTAGCCTTTTTTGTCTACTCTGAGCTGTTTTGAGCCTTTTTCTGATAATTTCAACAGCCTCAGTGGTAACTTGTACCAATTCAGGTCCTGTCAATTGCCTTTCACCTACTTCATTCCAACAGACAAGAGTCCTACATCTCCTTCCATATAATGCCTCATAGGGAGCCATACCTATACTTTTCTGGAAACTATTATTATAGGCAAACTCTACCAAATGCAATCTTTCATCCCAATTTTCTTTGAAATCAATTACACAAGCCCTTAACATATCCTCTAATGTCTGGATTACTCTTTTTGTTTGTCCATCTGTTTGGGGATGAAAAGCAGTGCTAAACTGAAGTTTAGTTCCAAATGCAATATGAAGACTTCGCCAAAAGTTCGAAGTGAATCTCGAATCCCGATCCGAGGTAATAGTCACTGGAACACCATGTAAGCGTACCACTTGACTTACATACAGATCCGCATATTTGTCCATTGGGTAGTCCATGCGAACAGCTAGGAAATGAGCCGATTTAGTTAAATGGTCCACTATAACCCAAATAGAGTCATAACTGCTTGACGTCCTTGGTAATCCTTGTATAAAGTCCATCGTTATATGCTCCAATTTCCATTCTGGAATGTCTAATGGTCTCAAGAGTCCTGCGGGTTTACGATGTTCCGCTTTTACTTGCTGGCACGTCAAACATTGAGAAACGTACTTAGCCGTATCTGCTTTCATACCATTCCACCAAAACTGCTGACGTAAATTCCTGTACATCTTTGTACTACCCGGATGGATACTATAATTACTTCTATGTGCCTCCGACAAAATTTCCTTCCTTAATTCTTCATTGTCGGGAACACAAAGTCGTCATTGGCATCTTACTATTCCATCATCAGAGACTTGAAATTCTGGTCTTTTTCCTAAAGACACAGTGTCTTTCATTTTCAAAATGTCCGGGTTAGACTCTTGGAGGATTTTAACTTTCTGAATAATCTCCGGTTCAATCCTTAATGCACTAGGCATACCGGTAAGACAATCTATCTTCAATTTAAATTCTGAGTCTGTAACAGACTTTAACAAGCTCCATTCCGCCATTCTTAAACTGGCCATCTCCATAGCCGACTTACGACTAAGAGCATTCACTACCTTATTTGCCTTCCCTGGATGGTATTTTATCTAACAATCATAATCCTTGAATAACTCCATCCATCTCCTTTGTCTCATGTTCAACTCCTTTTGTGAGAACAGATACTTCAAACTCTTATGGTCCGTATAAATTTCAAACTTTTCCCCATATAAATAGTGTCTCCATATCTTCAAGGCAAACACTATAGCTGCTAGCTCTAAATCATACGTTGGGTAGTTCAACTCATGGGGTTTTAATTATCTAGATGCATAGGCTACGACCTTGCCATACTGCATCAGAACACATCCCAGTCCTTTGTGAGATGCATCACTATACACTGTAAAACCATCAGGTCCAGTTGGTATAGTCAAGATTGGAGCCGAGGTCAATTTCCTTTTAAGCTCCTGGAAACTCCTCTCACATTCCCCATTCCATTCAAACTTTACATTCTTTCGGGTCAACTTAGTTAAAGGACCTGCCAGTCATGAGAATCCTTCAATAAACCTCCTATAATAACCAGCTAGTCCTAAGAAACTTCGTATTTCAGTAGGTGTCGTCGGTCTCGGCCAATTTATTACTATCTCAACTTTAGCCGGGTCTACTGCAATTCCTTCTCCTGATACCACATGCCCTAAAAATATTATTTGGTCCAGCCAGAATTCACACTTACTAAACTTGGCATACAACTTATGCTCTCTCAGGGTTTGCAAAACTATCCTCAAGTGTTGCTCATGCTCTTTAGGTCCTCTCGAATATATCGAGATGTCATCAATAAAAACAATCACAAACTGGTCTAAATAAGGTTTAAATACCCTATTCATTAAATCCATAAATGTAGCCAACGCGTTTGTCAATCCAAATGGCATAACAAGGAACTCATAGTGTCCATAACGAGTCCTGAACGCAGTCTTAGGAATGTCCTCTTTCTTAATTCTCAGCTGATAGTATCCCGACCTTAAGTCAATTTTAGAGAAGACCAAACTTCCCTGGAGTTGGTCAAACAGGTCATCAATTCTAGGCAAAGGATACTTATTTTTAATGGTCACCTGGTTCAACTGCCTATAGTCAATGCACAAACGCATCGATCCATCTTTCTTTTTCACAAACAAGACCGGTGCACCCCAAGGTGAAGCACTTGGTCTAATGAATCCTTTGTCAAGCAACTCCTGCAGTTGCACTTTCAATTCCTTAAATTCAACTAAGGCCATCCTATATGGGGCTTTTGATATAGGTCCTGTTCCAGACATTAATTCAATTTCAAACTCAATTTCTCGCTCTGGCGGCAAACCAGACAATTCCTCAGGGAATACATCTTGAAATTCGTTGACTACCCGAATTTCATCAATCTTAGGCTCTTCCTTAGTGTAGTCTCTAACCATGGCCAAGTACCCTCGACATCCTTTGTCAAGTAACGTACGGGCTTCTATTGCTGATATAAGCGCTACAGGCAGGTGGGTCTGACCTCCCAGAAATTCACAACTAGACTGATTAGGTAAGGTAAATTGGATTACTTTCCTATAACAATCCATTTGGGCACGATACTTACGGAGCCAATCCATTCCTATGATAACATCAAAATCATACATGGCCATTACAACTAAGTCTATTTCCATATCATTTCCCTCCATTGTTATCTTACAATTTCCACATACCAACGTAGACAACAACATATCCTTTAGAGGCGTAGAAACACAAAGAGGCGTCTCAAGAGGCATAGTTTCTATCTTACTCAACTATCTATATCTTTCAGACACAAATGAATGCGTAGCACCCGTATTAAACAATGCATATGCCTTTTTATCATTTATAAGGATCGTACCTGAGATAACATTTTTGGAAGCTTCCGCTTCCTCTTGGGTGATCGCATACACTCTTCCTTGTGCTGGTGGCCTCTGGGGATTCCTTAGTAAGTTTGGCCTAACAGCATTTCGCTGTGGTTGCTGCACCAAGCCCATACTCACTTGCGATCTTTCCTGAGGGCAGTTTCCCTTAATATGGCCTACCTTTCCACAACTATAGCACTTTGATTGCCCAATGCAAGGTCCTGGGCCATGTCACCTACTACACATTCGACACTCTGCGTGTTCCCAAATTCAGGCTACCCTTGTCTCTTCCAAAGTTCCCAAAATTGCCCTTCTTCTTAGATTCCTAGGTCTGACCTTGACCTGTATAGGATCTCTTACCCCTTCTCACATCACCAAAGGACCATGGTTTCTTATCCTCCGAATGTTCCCTCACTAACTCCTGCTCCACCAACTATGCCCTCTCATAAATCTCATTATAATCCCTTATATTCAGAGGCACTAGTTGTTTCCTGACATCAGTCCTCAACCCTTTCAAAAACCTCTTAGCCTTCTCTTCTTGATCCTCAATTAGCCTAGGAGCATATCTAGACAGTTCAGAAAATCTAGCCTCATACTGGTCTAGTGTCAGCTCCTTTTGTTCTAACCGAACAAATTCAGTAATTTTCCTATCCTTAGCACAGTCAGAAAACTGCTTTCTATTAAAAGCTCTCACAAACTCTTCCCAGTTAACCTTAGTACCTCGTGGGAAGATTGTGTCCCTCGATGCTCTCCACCAAAACTTTGCATTTCCCTCCAGTTGGTACTCTACCAAAGTTATTTTCTCAGCAGCAGTGCAGTCCAACAATCTGAAAATTTGCTCCATTCCATCAATCCAATGTTCCGCCTCCTCAGGACTTCCCATTCCACCAAACTTAGGTGGCTTCAGCTTCAAAAACTGTTCCACCAGTCCTTGAGTACGGCGTTCTGCTCCAGGTTGTTGCTGCGCCTACCTTTCCATTAGATTTCCAATATTGGCCAATGCCTGCAAGATGTCTTCCATTCGGGGTACAGCCCTTGCAGCAAAGGCTTCAGCCCTCGATGGATGAGCACTTCCAGCTCGCACCATGACTTTCCGACAATTTCCAAGCATTGCCTCAGGAATAATCTGAGACTCATTGTCTCTATTCAAAGCAGCTACTACTACTACATAAGTAACATATACATGTTACTGGTACCTATAGACAACTCAAAACTAACTACTAGGGATCTACAAGTGAATACTCATCACCCGTTATTCAAATATTCCGTTTTATATCCTATGGTGTGCATTGTCATCATGTTCCTCAATTTCCAAATGAGGCTCCTTATCACTCCACCTATAACCATTGCTCTGATACCAAAAAGGGCGGATGTGACACCCCGAACCCCCCTTGGGTCGCCACAAGCACCTAATGTTACACCTGATTACATCTCTTAGAAGAAGCATCGTAAATCACAGACTCTTTTTTTTTTTTTTGAAAACGGTCCTAGCACGACTCATTAGTGGAAGCAAAATATAATATCGCCAACTCCACCTCCATCAACCATGATACAATTACACACCACTAAACATCATAATCAAAGACAAAGCCATGACACTTTATTTGCATATTTTCCAGATGGGTTTCCTTGGGTGGGTACATCAAAAGAAAAGCCAGGACATGAAGCCACACTCGGCCATAAACCCAAAAAGAAACACTCGACCCACTACGACTAACGTGCAAGATCCCCCATCACTAGTGTCGGCTAATCATCCCAAAAAGTTTCAGCTCCTACTTCTCACGCACGGGCCCTCACACCCATCCCATTGCATCAGGCCGTGGCGGCAGCAACATCCCACGCATCATTCCATCTCGACGAACATGGACGGATATAAACTCCTGAATGACAGGGCCCCCAGCCAGGTCTACGTCGTACATCACTAAAGCACGCACTCGAATATACGTAAGACCAGGGACGGTGGGACAGTCAATTTCCACGCACTCGACCTCTACATCCGAAAGAAGACCGTAAAATATGCCTCGCGTGACAGCAGGGAGCGGCATCCTGCTAATCTGAAATGTTGATCCCCGAAGGGGTGAGTACAACCACTCAGCAGGTAAAGAACCAATAAACCACTCAATACATCATGCACACAATCATCACAATCATAGCATCACATGTCATCCAAGCATCCATGCACAACTTACCTTGGTATCATACACATGTCATCATACTTCATGTACCATCATCATCATATAGACATCACCATCATATCATACACTTACCATCATCATGTCACATATGGCATCATCTCTACCATGCATCCATGCATGTAACATCATCATCATATCACATGTACCATCATCATTGCCATGCATCCTTGCATATACATCATTATCATATCATGCATATATCATCATCATATAATTCGATTTCAATTTCAACTTGGACCGCCACTTTTCTCTTTCCTGGGACCAATGTTTGCATCCCACATGTATCCAAGATACAATCAGACCATCCGGCTCCCCCACTCTCCGGGCATCTTATACCCCAACTAGCATCACGAGGACCCTCCAGCATTCAGCCATTCAAGGCCACCAGGCAACCGGCCGTACCCTTCTAGCCAGGCATCTCGCACCTAAACTGGCATCGCGAGGTATCCCTCGGCACAATACCTGCCGAGCTTTCGGCTCCCCCACTCTCCGGGCATCTCGACACCTCTCGGTACTCCCGAGGCCCTCCGGTATCCGGCCATTCATGACCACCGGGCAACCGGCCGTACCCTTCTAGCCAGGCATCCCGACAATCCCGGGGCATCGTCGGCTCATACCTCCGACGGCCTTCTCATTTATCTCAATTCTCATCTTCATTTATAATTCAATTTTAACATGGCATGTGATGTGGTGGCAATCAAGATCATATTCATCATTGAATTCATACACGCATCTCAATCATTATCATACATGCAGCAAGACACTATCATCCAATCAATACAATTCATGGAGTCATGCAATTTAAAATGGTCCATATTTCATGCCTTTTACAAAATTCCAGCATGCACCATTTTTAGAAAATATTTGAATTAAATATCCATATGCTTCTCAAAAATCATGTAATCGAGGCATGTGATAGACAAGACAATAAGATAATAATTTCGTGAAAAGCACATACCCAATAGAGTTCCACACAAAAGATATAATCCACACAAATACAGCATGCAATTTCGGATAGAAACAGAATGTGCAGTTTTCAAAATAATTCGATTAAAATATCCAAACGACCTCTGAAAATTATGAAATTTTACCATGTGATATGTAAGACACTAAAGTAGATTTTTCATGAAGACTTCTAGGCCAGATTCGTTTTAGATAATTTTCTATAGTCATCCGAAGCTTCTGGTTCTCGCACCGAAACGTCCAGTGTAGGTATCTCCGAAATATCGAGTTTTCGCCCCTTTATTCTTCTTTGTTTCCTCTGAAATGTGGATATGTTTTACTTCAAGTGGTCCCATAAAACTTTAATTAAGGGATCTAAGTCAAATTTCCGAAGAATAGTCACCACATGGGTCCATGAAATCTCGGGTGTCCAGTACCGTGTCTCCAGATTTACCTTCTTCAAGAGTAAGTCGATTCACTAGGCTACACTTGCTCATTTTACTTCAAATTTGAGTATGTTAGTCTTTAGGATGTTCTCTACAAGTTTCATGAAAAATTCGAAGAGAGATTCTTAGTAAAAATCGACATGCAACCACAAATCTACCAAAAGGTCAGCAAAACTGTTCCAGATCTAGTGTCTTCGTAGGATGAGGGTTTGACCCCTTAAATGTCCACCATTTTGTCCCAAATTTTAGTATGTTGTATTTTAAGATGTTGGGTACAACGTTTGTGAAGGAATAAAATTCAAAATCCAACTCGAAACATGCATGCAAGCCTTCACAAGATTCTGGTTCGGGCGGTTTACACGAAATCAGCAAGCATTCTCAAGAACAAGTCACATTTTAGCTTCGGTTTTGCCTACCCTAACATCCGAAACCTACCACCAATTAATCACACATGCAAGGCACACATGCAAGAGTGGAAATCAGTCCCAACTTGCCCCTAAGACCGAACGGATGACAGCAAAAGGGACGGCACACCGGCAACGGATGGACGGCGTGCGGGCGGCGACGTGCGAGCTCCTTCTCCCTCTCGGTTCCTCCCTCTCTCTCTCTCGGTGATTCTCTCTCTCTCTCTCTCACTTGGGCGATGGCCCTCAACCGGCCACTCTCTCTCTCTCTTCCCCTTCCTTTTATTTCCCCAAATCTCCATCACTGGCAATGATTATTTGCCTCTCCCAATGGCCAATGCATGCAAGCCTCTTCTTGCCACTTGGCCAAGCTCATACAAGATGGGCTTGGGCTTGGGCTTGGATTGGAAGAAGTGGGCCGGCCACTCCTCCCCCCCCTTGGTCGACGGTCACTCTTCATGGGCCTCAATTGGGCCGGCCATTCGGCCCACCAAAGGCTTAAAGCAATGGGCCTAAGGCCCAACCTAATTAAACCCACAATTTCATTTTCAATTATTCATCTTTAATTATTTCTTTTATAAATTTCAAATTTTAAATTTCACATGGCCAAGAATAAATCATTCTTATTAATCTACCCTATATTACTAATTTAAAAACTCATGAACACAAGCACATATCACTTAGTCTTAAGAGGAGACTAATGGCTAAAGCATAAACCATAGGTAATTTCATTACCTAATTATGGGCTTTAATACACCTTAGAGCTTGTCTTGAATTTTTGGGATACCACACCAGCCAATAGGCTATAACGCAGAAGAGTGGGTGTAGGCTTACAAAAACCGAACCACTATAAATTTTTGTGTGCAATTCTTTATCATTTACTCATTTCTATTTATTATGATATAATTATACACTAGTAAGATATGACCACTTCATCAGAAGTTGTCTCGCTGCAATATTTGTTTAAATTATTTCATTTCCACACAATCACATATTCACCCCCTCTAAATGATAGATCTAGCCATAACACATAATACTTAGTTCTTGCCATCCAATGGTCAAAGACACATGCTCCCTAGAAAGGACAATTACGCACGAGTGAGGTGCGTGTGCTTCTTGATTTGACTTGCTTTTCCTATTAATAAAGGAAATAGAAATGAAAACCAATGAGCAATTCAGATGCTCCAAGTCGATAAGCATGCTCTCCACCAGCTAATTTATTAAAAAGCAGATTGTAATAACACCTACTCTCTCTCTCTCTCTCTCTCTCTCTCTCTCTCTCTCTCTCTCTCTCTCTCTCTCTCTCTCTCTCTCTCTCTCCCTCTCTCTCCCCGCAAGGTCAACGGCTGATCGGACTTATAATATCATGAAGGTCCCTTTCTCGCGCATGTTAACACCTACTGATGACAGCATTCATATTAGCATATAGCTGAGAAGAAGAGACCTATCTTGTAAGAAAATTAGAAGACAACCTCCAAATACATGCGTAGAGTCAACTCGTTACAGCTGTTTAAGGTCGATTGAAGATTAGATGTAGACATTTTACCAAAGACCGGAATCGAGTGAGACCCTATTTCCCAATTTGAATGGAGCTATGAGCATATTTGCACATTAAATCTGGATAATTTACAGTATATTAATATTGGATTATTGATGCAATTAAAATTCAATTGGTAGTATGTCTGAGAAGATTTATTTGTTCTTTCTTGGGCAAGTTGAACAATAATTACGATCTCATTTGCACAATGAACTAATTGAGTTTATCCATTAAACTTAAATACTCACTGCTTACAATTATAAGGTGATCATGACTTATATTTTTGTTGTTTCTCATACTATGACACGAGAATATTTGCATTGTCTCATTATAGTTATTTGATCCGATGGTTCTATCCCTCCTATGTAAATTTTTTAGTGGGGTCAAAGGGTGATAAAAGTAATAGCGCTGGCCAAGCATAAAATATCGACTTTATGTGTTAAATACTAACTGCTTACAAGTATAAGGTGATCATAATGATGTCAAAATGCTGATCTTTGACCTCAAACTTCTCATTTTCCTTAGATAAGATGATGCGTGGTCATACTTTACATTTCAAGTGATATTCTACTGATTGTGGTTACGCTTTATCCATGTGAATCTGTAGCAAAGAAGCACCTTTGAACTCAAGTAAATATCAAATGATGAAAAAGTGCCTGGTGAGAGACACATCGATGGATATTGATGTGACATCTTGAATTTCAGGTTCTATTTTCGATTGAATAAGTTGAGCTTTTTATTGACACGCCTATAGTTCTTTTTTTCTGAGTTGGCCACTTACGAGATAACTAGCCTATCAAGTGAAGCTATTAAGGAATATAAATGCAATAAACTTGAGAATTCAACTAGGAATTGACTATTTAACCGTGCTAATCAACAAGAGTCACTACGACACAGTTAAAATCAATTAGAGACCAAAGATAGGTCAATTTGACAGAGCCATTTGATTAAGTGTGGGTGATCCCACCTAATTGCAAAATTCTTGTCGATCGGCATTAGATCGATTTTTCTGTTGTTTTTGTACCTTGTGTTCGTATTTGAAATCTCGAGATTTTCACGACAACCGAGAGTTGCCAATGTGTTGAAGATGTACAATGTAGCTCAAAAATAATCAACCACGAGTCAATTGCACCAAAAATTCCTAAAAGCTACCCAGTAGTTTAGATCACGCTAAAATCGCGCAAGATTGAAATTAATCACGAATTTGAACCCGATTAAAGTTCTATCGTGTCACAATTTATTTTAGGAGTGTCGACTCACCTTCTGAAGATTTTTCTGCAAATCGAGATTTTTGGCAGAAATTCAAAGTAGGGCCGTTTTGGACCGGGAAAATTAGATGACCATTTTTTAGTGCACTGTTGGCCATCAAGTTGGTTCAATTGACAAGGAAAAATGTGAATTTGAGTGTGGGCACCTTGGTTGGATTTATGGCCTCCAATTTAGGTCCAATTGGAGAGGAATTGAACTCAAAATTGGATGGAAATTGTCCAAATTCGTAGGCCAAGGGTGCAACACATTTTTGGACCATTAGGGAAGTGTATTGAGGAAGCTTGAGGGCAGCCAAGAGGCCATGGATGACAGCCAAGGTGGTGGGCCAAGTGTGATGAGTGTTTGGAGATAGGAGTGAAGACTTTTAAGTCAAATGGGGCCCCCTTGACCAATAGCCCTTCTTCTTCTTCCTCAGCCTTGCTTTCTCCATCCTTATTATCTTGAGAGCTCATAGAACTAGAGGACAGCCAACAACAAGCCACCGGAGCCCCTGCAACCGTCGCACACCTGCTTGAGGCCGCTCGTCTGCTACCCGCTGCAGTCATCCCGTCCCCTGCTTGCACGCCTCTCCGCACGTCTTCACCGCTCACGCTCATCATCCACGCCCTGCTTGCCGTCTGCCAGAGCTAATCCAGCTACCTACCATCGCCATCGAGCTCCTCCGCCACCCATCCAAGTTGCCTGGTCCTGTCTCGCCGTTTCCAGCCGCTATTGTTGCTCGGTTAAGCATCTTTGGCCAGCAAGCAGAACCGGAAGCCCAGCCTAGCCATGAGGCTTCATGTGGCTTTTCCGAGCCCATCCGGACCTTTGTTGGTGTCATTGTGGGCTTGGTTATTGCTTGCCTCCGCGTCACCGTCGTCGTGGACTCACCGAATCGCTAAACCGGTGAATTTACTCACTAAACTCTGCTTATGGAGTTAATGATGCTTAAGGAGTGTTTAGCTTAGGTTAATTAGGGTTCATGTGGTTAGTTAGAATGGATTAGTGATTTAATTATTCGTTTGGGCATGTTAGGTGGTTAGAATAGACTAATTAGAGACTAGATAGATTGTACTATTTATCTAGATAGGCTCGGAAATTTTCCCGGCTCATTCAGGCGGTTAATTAAGCATTTCCAACCTAAGTTAGCATTTTGGTAATTAATTGTATTTATCTAATTATTTTTTATATTTATTTAATTATTTATTATTTTCCGAAAATTATATTGGGATAGTCGGTGACCGGAATTTCGTGCTAATTACAGTGGTGTGCTTAGTTTGTGCAATTGAATGCTATATTGTGCAAATTGAGTGGAAATTGTAATTTTGCATATTTATCATAAAATTGTGTAATTTTGGTATTTTGTTTAGAAAATACCGGGCGTCGTTTTTAATGCCAAAAATGTTTTTAGGTACTATAATAAATAGTGGAATTTTTGGAAAGGAAGATATAGTATTTTTGCTCAAACCGACCGTGTAGTCACACACGATTATTTTTATCAGGTATTTTTAACACAACGAAAATAGGCCAAGTTCATTATTTTAATTGAAGAATTTGTGTGTCATGTGATGGTTTATCGTCATGGCAAGGTGACTAGTGAGAGACGAAGTGACATATGTTGTGTCGAGGGAAACCCAATGGGTTGTGAGCCGGTAAAGAACTAAGTGCTACACGATAATGAAACCTTATGTGAGCCACCTCTAGCACCTTGTACCGTTGCTTATAGCAATCGAGGTCCAAGTGCTACACGGTGACTTGAGTCGCATGGGAGCCACTTCTAGAAGCCTTGCAGTATTGTCATGCATAGTAAATGGGCTAAGTGCTATACGATAGCGAGACTTCGTGTAAGTTACCTCTAGAATATTATACTAATGCTTTTTATAGTCAAGAACTAAGTGCTACACGACAGCGTTACTTTGTGAGAGCCACCTCTAGTGCATTGAGCTATTGCTTAGTATAGTCGAGAACTAAGTGCTACACGACAGTGTGAGTTCGTGGGAGCCACCTCTAGTACCTCGTATTATGACTGATTGTAGTCAGGGACTAAGTGCCATGTAATGTTAGAACTTCGTGGGAAGAGGGCACCTCTAGAACCTTGAGCTTGGTTTTAAGTTTTGATTCTGAATATTTCGTGGGGATGTTGAGGTTGGATTGGGAATTTGAATATTGAGAGTGAATATCGGGTGTGGATGGAACCACCGATATGAATTGTCCGCGTCTGATTATGGGACGAAATTGTGTGATACGGTATGGGACGTTTCATAACGATTTGGCCTTATAATCGGGACCCCTGTGAGTGATTGATTAATTGACCGATTGACTAAGATTGAAATGAGACGTTCCAAATGCTCAAGTGTTGTTACTGCACTTATGTGATACATGAATTGTGCTAACATGCATGAGGGAACTAAGGCAAGGTAGGTCTTCTGTATTATGTGCATAGACTGCCTCTATGCGTATTTCCTTCCTAGTCGGGGTTTGGGGGGGTAAACTTGCTGAAACATTGTCTCATCCTGTCGTGAGCTTAACTTTTCAAGTCCCTAGTGTGAAGAACCCGGAGCTTTAGGCAAAAAAGTCAGGAGCATGGGTGGCTCATAAGTTCTTTTTGGAGATAGACCTCCTGTACTTAAACTCTAGAGTTGGTCTCTGTTTGTAAACAAATTGTGGTTTTTAATAATGTGTTTGATTTGAAATTTGTTGTCCTACTTTTTTTATCACTTGTATGTTATTGTCAGGGGATTAGTTTATACACTTCTGCATGCGCTTGATCAATTGAGTCGGCGACGCATCCTAGGACGTCGCAAATTTTATCGACCACCGAGGGATACGTACACGCTCGAGGATTGGGGCATGACATGTGCACACTAACTTTTGCTTGATTCATCGATCTTTATGTTTAATATAAGTCAATATGATGTTCTCCCATGATGTTGATGTGCCAACAATCTTCCTTTGATTTTTTTCTTTTCAAGGTTCAATTACATTGCTAAAGATTTCAAGTACGGCACAAACTTGATTTGGTTGCAAGAATTAACCTTTGTCGGAAACGTGGTTTTATATTGCAACATCATCGGGGATGCTCATCTGTGAACTGATTGTGAAGAAGATTTCGGTTCTATTCTTTATCGGGTTTGCTGACTACGCCAGCAGCAAGGTAAGGTACTAGCCTACTATAGTTGTTGTTGACACCTAAATTTAAACTAATCATTTATTAATTAATTGCATAGAAAACTAGGGATTAATCTTTAACTCTAAAAAATAAAAAAATAAAAATAGTAAACTTGCATTTCATGTAGTCGCATTTGCATCGGTACTAAAAGGCAACAATAAGCGGGGACTTGCGATTGATAATATGCACAAAAGGATGGTCACTCTTTGCTGGTCTAAAAAAACACAAAAAAAAAGAAAAAGAAAAAGAAAATCAAAGAAAGAATTCTTCACTGCACACACGAGAATTCTGGAGAAAGCCTGCAAGAAGATGGGCTCACAATTTTAAAATATTTTATAGTGAGTTGTCGCAAGGAATTCTTTCCTTCCTAGAGAGCAAATCGGCTGGAGAAGAAAGTCCAAAGTTGCAACCATTCTCTTTCACACAAAGGCGGTGGAACACCTATGGAATAGAGGGAACAAGTAGCCGCATAAGAAGCTTCAAGCACGAAGAAGAAAGAAGAAAGAAGTTCCTGCATATCCATTGTCTCTCCCTCGTTAATGCATGCACATGCATGCACAAGAATTCAACGAACGTGAGGAGCCTCGAAGAAGCAAAGGGAAGCCCATAATATATTATAATATACTCTCTCAAGTGTGGGTCGTTAATTTTGGTGAAGCAAGGAGAAGTGTGTTCAAGAAAGAAGCAAGTAACAAGCAAAGAAAAGTCAATAGCTGTGGCTAAATTAATGAGTGTCAGGCGGTGGCCTCCTTATTTGAAAAAGAACTGGACGTGAACAGCAAGAAAAATTACGGCCACCTCCTATTCACACTAAAGTCAATTGGACTTCAAAAGCCCTATAAATACGCAAGGGGGAGGAAAAAATTGAGGGGAGAAGTTTGGAGAAAATATTAGGTACCCTAATAGTGCCACGCAATCTGTGCTCTGAATCATTCAGAGCGTGACACCTGGACAAGTGTCAGTCCACATCGTCCACTTCTCCATTTCAAACCAACGGCACAGGAAGTTCTCCCTCTCCTCTCGAGCATAAGCCTTCTGACGCTCTCTCTCCTCTACAGATCGTCTCTCTCCTCTCTCTCCTCTCTGTCTCTCTCCCCGTTCTCCTTTCTCTCCTCTCTGCCTCTCTCCCCTCCGCCTTTGCTGATTGCTTCCGTCGTCCCCCACCAACACCGACGTCGACGCCGACGCCGCCGAAGCTCCTCCGCCTCCCTCTCGCGACCTCCGCTCTGCTCTCTCTCCCCCCTCCGTGAACTCGTGCCTCTCTTCCAACGAAATGCGACGCCGACGGCCCTCCCCCTCCGCCTCCGCCGGTTGCCTCCGTCGCCCTCGACTCCGACGCCGACGCAGCCTCCGCCTCCTCCCTTGGACCTGACTCTGATGCCGATGCTCCTTCGCCTCTCTTCCAGCAAACACCGACGCCCCTCCACCGGTTGCCTCCGTCGGCGTCGGAGTCCGTCGCCCCCGACTCTAACGCCGACGCCGACGCCTCCGCCTCAGCCTCCGCCTACCCGCCCGACGCCAACGCCAACACCCTTGCGCCTCCCTCTCGCGACCTCCACTCCGCTCTCTCCCACTTTCCTCTACGGAGCGCCCAACCCCGACGCCGACAAACCCCTGCTCACATTTTGGCCTCCCTCTCCGCAAGCGAAGGTCGCTCTTTCTCTTTCCTCCGCAAAGCGCCCCCTACTCCTGAATGTGGACACCGCCAATGCCGTCGACTTCCCAAGCCCCACCGAGAGGCATCCCATTGGCGACTCCCGTACATCCCAAGGTTTTTTTTTTTTTTTTGGATTCTACTTGGTAGAATTCGATGCCATGTTAATACTCTATGGCTTTTCTTCTAGGATATTTGGGGTTGTGTGGATAAAAGCGGTTAGTGCATGATATTAGGAGAGCACCGACTAGGCGATGTTGTGACGGAAAATGCTCGACAAATTGATATCTATGTATGTGTTCTCAGTTAAGTTTTTCTCTATGCATGCCATCCTTTCTATCTGATTCTGGAATTAAACTTTTTATATCAGGATGTTTGTGAATTCTGTGAAGAGAATTCAAATTAAGAGGACTTCTGAGGCTAATGGACTTGGTACTGAATTACAGAGTCAGTTTTCTGAGACTTGATCATGTACATGGTTTTGTATGATCATGATATTTAAGGATTGTTGAGGATGAGGGCTAACCTTAAGCTGGGTAGCTCTGAAGCTATCCAAGTCCCTGCAGAGAATGGTTGCGACTTTTGAGTGAACGGTGTGTATAGCTTGCCCATTATACGGTTGTGGAAATGAAAAGACTGGATAAATGGAGCATTTTGAAAATCATGGTTGCTCCTCTTGGTGTCCCTTTTCTTTATCTTTTTGTTGAGGTGACACTACCCTTTCCCAACTTTTTTCACTGCCGGTTAAATCAAACTTTGGAATGTCCTACATATGTTGTGTGTACATATATTCTCGCAACTTATTTCTTGTTGATATGTGAGAGAGAGATGGACACTATTCTTTCTTGTGGATTGTTTATTGGTTCTCCATATTCTCTGCGAAGAAATGAGATTTCATATTAAGAGTCTTTCTGATCAAGCCCACTTGAACTGCTTATCAAATTGGAATTTTGGATGGCATGAGATTTGGCATGTAAAAGGCCGCAAGTTAGTATTGAGGTTGAAAACTGACGTTTTCATTTTCTTTGGAACTGAGGATTTTCTGTTTCCTCTTAACATTGATCTTTATTCATTGCTGCAACTTTCAGCATATCCATGGGTCAGAGAAGGAGGAAATGCATCAGATATCCCTATTGATATATCAGTTTTGAACAATATGAGACAATTTGTGAAGTACGGTCGATTGAAACAGTTTGCTTTACAGGTAACAAAATTGCTCTGTAAGATTTGTCCAAGGAGGAAAGGATATTATATCATGTCAATGTCTAACAAATATTGCTTGCAGGCACTAGCAAGCACACTTGATGAAGAGGAACTTGCTGACCTCAAGGATCAATTTGTTGCAATTGATGTAGATAAAAATGGTTCTATTAGTCTTGAAGAAATGAAAGAGGTATCCATTTCTTTCTCATTCCACATTCACTCTGATGAATATTTTAATTACATCATGATCATGAGTGTTGTATGCATGCAGGCCCTTGCTCAGGATCTTCCCTGGAAGATGAAGGAACCACGTGTCTTAGAGATTCTTCAAGCAGTAACTTTTATCTTTACCTTTGTTATGGCCTTGTTTTCTCCTTGTGTATTAGCAATTGAGATTTGTTTTTGTGGTGGATTTTGTGGAATACCATTTTTGTCAGTTTCACTTTCTTCTTTTATTGTTTTGGTGATTCTCTTTTGTTCATATTCAATGCTTGAAGCTTCCATTTAGTTCTTGCTTCTTGTTTCATCATTTTGAAAACTTGCTCGTGTTGTTAGCCAAGAAATGTTGGACTGATTTTTTCGTTCATAAGATGAGCTGCTGCCAAGCTTATAGATTTTGCACAAACACGTGCGTCCTGAATGGTGCATAAGAATCTCTTTTATTTTTCCTTCATGTAGATCGATAGCAACACAGATGAGCTGAGTGGATTTTACTGAGTTTGTTGCAGCTACTCTTCATGTGCATCGAATGGAGGAACATGACTCAAGAGAAGTGGCAGCTGCGGTCACAGGCCGCTTTTTGAAAAAATTGACATTGCTCGTGATGGTTATATAACCCCAGAAGAAGTTCGACTGGTAATTTTGACTATCTTCATTTATTCATCCCTTCCATATTCATTTGCCCTCTAGTTCTCATTTGTGTCACTATGGGTATGGGTAGAGTGAAAATTAAATTATGTAGACTGGGCTAAATGTATTTGTTTTAATTTGTAACTGAATTTTGACCTTGTCTCTTGGGAGCTTGAAGTTTGTTTCTTGCAAAATTGCCCAAAAGTTGGGATAAGCCGTCTGTCTTTTTGCATATTGGGCACAAAATAGTAGCATAGCTACTTTCTGTTGCAGCTTCACATAAAGAAACTGTTCAGCTTGTGACCTTGATAATTTGGTTATTGTCTCATCTGAAAATACTAGCCGAATGTATTGCCTCTTATTTTATATTCTGCACAAAGTAGTGGCGCAGGTTTTTTATGTTGCTTGGTATAAAGAAATGGTTAAGCATGTTAACGTGTAACCTTGACATGATGCTCCCATGCCCTTTTCAGCACAGGTTTGAAAGGCTCCCTCGGTCCTCTGCTAGTGGAAGCTGACGTCGGCAAAGATGGAAAAATAAGTTTATCAGAGTTCAGAAGGCTGTTAAGAACTGCAAGCGTGGGCTCTCAAAACTTGCCGAGCCTATCCGGTTATTGGAATTTGAGGAAGATATAGATCCATTATGGAGCTTTTAGGTGTTAAAAAGAGAGGAGGGAGCACGAGACAGGTTACATATTTTGGTTACTCAAGATATACCGAGCCAACCATGAGGACCGCCTCTGTACTCCGCTCCATTGCCAGTGGAAATCCCTGTACAAAAGTTAGTATCAAGGGATTTTGCATGGCACCCCAAGTTAGCCGAGAAGTGCTTGAGGATGAAAGGTTTGGAGAGATTGCTAGCTGTGGTCGTTTACTTGATACGGGCGTACGTCTTCTAATGAGTGGGATGTGTAGGCTGCGAGTGTATATTTAACGCCCTCAAATTTGGGGGCATGTTCTATTATAGAATGGGCAATGCTTTTGTCCTTGTAAAGCCTTCTCTTTTCCCAATTTTTTTGGCATCGCAAATGAATTAAGTGCAAACATTTTTCAGTCTCTCTCAGAGATGGGCAATGCACCTGCTTTTTCTATGAAGGATTTAGAGATGTATGATGAGCAGCCATTAACGAAAATAAATTGATCATATTATTTAGGGTGACGCTTCTTGGTTTCAAGAGCCATTCATCATCGCGTTGAATCATGGCCAATAGAATAGCGAATATAGGAGGTGATGCGCAGAACATAAAGAATTCGCCTTTTTCTGCTCCGGTCAATGATGTTGGGAATACCCAAAAGCGTATGCTAGCTCACATCTCCATCGGTACACTGATTCGTTACCTCTTGACGACAGCATCTCTGGAGACTTTTTTTATCTAATAACCACCAGGGCATCACAAATACACGATACGAATGACTCATGCAGGAGTACAACCTGGCTTATGCCTCATGGCAGGTGAAAAGTCGCAAGATAGTTTGGATGCAAAATCTGAGCTCCAATCACTTATGTCATGGTTGCTGGAACTAAACCCTTAAAAAAGTAATGAATGTGCCCTTCATTGTTCAAGTTTCAGGCATATGCTCTGAAATCTGTATAAACTAAAAAAATTCCCTGTAAGTTAAGCAAACGCAACATAATATACAATTGACCAGCCTCAGTTAACTAGGGTACAAACTACAAAAGGACTAGAAAATGAGTTAGGCCTGTAACAGGAAAAGAAAATTGTGGCATTAAGATTTTCTGGACTTATCTCTTCATCTACTGGACTTTGGGTTGTCACTAACACTATTGGAGGAACTATCTGGAAAAGCCTGAGATGAGGAAAGCTTGCTCGACGAGCTCTCATCAGTAAAATACCTATCTCCTTCCTCTGGGTCTGCTTGCCCTTCTTTTCTCCAGACGTCAAGTCCTGCATAATATATACTGTTATGCATATTGTGCCAATTTACAGAGTAGATCTAGCTCTGGTTCAGAATATAAAAAAAAATCTGCTGTGATGATGTTCTAGGCATCTTAAGTTCAAGGTCTGTTGCCACGTCATTTGAATCATCGTCTTGCTCTGCAATGCTGCCCCTTTAATGATCTGAAGACCTACTTTTGGAGTCTTTTTTATTTGACACGTGAGAACTGGAAGCATATTGGGTTGACTGCTATTCAAATGTGGGATTGGCAGGCATTGAATTTGGGATAAAAGTAGAACACGGAGCGGGAATAGCACTTGCATTCTGATTTCCAAAGAAAGGGAAAGGCTGAAGTTGTGAGTGCATGGGTATTGGACCTGGAGTGACGGGTATTGGAACTGGATATGAGTAGGCTGGACCCATGACGACAGATGGATCCATGGCAGCCCAAGGGTACATAACCCTCATCCTTTGCTGGTACTGGACATTAAGATTTTCAACTTCAGATTTTAAAGATGATTTCTCTTCTCTGAGCTCATTCTTCTCCTGCATCAGCTGGTTGTAATGCAAAGTTACTATTAGCATCAAGACAAACAATGGATGTTAGAACCTCAGGATACTGGATGAAGATAAAATCACCTCACGAGATTCTTCAATAAGAGTTGCACATTCAGCTTTCAATTTGTTAACTTCCGTGGTTAAATCCTTCAGCACCTGGATTGTGTCCATAAGAATGGTTGCCTTGTCATTCTTAGGTCAATCAGGATCTGTAGTTCATATAGGAAAGGCAAAGCAGTTGTTCAAAAGTCTAGCATGAACAAAAGGCAGCTCTAATTACAGAGAAACGGCGAAATGCAAATGATTTTGTATAATGCCTCATTCCCAAATACCCTTTTGATGAGACTTCAATTTTGTTTCTCCACGGTTCATTTGGATCAGATTAAGAAGCCATGGGTGGAACATCTTTTAGCCTCTGAGAGAAGAAGGTTTGTCTTTGAACATCTTCTGGCTAAGCGCGCTCAACATCGCTCTCGACTACTGGCGTGAAGCCATTTTCCCGTCCATGACCGTTTTCATCATGGCATTGAATTCATCATAACTGATTCGACCATCCTGGAATACATCCATCACAAAATGAGCACTCTATTTTGTATATGAACAAGATATACACAGATTCCAAATTGCAGGTTGTTCTGGTTATGTATTACCTTATCTAGATCAGCATCGAAAATGATGTCTTCATTAAATTTTTCATTGTTCGGACCAATATTGTCATCTATCAAAGCTTCTTTCAACTCATCGAATTCAATATATCCGCTTCAATTCTTGTCAAAGAATTCAAAAGCTCAAGTAAGGTGGTCATCATTGCCAATCCTTCTCAAGTGGACTGACATAGTCACAAACTCCTTTAAGTTCAGTGTTCTGCTTCCATCTTCATCAGCCTGTTCTCATATAAGATGGAGTTCTATTTTTAGATGCTAATACAAGAAATCGTGACTCATCAAATTATTAGAAACCCACTTGATTTTACAAGAAGTTCTATCTATTATGTGAAATGGTGACACAACCTCATGATCAAATCTTTGACTAACTGATGAAAAATATATTTCTGTATTATGTAATCCATCCTTAATCTTCCAAATGCCTTGCAATTTAAGCAAAATCATGCACTTCACAACATACAATGCGTCGACATGGAAGAAGAAAACATAAACCATGTACTAAGAGCAGTAATGAAATCCAACAAGGCAATGTTCAAGGACTCACTCTGAGAACTTTCTTCTTGAACTTATTCATCAAAGAGAATTGCTTTATCCTCGTCTGGACATTTTGTCCTAGTGAAAAGTGAGAGCCATTTGTTCATGTGCTTGACGAAAAGTTCACAAGCAATTTGACTAATTCCCTTTACGGCAAAACCAAAAAAGAGAATGAGAAAACAAGAAAAATGGACACTAAAGTCAGATACAAAGCATGAGAAGAGGAGCAGAAAACTCTTATCAATAAAAGAAATGCAACCATTTAATTCAATTCCAGGGTGTTCGTGAATCTAGATACACCCACCGACTATTCCAAGAGATCTCAAGTAATTTCAGCATCCCCGTGTGTTTAGTTCATTGAAAGAGTCACATTAGTTCGGTGTCTACTCTTCCTATAATTTTTCTTGACAAACAGCATCTAAGATTAACTAGCTTTCAACAAACAGAAATGCCGTGACTCCCAACTTGTCCAACTTCAACAAGATCAAAATTTTCAGCAAAACCCACTTTCTTGCTCGTTCCCCACCAACACTCATAGCTCGTGCGAACCCGCTTTCATTCGAAAATCATACCGTTCGCCATATACGGGATGTGGGGTCGACCACTCCCGCGTTAATCTCTCACAATTCAAGCGAAACCTCACGGCCCGATTCCTTTCTTTTACTTGTAACATCCCCACCACTTCCTGAAACCAAACGACGAGGGAAAAAACGAAAGCAGAGAAGGGATGACGACATATCGAGAGAGGACAAAGGAGGCGGTTCAGTGTTGGGGTGATTATTGTGGGCACATTTCTTCTCGCCTGGAAGTCTGCAATGACGGAACAGGCGATTGCCCCCCCGGAAAATCTTGAAACCCCCCAGACACAAGCGATTCAACAGCTCGATGGAGCGAAGCAACAAGATTACGTCGGGCTTCGACTTGACGGGTTGGCCTAAGATCATGTATCCAGAAGTGGGCTCATCTTCGAATTTGCCAAGAACGGAAAAACCAGACAAGGGTAGAGAGAGAGAGACAGCCGCAGTTTCACTTCTCACGTTGCTGCGCTTAGAATCAGAAGCAATAAACCAGTGAACTTCTAATCACAGATTTAGGTCAAGCTTTCTCCCCCAAAACAAAGATGCGAACATAAAACCTCGAGAAATAAAATCGAACCTGACTCGCAGATTTAGGGCTTCTCGAGCGACTGCTTTGAGCAGGCAGGGAGGAGTGATTGCTTCTCGGTCGCGAGTCAAAGGACGGAGAGAGGCGAGCGAAATCGGCCGTCGGGAGAGAGCTCGATTTAGGAAGAAGTGTGCTGAGAGAATGGAGCCCTGAGATGAGGCCGTCGAGTGGAGAGAGAAAGGCCGTCGTTGGGAGGGAGCGACGATCGTCGGAGGAATCGCTAGACCGGAAGGAGCGTCGGAGGAGGAAGAGAGAGCAAAGAGGAGAGAGAAGACAGAGGAGAGAGAATGCCCTTTTCACTTTTTTAAATGCCCGCGCGTTGGTTTAATTTTGAACGACGTCAGAGAGAAGAGGGAGTCGAGGGAGCCGACGTGGTCCTGCCAGTAGACAGGTGTTGACCCGTGAATCGATCAGAGCACGGATTGCGTGGCACTGTTAGGGTATCTAATATTTTCTCAGAAATTTGTCAGAAAAAAAAAAGATAAAGAGAAATAGGAGAAAATATTGTGTGGGTTTTACCCTCCACGTAGGCGGTGGGCAAAACCACTCAACAATCGACGCTTGGCGCCACATAGGCGAGGGCATCAGGCGTTCACCACTCTGATGCTCCCTCTGCTCTGCTCTCCTCTGCGATGTCTGAGCCCCCTGTCGAATCGTCCTCTCTCTCCTCTCTCTCTCTCTCCCCGTTCTCCGTTCCGTTCTGTTGCGGAGGAGAACAAAAAAGTCGCACAGCTGCTTCTCTTCCCCTCCTCTGCTCTCTCTCTCCATTCTCGACTCCGACGCCCCTCAAGCCGGTTGCCTCCGTAGCCCCCGACTCCGACGCCGACGATGCCGCCTCGGCCCCCGACGCCCTCTCACGACTCCGACGGCCCCGACTCCGGCGCTCCTCAAGCCAGTTGCCTCCGACGCCAAAGATGCCGCCTCCGCCCCCGACGCCCTCTCGCGACTCCGACGCCCCCGACTCCGATGCTCCTCAAGCCGGTTGCCTCCGTCGCCCGACTCCGACGCGACGCTCCTCCGCCTCGCCCTCAGGCCCCTTCCCTTCCTCTCCTCTGTCGCCAACTCCGTCGCGTCTCGCTGTTTCGGGTAAGCGCCGCTTCGATTCCTTTCTCCGCTCGCTCGCTCGCAATCGACGGCCTGAAAGTGAATGTGCTTTTCCGAGAGATTTGAACTCTCTATCGAGTGAACGTACCTCTAGGTGTCGGTGGAGGTTTGTGCTGCTCGGTGCACAATGTTTGAAAGAGCGGCGGCGGCTTTAGGTTCAGACTATGCCGCGATATGCATTTTGTTTTTTGAAAATTTAGTGTGGACTTAGGAATGCTTGTGAAATTTGAATCCGTGACGGCAGCTGTAATGTATGATGGCTTGTGCCGACTTGATTGGGCTTGAATGGCGGTTTCGATATTAGGCCTATGTTAGCATCGGGCAATGACTGAAATCGTACATGAGCTTGTCTATTGTAGTTGCTGCCAAAATGTTCGTGTGAGATTGTGAGGAACCTATCTGTTGTTCACGCTTGCTTGATGTTTAAGGCATGTAATTGATGGTTTCACTCAACAAGATGCCGATGAGAAGTGTCTATAACTGAGTGTTAAGTCATCTGTCCCTTTGCCTTCGGTCTTTTATTTAGTGGTGACTAAACAATGATGAACTTGGAGAAGATGAAAGATGTTCAGGGAATCAGTCAACTATTTCTGATGTGCACATGCATGTGCAGACGTGAGTGTTTCCAAGTGTTTTGGGCAAGCAGTCAGCAGCTTCTTGCTTTTTGATGGTTTTGGGCAAATATTCTGGAGAGAGAAGTGGTTTTTGATAGGGTGCGGCAGTACATACTGTTACTTTAGTATTGTTTTAGATATGGAGCTTTAACTTAATCCTAGAAAGTTGCTCGAATGGAATATTTGATATTCCTCAATGCTTAGAATATGCCACTGCTTATCTTTGACTCTACTTGAGTGGGGACCTGAATGATGAGTCCAGGTGGGCTTCAGGAGTTTAGATAAAAAGTGGTATTGGCATTCAAAATTAAAATGGCACTTTTAGGATTGTAGTCTTGCACTCGTGTAGCTACCTCAATCTAACTATTAGCCTGATTAGATGCTTTTTCTTGTATTTCTTATAAATTGATTTGATTTATCTACTTGCTTATATATTCAAGATCCTTAAAGTTTCCACTGAAGAACTGTGCCATCGTTTTGATGAAGAGATACCTGGAAGTGCTAGGCAACCTTCAGTCTACCCTAGGAATTTTGTAGAGTTTTGCTCATACAAGGCAATGAATGCGGCAACAAAAGCTTCTGATTCCTCTTCGCTTGATGTAGCATGAGTAATAGGTAGAGATGGTTGGTGACAAAGCTGGAGGCATTTGTTCATCTAGTTTTATTAAGTGACTATTTGTTTTTCATGTGGAATTTAGTCCCAATGTCTCTCATTATTAGCCCATGCATATTAGTAGTAGGATTATGTCATTTTACTCATAAACGATAATGATTGGGATATTTTATTCCCTTAGAATATATAGTTAATTAAGATACTTAACTCTGTCGTTGATATGAAGGTGAATATGTGAAATAAAACTCCATTGCAGCTTATATTCATTCATAATCTGTTTTTGTTCGGTGGTTTCTATAGATACTTTTGTCATGCAAATATATGTCAAAACTGAAAGAACACGGTTGATCAAGAAACTTGCAAAAATATAGGAAGATCATGGTCTTGTAGCAGAAGTTACTGATTTGATGCAAGAAATTGGGGTTAACTAGAAGTCAACTTCTGTTGTCAACGTTCTTGTGATTAGTTTTTCCTTGTCCGGCATTCCTATTTTGCTGGTTCATTTGTGCTTAGATCGCCAGGATTATGTCTGTGCACAGCACATATCCTTTCCAGGGAGATCAGCCCCGGAATGTTTGATGCAATTCCTTCCAAAGAAAAAAAAAAAAGTGTAAAGAAGGTAAAAGCATTGTGGAAGAAGCTCCAGCTGATATTTTGTCACTTGTGGAGTTGATAAGCTTTCTTGGCAATTGCTCCGGTGCTGAAACTTATTGCAAATATGGTAGTGAAGTGCCCCTTATTAATGCCCCATGTCTTAGGTAAACAAACAGAAACATATAGATTTGTGGTGATTATTCTCCACACAAAACTGTTGCTGGCACTCTTACTGAAACTCTGGCTGCCACCTCTCGGTGGGGGAATGAAATAAGTAGCAAAGATGTTGAGCAAATGCGTAGAGATGAATCACTCAATAAGCACGCTGCACTCTTGAAATATCTTGAGAAGAAACTTGCTCTTGTAAGTTATGAGATTGAACAAACTTATGCTATAAAATTCTGCTCCATTTCCTTAATTATTTATCACATTTTCCTTTTATTTTTTCCTCTTCTTTCCAGGCTAAAGGGAAGGTCAAAAGGGCTGAGAAAGCTCTAGCAAAAGTGCAGGAGAATCTTAGACCAGCAGACCTTCCAGTTGATCTAGAAACCATAAGTGATGAGGAGAGATCTTTACTAATGTGAATCGTTGTGGAAGGATCGTTCTACGAAGGCCCAGATGGTGCGAATTGCAAACCTCGACCTCTAATCAAACCTGTAATTGGCAACCTCGGTATGAACGTGACCTGTTGACGAACATGTGTCAACCAACCAACGTTATAGATGCCACGAGCGAAAGAATTCGCTATCTCGCTCGATAAGTCGAAGAGAATCTTGATTAGGTCAAGTCCTCAAAAGAATAGTTAAAAGAGAACCTCTCAATTCTTTTCCTCAAAAAAAAAAATATATTTGTCCTCAAAGAAATTTGGCAAATCCTTTATATAGGCTGCCACACAAACCCTAAAAACCAACCCTAAAAATCTAATGCGTTATATTCTAAAATATTCCTATTTTAGAATATTCTTAAACAAGAATATATATATATATATATATATATATATATATATATATAAATTGACTTGGTCAATTGTTTGGTGACAAGATAATTAAATTGCACCAATATTTCCAAGATTCTTCAAGATTTGATCCAAGGTCATCTTCACGCCAAAGATCACGAACCATGACGCCAACAGCTTGCTTGAATTGTTTGGCCCGCGCTCAAGTAATCGAACCAGTAGGAATAGACAATGGGTCCCTAGCACCTCCTCCTCGATATGACTCGATGTCCACATCATTCCCTCCCCCGTGCAAAGGATTTGTCCTCAAATCATCACTGGCATAAAAAAGAGTCAAGTCGAAAACATTAAATGTGGCATTAACGTCATACTTACCTGGAAGATCAAGCTTGTAAGCATTATTGTTAACTCTTTCCAAACCCAATCGCCAGGTTCAAACACCACTTCCTTGCGCCCTTTGTTAGCTTGCCTTGCATATTGCTCAGTCTTGCGCTCAATATTTGTGCGCGTCTTCTCATGCAACGACTTGACAAATTCAGCTTTCTTTGCTCCATCTAAATCCACACGCTTATCAATAGATAAAAGGGTTAAATCTAACGGAGTTAATGGATTAAAACCATAGACAACCTCAAATGGTGTAAATTTAGTAGCAGAATGCATGCTCTTATTATATGCAAATTCAACATGTGGCAGACAATCTTCCCAAGATTTTATGTTCTTTTTAATAATAGCACGCAACAATGCCCCTAAAGTTCTATTAACTACCTCGGTTTGACCATCGGTCTGTGGATGACAAGTAGTAGAAAATAACAACCTTGTTCCTAGTTTTTTCCATAATGTTTTCCAAAAGTAGCTAAGAAATTTAGAATCTCGATCTGAAACAATCGATCTAGGCATGCCATGCAAACGTACAACCTCCTTAAAGAACAAATTAGCAATATGGGATGCATCATCAGTTTTATGACAAGGTATAAAATGAGCCATCTTTGAAAACCGATCAACAACCACATAAATAGAATCTCTACCATACTTAGACCTAGGCAATCCTAACACAAAATCCATAGAAATATCAATCTAAGGATGCGTTGGAATAGGTAATGGTGTATACAAGCCATGCGGTTTAGTTGTAGACTTCGATTGCTTACAAGCAATGCATCTCTCACAAACACGTGTGACATCTCTCTTCATATGTGGCCAATAAAAATGTTCATACAGCACTTCATAAGTCTTATTAATGCCAAAATGCCCCATTAAACCACCACTATGAGCTTCTCGCACCAACAATTCACGCAAAGAACACTTAGGCAAACATAGTTTGTTTTCACGAAAAAGATAACCTTCATGCCTATAAAATTTATCAAATGCAGCGTATTCACATGCTTCATAGACTCTCCCAAAGTCATCATCATCAATATATAAGCCCTTGATATGCTCAAAACCTAGACACTTTGCTTCTAAAATAGTTAGAATCGCATACCTTCAAGAAAGTGCATCGGCTACCACATTTTTCTTACATTTCTTGTACTTGATCACATATGGAAAAGTCTCAATGAACTCCATCCATTTGGCATGTCTTTTATTCAACTTTTGCTGTCCTTTCAAGTACTTCAAGGTCTCATGGTCGATGCGGATCACAAACTCCTTTGGCCATAAATAATGTTGCCGAGTCTCCAAAGCTCACACTAAAGCATACATCTCCTTATCATAGGTAGGATAATTCAATGTTGCTCCACTCAATTTTTCGCTGAAATAAGTTATGGGACACCCTCCTTGCATCAACACGGCTCCAATTCCTGTACCAGAAGCATCGCACTCTATCTCAAAAGTAGCACTGAAATTCGGTAAAGATAACAAAGGAGCATTAGTTAACTTATCTTTTAGTAGATTAAAGGCTGTCTCTTGCTCTTCTCCCCACGTGAAACCCACGTGCTTCTTGATAACCTCAGTTAAAGGTGCGGCAATGGTGCTGAAATTTCTCACAAATCGTCGATAAAAACTTGCCAATCCATGAAAGCTACGTACCTCTCCTATGGTCTTAGGCGTTGGCCATTCACGGATTGCTTTAACATTTTCTTCATCAACCTGTATACCATTAGCACTAACAACAAATCCTAGAAATACTAACTTGTTGGTAACAAAAGAGCACTTCTTTAGATTAGCGTATAATTGCTCGGCCCTTAAAACGTGCAAGACAGCTCTCACATGCTCAATATGGTCATCAGGACTTCGGCTATAAATCAAGATGTCATCGAAATAGACAACCACAAATCGACCAATAAAAGCACGCAAAACATGATTCATAAGTCGCATAAACGTGCTCAGTGCATTAGTTAATCCAAATGGCATTACTAACCACTCATATAATCCATACTTGGTCTTAAATGTAGTTTTCCATTATATCACCTTCTTTCATCCTAATTTGATGATAACCACTTTTCAAATCGATCTTAGTGAAAATACAAGAACCATGCAACTCATCCAACATGTCATCTAATCTAGGAATAGGATGTCGATACTTTACCGTAATATTATTGATTGCTCGGCAATCGACACACATTCGCCAAGTTCCATCCTTCTTTAGCACTAACAAAACAGGGACAGCGCATGGGCTAAGACTCTCTCACATGCCCTCGTTCCAATAATTCACTAACTTGCCACTGAAGTTCCTTTGTCTCCTCGGGATTGCTTCGATATGCGGGTCGATTAGGTAATGGCGCACTAGGAATCAAGTCAATTTGATGTTCTATACCTCGAATAGGTGGTATCCCTCCAGGAAGTTCATTAGGAAAGACATCTTCAAATTCCTGCAATAAAGACACAATAGGACTAGGCAAACTTGGGTCAATATCGTTAGTAGAAAACAAAACCTCCTTGTACACAAGTACAAGGATTGGTTGATTTAGAACTAAGGCTCTCCTCACTTCACTTGATTTTGCATAAAAATTATTTTGCCTCTTTTCTTTCCTCTCTTCTTTTCCCTCAGTTTGTACCACAATCTTTCTCTCGGCCTCTCCTTTTCCTTGCATCTCAGACACACCACGCAAGCCCTCGGATTTCTCACCTTTTCTCTCTCTCTCTCGGCTTCTCGTTGTAGCTTTAATTGATCTTGATACACCTCACTAGGTGTCATTGGTACCAAGGTATAAGTCTTTTGATTCATCACCAATGAATAACAATTAGTATATCCATCATGATGTACCTTTCAATCATATTGCCATGGTCTTCCAAGCAAGATATGACCCGCTTGCATAGGTACAACATCACACTCTACCTCGTCCTTATATCTCCCTATCTCAAATGGAATTCAAACTTACTTCGATACTTTCACCTCACCACTATCATTTAACCATTGAAGTCTATAAGGCCTAGGGTGCTTTGTTGTCTTCAAGCCCAACTTATCCACCATAATACAACTTGCCACATTCGCACAACTACCTCCATCAATTATCATACTACAGATCTTACCATTCACCACACACCTTGTATGAAACAAATTATCTCTTTGTTGGTGATGCTCCTCCTCCTTTACTTGCACACTCAGAGAATGCCTAACCACTAATAAGTCTCCTTTTATAGCCACTTCTCCATCACTACAATCCTCCAATTGTGGCATCTCATCATCATCTTCTTCCCTTTCACTTTCGGACTCAATAACACCATGTCCAGTCATGATCATCACCCTCCTATTAGGGCATTGATTCGCCATATGACCCCTGCCCAAACACTTAAAACATTTAATTTCACGAGTTCTAGTGTTAGGATTTTCGATTTTACCTGAAACCGGATTCGTTCCAACTTTACCGTCCCTCTCCCTCTCCTTTGAAGTTTCAGTTTTGGTGTTGTTTCCTCTCCAATTTGGTTTCTCATCTCTCTTCCAGTTGGATCTCCAATTCTGATTTGAACCTCCACTCTTGTGATTTCGATCCAACTTCAATTGTCGCTCAACTTTGATGGCTTTGTCCACCAATTCTTCCAATTCAACATAGTGTTGCAGCTCTACCACCCTTGCTATGTCTCAGCTTAAACCACTCAAAAATCTTGACATTGTGGCCTCACGATCCTCCATCACATTAGCACGGATCATGGCAATCTCCATCTCCTTGTGATACTTTTCCATGCTCTTATTGCCTTGTGTGAGGTTTTGTAACTTTTGAAACAAATCTCTATGGTAATGACTTGGCACAAAACGCCTCCTCATCACCGCTTTCATCTCATCCCACGTCTCTATCGGTCTTTCACCATTGCGCCTCCTACTAGTCACAAGTTGATCCCACCAAATTATAGCATAATCAGTAAATTCAACAGCTGCAATTTTTACCTTTTTGAGCTCAGAGTATCGTTGGCAATCAAATACCATCTCCATCCGTTTCTCCCACTCTAGATACGCATCGGGATCATTCTTCCCTTGGAAGGAAGGAATCTTCATCTTGATGTTGCCAAGTTCATCATCTCCTTGGTGTCTAAACCTTCGGCCTCCATTCCACCTTTCAAATTGAGCATCTCGATCATCCTCCATGTCGGCCTCATCATCATCATATTGTCGTTGCCTTCTATGTTGTGTTCTAGAGGCATCTCGCTAATGTTGCAGCCTTCCTCAGGGTATCTCTCGGTCACCATCAACCCTCATGCCATTCCCCATCATTCGGCCACTAAGCTCCTCTACTACGACCCTCAATTGTTGGATGCTTTCCACGAGCGCTTCATCCTTTCGTATGGAGTCAAACTAATCGCTCCCTCACGTGTTTCTCTCGAGATGTTTGTCACTTCTCTCGTGTTTGTCCACCCTCAATTAAGCTTACACACTCTTGCCTTTTTCCTCTCGTATTCTCTTTTCACAAGCTCTTTATTGGACTCAAAACCTGCCTCTCAACCCCCTCACGACAATCAATCAAACTAATCAAACAAGATTAGATCACTATTGATTTTGTTTCAGCAAGTAACAATTTCAAACCAACAAGTACAACTTTCGAAATTTCAATTGAAACGCAAATCACTACTGATTTTGTTTCAATTTGGTCTACTAACAAACGAGTCGCCTTCTTGATTTTTTTTTTTTTTTTGTTCGGCTAATTTTTTTTTTGCCGAATATGTTTTTTTTTTCTCTTGTACACTTTTTTTCGTGCGTTTTCTTTCTCTCTTTTTTTTTTTACTTTTTTTTTTACGAACTCAGATACAATTTAAGATGCTAGAAAAGAAAAAATTTAAAACTAACAGCAAACAACTACGTATGGAAGCACAAAAGCAATCTGATCCCTAAATTAGCTAGAACCAAAACCCTAACTCGATAAATATCAAATTGCTGAATATCAAAAGAAAATTAAAGATAAATAGACCTTGTAGAAGCAAGCTCTGATACCAAACTGATGTGAATCGTTGCACAAGGATCGTTCTACGAAGGCCCAGATGGTGCGAATTGCAAACCTCGACCTCCAATCAAACCTGTGATTGGCAACCTCGGTATGAACGTGACCTATTGACGAACATGTGTCAACCAACCAACGTTATAGACACCACAAGCGAAAGAATTCGCTATCTCGCTCAATAAGTCGAAGAGAATCTTAATTAGGTCAAGTCCTCAAAAGAACAGTAAAAAGAGAACCTCTCAATTCTTTTCCTCAAAAATAAAATATATCTGTCCTCAAAGAAATTTGGCAAATCCTTTATATAGGCTGCCACACAAACCCTAAAAACCAACCCTAAAAATCTAATGCGTTATATTCTAAAATATTCCTATTTTAGAATATTCTTAAACAAGAATATATATATATATATATATATATATATATTAACTTGGTCAATTATTTGGTGACAAGATAATTAAATTGCACCAAGATTTCCAAGATTCTTCAAGATTTAATCCAAGGTCATCTTCACACCAAAGATCACGAACCATGACGCCATGTGACTTGCTTGAATTGTTTGGCCCGCGCTCGAGTAATCGAACCAGTAGGAATAGACAATGGGTCCCTAGCACCTCCTCCTCAATATGACTCGATGTCCACATCATTTACTACGTAAGATTGGTCTGAGTATGAAGCCCTTCCTGCTTATCGGTAAGAATAGCAAACCTTCCACTTGATGCCTGAATTTGGATGATTTCTGTCCGAATTCAGCAATTATATCTCTGCCATCAAAGAACTATACTTGTGTCTCATCCGTGCCCAATGGGAAATTTGAATACTAAGAAGCATGCGGTAGATGTAATGATTTTCATAGGTGTTCAAGAGCGTATGAGAATTACTAAATCAAATTTTTATTCTTTCTGTGGGTAGGTCAAACTCTTTCGGGTGCAGGGCATTCATGTTTTTGCAGGGCTTGTGATTGTTATGCCCTTGACAATAGTCTATCGAGCTTCTCTGTGACTAGTAGATAGTGGATGCCCAGGTTGGACTTTTATCTTGCATATGCAATTTAGATGAGTGTGAGTTTGCAAGATCAAGGAGTACCCAGAAGCCTGCGAAAAGGAGGGCAAAATTTTTGGTGGCGACAAAGTTAGTTCGTAGGTGTTCCCTGGCTTCGGCGTAGATAAATTTGAAGTAATCTTTTTGATACATGTCGATCTGATATCATTTTCTTGACTTTCGATTAGGTAATGTTTCTGAAGTGTCGTTACCTCTGGCCTCCATTGGCATTAGCTGGCACATGCTGGCAAGTTGTTATGTATCTTTGGTGGCTGAATGACTCCATATGCTCAATTAGACCTAGCATTGAGTAAATTTTATATTTTTGCCATCTTTCCCATCTTTCTTCTAATGCATTTGTAGTTCTTGAAAATTGTGATATTGCTAGTATGAGTACCTAGAGGGGGGGTGAATAGGTATACAAAGAATTTTCTTGAAGATTGCACAATACTTTAGACAATTAAGTAATTTGCAATAATTAAAAATCAATCGTGAGACTAAGTAAGGGAAAGAGAGAATTGAACGCTCGGTTTATAGTGGTTCGGCTTGATTCAAGCCTACGTCCACTCTTCTGCACTGACAGCCAATTGGCTGGATTCCACTATGAACACAGAGATGTTACAGTGTTGATCTTCCTTGATTTCTCGGTGTAGATGATCTACCACACTCACTCAAGGTATCACCAAGTACAAACACTCTCAGTGTATACAATTTCGCTCGAACGGTCTCGACTAACAATCAAGGGTCTTCGACTACGGAATTTTTCTATCGATCACACACTTAAACAACTAGAACGTCTTCCTTTTATAATCCTTCATGCCATCATAGCCGTTGGCACTTACCAAAGGAATTCCTCCAATCTACCCGTTGGACGGAATCAATCAAGAAGATCATCCGAGCTATTTAAGGAATCTGATGATAGCCCATCAATCCCGTTCGCCCATACAATCAGGATCTCGGTTTCCAAGAATAGAACTTTCCAAGATTATTTCGTCGACCATCGGATCTTCAATCGATTAAAGAATCCGAAACGATTATCCAACCAAAGAATCTATTCCAGAGGATAGGATCGAATCCTCAACCATAAACCTCGGCTTTGGATTTCCTTCGTCACTGGTTTAGAAAGACTGTCAGTGAGAATAGACTTAAGTCTTGAGTCTTGAGTCTTAAGACTTGAGTCTTGAGTCTTGAGTCTTGAGTCTTGGGTCTTGAGTCTCGAGAGTACAAAGTCTTCAGACTTTAAACTGACGGTCTCCGAACATCCGGACTTAGGATCGAAAGAAACGTTTTGTCGGCTTCAAAATATTCGGAAAGATTTCTCCAACAATCTCCCCTTTTTGATGGTGACAAAACTTTCTTGAAGATTTGAACAACTTTGACCGCAAAACATTTCTCAAGCAATATGGCTAACTCATAAAGATTAATAAAACAACCAGACTCGCATCCCAGAAAATTGTTTAGTCTTTCATGAGAAACACCATATAACAACACTTGACTAAATGCAATCAGTCAAGCATCATAATCCACAACCAATTCAGTCAAATTCACACCCAAGTTCAAGTTCAAGTTCTCAAGTCATACTCAAAAAATAAACATAACCACAAAAGTCAAAGTTTTAATGGTTCAAATTTTGGTTCTCCCCCTTTTTGTCAGCATTGAAAAGGGTGAGAAAGGAGTCATGTCTGCTTGGGAATGCGCACGATTTGGAAATCCCCAATGGACTGGACTATTCCTTCGAGCTTCTTCAGGTCTTCTCTCAGATGAGCTACTTCTTCTCCCTTGGCATTGGCTTGAAGTTGCAGAGCAAGGTCTTTGAATTTATCCTCCAGAGAGACTGAAGATGCTTGTCCAGCGCTCTTCAAAGCTTGGATTTCACAGTCCAGAACATATATCTGGCTACGCATTTCCAGAAGAATATTCATGATGCTACGAAAATCTGCGGAATCATCCGTCTGTGTACTGGCATGAGCTTTCTCAGATGGTGTGTATGCAGACGATGGCGCTTCTGTATGGTCTGGTAGATTTGGAATCGACGCATCACCTTCTTCAGGCAATTGAGAGACCTGAACTTCTTCTGGGTCTTCTGGAGATTGTCTTAGATCTTCACTGACAGCAGCATGAGGTGTAGACCTCTCTTGCTCGCTAACTCCCCCTGTCTCTAGGATATCGAAAGGGGAAGAGTGATGATCATGCTCTTGATCTTCCTTCTCTCCAGATTTGTCAGCAGACTTTTCTTTTTCTCCTTCTCCTTCTTCTTCGACTTCTTTCTCCTTCTCTCTCTGTTCTTCTTCTCCTCTGTTCTGCTTTTCTTCTTCTCTGTTCTGCTGAAGTTCTGTCGGATAAGACACAGAACGTCTGGTTCTTGTCAGTGCTTGGATAGAGGGATCTTCATCATCTTCATCTTCATCTTCATCTTCAAGGATGAGAGTTCTTTTCCTCTTTTTCGATGGGGCACCAATGGCCTCCTTTCCTTTCCTTTTTGAAGCAGACTGGACTGGAGATTTCACTTTGAATTTCTCCATTGCCTTGGAGAGTTCTTGCAGACGCATCTTCATTAACATTTTCAACCCTACCACCATCTTATCACACGGTCGAGCACAAAAAGTATGTGGCGGTTCAATGTTCGGATGTCGAAGATCTTGGTCACCGAGACCAGGATAAGGCAATTGTCCTTTGTCTTTTGACACCGCTTCGTACATATGGAAGAGAATAGTGTGCGGGAGAGAAAACTTCCGTCCCGAGTTGATCGCATACATCAACTTTGCTTGAGAAAGAGACACGAAGTCTTTGACGTAGACTTCGGTCCGAGACAAAGGTTGATCACAATCTTATGAAGCAGAATGTTGATGGCATTCATCCGGAATAGATAATTTTCTTCTCTACGTCCCTATCTTTGACAAGATCCGAGTAGTACGAGCAGGTGAGACTTTGATTGGGAGATAGCGTCCCCGTTCAACTCCAACAATGTCCGCCAACATATTCACATCTACCACGTAGACTTGATCTCGAACACTGAATGAAATTCTATTCGCATCCAAAAAGCTAAGCTTTGAATAGAAATAAGCGGTCAGTTGAGCATATCCGTCTGTAGAGTCAGAGCAAAAAGTCTCAAGTTGAAGTAAATTCAACTTCTCCCTTAAGTTCAAGTTGATGGTATCCAGGAAGTCAAAATCGACACTTCTAGGGCTTATCACCCCTCTTTTCAACAGCCTGAAATACACTTTTTCCTGATCCTTGGATTTAAACAAATCCATCCAATTTCCTTTCACATTTGCTGCCACACCCATTCTAGGTTTAAATTCAAGGAACATTTTGTCATCATCGTTCCCGTCAATCAGATTTTGTCCTGGCATATGAGGATCACTGGGAATATTCGCTAGAGCCTCCTCTGCCCTTCCTTTAGGAGCAATTCCCAATTCCTCCATTTTCCGCAGAAAAAGATACTCATTCCCATAATTTTTGTCCTTCAGAAAGTCATCTATATATTTTAACGAAGTACCAGTGCTTTTCAACGCACGATAAAGCTTATAGATAACAGAGGGTTTTTGGACTCTTACTGGGTCAGCATCCTCGATTATCTCTTCTTCCAGATTTGCACCTTGTGGGGCAGGAGACGATGAATGACGTGGAGGAGAGCGAATCGGACTTTGTCGCTGACTTGAAAAGTCTTCTTCCTCAGTAAGATCGAAGTGAGTCGGTCCCTTCTCCATTCTTTGTGGTCCCCTATTTGCGATTCTTGATGATTTCCTCGAAGACGACATCTTTCTTTGTCTATTGGAGGATTCCTTCACTTGCTTTTCCCAAGAAAAATGACCACTTTCTCGACGACGAACAGGAAGTAGAAACGAGATCGGGAGGAGAGTGCCTTTTTAGGGTTTTGAAAATTGGGCGTAGAATAACTATATATATATATATATATATATATATATATATATATATATGCCTCGGATTTGAAAAGAGAAGTTTAATCGGTACAAGGAAAGTGTACGAACACTTCTTTTCAAACTCAATAACTGCCAAAATTAATTCCTTAAAAAAGACAAGTTTTCAAATTTCACACGAATTATATCTGAGTGAAAGAACGTACCTTTTCGAGATAAGATAAACGAGAATTCGTACCTTTTAGTTAAAATAGCAACTTACAGTCTTTAGCCATGAATGATTGAGTCTCAGGATTCAGAGTCTTAGAGTTGGTGAGTCTCTAGACTTTAACTTCTTCAAGCTTCAAAATGTTGAGTCTTGAGCGAATGAAGTCGAATTGATTTTTCTCCAAGGGCTTTGTGAATATATCCGCTAGTTGACTCTTTGAATCAACAAATTGAATCGAGATTTCTCCATTTTGAATATGATCTCTAATGAAGTGATGACGAATCTCCATATGCTTTGCTCTTGAATGAAGGATTGGATTTTTGGTGAGATTGATCGCGCTGGTGTTGTCACATCTGATTTCCGTGCATGAGTCTTCAATGCCAAAGTCTTGTAGCTGTTGTTTTATCCATAGAATTTGCGAACAGCAGCTTCCAAGAGCTACATACTTTGCTTCAATCGTTGAAAGAGCTACAGTGCTTTGCTTCCTTGAGAACCAAGACACTGTCCTGTTTCCAAGCAGTTGACAAGTTCCAGAAGTGCTCTTTCTGTCGACTCTGCAACCGGCTAGATTTGCATCTGAGTATCTTAGAAGATTAAAGTCTCCCCTCTTTGGATACCAAAGACCGATGCTTGAAGATGAAGCAACGTATTTGATAATACGTTTCACGGCAATGAGATGTGATTCTCTAGGATCTGATTGAAACCTAGCACAGATGCAAACACTTAACAAAATATCGGGTCTAGAAGCGTAAGATAAAGAAGTGAACCGATCATGCTCCCGTACAGCTTTTGATCTACTTTCTTCCCTTCTTCATCCTTGTCTATCTTCGAGAACATGACATTGGTATGTCGGTCTTTTTGCACTTTTCCAATCCAAATCTTTTGACAAGATCATTCGCATATTTTTCTTGATGAATGAAAGTTCCTTCCTTCATTTGATTTACTTGGAGTCCGAGAAAGAATGTTAACTCTCCCATCATACTCATTTCAAACTCATCCTGCATAGACTTAGAAAATTTCTTGCAAAGACTTTCATTAGAGGATCCAAAAATAATGTCATCAACATATATTTGAACGAGTAAGAAACTTCTGTTTTCCTTTTTGATGAACAGTAGTATCTACTTTACCTTTGACAAATCCGTTCGTAATAAAAACTTACTTAGTCCGTCGTACCAAGCTCGAGGTGCTTGCTTTAGACCATACGAGCCTTTTTCGATCGAAGACCGAGTCGGCTTCTTTGGGTCTTCAAATCCAGGCGGTTCTTCCACATAAACTTCCTCTTGGATAAATCCATTTAGGAAAGCACTTTTGACGTCCATTTGGAATAACCTGAAATTTTTGTAACAAGCAAACGCAAGTAATAGACGAATAGCTTCTAACCTTGCTACGGGAGCGTAAGTCTCATCATAGTCTATTCCTTCTTCTTGCGTGTATCCCTTGGCCACGAGTCTTGCTTTATTTCGTACGACTTTTCCTTTTTCGTTCATCTTGTTTCGAACACCCACTTGGCTCCAATAACAGTTTTACCTTTTGGTTTAGATGTCAATTCCCGGACATCATTAATGTTGAACTATCGAGCTCTTCTTGCATAGCTTCGATCCAGCTTTCATCGATAAAGCTTCTTCTATGCTTTTTGGTTCAATTTCGAGATGAGAGCAACAAACACTAGACTCTTCACGCCTTTTTGATCGGTGCGGATTCCTTCATTGATTTCGCCAATGATGAGATCTTTAGGATGATTTGGATTTGTGTTTCCGATTCTTGGTTGATTTTCTTGGTTGATGATCTCTTTCTTTATTTGAATCTTCATGAGCATCTTGATGTTGGACTTCCGAGTCGAGATGCTTCTTGAGTTGAAGACTTTGGAAGGTCTAAAGCGGGTTCGACTCTTCATGCTTGAATGCATTTGGATTCATCTTGTGTGGAGTCTTGGAATTTGACATTCATTGATTCCTCCACAGGACCGGCTTTTCTTGTTATAGACTCGTAGGCTTTGCTTGATGTAGAATATCCAAGGAAGATGCCTTCATCGATCTTTCTTCAAACTTACCAACTCGATCATTTGCATTTTTCAAAATAAAGCATTTGCAACCAAATACATGAAAGTATGAAACAATAGGCTTCTTACCTTTGAACAATTCATAGGGGGTTTTTTCAAGAATAGGTCTTAGGAAGACTCTATTTATAATATAGCATGCAGTTGAAACAGCTTCAGCCCAAAATCGTGAAGAAATTTTACTTTCAATTAAAAGTGTTCTAGCCATTTCTTGAAGAGATCTATTCTTTCTTTCCACAACTCCATTTTGCTCTGGAGTATACGGAGAGGAAAACATGTGATTAAAACCAGATTTATCACAGAATTTCGTAAAATCTTGATTTTCAAATTCACTTCCATGATCTGTTCTTATACTTGAAATAGCACATCCTTTTTCATTTTGAACCTTTTTAGCAAACTTCTCAAAGTACGAAAAGGTTTCGACTTACTTGCAAGAAAATATACCCGGTGTAAAGCGAGAGTAATCGTCTACAATTACTAGACAATATTTCTTACCTCCAATGCTCGGGGTTCTTGTTGGTCCGAAGAGATCCATATGAAGCAACCGCAGTACATGATTAGTGGATACATGATTTATTTGCTTAAATGAATTTCTTACCTGCTTTCCCAGAATGCATGGAGTGCATAAGTCAGACTTTTGGTATGGCAATTTAGGTCGACCTCGAACAAGCCGCTTTGAAGAGATTTTGGCTAATTGCTTCTTGTTGATATGGCCAAGTTTTTCGTGCCATAGAACTGCTTCATCTTGAATTGAGATTAAGCATTGTTCTTCATTTGGCTTAACATCAAGGAGGTAGATGTTTCCATGCCTTCGACCCATGAAAGACTGAGTCGAATCTTTACTAATTCCAGAACATATGCCTTCTTGAAAGAAGATCTTGAAACCGGTATCACACAATTGGCTAATGCTGAGAAGATTGTAATTGAGTCCTTCCACTAGAGAGACATTACTTATTGTGAGATTTCCAATTTTCACAGTTCCGAATCCCACAATACTTCCTTTGCTATTTCCTCCAAATGAAACTTTTCCACCATTTACTTGAATAAGCTTTATGAAACTATTTGAGTCTCCTGTCATGTGTCTTGAGCATCCGCTATCAAGATACCACTTTACCTTCTTTTTGACAGAGACCTACATTCAAAATAAAGTCTCAAGCTTTCTTTGGTACCCAAATTTTCTTGGGTCCTTTGGTGTTAGTAGGATGAGCATTATTAGGCCATACTCTCTTAACAGGCTTCCAAACCATAGGACACTCTTTTTCAAAATGATCCTTACTGTTACACTTTGAACACCTTAAAGCATTTCGACCTACAGACTTTACAAAAACTTTCTTGAAATGATTTTTGTAAGCCTCTCTCGACGGTCTTTTCTTAATTCTTTCTTTTACTTTCGGAAAATCAATCAAAGGGATTGTTTCAGCTGTCATACCTAGACCCGACTTATTGAAGTAAGGTCTTTGATTTGAAAGAACTTTTTCAAGTTTTTCCGACCCTATTGAAAATTTCTTTGAAATATTTGATAAATCAGTTTTTAAGAAAGCATTTTCTTTTGAAAGTTTTTCTTCATTCTCTTTAAGGGTAGAAACATTCAAGTTTAAACTTTCCACTTTTTCTTCCAAAATGTTTTCCTTTTGTTTTAAAACGAGTTTTCCTTTTTAAGTTCGGAAATCTTTTTGAGAGAAGTCTTAAGGCGAAGCATAATTCATCAATGTATTTAGAAACTTTGACAGGGATTTTATAATCACTTACCTCAAATTCACTTTGTCCGAGTCGATCTAGAGTCCGAGTCCGATTGCGCCATCGAGACACGGGTTGGCATATTCCTCATCACTCTCTTCACACTCGTATCGCTCCAAGTTTCGGCTTTAAGAGCTTTTCGAGACTTCTCGGCTTTTCCTCTTTTCTTTTCGAAGAGGACGGTTGGGTCGATGTGTCCCTTCTTTTTACATTCGAAGCAAACTACATCTTTGTTTGGTTCCTCATCATCAACAGAGACTTGGTCATTGTCTCGAAAACTTTGTTTCTTTGGGATGAACCTTCGCCTTTTTCGTTTAGTTTTCTGAATCTTCTTATCATGAGAGCGAGCTCCTCATCATCCATATCATCTTCAGAATCTGCATCATCGAATCATCATTTGATTTTAGTGCAATAGATTTCTTACCTCTTGGATCTTCGTCTTCATTAATTCGTTCCACTTCGTAAGATCGAAGAGTTCCAATCGGCTCGTCTACGAGATAATGGCATGATTCTTTGCGTCTCTCTTATTGAAGTCTTTATATGATTCCAATCCTTGGAGAGTCCACGGAGAAGCTTGTTCACCTTCATGGGATCAGAAATTTTTGTCCTTGGTTCTCAAGACCATTGACAATATCGTAAAACGACTAAACATGTCGGTTATAGATTCTCCTGGTTTCATTTTGAAGGCTTCATATTGACCGAGGAGAATGTTAATTCGGTCTCCTTCACTCGATCTGTCCCTTCATAGGTGATGTGTAATCTATCCCATACTTCTTTTTCTGTAACACACGAAGATATTGTTATATTCGGTTGGAGATAAAGCACGGTATAAAGAGTAAATTGCTTTTGCATCGAGTGCTTGTCTCTTGTTTATCTCTTCCGAGCCATTCCGCTGATTTCAATAGTGTCTTTCCCTCTTTCGAGAGATTGATGCAGCGGCGGGGAGTGATTCCTCTTTCCACAACGTCCCATTCCGAGATGATCCTTTGATCGTAGGAAAGCTTTCATCTTGTTCTTCCGATGTTGTAATCCTTTCCATCGAAGTAGGGAGGTCTGGTATTGCTTTGCCCTTCCATCAGCCCTGGTGCTAGCATACTAGCCATGGATCTTTTACTACGAAGTAAAACACTTCAAACAAAGTAAGAACACGAGCTCTGATACCAATTGATATTGCTAGTATGAGTACCTAGAGGGGGGTGAATAGGTATACAAAGAATTTTCTTGAAGATTGCACAATACTTTAGACAATTAAGTAATTTGCAATAATTAAAAATCAATCGTGAGACTGAGTAAGGGAAAGAGAGAATTGAACGCTCGGTTTATAGTGGTTCGGCTTGATTCAAGCCTACGTCCACTCTTCGCACCGATGACCAATTGGCTGGATTCCACTATGAACACGAGAGATGTTACGGTGTTGATCTTCCTTGATTTCTCGGTGTAGATGATCTACCACACTCACTCAAGGTATCACCAAGTACAAACACTCTCAGTGTATACAATTTCGCTCGAACAGTCTCGACTAACAATCAAGGGTCTTCAGACTCTGGAATTTTTCTATCGATCACACACTTAAACAACTAGAACGTCTTCCTTTTATACTCCTTCATGCCATCATAGCCGTTGGCACTTACCAAAGGAATTCCTCCAATCTACCCGTTGGACGGAATCAATCAAGAAGATCATCCGAGCTATTTAAGGAATCTGATGATAGCCCATCAATCCTGTTCGCCCATACAATCAGGATCTCGGTTTCCAAGAATAGAACTTTCCAAGATTATTTCGTCGACCATCGGATCTTCAATCGATCTTAGATAAGAATTAAAGAATCCGAAATGATTATCCAACCAAAGAATCTATTCCAGACGATAGGATCGAATCCTCAACCATATACCTCGGCTTTGGATTTCCTTCGTCACTGGTTTAGAAAGACTGTCAGTGAGAATAGACTTAAGTCTTGAGTCTTGAGTCTTAAGACTTGAGTCTTGAGTCTTGAGTCTTGAGTCTTGGGTCTTGAGTCTCGAGAGTACAAAGTCTTCAGACTTTAAACTGACGGTCTCCGAACATCCAGACTTAGACTGAAAGAAACGTTTTGTCAGCTTCAAAATATTCTAGAAAGATTTCTCCAACAAATTGACTTGTAGGAGAAGTCATCTACGATGGAGTTAAGGCCTCACAAGATAAAATTCAAGATAAGACTCGATAAAGGGACATCATTGCCACCCCCCGAGTTTGGAAAGGGTAAAACTGTGGAGGTCAGCAGTGATGAAAAAGGTTACGAGGGTTCTTGGTTTTCTGCAATTGTCATCGACTATATAGGAAATGACAAGTATCTGGTCGAATACCTAACCTTGAAAACAGATGACGAAACTGAACCTTTGAGGGAAGAAAAGTATTCACGGTATATCAAGTCCTACCCTCCTCATCTTCCAGCCAGGCGTTTCAAGCAGCTCGACAAAGTTGATGCTTGGTACAATGACGGATGGTGGGTCGGTGTAATTTCCAAAGTTCTAAAAGGCTTTCAGTATGTTGTCTACTTCAGCACATCCAATGAAGAACAAATTCTCAATGAGTCTAATCTGAGGCTTCACCAGGACTGGAATGACGGCAAGTGGGTCATTGCTTCCCGGGTAAGAACTACGGTAGCTTCTAATTTTGTGATGAATTGTTTTGGTGGAGTTCTGTCATTCAGGTTCATGCTTTTGTTTCATTCCTGGCCGAACGTCCCCCATGCCTTGTTGTGATTTTGATTGGTTGCATGGAGAATGCTATATTTTTCCGACACGCATGGTGTGCATAGATCAGTCTTCTGGTATGACAGATTTGGTAGATCACAAACAAGCTTCTTTGTTGAAATTTTGGCTATTTGCTTCATGTTGATGTGCCCAAGTTTTCTGTGCCATAAGTTTGCTTCTTCTTGAATTAAGATTAGACATTGGGTTTCATCTGGTTTGACATCCAAGAGGTAGATATTTCCATGTCTTCGACCTGTGAAAGACTGAGAGGAGTCTTTACTGGTTCCTAAACATATTCTCTCTTGAAAATTGATTTTGAAACCGGTGTCGCACAGCTGACTGATACTTAGCAAATTGTAGTTGAGTCCTTCCACTAAGGAAACATTACTGATTGTGAGGCTTCCAATCTTTACAATTCCGTATCCCACGATTCTTCCATTGTTGTTTCCTCCAAATGAAACTTTTCCACCATTAACTTGAACAAACTTTATGAAGCAATTTGAATCTCTTGTCATATGCCTTGAGCATCCACTATCCAGGTACCATTTAATCTTTTTCTTGATAGTGATCTGCATTTAGAAAAGAAACTCATACTTTCTTTGGTACCATATTTTCTTGGGTCCATTGGTGTTAGTATAATATACGGTCTTTGCCCATACCTTCTTAATAGGTTTCCAAACCATAGGACATTATCTCTCAAAATGATCTGAACTATTGCACTTAGAACATCTAAGAGCACTGCGACCTACTGGTTTTACAAAAACCTTTTGGAAATGATTTTTGTAAGCATCTCTTATAGGTCTTTGCTTAATTCTTTCTTTTACTTTAGGAAAATCAATTAGAGGAATGGTTTCCGCAATCATTCCCAAACCAGATTTATTGAAATAAGGTCTTTATGCATAAAAAAAAAATTCAAGTTTCTCAAATCCTATAGAAAATCTATTAGAAATACTTGAGATGTCATTTTTCAAGAATGCATTTTCTTTTGAAAGATTGTCTTCATTTTCTTTCAAAATAGTAACACTTTTGTCTAAATTTTTGACATTTTCTTTCCAAACATTTTCCTGTTGTTTTAGTGCAGAATTTTCTCTTTTAAGTTCGGAATTCCTTTTAAGAGAAGTTTTGAGACTAAGACACAATTCATCAATGTATTTAGAGACTTTAGTAGGGATTTTCAAATTACTTACCTCGATTTCACTGTCTAAATCTGAGTCTGTCTCGGAGTCTGAATCTGAGTTTGATTGTGCCATGAGACAAATATTGGCACAATTATCATCACTTTCTTCATATTCTATATCACTCCAAGTTTCTGCTTTGAGTGCCTTTCGATATTTCTCAGCTTTTCCTTTCTTTTTCCTCAGAATGGGACAGTTGGGTCTGATATGTCCATTTTTCTTACATTCAAAACATACTACATCTCTATTGGATTCATCATCCTCAACAGTCTTAATCTGTTGTTTTTGAAAACTTTGTTTCTTTGGATTGAATCTTCTCCCCTTTCTGTTTAGCTTTCTGAATCTTCTTATCATGAGAGCAAGCACTTTATCATTCATATCGTCTTCAGAATCTGTGACATCAGAATCATCATTAGATTTTAATGCAATGGATTTCTTACATTTAGGATCTTCATCTTCATTGATTCGCTCCACTTCATAAGACTAAAGAGTCACAACCAATTTGTCAACAGTAACTTGAGGTCTTTATGTGATTCCAATCATTGGAGAATCCATGCAGTAACTTGTTTACTTTCATGGGATCAGAAATTGGTTGACCTTGATTTTCAAGACCATTCACAATATCTGTAAAACGACTAAACATGTTGGTGATAGATTCTCCTAATTTCATTTTGAATGCTTCGTATTGATCGAGCAGAATGTTGATTCTGGTTTCTTTCACTCGATCAGTTCCTTCATAGGTGATGTGTAATCTATCACACACTTCTTTAGTTTGTAACACAAGAAGATATTCTGTTATATTCAGTAGGTGATAATGCACAATATAAAGAATAAATTGCTTTTGCATCAAGAGCTTGTCTCTTTGTTATCTCTTCTTGAGTCATTTCGCTCAACTCAACGGCTTCTTTTCCTCTTTCTGAGACTGGTGCAGCTTTAGGAATGATTCCTTTGTCTACCACATCCCATTCCAGAAGATCCTTTGATCTTAGAAATGCCTTCATCTTATTTTTCCATATGTTGTATTCCTTTCCATCAAAATAAGACAGTCTAGTATTGTTTTGCCCTTCAACCACTCCTGGAGCCAACATACTAGCCATAGATCTTTAACTCTAAAGTAAAACACTTCAACTTAAGTGAATACACAAGCTCTGATACCAATTGTGAATGCTAGTATGAACACCTAGAGAGAGGTGAATAGGTGTAGAAATAAATTTATGAGATAAGTGTATAGCACTAATTAATAACAGATTATGAAAAGGAAATTTGTTTCTTGTCAACCAAACGAATTACGATCAAAGTAAAAGAGCATAGGGAAGAGAATGTGAACACAGAGTTTGATATAACTAGTATAAGCACCTAAAGGGGGGTGAATAGGTGTAAAAATAATTTCTCGAGATACGAAAGCAATACTAGGCAGACAATAGAAAGGAAGTTCTCCTTTAGTTAACAAAAAGAATTATGATCAAAGTAAAGCAGAGAGTAGGGAAGAGAAAATTGAACACAAGGTTTATAGTGGTTCAGCTTATTCCAAGCCTACGTCCACTCTTTACGCACCGGCCCACCGGCTGGATTTCACTATGAACAAAAGAGATGTTACAACAATGCTTTCCCTTGATTCCACAAAGTGTAGATACTCTACCACACTTTCTCAAGGTATCTCAAAATATAGACTCTCTTTTGCGTACAAGATTTCGCTCAGTAAATGAATTGACTAAGAATCAAGTAGTTTCAGACTTTGGAATACTTCTATCTTATACTCACTCGAACAACTAGAACGTCTTCCTTTTATACTCCTTTATGCCATCATACCCGTTGGCACTTACCAAAGGAATTCTTTCAATCCTCCCGTTGGACAGAATCAATTAGGAAGATCATTCGAGCTATTAAAGGAACATGTCGATAGCCCAACAATCCTGCTTGCCCATACAATCAGGATCTTGGTTTCCATAAGTAGAACCTTCCAAGTATACTTCGCCAACCATTGGATCCTTAATCAATCTTGATTCGAATAAAAGAATCCGTTACGTCATATCCAGCCAAGAGATCTTCTCCAGTCGATAAGACCAAATCCTTAATGAAGCACTCAGTTCTGGATAGCCTTTCTTCAATGGATTAGAAACTATCAATGAGAATAGACTTTGAGTCTTGAGTCTGACAGTCCGGAGGTCTTCAGACTTTAAATAGTAGAGTCTGCAAATCTTCATATTAGACTGATGGAAACGTTTTGTTAGCTTCAAAATATTCCAGAAAGATTTCTCCAACAATCTCCCCATTTTTTATGGTGACAAAACTTTCCTGCAGATTTGAATAACTTTGACCTGCAAAACATTACTCAAGCAAATATGGATATCTCATAAAGATTAATGGCTTAATGATAACACTAGAATCTGCAACCACAGAAAATAGGTTAGTCTTGCATGAGAGTAAAGCCATTCATAAGATATCAATAGTACTTAATATAAGCAGCAGTCAAATCCAAATCAAAGTTCAGTCAACATCCAGACACAAGTCAAGTCAAACATCAAAACAATACTAAAAGTTCAACAAGTTTAAATTCAAAGTTCAAAGATTTCAAATCTCGCATCTCTCCCCATTTATGTCATCATAAAAAAGGTTGAGATGGGAATAGAATGGAGTCAAGATTGCTTGGGAACGCGAACAAGCTGGAAATCTCCCATTGACTGTACGATACCTTACAGCTTTTTCAAATCTTCCTTCAGATGAGCCACCTATTCACTCTTAGCATTTGCTTAATTCTGAAGAGCAAGGGCTTGGATCTAATCAGACAAGGAAACGGAAGAAGCTTGTCCTGCATTCTTCAAGTTCTGAACTTCGCACTCCAAAGCATATATCTGACCCCGCATTTCCAAGAGAACATCAAGGATTCTGCGGAAATCTGCTGAATTATCAGTCTGCGTACTAGCTTCGGCTCGATCTAATGGAGTAAAGGCAGATGATGGTATATCAGCATAGTCACGCAGATTTGGCGATGAAGCATCATGTCCCTCCTCAGGAAATTGAGAGGCATGAATATCCTCTGGATCTGCTGGAGAGCGGCTGACTCCTTCACTGGTAACAGGATTTGAGGACATTCCTCTTTGCTCACCATCTCCCCCTGTTTCCATGGCTTCAGGTGGAGAAGAGTGTTTCTCATGCTCTCCTTCCTCTTGATTTCCTCTTTCTTCTTCATCTTCTTCTTCAAACCTTTCCTGCTCTGCTTCTCTTTCTTCAGCTTCTCTCGCCTCTTCTTCTTTTTCCTCTACTTCTTGCTCCTCTGCTTCTATCTCCTCTACTTCTCTCTCTTCTTCTTCTTTCTCATGTCCTTCTCTCTCCTCTGCTTCTTTCTCCTGTTGTTCCATTGATTCTGGAATAGAACGACTCAGCTTCTTCAATGCCATAGCAGAAATGGTGAGGTCATCCTCATCATCTTCATCCTCAATGATGAGAGCTTTTCTCTTTTTGGATGGAGCAACCATGGGCTCCTTCCCTTTTTTTTTCGCTGCAGAAAAGGCTTGATGAGGCTTGGCAGGGGTTGTCTCCTTCAATTTCTCCAACGCCTTGTCAAGTTCTTTCAAACGCATTTTGGACACCATTTTCAGTCCTACCACCATTTTGTCACACGATCAAACACGGAGAATTTGTGGAGGCTGAATATTCAAATGTCTGAATAACTTTGACACAATACCTGAATAAGGAAGTTGACCCTTGTCCTTCACCACTACTTTATACATGTGGAACAAAATAGTGTGAGGAAGAGAAAACTTTTTCCCAGCATTGATGGCGTACATCAGCTTTGCCTCTGAGTTTGAAACATCAGTCTTGGAAGTTAATTTCGGTCTAAGGCAATTGATCACAATCTTGTGAAGTAGAATGTTGAACGCACGCATCCTTAAATAGGAAATCCTTCCCTCTGTCCTTCTGTCTTTAACAAGTTCCAATGTGGCATGAGCAATAGAGACATTGATGGGTTGGTATCTCCCTCTCTCAACCCCAATCACATCCGCCAGCATATCCACATCAACCACAAAGTCCTGATCTTGGACACTAAAAGAGATTCTATTCGCATCCAAGAAACTACTAAAAGAGATTCTATTCACATCCAAGAAACTAAGATTTGAATAGAAATATGCAGTTAATTGAGCATAGGCTTCTGTAGTGTTAGAACAGAACTGTTCAAGTTGAAGAAAACTGAACTTTTCCCTCAAATTGACATTCACAGCATCAAGGAAATCAAAATCCACACTCCTAGGGTTTATCACCCCACGCTTCAACAATTTGGAGTATAGATCCTTATGTTCCTTCGATCTAAACAACTCTATCTTTTTTCCTCGAATTTTCGCCGCAACACCCATTCTCGGTTGAAATTGGCTATACAATTTGTCATCATTATTCCCATCGATCGGATTCAGTCCTCTAACACGCGGATCATTTGGGATATTTGCAAGGGTTTCTTCTGCCAACCCCTTAGGACCAATTTCCAAATGCTCCATTTTTCGCAAAAAGATGTACTCATTCCCATATCCCTTGTCCTTAAGAAACTCATCGATGTAGTTCAATGGAGTACCAGTCCTCTTTAAAGCATGGTAAAGCTTATAAATAAAATAGGGCCTTTGAATTCTTACAGGATCTGTGTCTTCAACGATTTCTTCCTCTTGTTGATGACCAACACCCTGTGGACTAGTTGGTGGAGAATGACGCTGCTGAGAATGTTGTGGGCTCTGCTGTTGACTTGGTGACTCCTCTTCCTCGATGAGATCAAAGTGAGTAGGCCCCTCACTCATTCGTCGTGGTCCCCTGCTTGCGATCCTCGAAAACTTTCTTGAAGACGACATCTTTCTCAGTCTTTGAAAGATTCCTTGCTTGACTTTCCCAAGAAAGATGACAACTTTTTCGAAGATTAAACAAGGGAGGAAGACAGGAATGGAATATCGATGCTTTTTAGGGTTTTGGAGTTAAGCGAAGAGGAACCGACTGTATATAGCTCAATCGAAAAGGGGGGGAATACTAATCGTCGCAAAAGGAAAGTGAAAAGATGCCTCTTTTAAAAATAATTGCCTTTTTCAAAAATAGATAACTGCCATTTTAAAGAAAAATTAACTCTTTTTGAAAAGGAAAAAATTGCACTTTTCACAGAAATTGAAGATAGCAGAAATCAATTATAGATAGATGATCGTACCTTTCCGAGATTTAATATAAGAGAAAATAAAATAACTTACAATCAAGAACCATGATTGTCTGAGTCTGAGAGTCTCTAGACTTTAACTTCTTCAAGCTTCAAGATGTTGAGTTTAGAACGGATGATTTCAAATTGATTTTTCTCCAAAGGCTTTGTAAATATATCCACCAATTAGTTCTTTGAGTCAACAAATTGAATTGAAACTTCTCCATTTTGAATATGATCTCTAATGAAGTGATGTCGAACCTCTATATGCTTTGCTCTTGAGTGAAGAATTGGATTTTTGGTAAGATTGATTGCACTGGTGTTGTCACAGTTAATCTCTGTGCATGAATCTTTAATTCCAAAGTCTCTTAGCTGTTGTTTTATCCACAGAATTTGTGAACAACAACTTCCGAGAGCTACATACTCTGCCTCTGCTGTAGAAAGAGCTTATGTATTTTGCTTCCTTAAAAATCAAGACATTGTCCTACTTCCAAGTAAGTGATAGGTACTCGAGGTGCTCTTTCTATCAACTTTGCAACCGGCTAGATCTGCGTCTGAATATCCAAGAAGAGTAAAGTCTCCCTTTTTAGGATACCAAAGACCGAGACTTGAAGTTGAAACAATGTATTTGATAATACGCTTTGCAGCACTTAGATGAGATTCTTTAGGGTCTGCTTGAAATCTAGCACAAATGCAAACACTAAACAAAATGTCAGGTCTAGAGGCAGTAAGATAAAGAAGTGAACCAATGATACTCCTGTATAGCTTCTGGTCAACTTTCTTTCCTCCTTCATCTTTGTCTATCTTCAAGGAACTTAACATTGGTATATCAGTATTTTTGCAATTTTCCAGTCCAAACCTTTTGACAAGATCATTAGCATATTTTTCTTGATGAATAAAAGTCCCTTCCTTCAATTATTTCACTTGAAGTCCAAGAAAGAAGGTTAGTTCACCCATCATGTTCATTTCAAATTCATCCTGCATAGACTTAGAGAATTTCTTGCACAAACTTTCATTAGAGGATCCAAAAATAATATCATCAACATATATTTGAACAAGTAGAAAACTTTCGCTTTCTCTTTTGATAAACAGAGTAGTGTCTACTTTACCTTTGACAAAGCCGTTTTGAATTAAAAACTTACTCAGCCTGTCGTACCAAGCTCGGGGTGCTTGCTTTAAACCATACAAGGCCTTTTTCGGTCGAATCGAGTCGGCTTCCTTGGGTCTTCAAACCCAGGTGGTTGTTCCACATAGACTTTCTCATGGATAAATCCATTCAGGAAAGCACTTTTGACGTCCATTTGGAATAACCTGAAATTCTTATAACAAGCAAAAGCAAGTAATAATCGAATTACTTTTAACCTTGCTAATGGTGCATAAGTCTCGTCATAGTCTATCCCTTCTTTTTGCGTATATCCCTTGGCCACGAGTCTTGCTTTGTTTCTTACGAATTTTCATTTCTCGTTCATCTTATTCCTGAAAGCCCATTTAGCTCCAATAATAGATTTACATTTTGGTTTAGGAGTCAACTCCCAAACATCATTAATGCTAAATTGTCTGAGTTCTTCTTGCATAGCTTCAATCCAGCTTTCATCAGATAAAGCTTCTTCTATGCTTTTGGGTACTATTTCAGAAATAAGAGCCACAGCACTAGACTCTTCGCACCTTTTGGATCTTGTGCGAATTCCTTCATTAATGTCGCCAATAATGAGATCTTTGGGATAACCTGGACTTATGCTTCCGATTCTGAGGTTGATTTGTCGAGGTTGATGATCAATTCCTTCATTTGAATCTTCAATAACCAATTGTTCTTGGTCTTTCGCAGTCCATTTGCTTCTTGAGATTTAGACTTAGTAGAGTCTGGAGCAGGTTCAGATTCTTCAATATGAGTCTGAATAGATTCATTTTGCATAAAATCCTGGAATTTGACATTCACTGATTCCTCCACAAATTGACTCTTCTTGTTATAGACTCTGTAGGCTTTGCTTGAGGTAGAATATCCAAAGAAGATGCCTTCATCTGATTTTTCTTCAAACTTACCAACTCAATCATTCGCATTTTTCAAAATAAAGCATTTACATCCAAACACATGAAAGTATGAAACAATAGGTTTCTTTCCTTTGAATAACTCATAGGGGGTTTTCTCCAGAATAGGCCTTAGAAAAACTCTATTGATAATATAATATGTAGTTGAAACTGCTTCAGCCCAAAATCGTGAAGAAATGTTACTTTCAATTAAAAGAGTTCTAGCCATTTCTTGAAGCGATCTATTCTTTCTTTCCACAACTCCATTTTGCTCTGGAGTATATGGAGAGGAGAACACATGCTGAAAACCAGATTCATCATAGAATTTTGTAAAATCTTGATTTTCAAATTCATCTCCATGGTCTGTTCTTATACTTGAGATAACATACCATTTTTCATTTTGAATCTTTTTAGCAAACTTTTCAAAGTAAGAGAAGGTTTCAGACTTACTTGCCAGGAAATATACCCAAGTAAATCGTGAGTAGTCATCAACAATTACTAGGCAATATTTCTTACCTCCAATGCTCTGAGTTTTGGTTGGTCCAAAGAAATCCATATGCAGAAGCTGCAGTACACGATTAGTGGAAACTTGATTTATTAGTTTAAAGGAATTTCTTACCTGCTTTCCCAATACACATGGTGTACATAGATCAGACTTTTGGTATGATAAATTGGGTAGACCACGAACAAGCTTCTTTGCTGAAATTTTGGCTATCTGTTTCATATTGATGTACCCAAGCTTTCTGTGCCATAAGCTCGCTTCGTCTTGAATTGAGATTAGATATTGCGATTCATCTGGTTTCACATCCAAGAGGTAGATATTTCCATGTCTTCGGCCCATGAATGACTGAGTAGAATCTTTACTAGTTCCTGAACATATTCCCTCCTTAAAGTTGATTTTGAAACCAGTATCACACAGCTGACTGATACTAAGCAGATTGTAGTTGAGTCCTTTCACTAGGGAAACATTGCTTATTGTGAGGTTTCCAATCTTTACAGTTCCAAATCCCACAATTATTCCTTTGCTGTTTCCTCCAAATGAGACTTTTCCACCATATACTTAAACGAGTTTTATGAAGCAATTTGAATCTCCTGTCATATGTCTTGAGCATCCACTATCCAAATACCATTTTACCTTTTTCTTGATAGTGATCTGCATTTAAAAAAGAGACTCAAGCTTTCTTTAGTACCCATATTTTCTTGGGTCCATTGGTGTTAGTATGATATGCGGTTTTTGCCCATACTTTCTTAACAGGTTTCCAAGCCATAGGACATTCTTTTTCAAAATGATCTGCACTATTGCACTTTGAACATCTGAGAGCATTTCGTCCCTTTGGTTTTACAAAAACATTTTTGAAATGATTTTTGCGCTTGTGGGTCTTTGTTTAATTCTTTCCTTCACTTTAGGAAAATCAATTAAAGGAATGGTTTCGTTGTCATTCCTAAACCAGATTTATTGAAATAAGGTCTTTGTCTTTGAAAGAATTTTCTCAAGTTTCTCGAGATCCTATTGAAAATCTTTTTGAAATATTTGATAAGTCATTTTTTAAAAATGCATTTTCTTTCAAAAGACTATCTTCACTTTCTTTAAGAGTAGAAACATTTATGTCTAAACATTTCAACTTTTCTTTCAAAACATTTTCCTGTTGTTTTAGTGCAGAGTTTTCCTTTTTAAGTTCGGAAATCCTTTTAAGAGAAGTCTTAAGACTAAAACACAGCTCATCAATGTATTTAGAAACTTTAACAGGGATTTTAAAGTTACTTACCTTAAATTCACTGTTTGAATCTGAGTCTGTTTCAGAGTTTGAATCTAAATCTAATTGTGCCATCAGACATATATTGGCATAATCATCATCACTTTCTTCACACTCTGTATCACTCCAGGTTTCTGCTTTACGAGCCTTTCGATACTTTTCAGTTTTTCCTTTCTTCTTCCTCAGAAGAGGACAGTTGGGTCTGATGTGTCCCTTTTTCTTACATTCAAAGCAGACTACATCTTTGTTTGATTCATCATCCTCAACAGACTTAGTCTATTGCTTTTGAAAACTCCGTTTCTTTAGATTGAATCTTCTTTCTTTTCTGTTCAGCTTTCTGAATCTTTTTATCATGAGAGCAAGCTCCTCATCATCCATGTCGTCTTCAGAATCTGTAATATCATAATCATCATTGGATTTTAATGCAATGGATTTCTTACCTTTAGGATCTTCATCTTCATTAATTCGTTCCACTTCATAAGACTAAAGAGTTCCAACCAACTCATCGACAGATAGTGGCATGATCCTTTGTGTCTCTCTTATTGAGGTCTCTATGTGATTCCAATCATTGGAGAGTCCACGCGAGAGCTTGTTTACCTTCATGGGATCAGAAATTGGTTGACCTTGATTTTCAAGACCATTCACGATTTACGTAAAACGACTAAACATGTCGGTTATAGATTCTCCCGATTTCATTTTGAAGGCTTCGTATTGACCGAGGAGAATGTTGATTACGGTCTCTTTCACTCGACCGGTTCCTTCATAGGTAATATGTAATCTATCCCGAGACTTATTTTGCTGTAACACAAGAAGATATTCTGTTATATTCAGTAGGTGACAAAGCACAATATAAAGAATAAATTATTTTTGCATCAAGAGCTTGTCTCTTGATTATCTCTTCCTGAGTCATTTCACTGGAATCAACAGCTTCTTTACCTCTCTCTGAGATAGACGCAGCTTTAGGAGTGATTCATTTTTCTACAACGTCCCATTCCAAAGGATCCTTTGATCTTAGGAACGCTTTCATCTTGTTTTTCCAGATGTTGTAATCCTTTCCATCAAAGTAAGATGACCTGGTATTGCTTTGCCCTTCCATCAGCCCTAGAGCTAGCATGCTAGCCATGGATCTTTAACTCTGAAGTAAAACACTTCAAACAAAGTGAGTACACAGGCTTTGATACCAATTGATATAGCTAGTATAAGCACCTAGAGGGGGGTGAATAGGTGTAAAAATAATTTTTCGAGATACGAAAGCAATACTAGGCAGACAATAGAAAGGAAGTTCTCATTTAGTTAACAAAACGAATTATGATCAAAGTAAAGCAGAGAGTAAGGAAGAGAAAATTGAACACAAGGTTTATAGTGGTTCGGCTTATTCCAAGCCTACGTCTACTCTTCTGCACTGACAACCCATCGGCTGGATTTCACTATGAATAAAAGAGATGTTACAGCAATGCTTTCCCTTGATTCCATAGTGTAAATACTCTACCACACTTCCTCAAGGTATCTCAAAATATAGACTCTCTTTTGTGTACAAGATTTCGCTTAGTAAATGAATTGACTAAGAATCAAGGAGCTTCAGAATTTGGAATATTTCTATCTTACACTCACTCGAACAACTGGAACGTCTTCCTTTTATACTCCTTTATGTCATCATACCCGTTGGCACTTACCAAAGGAATTCTTCCAATCCTCCCGTTGGACAGAATCAATTAGAAAGATCATTCAAGCTATTAAAGGAAAATGCCGATAGACCATCAATCCTACTCGCCCATACATCAGGATCTTGGTTTCCATAAGTAGAACCTTCCAAGTATACTTCGCCAATCATCGGATCCTTAATCGATCTTGATTCGAATAAAGGAATCCGTTACGTCATATCTAGCCAAGAAATCTTCTCCAGTCGATAAGGCCAAATCCTTAATGAAGCACTCAATTCTGGATAGCCTTTCTTCAACGGATTAGAAACTGTCAATGAGAATAAACTTTGAGTCTTAAGTCTGGCAATTCGGAGGTCTTCAGACTTTAAATAGTAGAGTTTGCAAATCTTCAGACTAGACTGATGGAAATGTTTTGTTAGCTTCAAAATATTCCAGAAAGATTTCTCTAATAGAGTTTATAGTGGTTCGGCTTAATCCAAGCCTACGTCCACTCTTCCGCACTGACAGCCCACCGGCTGGATTTCACTATGAACAAAAGAGTTGTTACAGTAAAGCTCTTCCTTGATTCCACAGTGTAGAGACTCTACTACACTTCCTCAAGGTCTCTCAAAATATAGACTCTCTTTTGCGTACAAGATTTCGCTCAACAAATGAATTGACTAAGAACAAAGAGTTTCAGATTTTGGAATTCTTCTATCGCGCACGTACTCGAACAACTGGAACGTCTTGTTTATATACTCATTTATGCCATCATACCCGTTGGCACTTATCAAAGGAATTCTTCCATCTACCCGTTGGACAGAATCAATTAGGAAGATCTTCAAGCTATTTAAGGAACATGACGATAACCCATCAATCCTGCTCGCCCATACAATCAGAATCTAGGTTTCCATAAGTAGAACATTCCAAGTATACTTCGTCAATTACCGGATCCACAATCCCTGAATCAATCTTGATTTGAATAATGGATTCCGACATGCTATATCCAGCCAAGAGATCTTCTCCAGTCGATAAAGTCAAATCCTTAGCAAAACATCCAATTCTGGATAAGCCTTCTTCAACGGTCTAGAAACTGTTAATGATGACAGATTTTGAGTCTTGAGTCTGGCAGTCCGAAGGTCTTCAGATTTTGATAGTAGAGTCTGCAAATTTTCAGACTAGACTGATAGAAACGTTTTGTCAGCTTCAAAACACTCATGGAAGTTTTCTCCAACAGTAATCCATTAGCCTAATTTTAGGTGGTGCACCAAAATTAGGTCGCGACACCTCGTTTACCACCAAATTTCAGGTACCTACTGCTCCTTGAGCATTCCATCGATTTTTATGCAAGTTCAAAAACAACAATAAACTCTTCCACTATGGGAGACAAAGCGATGAGATCGACACTTCCAAGAAAGAAGTAGATCCTTATTTACTAATTCTGAGCAAGCTATTAATTGGTTTTCATTCATCGATTGTCATACACAAAAACTATTAACTAAGGACAGGGTAAAAATGTAACTTGCTTACTTGATATGGATCGCCAATCATTGGTTTTCCTCGACCGCACTAGTGAAGTACAATATGTCATGCACAGAGAATGAAGTAGGAAGTAGATGACACAAATAAAGTGTGATTTTAGTGGGTGCTCTTAGATTGATGACCTGCTTCCGAACAATGGAATTGACGAAGGGGAGTAGTCAATAATCGAAGGACAAGACAAGAATTGTGAAGCAGGTAACGCACAGTGATTTTGTAACAAAGTATCAAGTATGGCGCGGTCGAGGACATTGTGGGTTGAATCAGTGGCAATGACACCAATAGCGACCGGCCATAACATTGGTCCAGTTAGTGATCGTAACGTGTCTGGCCGAATTTCGTGATCCAAATTGGCGTGATCGCGATTCACGCTCAGCGCCGTTGTCCCAACTCTTCCACAGGGCGTACTATGATCATCATCAAAGATCAGTGCATGTGCCAGCGACTCCAAGCCTTATCCTCTCACCGGCGACCACCACCAATCATCAAAGGATCACGAGAAGCACAGAGAAAACAATCAGAGAGTCAGTTTCATTTTTGGCAACTATGGCATATCCTCGTAATGATGTCTAGAATTTCACAAATTAAACAATATCATGTGAACATTAGTAATGTGCTTTCAAATTGGAGGATTACTGGAACCAATTCACAGCAAGATCTTAGACACATTTCATCGAACAGATTGAGGTCAATAGGTTGAAGAACAGATCATAGCTATTTCAAACTCAAATTTACAACTAGACTGAACCTATGTCAGTACATGATGTTCAAAGAAACATAATTCAAATATGATCAATTTCATCATAATCGGAGAATCGGACTCTCGGCCTCTCACTTGTGACAACAGAGCAGGAGATGCTACCTGGCTAATGAAGTGGATTGAGGCCGCGGTTGCCGCACGAATCACTGAAAGAAGCTCTAGAAGGTGTCGATGATCGAAACTTGAACAGGCGGAGAAGCTTTGAGTGGAACCGGAACATTCACGAAGCTCTCGGCCACGGTTTCAGAGTGAAACAAAGAAGATGAGTTGCAGCGGTGAACAGGGTGGTGACGCTGGCGACGGCCATGGGATCAATTTAGAACGCTTGAAATTGCGAACCGAGTCAAAGGGAATCGCTTTTCGGCCAGAGAGAGACACAGTTTAGGACCGGATTGGGCCGAGAAATTACAACGCATCACAGTACAATACAACTACGATCCAGTTACAGTTGCGCCAAACAAACTCCAATTCCCTTTGAAACTCCCACGTCGAGAACAACTTCTCAAGAAGGGGGAAACCAAGTATCTTTCCGATTTATAAGTGGAACTAATTCCAAATTATGTGGAAATGTCTGGAGAAAATGTGTGAGCTAGTTTCACTTTGCTATTGATTCTGTGAATTCGGTGCTTAGAAGAATGTGCCTTTTAGGTGCGACATCCAAAATTGTCAAGGGTTGAACCCGCTCATAAAAATCGAATAAGATGCTCCCAGATTGCAGTTCCGGCTTCTCCATTCGTTTGATGTGCAAGCACTTTGCTATGACAATATAGGCTCACGTGATGAGAAATAACACTCTTCCGAAGCAGATAGCATGATACCATAAGGAAAGGGTGATCAGAATATGGATGAGATCAAAAAATGGCTCGTTCTCATACTCCCATCTGCTCGTGTTCATATACAAATGAAAATCTCAAGCGGTCAAACAAACTATAGAAGCTGAAGAAATAACCTCCTCAAAAAGATGGAAGTTGATTCTTAAATATTGCAATTCGATAAGAAAAACGTCGAGATCAAGCGTGGTGAAGTTTTTACTGTCATCGAAGAACAGCACCCGAATTGCCTTCATAACAGGAGCGTAAAAGGAAGATGAAGTTTTCCTTTGGCGGCGAAAGAATAAGAAAGGAGAACCTGCTAATAAATGCTCTTTAAGCGAATTAAAAAGAACATATAAAATAAAAAATAAAAAAGAAATACTTTCAACATAACGAAAAAGGAAGCCATCTAAGCCACCCAAGAAAACTAAACCTGTTCCTCTGATCCGCTAGCTTGCTAATTAAAAATCAGATATCTGCCTGCAACTCGAATACACAACGCCTTCTAAGCAAGACCCCAATCTCATGTTTTTATTATCTCACTTTAAGTCAAGTTAAATGAATATAACAAAACAAATTATCACCACAAGACTTGAGCCGAAGTTGATTAGGATGCTAATTGTACCACTTAGGACATACTGTAATGAACTATGTCCGGTGGAAATACCCCGAGGCAGTAAAATGTACCCTCTGCAGCATAACCTCAAAACTTGAATCAAGTGCGGCGGAGGAAAGCCGGGTCAGCATTTCAATGGTCAAAAGATTCACAGGGAGAGACATGGCTTGCGCTACCTTAGGTGTTGGTCTGAACCAGCTTCGCCAGAGATCGTGCTAGGCCCAACGCCATATTCAATAGGAAAAGTACCCCACTCTCCTTCAGATTCCAATGGCTCAAGCACATAGACACTGCTATCAGTAAGCCCTAATGCAAACTGGTTAGGTTTAGATGGATGTGCTGCAATGACTAGCGGGTAGACTCTCAAGCTGCCAAATACATTAGTGAGAAATGAATAACTCGTGAGACTATTGGAACTTCGTGGATGAGACTTGCCATTTTCATGAAGGAATGAGGTTAATTGAGTAGTAATAACCAACTTACCTAGGGTTTGGTGGAATATAAGCAATAGAATTTATACGGCATCTCAATCCAAGTGTAGAAGCAGTAAGAACGCCAATGCTTCCATCTTTAAAGTTAGCATATATTGATTGGCCATTGCATGAATATGTAGCATCTGTGATTGGGCTGCCAGCTTCTCGTGGAACCCACTAGTTGTAATGAATAGCGAATAAAAAAAAGTACATGGGCAAGAAATATTTCGCTAATTATTATGCAATCACGATGAGAAAAGAGATTGGTTTGTGCACAACAACCGAAAAAAAATAATTCTTGAATACCTGCTTGAGGCATTCTAGTGTAGGAGCTTTATATATAACGATCTGTGTTTCATGAACCACCAACAAATGTATCTGATCCACGTGAAATTGAACACGAGTATTAACAAGAGGAGCTGCACCTCGGCCAGTCAGCAGCTGCAGAAACTTACTAGCCTGCTTCTCCCATCCATCAGTGCTCCAAACACACAGCTGCAGTGACAATCAACAATTATCAAAGGGGACATCGACATTGATTCACAAATGAGACAATAAAATTTTACATTGTGTTATTATATCAGAATAACACCAATCATCAGTTGTAAGAAACAACAGGACAGCATAGCTTTTCTTTTCCCGCTTAATGGGATGGGATTAATACGTCTCCACAAAAGAAGATGTTTTATGGAAGGAATTATTCTGCCTATTTAAGGATGCCTTCATGAACTGACATATGATGAGGGCGCAAGCATCTATATATCCAGAGTGAACATCAACCCTTCTTTTGGAGAAGGTTAAACTACATTGCTCTCTTTGCCCAAAACATAGGCATGTCTACATGGAAATGAAGATGCAACAGTGGTTTGGTACCTGAGAGTCAGCACCAGAAGACACGAGAACATTTAAGACATTAGAGAAGGCAAGGCCTGTAATTCTTTTCTGGTGTCCTCTTAGATTTGCCTTAAACTGACAAAGTGAAATAATCAATATCCATAAATTCATTGCGGATAATAACAAAATTAACTATGAACGACAATGAAGTCAAGTCTCACCTCATCAACTTGAACATTGTAAATTTGAACCGAGGAATCCTCCATTCCAATTGCAATAATGTTATTATCTTGAGGATAGAACGCCAGAAATGTTGCCGGTGTTGGTCGGGACATAAATGTTGTCATTGTCTGGGCAGGTAGGATAGCATTAACAATGGGAGATATGTGCCAAGAGGCACTTCCATGATGGCATCTCCCTTCTTGGGAAAGGGAGAGAGTAACTTCCAATATTAGATCTCTAGAACATTAAATAAAGCTCTTGCCTTGTTTTATTTAATCATTAAGAGCAAAAAGATTCCATTGAAGACAGAGAAAAGCCCTTGTCTCACTTAGTAAGTAAAAAGGCAATAATCTGGTACCTGAGAATCAACCTCAGAAGGCATGAGAACATTTAAGGAAGTTGAGAAAGCGAAGCCTTTAATTATCCTTTGATGTCCTTTTAGTTTTTTCTGGATCGGAGAAAGAGAAACCGTCAATATATTACTTTGCTGCAGATAATAACAGGTTTAACTTTCAAAGACAATGAAATCAAGTCTCACCTCATCAACTTGACCACTGTAAATTTGAATACAGGAGTCCTCAATTCCTATTGTAATAGTGTCAGTATCTTGTGGTGCAGGAAAAATAGTATTAACAACTTTATAAGTAACAATGGGACATATGTGCCAAGAGGCACTTGTTTCAATGGCATCTCCCTTTGCGGGAAAGAGAGAGAGCAAGTTCGAGCAATAGATCCCTGGATTAAAAAAGCTCTTGCCTTGTTCTCTTTAATCAGTAAAGAGCAAAAAGATTCCATTGAAGACAGTGAAAATCCCTTGTCTCACTTAGCGAGTAAAAAAGGATATATGCTGCACTTCTGACTCTACAACAATCCACATGAAAATCCGAGCAACTGCTTTCAAGGACCTCCTAACAATAGAGTTCAGTACTTTCTATACATGATAGAATCAATTAATGTTAACTCCCATAAAAATATGAAAAGGAAATCGTGCATGCATATTCAGCACAAAAGGGTAGTTCATCATCTCGTGCCTTGTAAAAAGTGCTACAAAAAACTGACGAGGATGTAAACATGCCTCTGGGAAAATATGCACCTCAAAAGTTCTCATATTGAACAAAGAGATCTCCCCCCCTGATGCTGAGATTAGATAACAACCGTTCTTTGACAGGGCAAAGCACGGAACTGCATCTTCAGGATTAATATAACTTGCGTCATTGGTCATCAAATTCCCCCCAGCATGTTGCCATAACTGGGGTACAACACTAGTTGTAGCCTACAGAATAAGAACTAATGTAGTTAATAATGCGGTAAACAATAAAGTAGCTTGCCAATTGCAAGAAATAAAAGATTCCTTACCCTGCCTGTTAAGTTCCAATCACTTTTTTGCCATTTCCAGAAGTTGTGTACAGCATTCGATGATAAAGCCAGAATGGCAAGACCTGAGTTTGTATAGATTAATCTTGAGACCTGCTTCATTTTATCAGCTTCAGTGGTGACAGTTCAATGTAAGAGCCAAAGAACTGGGCACTAAATGATAGATGCAGAAATTGATGCAAGAAGAAAGTCAGCGACACACAGCTGCATATGTATATACAAGAGTATCTGTGTGCATAGGCATATATGCATACTGCATGTTTACATGTGAACAGAGTAAATGATACACATGACATCAAACCCATATGAAACAGTTACCAAAAAAATTCTGGCGAAAGGTAGCACCATGACTTAAACCATCTAGCAGTATAACTCTAGAGCTACGAGAACTCCATGCAGTCTACGTGCAAAAGTACAGTGCCTTCACCCATGCTGCTCTTTTCTGGGAATACCTATCCTGCCTCCAGTGTTTGTGTAATTAGAATCAGCAGGTAAATTTCCACTCAAAATTTCTGGAAATTAGCAAGCTCAAAATAGCTGAATTCACAGGCTTGGCATTCCCGACATGCATTGACTTGTTGCACAGTGTTATACTTTGCCCGCCATGTACAAATCAAGATTTATCTCGTGAAAACCATGCCTTGTACCACATGTAAGTGCGTAAGAGTCCACAAAATTAATCCATCTCATTGGCTTTCAAGCAAAGGCTAAAAAAGTCTCGTTATGCAAATATACCGTTACATTAAATCAGGCAGCATCCATCTTGCTATTCATCCTTACCATAAAATTCATAACATTCATGGCCAACAAAACTGAAGCACAATTGCCACTCCATAATCACAGATTTATTAACTCTGATCTAATCCTTTCCGATTATATGATTGAAACAATCAGTTAACAATAAAAGGCCAAATGAAGAGATGACAAAGTCCTCCAAGTGTTGAGATTTCAAGGTTTATTCATTGGACCACGTGACTGAAACTAAGAACGCAACTGTATTAAATGTGACCTATTCAACTCTATGCTTATGTAGTAGAAACATGACAGATAAATGTGGAAAAGAAATGGTGCATAAGAACATCCCAATTTGGCAAGCATTGTACCCTTGTAGCTGTAAAGTTATCTGGTAGCCTTATGGACCAGCATTGTGATGGTTCATTGATTTCTGTTAGTTTCCAAATCCCTGATTTGTCTCCTGACTCAACAGCAATTCTGGGCTTCATATTGGCCATGGTCTCACTGTTCTGTAGAGCTCAAGTGAGAGGATATCATTAAAAGGTGTCCAACGAACATGCACATACAAATGCAATTACCACATTCAAGTAACACAGTAAGCAACAAAGAAAGCCTCTTAAAAACATTTAACTACCTAATCCATACGAGAGCCCCTCTTTTACTAGCATACATGAGCACAATGCATGCATGATGGGAGCAGATGCAATATACACATACCCAGTTCGTGCTCCTCGTTAAAGCTGCCAATATTTGACATGGACTGTTTATACAACAATACCGACCACGAAAAACGCAGACACAACCCATTATGACACATCACAATATGTTTAACCAGTTTGTTGACTAGTTATTTACATGTTTTTGTCTAATTCAACGGGTGGACATGTCTTATAGAAGTCATGATGATTTGACACAATTTCACAAACACAATTAAGACAAGCAGACACAAATTGACAACCTTAGCCATTTTGCTCCTTTTCTCTTCAATCAGACTTTCTTGTAATCCTTCCAATCCTCCATTATTTCATTAGGTTATCATCTAGTTGAGGGTATTTACAAACCTCGAAACTAGAAGTTTCTCCCGAAGATTCTCAATGCATGATCACATGCTGCAATAGCACCAAAATGAGAGCACTTTCGGAAGTTTTTAGCTTAAAGGCATGTGCAGAAAGATAATTAAGAAAGAGAGATGCAAGAAGGGGCGTTTTGTTCCAGCTTCACTCTATAATTCAGGAAAACTGAAATCCCTACTTCCATGAATAGAAGACTTAAAATAGCGGGAAGTACATGTAATAAGTCCAAGGAGATCTAGTTACGAACGTTGGAAAACCATTCCGTACATAACAGATAATTGATCAACCAGTTAAAATAATTCTCTTTGTAGATGGAACTATTTATTAATAACTGAAAAAAGATAAAGAAAAAGCAAGAACAAATAAGTACTTCATCTAAGATTCCAAAAGGTCTTGGTCTCTTCAAAACATGTTCAGAATCTGCTGTTTGGTAGTCCATGGCTGAGTTGTTGGCAAGAGGAATCCTGGAACACTTTAAGAGAACTGTATCGCAAGATAAAAAGTAAGTAAAACGTCAAACTAACAGCCTGAACTTGTAGAAATTACAAATCAAGTTTCACAACTTTTCCACAACAGAAGGGAGACGCTTAAGCCAATTAGAAATAGTGAATTTCTTAAGAAAGATTAGTTGGGAAAGATCCGGCAATTGCGGGATATAGTAGGTGATACCTAGAGCTAGCACACGAGAGCGCAGTTCCGATAGTTTCTGACATTTGTCTAAATCAAGATTGTCCAACAAAACCCGTTCAGCTAGTCCTTCAGGATTTTTCCCTCCTGAAGCTCTCAACTCTTGGAGTTCCACCAATATTCCCCTGTCATCAAGTAATTTTGTCATGGGAGTTCCACTAGTGTCCAACATCCTCAAGCTTTTCTTATTCCCAATATTTTCTGGTAATTCCATAATCATTGTAGATTTCAAATGTAGTTCAGTCAATGATTTCAAACTTCCGATTGAGTATGGGATTTCTCTCAACAAGTGGCATCCCGATAATAACAAGCGCTGCAAAGATGTGAGGGAGCTTATGGTGTCCGGAAGTTGAGCAAGTTTACCGCATCCCCTTAAGTCAAGTTGAGATAAAGATGCTAGATGGCCTATGGAGCTTGGTATGTGGGCTAATGATGCACAATAAGAGGCATCAAGATACTTGAGCTTCTTTAAGTAACAAATAAATTCAGGCAATTCCTCAAATGCCGTACTTTTTAAACTTAGCACAATCAATGATTTTAACTTTCCGATGGAGTCTGGAATTTCTCTCAACAAGAGGCATTCCGATAATAACAATCTCTCCAGCGATATGAGGGAGCCTATGTTGTCCGGAAGTTGAGCAAGTTTATCGCACCCTCTTAAGTCAAGGAGAGATAAAGATGCTAGATGGCCTATGGAGATTGGTATGCGGGCTAATGATGTACAATAAGAGGCATCAAGAGTCTTGAGATTCTTCAAAGAACCAATGAAGTCAGGCAATTCTTCAAATGCTGTAGATCTTAAACGCAGCTTGGTCAATGATTCCAACTTTCCAATGGAGTCCGGCATTTCTCTCAACGAGTGGCATTCCGATAATAACAAGCTCTGCAGCGATGTGAGAGAGCCTATGGTGTCCGGAAGTTGAGCAAGTTTATCGCACCCGCTTAAGTCAAGTTCAGATAAAGATGCCAGATGGCCTATGGAGCTTGGTATGTGGGCTAATGATGCACAATAAGAGGCATCAAGTATCTTGAGCTTCTTGAAAGAACCGATAAATTCAGGCAATTCTTCAAATGCCATAGATTTTATACATAGCTTGGTCAATGATTCCAACTTTCCAATGAAGTCTGGCATTTCTCTCAACGAGTGGCATTCCGATAATAACAAGCTCTGCAGCGATGTGAGAGAGCCTATGGTGTCCGGAAGTTGAGCAAGTTTATCACACCCGCTTAAGTCAAGTTCAGATAAAGATGCTAGATGGCCTATGGAGCTTGGTATGTGGGCTAATGATTCACAATAAGAGGCATCAAGAGTCTTGAGCTTCTTTAAAGAACCAATAAATTCAGGCAATTATTCAAATCCTGTAGATTTTAAATGTAGCTTGGTCAATGATTCCAACTTTCCGATGGAGTCTGGCATTTCTCTCAACAAGTGGCATTCCGATAATAACAAGCTCTGCAGCGATGTGAGGGAGCCTATGGTTTCCAGAAGTTGAGCAAGTTTATTGCACCCCCTTAAGTCAAGGAGAGATAAAGATGCTAGAGGGCCTATGGAGCTTGGTATGCAGGCTAATGATGTACAATAAGAGGCACCAAGAGTCTTGAGATTCTTTAAAGAACCAATGAAGTCAGGCAATTCTTCAAATGCTGTAGATCTTAAACGCAGCTTGGTCAATGATTCTAACTTTCCAGTGGAGTCTGGCATTTCTCTCAACGAGTGGCAGTTTGTTAATAACAAGCTCTGCAGCGATGTGAGGGAGCCTATGGTGTCCGGAAGTTGAGCAAGTTTATCGCATCCCCTTAAGTCGAGGAGAGATAAAGATGCTAGATGGCCTATGGAGCTTGGTATGCGGGCTAATGATGCACAATAAGAGGCATCAAGAGTCTTGAGCTTCTTTAAAGAACCAATAAATTCAGGTAATTCTTCAAATCCTGTAGATTTTAAACGTAGCTCGGTCAATGATTCCAACTTTCCAATGGAGTCTGGCATTTCTCTCAACAGGTGGCATTCCGATAATAACAAGCTTTGCAGCGATGCGAGGGAGCCTATGGTGTCCGGAAGTTGAGCAAGTTTATCGCACCCCGTTAAGTTAAGGAGAGATAAAGATGCTAGATGGCCTATGGAGCTTGGTATGCGGGCTAATGATGCACAATAAGAGGCATCAAGAGTCTTGAGCTTCTTTAAAGAACCAATAAATTCAGGCAATTCTTCAAATGCCATAGATTTTAAACGCAGCTTGGTCAATGATTCCAACTTTCCGATGGAGTCTGGCATTTCTCTCAACAAGTGGCATTCCGATAATAACAAGCTCTCCAGCGATGTGAGGGAGCCTATGGTTTCCGGAAGTTGAGTAAGTTTATCGCACCCCGTTAAGTTAAGGAAAGATAAAGATGCTAGATGGCCTATGGAGCTTGGTATGCGGGCTAATGATGCACAATAAGAGGCATCAAGAGTCTTGAGCTTCTTTAAAGAACCAATAAATTCCGGCAATTCTTCAAATGTTGTAGATTGTATATATAGCTCGGTCAATGATTCCAACTTTTCGATGGAGTGGCATTCTAATAAGAACAAGCATTTCTCTCAACAAGTGGCATTGGGCTAATGATAATGACAAGCTTCTTTAAAGAACCAATAAATTCCGGCAATTCTTCAATTGATGAGGGAGCCTATGGTTTCCGGAAGTTGAGCAAGTTTATCGGTGATGTGAGGGAGCCTATTGTGTTCGGAAGTTAAGTAAAGGAAAGATAAAGATGCTAGATGGCCTATGGAGCTTGGTATGCGGGCTAATGATGCACAATAAGAGGCATCAAGAGTCTTGAGCTTCTTTAAATAACCAATAAATTCAGGCAATTCTTCAAACGCTGTAGAGTTTAAATGTAGCCCGGTTAATGATTCCAAGTTTCTAGTGGAGTCTGGCATTTCCCTCAACGAGTGGCATTTCAATAATATCAAGCACTGCAGCAATGTGAGGGAGCCTATGGTTTCCGGAAGTTGAGCAAGTTTAGCACACCCCATTAAGTTAAGGAGAGATAAAGATGCTAGATGGCCTATGGAGCTTGGTATGCGGGCTAATGATGCACAATAAGAGACATCAAGAATCTTGAGTTGTTTTAAAGAACCAATAAATTCAGGCAATTCCTCAAATGCTGTAGATTTTAAACTTAGCCCAATCAATGATTCCAACTTTCCGATGGAGTCTGGCATTTCTCTCAACGAGTGGCATTCCCATAAGAACAAATATTGCAGTGATGTGAGGGAGCCTATTGTGTCTGGAAGTTGAGCAAGTTTATCGCACCTCCTTAGGTCAAGGAAAGATAAAGATGCTAGATGGCCTATGGAGCTTGGTATGCGGGCTAATGATGCACAAAAGGAGGCATTAAGAGTCTTGAGCTTCTTCAAAGAACCAATAAATTCAGGCAATTCTTCAAGTGCTGTAGATTGTAAAGCCAGAGTAGTCAATGATTCCAACTTTTCGATGGAATCTGGCATTTTTTTCAACGAGTGGCATTCGCATAATAACAAGCTCTGTAGCGATGTGAGGGAGCCTATGGTGTCAGGAAGTTGAGCAAGTTTATTGCACCACGTTAAGTTAAGGAGAGATAAAGATGCTAGATGGCCTATGGAGCTTGGTATGCGCACTAATGATCCACAATAAGAGGCATCAAGAGTCTCGAGCTTCTTCAAAGAACCAATTGATTCAGGTAATTCAAATGATTAGATTTTTTTTACATTTGATAGGTGCATTTCTCTCAAGGAGTGGAGTTAATGACACAAGAGCCTATGGTGTCCGGAAGTTGAGCAAGTTTATCACACCCCCTTAAGTCAAGGAGAGATAAAGATTCTAGATGACCAATTGATTTAGGTAATTCTTCAATTTTTTACAACATTGAACTTGTAGAGTCTCCAGTTTGGTCAAATAACCTCTCACAATAGGAATCTCTCGTATGTTAGTGTTATTTAAGAGAAGCTCCCTCAATTCTTCCATTCTACCAACTCCTAGTGGTAGCTCCTTTAGTTTCAAACAACCATTGACATTCAAGGAGATAAGGGTGTTGATGTCATTGATAGAAGGATGGATATTTTCTAGATCAATACAATCTTCAAGAATCAAAATCTCCAAGCTCCTAAAAGTGGACAAGTCCGGAGTTGTTCTCAAACAACAACCCATGAGGTTGAGAACTTTAAGTTTAGTTGCCATCTGAAAGAAAAAAAGATTACCTCCATTAGATTGGATATAAATACCCATTCTCCACTACTCCTTCACATTGTCTTATTTAATTTTAGTCATTTTTGTAGTATTTTGGCTACACGAAAATATATATGTTTTTAAGCATATTATTGCAAAGAGAACGTTAGCGATGTATGAGTGCTAACTACATTTATTGGTAAAAACATTTCGTAGAAAATATGATACCTAGTTTTTCAAAGTTATGGCGATGCTGTTATTTGTTAATTAGAGATATGCATATTTTATTATAAAAATAAATGGCTACTTTATTCATGAAAAGAAAAATTTAAATGCTATATGTACAAGATATAAAAAAAATGTTATAGTAAAAACATTTAAATGCCATTGGAAGGATGATTTAATGACTCATATAATTACATCTTTATAATTGTGTTGTTGGGGACTTCAACAATGAACAATTATAATGAATAAATATTATGTGCAACATGTCAAAGCAATTCACATATTATTTACATTACTCTAAAAGTAACAATGAATTTTGAATAATAGCATGTATGTACAAGTCACCGTGAGGAAGTTTTTGTTTCTCCTTGAAAGAAGATCCATACATACATATAACATGACTTGCTAAAAAGACATACTTTTCCATGGGAAGAAATTAACCGGAAGCCATAAACCACTTAAATTAAAGTTAAGATAGACACAATATTGTAATTATATTTTTGATATATTTTAATTAATATAGTTTTAAAAAAATGTTTGTTTAGCATGTCTAATGGTAAGTATGACTGGTTGTTAAGATATTAAAGGGCAGAAGCTTCTGGCATATTTTAAGTGCCTAAAATTCCTCTTATGCTTAGAGGAAAATCCATCATATGAAGAGGGATTTTTAGGAAAAAGAAAGGAGAACTTGGTGCAATTGGACCTAGTCAATAACATGTGATTATTTATAAGAGATATGTCTTCTCTACATCTTACCTTTAGTGGACCCCATCCTCCCCATTCTTCCGAAATCCGACTATACCACAAATCAAGCACGATTAATTTCTTCGGGAGAAAGTTCGCAACTCCAAAATCCAAGCGACAATTCACTCCATTCAATCCATCTTAATTGAGGAAGTAAGTTCTGAAAATTTCCAGTGAGATTCACATCATTCATTTGAAGGAATTTAAGTTGGTCAAATCTTTAAATTTGTCGGCTGTGTAGCTTCCTCCCCATCATATCCGCTAGACAAAGGGCTTCAATCATAGTAGTGCCCTGCAAGTTGGAAAATATTGTAGATTGTAGTACTTAATAATGGGATGAGACCAATTGTATATAAGAAAAGATGCATTGATATCAAATTTGCTGTCATACTATTATGATGTAGGGTTCTACCTTCAATTTCATGACATGACAGGTTGTGATTGCATATTATTTGTCTATCCTATGTAAAATGCGAAGCTCAAGGGAGGGTCCCTGAATTTTACTTTTCCTATCTCATATCCTTTATGTGTGAAACTACATGCTCTTATGGTTCAAATATATCTATCAAACTTGCCATCAAATCAAGTATCAATACTAAAGAATCCCAATTGTAGAATGCCCTTTTTTTTTCTTATGTATCTTGTTTGTAATTCTCAATAGTAAAATGAAAACAAGAGTTTCATCCCAAGAAGTACGCACATGTTTTACATTCCTTTCTTATCATGTGTTTTTACAATGAGTGTTTTTCATTGTATGGGACAGAAAACATATATTAAATATTATATAAATGGTTTTAACTTCTATTTTTATTTAGTACAGTTGTTTGATGCTATCTTTTCATAACGTGTTGATTTTGTTACAAAGAAATAACAGTCATCTTTGATCAATTTGCCCATAGATTAATAAGATCTTGCTAATAGACAATTGGACATGAAGATTAATTATATTACATCAATATTACTTCTTTGCAAGCATATGGTTGTGAAGTTGTTTAGTTTTATTACTAATTATCATTCTTTTATAAATTTCTAAAAAAGTTGTAAGTGTAAAGTTATTTTATATCTCAAATGTAATATTCGATGATTTTCTATTTAAAAGTAGGGTCATGTATGTATTAAGATATTTTAAAGTTTAATAAGTTTAATAAGTATTATTCCTTAGAAAAAAAAAACTTCAACATTAAAATTTTTAAGTTTAGTTAGTATTATTTAAAAACCTTAGTTCTGACAATACATCAACATTAAAATTTTTATAGTTATGGGATTGAAGATCTATGTTTGTTAGTATAAGTTTTGTTGAAAATACACGATTCTCAAATTAAATTAGTATTGTTTAAAACATATAATTGCAATTATACATTCTTATAGAAGTACAATGTAATGTTGTAAACAGATCTATAATTTGATCTCTAAAAATTCTTGTATACACTTTTTCACGGAAATTGTGAACTTGGAGATTAATTTTCAGATATGTCTATTTATACAAAGATATCATAATAACTGTTTTTTTTTTTTTTTTTGACAGAGGGACCACCGGAGATCATTTTCACGGAAATCATGACTTGGGAATTAATTTTTTCAGTTAGCCCAATATGTCTATTTATACAAAGATATCATAATAACATGTTCTTCTGATAAAATTGTTCTTCTATAGAATTGTCGAGATCATGAAATTTGTTGGGAAGTGCTCATTACTCTTCCAAACGAAGTCATTTATTTTTATAGTCTTTATTCTTGAACATACACTAGTTTTTGAATGATAAAAGTCAGATCCAAAATAATATATTGCTAATATTATTTACTTCATCCAAAATAGAACGTTTATTTTAAATAATGTAGATAAGTAGAGCGTCCATCCAAACTCTCATGAACGAACATGTTTATTTAAAGTATGACATTTAAAGATGTATTACTTTTTAAATTCTTTTAATGATTACTTAGGCTTCCTTGATTTTTAATACGGGTCGTTTGTTATTCTACTATCATTTCTCTGATTTCTCGAATTAAAAACAGAAGTATCGATTAGTGTCAATGACTTTATCGTTGCATCAAAAAAAAAAAAAAAAAACATTTCTCTTGAAACGGCATTTAACCAATGGTACAATATTCCTATTTTGATGAATAGATATTTCTTGGGAGTTACATGCTTGGAACAGACGCTTCTCTTTGCATTTTCAGTTGCATAATTGTAAATGACTTTATTTAACGGTACTTGTATTAAATATAGTTCTTTTCTTTCTTTGCCCTTAGTGGTATCAGTTAATATCATTTACTTCTTTTATGTTTACATCAACAGATACCCTTTTTTCTGAAAGGGTAAGTTTAAACAGACACGTTTCTTTGTATTGTATTTATAATAGCAATTTAGAAGGTATTTGTTTTTTAAATAGTATGTTTGTGATGTGATTTGCAATTTATCTTCTTTTTCAAATTAAATAAATAGCATGACCACATTAATTTTCAAATAGACTCAACTTCACTTGTACAATAAAATTCTCTTACACAGAAATTCTTCTTTTAAAGATGAAATACATATCATATGTCCTTGGAGCTATGCCATGACTCATAACTCAACAATTATTATGGCTACCTAAAAAAATATTGAGAAATGCCTCTAGTCACATGCAATGCACATTTAATTTTTACTTGTAAAATTTAGAAATTTTTTCCATTTTGCATCTATCATGAATAACCTTCCCATAATTTTATTCTTAAAATTGTATGACCTTCGACATCGTGTTTCCGTGGACACATTATTTAACACTTATTAACATGCTTAGTTACTTCCATTTGTCTTTCCACTCCTTTATTTTTATTTCTTAATAAAACATGCTTCTTTATGCAACATCTTTTGCTTCTTCTTTTTTCTTGGTGATAATTTCTTTATATATTGTCTTCTTTATAATGGAACAAAAGAAAGTTTAGATTCTCTATTTTTAGAATGTGTAGATTGTATTAGTAGTAGTAGTAGAAGTCTACCATAATGTAATATATCGTATTCTTGAGGTTTCAGTAGTATGTAAATACGTTATTAACTCAAGATGATCATACTAATCTCTGTGGAGGAACTTTAAAAGAAAGAGAGACAAGAAATAAAAACGCATGGATCAAAAGAAGAATCTAAGTAAAATATTTATGGTTCTCTTAGTCCCGTTTATTGGAAAAATTCTACATTTTCTTCTAACATCTTATATTTTGATCCAAAAATCTTACCACATAACATGTCATTTCGTTGTACACATATATTAAGCTTTAGTTATGTGTGCGCATATATATATTATGTAGCAATGCATTATTACGACACATTTAGATTATTGGAGCACGTTTGATTACAGTAATAGCAATTATAGTCTATTACAATATTTAATTGCAGTAATAGCTATTCCGAAAATTCATGTCTTTATTTTCACTCACTCTATCAATTTAGATTATTAATTATAACTAAGATATATATTAATTATAATCATATTGTAGTAGTTATGTCAAGATAACATCAATTATACTTATCTTGAATTTAATGACATCTTATATGATTAATAAATAAAATTGTTAAATAACAGGTAAATAGTCAATCAAAGAGTGATTATGTTATCTTAATAGTACGTAATTATTTATTATGTTAGAAATTATATATAACATACTAATTAGCATAATATTAGTTGCTCCCTATTAGGTACAGTTATCTAATTTTTTCAAAAAAATTACATTATCCATAACATAATGAAAATCTTAATTACTAATTACATTAATTAATGCTCAAATGTGATATAATTATGTCAATCATACAATCAGTTATGTAATTGATATTTTTAAGTTTTACGGAATCCCATATTACATAATTAAGTTAAAATCAAAATCATGAATTAATTATTAAATTATAAGATAATTTTTTTTATTAAATTGCACTATTTTGATGATATATGTTGCATTGCACTCATTATTGGCTATTAAAATGGTAATCGTTATAATATCAGATTTATTTTAATACAATCACATGTTATGTTCTTAATTTTAATTATAATGATAAATAAATTATTAGAAGATAAACAAATGTGATGCGATATATTATATAATCAATAAATTCTATGTGGTCATAAACTTATGAATCATGATAGATTATTAAAGTGATAATCACTCTAATTATGATTTAGGCGTATTTTAGTAATTTTAAATGCTATTTTCCCCTTATTTACATATGTCGTTTATGAAAACAAAGATTATAATAATTATTACATTACCAATCAGCATATAGATATTACAACTTTATCACATTTCAGCATTATAGCTATTACATAACAGCCTTACTCCATTACTGCACCCATACGGGCTATTAGTGTAAGTCGTTGAATACCACTCTAGTTATTGCAAATTCATCAAATTGAGAAGAATATAGAAGATCGAGATCTAAAACTACAGTGCGCAATTGAATCTAGAAGTATTTTGAGTGTTAAATGTCTAAGTAAGATATTTATGCCTCTATTAGTCCCATCTAAAAGTATATTGAGTGTTACTAGGGACGACCACTATGATTGGAAAGGTGTCCCATTGGGACTCAAAAATAACCATCCTCACAAAAAAAAAAATTAACAGGCTTTACAAGTAGATGAATTAATAAAATTGTCCATCATAGAAGGGGAAAAAATATGTTTAAAGGGCTCTATCACATGACAACATAAACTTCAATAGTAAACATAACGATGTGTATAATAAGTGATAGCCGTTATGATTGAAACTTCTATGGATACTCATTATGAGAAAATATTTTGTCATATTTTATAAGTAAATTATAATAAAAAACGATAAAAAATAGGGTTAATACCTTGAAAAACCCCAAACTGGTACACCTGTGACAAATTTACCCCAAACTATTTTTTTGACCACCAAAAACCCCAAACTGGTATATCTTTGACAAATTTACCCCAAACTGGTACACTTGTGATAAATTTACCCTCTGTTAATTTTCGTTAAATGTTATTGTCAAATTATTAAGTTAAATGACATGTGACAATTGACTAGTATACCAATTTGGGATTTCATGCTCCGTTTGTCACAGTTTACAATTTTTGTAATTTTATTGAGGTATTAATCCAATTTAGCGGATGGTATATTTGTCACAAATTTACCAGTTTATGATTTTTTTTTCGGTCGAATAAATTAGTTTGAGATAAATTTGTCGTAAATATACCAGTTTTGGATTTTTTATGGTCAGTCGAGGTAAATTTGTCACCGAGATGTATCGGTTTATGATTTTTTATGATCATTCGAGGTAAATTTGTCACAAGTGTACCAGTTTGAAGTTTTTCATGGTATTAACCCTAAAAAATTTATATAAAATGATAGCTCGTATTCAACAAATAAATTATAGGAATGTACTAAATATGTGCTAAATAAATTGCTTGCAAAGGGTTAAATAATGTAGAAATATTACTATACCGGGTAGTCAATATTAGACAAATAAAATATAGATAAACGAATCACACTATAGCCATATTTAGCAAATGATGATATTAAATTAACTAAACCTTTTTTTTATAATAAAATGATCACTAAGAGTTGAACATGATAGTGAATATTTGACAAACAAACGTTATTAGTGAATTAAAAGAAAATTTATCCATCATCACAAAAATAAAAAATAATATTAGCAAATTCATAGAAAAATTATCTACTATTGTGGAAAGTCAATAGAATGAAACTAATATATGTTTAGAGGGTTACATTGCAAGATTGTGCATATATCTTAACTAAATATGAAAGTCACATCAGCAAATTGACTGAGCTGACTATTGGTAGACAAAAGAACTTGATTGCACAAACTGTGAAAGATAAATGACTACATTATAAGAAAAAAAAATAGATGGGGGACTAAATCGGATAAATAACAGTACTTAGAAGACTAAAGTATACCTAACCCCAATGTTAAAAAGGACGTGGCCAAGATAATAGCTAATTGGTAATCACCATAAATGAACGGAGGTCTCGTTTCTCATAGCGAACAAAACATAAGAAGTCAATACTCAGTAAAAGAAGAAAGAAAGAAAAGACCTGATAAGAAATCAAAGCAAAAATTCAAACGTCAAACACGTGCATCAAACCTAAATGTGGGAAAAGCTTGGCCGCCAACAATTTATAGAAGTCAGCTTTTTTTTTTAAAAGTGCTCTGTTAAACATTATATTTCTATAATTTTGTAGTTGCATTGAAGTTACCGGAAGAGATTGTCCCCATCACTATATAAAATCAATAACCAAGAAATTGCTCCTCGATTAAGTTCCAAAATCAGGTGAGAACAGCAATTAATCGGAAGAGCTCTTTTGCTACTAGAAGCAACAATTTTTTACACTAAATTTTATCTTCTTTTTTTTTTTTTTTTTTCCACTAAATTTTATCTTAAACATGAAAGAGAAAATGAACTCCCATTCACTAACTAAGACAAGTAGATAAAACTCTTACCTTGTTATTGTCAATCACATCTGCAGCTTCCTCATTATTCCATAATCTGCTACGATTTTGAGGATCCCTTTTATTTTCTAGACGAACAATTTCCCTTCCAAAATCTCTCAATTGATCATGCATCATTAGATTGCCGTCTTTTCAATTTTAATTAGGGACATAAGACTCAATACTTCAATCCCCTTCTCTGGAAAAAAACCACAGTCATCCCACATATAAGTCGGACTTTTTTTAGATGATTCAATAAAAAAACATGCTATATCCAAAAAAATCTGTTGCTCTTCATATTCCAATGCATTGTAACTTATCCTCAATGTCTTTTGCACTTCCTTCTCGGGTACTTTCTTTAACTTCTTTAATGTATCTTTCCATACTTTTTTTGTCTTTCCACATAAGAATGAACCTATAATTTCAAGAGCTAAGGGAAGCCCTCCAGTAGTATATACAACATCACGGAGATAACTTCATAATCTCTTTGAGGAGAATTCTTTCTAAAGGCATGTCTTTTAAATAAAATCAATGATTTATCCAAAGGCAACTCATTGAGTTGGTACATGTGGTCTGCCCTAGCCTCATCAAGAATCCTCTTGTTTCTAGTTGTTATGATGACTATACTTCCAGCTTTAAACCAACTTTTGTCTCCGACCAGCGCATTCAATTGAGTATTATCATTTATATCATCAAGAATAATGAGTACTTTCTTACTTATAAATCGAGATTTGATGACACTCTTTCCTTCATACACATTAGACACATCATATGGACTTCTCAATATATCGTAAATGAGCTGCTTTTGTAGGTATTCAATACCCTTGCGCATAGATGTTTCTTGTACATTTGCCATGAAGCTATGATGTTCAAACTGAATAAAGAGATTGTTGTACAAGACCTTTGCAAGAGTTGTCTTACCGATACCGCCCATTCCATAAATTCCAATAATCCTTGCATCATTAAATTTGGGATCTATCAAGCTCATGATGTCTTCCACCCGCTCATCAATTCCAACGAACTGTTCGGGAACAATGAGTTGAAAAGTTTTTCTTAACTCCATCATAACTCTTCTAACAACCGATTTAACCAATGTGGCTTCATGCCTATAAGATAACAATATAAGTTTCAATAAATGATGGCAATATTGATATTCTTTTTCAAGATCTAGATATGAAAAACTAAACAATGTTTTGGTGGAGAATTATGTACCCATTATCAAATTTCTCTGATTCCCATCCTTTCAGATGGCTGACTTCTTCTAGTGCTTTTTCCCATTCCTTCACAATCATGTCACCCAAATTCTTTCTATTTGCATTGATAGCATCTCTGAATCTCCCTGTAGGATGCGACACCTGCGACGGTTCAACTTTGTAAAATATGGGCAACACTAGTTGGCCTTTGCTTCTCTTGCACTTCAACATCTGAGTCAGCTCGCGAAGGCACCATTTGCTGGAATCATAGTTCTCCGAGATAATCGCGATTGAGATCTTAGACTGCGTAATACTGTAGAGAAGTTCTGGACCAATCTCCTCACCAAAACGGAGCTCATTATTGTCTCTAAATACATGAATTCCTGCGTCAACATTATAAAAGACTAGTATAAAGATGATCTTTTTGGGCCTTCATAATCATCTACACATGGAGAGGACGATGAGGAAAAAGCCCCGGGATTCGGATCTTCTGAATGAGTGGGTTCATAATCCTTTCCTTCTATCTTTTTGGTTCCGCCTTCATACTCACCTACAAGTCAAGAACGGATCTTCTGAATGAGTGGGTTCATAATCATTTCCTTCCATCTTTTTGGTTCCGCCTTCATAATCACCTACAAGTGGAGAGGACGATGAGGAAAAGGCCCCGGGATTCGGATCTTCTGAATGAGTGGGTTCATTTCTTTCCATGTCAAGAGAATTGGAGGAGCATAGCCTCCAAAGGCAGTAAAAGAGGTTGAGGAAGACGCCCCACATGTCAAGTCTTTTAGGCTCCGCCTCTGTAGTCACCTACAAAGGCAGTGAAAGAGATTGATGGAGCAGAGCCTCAAAGGAAATCAGGAAACACTGAAGAGAAATATGGAATCCCACATCTGGGAATTGCTGAAATGTCTGTCAAAGCTCAATTTGTGGCTACATTCAAACAAAAATAAAGTGTGATTGACCAAATAGGAGATTGATCGAGCGGAGCTTTGAAAAAAAAAGGGCTAGATTTCACATTCCAGATCTTGGAATGCAGAAATATCTCCAAGAACTCAAACCGAAACTCATCTAAAGAAAATGGAGCAATCGAATACCTGAGGAGTGCTCAAACCACACAATCCACCCACTGCTGCGATCTTCGCCTGTTCTCAGCCTTCGACGTCGGATTCACTGTACTAAAATCCCTCTACCGTGCGTGCTTAAACAATGCTGAGTTATTGGCGTCCAACTGTCCCAGACCCTTTTATCCTCGAAAACAAAGTAGAAATTTGCCTCGTGGATTCTGCCTATGTTGTCTCTTCAAGCGGACCCACGTCGCTCCTCCTTTCCTCTTTGCTTGACCGCTGCGACGGTCAGCTGCTCTGAAACCGAAGCCCACAAGTGGCCCCCGCCTCGCATCTCGAGGATGTCTTTGGCCATTGGGGATGTACCGAATTGCCCCCTCGAGCTCACGTGGCGCACGGTCCGAGCGAGTTCCCGGTTTGGACTTTCGGAGCGATTTCTTTTGGCTTTTGAAAAAGGAGATGGGAAATACGCAACGCTCCCCAGTGCTAACTGAGGCAGCGCTAACGGAGGTGGTTCTATTTTAGCCTTTTTCTCTAGTGACTAATGAGGTGCATTACCTCTTTTTAAATAAAATAAAATTTTGGTATGCAACCCTTTGGTAAAAACTTAGGTTGCACTTAAAAATATAATGGATGTTTAACATTTAAAAAATTAAAAATAAGTATATTATTTAAGTTAAATTACTAAAATAATTGTATAATTACCTATGTGATGGTATTTACATATTTGGAACCTCTCAAGTGCTTTCTATTAACAAAAGTTTGATTGTGACAGTTGTTAGGGAATAGAAAGTAAAAATTAGTATACGAAGACTAGATACGCAATGTGTGTTTGGTTCCTTACATTTGTAAGCATAAACTATTTCATATTTGGAGACTTGTTCTTACCCAATACTTTGCATTAATGGAGAATTTGTTGATATGTGAATTTAAATTGTTAAGATCTGAAATATATTCAACAACGTACTCTAATAATGGCTTAACACAAATGATTGCACAAGCAATTTCAAGTCAAACCTTATGTACCATAACTAGACTTTCAACTCGACTCAACTTTTTTTTTTTATCTTTTTTTGGGCCAATTCTGAACTTAATTCATCTGTGAAAAATAAGCTGCGAGTACATGCTCGGTTAGATAAAACTGAAAAATAATTACTGAAAAATTTTGAGTGCTGAATTTCAAATATGGACCATTTTAAGTACATGCGGAAGGTACGGGGAACCTATGCACATGCCAGCACGACTTGATTATAAAATCGGGGTGTGGAAAGTATTGTTTTACTGATAGTGTGGCACACAACAGATGGGGCTTTCTTTTTCCCTCATCTCTTCTGGCGATGGCTTGACGGACTGATATTATTACTCGAGCGCACTTATTGGGTTTTGTCGTTTTTTTATCGGTCATTTATTTATTGGATGGGGTATTTGTCACTGTCATTGTTATCATAATCACTTAAACAAGGTTATATTTGAGTATTACACTTAATATCTTAGCCATTAGTATGTGTATATATCTTTAATAAAGAAGGTAATGCAAATGAAGCAATCTTAAGGTATTCTACAACTTTTTAGCCATTTTGCTTTGTTGGAATGTAAGAGCTGTTCTCTCTTTTAATATTCATGATCCAATAAATATAAATCCTCCTCATATTAATGAAAAAAAATGGAGAAGAACAACTCATGCTCGTTATAGTTGTTTATCATTAGTGATTGGATATTATGAACCAACTATACTATAAAGTCATGACGTAGACTAATTATTTTGCTTTATAATATTGCATCATAACCAATTAGTGCATCATAGCCAATTGTTTAAATTTTTTTTTTTTTGTTTCCTACGTAGAATCTATGTTGTTAGCATCTTTAATGTACTACCTCAAATTACAAATGGAAAAAAAAGTGATAAATTAGTGGATATTGTAGTTCATAAGTATGACAGTTTACTGGTTATGTGTTTCATTATGAAAAGAATAAGCAAGTATATGCATATAATAAAAATCAAATAGCAAAGAGAAAGCAAAATAAAGTTTAGGGAAGAATATGAAATGCAATATCTTTCGTGTTATAAAGTTCATTTTTTCCTGCTTATTGTGCTTTTACTAACTTTCCGTGTGATCAATGGATGTAATCGGGGCAAAATAAATTTTATAAATTGTTTATGTTGTCGAGAGAAAAAATATATGCACACTCAAAGCTGCTCAAGAATAAAGAAGTGTAGCAACAAAGGATGAAATTAGTGAGGTGCTAGACTTTTATTGGTTTGAAAGGCAAAATATTTAGAGTGAATGAACCAACCTTCCATTATTAGAAAAAATAATGGAAATTTGTCTACCTAGCTAGGGTTCCTTCTTCATACCAAGATATAATATGATTATTAGTGACTATTTGTGCAAAGTCCATAATTACCTACTACTCTATGAAAATGTGTATTGCAACTTTTATATTGTGTTTTAGCAAATACTTCATAGTTAGAGTACCTCTAAAGTTACCATAGTTTAAAGTAAAATATGTTTTATCACGTACAAATATTGCAACACTTCACAATACAGCACAATTACGTTTTAATTAATAGTTATACCAACATAATTGGGACCGGAAAAAAAATTTATTAGTCATTTATGTTGTCCAGAGGAAATATATATGTTTGCCCACCGCTGTGACCTCCACCAATTCTCAGTCTCCAATGTTGGATACGCAACGCTCTTTAGTGTGCGTGCATGAGCAACGCCGAGCAACGCAGAACTGTGTGGAAGGTGTTTTGATTTAAAGTGAGAATAACGTTACCTTGACTTGACTTGACTTGAATTGCCTTTCTCATTAATAAAGAAATAGAGAAGAAAACCAAAGGAAAATAATTGCACGCGTAATTTCTGCAGCATTTTGTAGAGGGTGCGCGGAACCATCCTGTGCAAGTGCTTCTTGACTCTACTTGCTTCTTTTTTTTTATTAATAAAAGAAAAGGAAAAGAAAACTAACCAGCGGGACTCCCATGCTAGGTTGCGTGGACACTCTCTAGGACCCTTCATGTCGTGTCTAATACTCCAACACGCTCCGACACGCGGTCAACTGCCTTTGACACGCTCCGACACACGAGTCGGAAATTCCGACATGTGAATCCAACACGCACAGGGTTATTTTTACAAATTTCCAAAACTTTTGGGGTTTAAATATAAATATATGAAAAAAATTAAAAATAATAATAATAAAAGCTAAAACAAATTTCTAATACTCGTTTAAAGATGTTGGGGTGCTTGAAGTTGCAAACTTTTCACTTGATAAGCTGAAGATGGAGTCTATTTTTTTTTTTCTTTTTTAGAAGAAGTGGATAATGTGGATAAATGATTTTTTTGTTATATTTGATGTTGAAATGTTCATTGTTTTTTTTTCTTATTGTTAAATTTTAAATTTAATAGTAGAACGTGGATTGCTTGTTTTTTCCTCCAAGTTTTATGGATTATTACAATGAAATGTAGTTGAATTTGTCAAATTAAAACAATGAATGATATTAACAAATGTATGATTAATGTTTTTAGTATAGATTAATTCTAGGCTATTTTATAGTTATTTATGCATTTATATATTAAAATATTTATTTGATATATAACGTGTCGGAACATGTCGAAATTCTCTACTTTTGAGAAATGACGTGTCGACGTGTCGTGTCGTGTCGTGTCGCATGTCGCGTGTCCGTATCGGTGCAACCTGGCTCCCATGCTCCTTGTGCTAATAGACATCAGTCAATCACAAAAACATATTCTGACATAAATGTCGGTAGGACCCTCTATTAAGATATTCGAATCAGGAAAGTTCATTATTTTCGATCCAAAATCAACTTTTTTTTCTCTCTCACCAGAGATTCCTCCAAAAAAAGTACGTAATGCTGAGTTGCCATCGAAACGGTCCAAGACGCATGCTACATGAAAAAAGAGAAAAGTGCCAAAAAAGTCATAAACCTTTTGCCTTTGTGCCAATTTAGTTTTAAACCTTTTTTTGGTGCCAATTCAGTCCTAAACCTTTTTAAGTTGTGCTAATTTAGTCCTTTACGGTCAATTTTGGCCAGATTTTGATGACGGACGTCGGCCGGCTGACGTGGCATGATCGGCACCGACGTGGACAACTTTTAATAATATTTTAATATTTTTTAAAAATATTTTTTACTTTTATTTTTATTTTTTTTATTTTTATTTTTTTTTATTTTTCCTCCAACCGTCGCCGAGGTCCAACAACCGGCCGAAGCGACCACCGGCAAGGGCGAGGGCCGGCGAGGGCGAGCCTCGCCCATGGCCGCCTCGCCAGATCAGGCAATGGGCGACGCTCGCCCTTGCCGAATCTGGCGAGGCGAGCCTCGGCCACGGCCGACGAGGTCGAGCCTCGCCAGCCCTCGCCTGATCTCGCCAAATCAGGCCATGGGTGAGGGCCGACGAGGCTCGACCTCGCCGAGATCCGGCGAGGGCGAGCCTCGCTAGATCCGGCCATGGGCGAGGCTCACCCTCGTCGAATCTGGCGAGGTCGAGCCTCGCCGGCCCTCGCCGGCCATGGGCGAGGCTCGCTTCGCCAGATCCAACAAGGGCGAGCCTCGCCCATGGCCTGATCTCGCGAGGCGGCCATGGGCGAGGCTTGCCCTCGCCGGCCCTCGCCCATGGCCGGCGAGGCTCGACCTCACCAGATCCGGCAAGGTCGGCCTCGGCCTTGCCGGCGGTCGCTTCTGGCCGTCGCCGGGCCTCGGCGACCGGGAGGAAAAAGACAAAAATTAAAAAATAAAATATAAATATTTAAAATATTTATAAAAAAATATTATTAAAATATTATTAACAATTGTCCACGTCGGCGCCGATCATGCCACACCAGCCGGCTGACGTCCAGTCAATAAAATCCGGCCAAAATTGGCCGGAAATGACTACATTGGCACAACTTAAAAAGGTTTAGGACCGAATCGGCACCAAAATAAGGTTTATGACTAAATCGGCACAAAAGCAAAAGGTTTATGACTTTTTTGGCACTTTTCTCCACCAAAAAAGGATAATTATTGCACACTAGTATCATGCGGAAGGTACGTGTGAATTTTGACTTGACTTGCTTTTTTTAATGAGTAAAGAAATAGAACCGAAGACCAATCCAACCATCAATTCTTATTGTGTCGATTGCGATAATGCCTACTCTCTCTCTCTCTCTCTCTCTCTCTCTCTCTAGCATGGATGTGCAGCATGGCTTTGCAGGATTACTGTCCTATCCGACTTAAAATCACGAAGATCCCTTGCTCGCGCGTATTAGTGCGTAACGATCATGACATGCATATTGACATATAGTTATGAAAAGGAGACCTATTTTATCATAAAGTCAGAAGACGACCACCAAATTCGTGTGCGTAGAATCATCTCGTTATATGTCGTTTAAGGTCAATTGAAGATTCAATGCGGACATTATACCAAATATTGGAATCGGGTGAGACCCTATATAGAATATCGAGAAAATTAAAAATCGATATGATAGTACATATGGGCAGGTTTGTTTATACTTGCTTGGACAAGTTGGACGAATTACGATGATTGCATAATTAACAACTGATTGAGTTGTTGCCTTATGTTAGATCCATCTCTATACACACCCTAAATAATCCAAACATTTTGATTGGCATCCGGCTATAATATGTGAACAATGAAATTCATAGATTTTGAAACTTCTACCAAGTGTGTGTGAAGTGTTGATCGAAATTTGAGATTCATAACGTTTGACTCGATTTCTGAGTTAAATATGTTTTTGTTAACATGTTTAATAGGTACAAATGGAAAAGAAAAACGAGACATGGAAACATAGTAGATGTTGCAGTTCTCAAGGACAGTGGGAAAAGTATCAAAAAAGTCCTAAACCTATTGCATTGGTACCAATTCAGTCCTAAACTTTTCAATTGGACCAATTTAGTCCTAAACCTTTTTCAATTGGTACCAATTCAGTCCATCCGGCCAATTTTGGCCGGCTGGCGCTGACGTGGACGTCGGCCGGTGACCGGACGCTAACGTGGCAATTTTTATGATTTTTTTTTTATGATTTTTTCGATTTTTTTATTATTTTTATTAATTTTTTTTCTTTTTTTCCTTTTGCCTTTTCTTTTCGGCGGTCCGGCAAGCCTCCGGTGAGGCTCGCCGCCACCGGGCGAGGGCCGCGAAGCCCTCGCCGCTGCCGGCGAGGGTCGCGGCCCTCGTCCGGCCTCTCCCGTGGCCGCCGGCGAGGCCATGGCGGCCATCGCCAGGCGCGAGGCGAGGGCCGCGAAGCCCTCGCAAGCCGACGGCGAGGGTCGCAGCCCTCGCCTCCGCCCGGCGATGGCCGCCATGGCCTCGCCGGCGGCGGGCGAGGCCGCCGCTTCGCCGCGGCAAGGCCGGGCGAGGTTGGCCTCGCCCAGATCCGGGCTGGCGAGGGCTTTGCGGCCTCGCCAGCGGCGGGCGAGGCCGCCTTCGCCCGCGGCAAGGCCAGGGCGAGGCTGGCCTCGCCAGATCCGGCGAGCGAGGGCCGCGAAGCCCTCGCCGGCCCGCCGGCGAGGGTCGTGGCCCTCGCTCGCCGGATCCGGGCGAGGCCGGCCTCGCCGGCCTTGCCGCGGGCGGCGGCCTCGCCGCCGCCCGGCGAGGGTCGCGGCCCTCGCTCGGCCTCGCCCAGGGCCGCGGGCGAGGTCGAGCGAGGGCCGCGACCCTCGCCGGCGGCAAGCGAGGGCTTCACGGCCCTCGCCTCCGCCCGGCGATGGCCGCCATGGCCTCGCCGACGGCCTGGAGAGGCCGGACGAGGGCCGCGACCCTCGCCGGCGCGGCGAGGGCTTCACGGCCCTCGCCCGGTGGCCGGCGAGCCTCACCGGAGGCTTGCCGGCCACCGCCGGAAAAGAAGAGGAAAAAGGAAAAAAAAAAAAAATTAATAAAAAATAATAAAAAAATCGAAAAAAAATCATTAAAAAATCAGAAAAATTGCCACGTCAGCGTCCGGTCACCGGCCGACGTCCACGTCAGCGCCGGCCGGCCAAAATTAGCCGGATGGACTGAATTGGTACCAATTGAAAAAGGTAAATGACTAAATTGGTCCAATTGAAAAGTTTAGGACCGAATTGGTACCAATGCAATAGGTTTAGGACTTTTTTTGGTACTTTTCCCCTCGAGCTTCAGTTCACTTCGATTACATATATCTTTATGTAAGAAATATAAAAGTATATCATGTAATAAAGGTTAAATAGCACTCAGTAAACAAATTAAATTTTTGGGAAAGAATATGAAATGCAATTTTTTTTTTCACATCGTAAAGTGTATTTCTTTTTTCTTTCCGACAATGATTTTAGAAATTAGTGGGTGTGCTGGATGGACAAATCCCTGCGTACGCTGTCCAGAGGAAAGATGAATGTTCGCCCACTGCTGTGGTCTTCACTAATTGTCAGCATTTTACTTGGCCTGCCTTGCCTTTTCTATCGAGAAGAGAAATAGAAAAGAAACCCAAAGGGCAATCATTACCAGCGTAATTTCCACTATATTTCGCAGATGGTGCCCGGGACCAACTTATGCTTCTTGACTTGACTTACTTTTTCTACCAATAAGGGAAATAGAAATGAAAACCAACGATCAATTCTCCTAGTGCTTCTTCACTTGACTTTGCTTTTTTTTCCCATTTAATAAGAGAAATAGAAAACTAACCAGCATAGCAATGCTCCCATTGTCCCGGTGCTAATATACACGAGCCAATCACAAAAACTTCACTCGTTGCATTATTATTTCCACAGCATTATGTGGAAGGTGCGTATTCTCCGCCAACTAATTTCAATAAAACTAAAAAAGTAAATTGCATATTGGCATATAATTTTGAAGAAGACCTATTTTATCATAAAATCATAATACAACCATCAAATTCGTGCATAGAGCTTCCTCATCACTGTTGTTTAATGCCCATTGAAGATTAGACGTGGAAATTTTACTAAAGACAAGAATCGGCTGAAACGCTATTGTTTGATGCAAATTGCGCAATCCCAAGATCTCCATAACCAAAACAAGAACACACATAATTGAGTAGAAAGATTAACTCACCTGTTTTGGGATCCATCGTTCCCGAAGCGGAAGCGAAAAACTGATGTTCTACACGCAAGTCATTCTCCTCTATTGCCCTCCGTATCACTGGCTCAATGAAATGGCCCCTCACCCTCTAGCGTTAAGTTAACGTTCCTTATGTGAGGATACGTGTGAAAAATTAGGGTTAGAAGAGAGACTTGAGCACTATTTATAGAGTTTCCAACCAGGTCCCCTTATTCAGACCAGACTCAACTCGGCCCAAACTAGCCAGCCACATATTAGACTAATTAAGAAACATTCTATCTCACCTTAGACCAACCCCGTAAAACGGTAAATTACAATATCAATTAATGTAGTCCACATTAGGAAAACTTTTACAGCTATGTCCCGGTTCAAATGGAGCTACAAGCATATTAGCACATTTAATCTAGTAACACTTGTGAAGAATCTACAATTTATGGATATTGATTATCGAGACAATTAAAAATGAATTGATAGTAAATATGGGAAAATTTGTTTGTCCTTGCTTGGGCAAATTGGATAATTATGACGATCTTTTTTGCACAATCAATAAATTAAATCCATCTCACAACGTAAGCAAGATGATTCTATCAACTGTTCTTTTTCCTTTTCATGGACTTACAAGGCCTTGTAGTTGGCCCCGCCCTAGTTGGTGGAATCTCGGGTTCATATTTGGGAATACATGTTAATGTCGAACCATCTCTTTACAAACCTTAATTAATCTGAACTTTGCGATTGACATCCTGCGACAATATGCAAACAATGAAATCCATAGGCCTGAAGCTTCGAGCAAGTGCCAGTGATGCTTCGATGGAAATTTGAGATCCAGCTCACTTGATTAGACTTACATTTTCTATGAACAACAAAATATAGAAAAGAAAATTAACGAGCAATACTCATTACAAGTCTCTATCATTTGAGATTGGATAGTATGAACTAACTATACTACAATATCATAACCTTGACCAATCACACTGTTAAAATATATTATCATAACCAAATGATCTTTAATACACTACCTCAATTTAAAAAAGAAAAAAAAACATAATAGGACATTATGATATGATGGACATTGTCGTTTATGAGGACGACATTTTACCGATTACATGTTTAATTATGAAAAAAAAAAATATACAAGATGATGCATATAATAATAATTACATTGTGAAAGATAAAACGAATTATATTTTGGGGAAGAATATGGAATGCAACTTTTTTGCATAGTAGAGCGCATTTATTTTTTCATAATGATGCTTCTAATAATTGGTGGGCATGGTTGATGGGTCAATCCCTCCCCAAGGGGGAAAAAATTGAAATCCTAGATGTATCAAGGAGGAGAAAAGTTCGTAAGTCATTTAGGGGCTGTTTGGCAACATGCCAAATAGTACCCAATTTTGATTTTTTTGTTCCCAGAAGTAGTTTTGGAACAGAACCGCATTTAGTAAAATTTTTGTTCCCGGGAACAGATTTGGAGTAGTATCAAGAATAAAAAAAAAAAATCAATTCTTGTTCCGGGAACAAAAAAAAGAATCAAAAAAGTGGAACCCTTCTCTCCTCTCCTCTATTGCCGTTCGCCACTGTCCACCACTGCCTGTCGTCGCCGTCCGACGCCGTCCGCTGCCGCCCGCCGTCTCCCGCCGCCATCGTCTGCCGATCGCCAGCAACCAGTCCAGTGAGCTCGCCGGAAGCTCGCCAGGCCAGGGCGAGGTCCGATGAGCTTGCTAGAGGCAAGCCCAACCATCGGCGAGACTCACCCAGCCCCGTCGATGGCCAAGCGGGTCTCGCCCAGCCCCGCCTATGGCCAAGTAAGCTTCGCCTAGCCTCGGCGAGGTCGGCCGGCCACCGACAAGGCCCGGCAAGGGCGGTGAGCCTCGCCTAAATGCCGGCGAGGCTTGGCCAACGAGGGCTGGCCTCGCCGAGGGCCGGCGACACTCCGGTGAGGTCGCCGACCTAAAGAAGAAGAAGAAGAAGAATAGGAGAAAAAAGAAAAAAAAAAAAAAAAAAGGAAAAAAGTATAAAAATTAATTAAAAATTAAAAGAAATTGATTTGGAATAGAATCAATGAGCACGGTGCCAAACGCAATTCTATTCCAAAATAAGAAATTTTGGACAAGATTACCAAATAGCTTAAAATGCTTAAAATCTATTCCGGGGAACAGAATAAAAAAGAATAATTTCTTATCAGAATTTACTCTCGAGAACTGAATCGTTATCAAACACGCTCTTAAGTTGTCTAGTCAAATGATAAATACTGGTTTAGACTCTTTGGAGGATCAAGAAGGGTAGCAAGAAAGGATTGAATTAGTGCGGTCCTAGATTTTACTAGCTTGTGAGGAAATGAACCAAACTCCTCATCATTTGGAAATATATATGAATGAGTTATTTAGATAAAAGAAAGATTAATGAAAGCAAAAGGGAATGTTTTCTTTTAAAATAATCATTTATATTGTTTATTATAATTAATAAACAAAGAAAAATTTCATTATCCATGAAAATTTTTAAATATAAATTGTCATTGACAATGAAAATATTTTTATTAATTAATTATTTCAAGTGATATAAGTAAATATAAGATTTATCATTTCAATAATCTACTTGTATCATTATATCTTTAAAATATTTTCTTATAAACTATTATTTATATTACTTGAAATAATTAATTAATAAAAATATTTTCATTGTTAATGATATTTTTTATCTAAACATTTTATTCATCCAAAGCGAAGACCTCTTGCCTTGCCTTTTCTATCAATAAGAGAAATAGAAAAGAAAACTGCAGGGCAATTATTGCATGCGTAATTTCCACTGAATATTGCAAGAGGTGCGTGGAACAACCCTATGCTTTTTGACTTGACTTTGATTTTTTCTACTAATAAGAGAAATAGAAAAGAAAAATAATTGTTGACACCTAAATTTTACCAATCATGTAGAAAATTAGGGATTAATTTTCAAATCCTAGCAAAAAAAAAACAATTTTCACTAAATTGATTGCATATTAGCATTATAAATATTTGCATCACTAATGGGCTTTAAAATTTTCCAAATATTTTGTCATCAAAAATGAAAGAAAAAAAAGGGAATAAGAACAAATATTATCATTATTGAAAATTATGATCATTAAAAAAAAAAGAGAAAAAAAAAAAGGGAAAGAAAATCGAATAGGGCCGACCCGGCCCCCCACCTCCTCCTCCTCCTCCTTTTCCTTCTTTTCGCGCGGACTGGCCCAGCTCCTCTCATTTCGGCCCAGCCCGCGCGTGGGTCGTCTCCCTCCCTCACGCCCTCACGTTGGTTTTGCTTTTGCAGGAAAGAAACGGACAAAACAGAGAGGGAGGCAGAGGATCGCGAGGACGGGCGACAGCGTGATGCGCGGATCGGGGCCTGGCCGGCCAGCGAGCTGGTGATGGCAGAGGCCATGCGCGTTGGCCAGTGGCCCTCAAAAGGGAGAAGGGGGTCTTCGTCGAGAGGGGAAGGGAGAGAGAATTCTGGTTTTCCTGCAGGTTTTGGCCCCGAGAAGGGGAGAGAGACCGAGAAGGAGGGAGAGCCCAAGAGAAAGGAGTCCTCCAGCCGTCTGGCCGCGCCCAAAGCTCTCTCAACGGCTCCCAGACGGACCATCAGGCCTACTGTCCCTGTTTTCCCCAAGCTACATCCGAGGTAGGCCGTGAGCTTGAGTCTTGTTTGTCTTCTCTCGGCTCGCGCACGTCAAGTCCTCGAGGATTCGGGCTCGGAGGAACGTGAGGCGACCGGACCTGGTCCGATCCATAGAGTTCGCCCCTGATTCGGGTTTGCCGAACCAGACCATCGTGCCCATTTCGTGCGAGTCTCTATCCTCATTCATGATGTATCTTGCTGTTGTTGGATCATTGTCTGCTCATCGTCATGCGTCCTGGTCCTTGTCCGAAATTCTATCGTGCTCTTGTTCGTTCCTCAGATAGCGTATGCGACATGTTTGATGAAATGCCTTATAGAAAACCGAGAATCAGTTTTTGCTTAAACTCGAGATTGACATATCCTTGCTTCTCTGCTCGCTGAATCGTGCTTGTTTTGATCATGTTTGTGGTGTTTTTATATGATTTTCGCCTAAGAATCGTATACCGTCGAGTGGGTGTGGTTTTTCTTCGCGAGTGGATGAATGGCCGCCGTAGTTCGTGGTTGTGGGTGGTCGATGCCGGTCGGGATGGACGACCGGCGGACGGCAGTGCTTCGGCGTTGAAAGAGTCGTTGTCCGTTCCGGGCCGTATCAAAGAGGGAGCTTCGGGCCTGCAGAAGGTACGTCGGGAAGAAGACCAGAGAAGAGGAGAAGAAAATGTAAAGAAAAAGAAAAGAAAAGGAATTAAATAAAATTAAATAAAATTAAATAAAATATTAATATTACAAAAAAAAAGTTTTAGGAAATTGTTTTTTTTTTTTTTTTTTTTTTTGGTGACCGGGAACCCCCGCACGCCGTCAGCGTGGAGTAAACCGCGGGGAGACACGCTTTTAAAACCACCACCCACGTGCCCTAGGCAAGGCATGGCTGGAATTAAATCCAGGACGACGCAGCGAGTCGAACGCAGGACCTCTCGGCTTAGTCCTGGATGCTCAACCACTACGCCACCACCACGGGTGGTGTTTTAGGAAAGTGTTAATACTCTGTAAGATCTCAAACTGGTATACCTATGACAAATTTACCCCAAAACCCTAAACTGATAAACTTTTGACAAATTTACCCCAAACTAGTACACTTGTGACAAATTTATCATCTGTTAGTTTTCGTTAAATTTTATTGTCAAATTATTAAATTAAATGACACATGACAATTGATTGATATACCAATTTAAGATTTTACGCTTCATTCATCACATGAGTTTACAATTCTTATGATTTTTTTGTAGTATTAATTCAATTTAGCGAGATGATATATTTGTCACAAATTTATCAATTTGGGGTTTTTGTGATCGTATAAATTAGTTTAGGGTAAGTACAGTTTAGGTTTTTTATGATCGTCGGGGTAAATTTGTCATAAATATACCAATTTGGGATTTTTCAAGATTAAAAAAAATAGTTCAAGTAAATTTATCATTAATGTATCAGGTTTGAGATTTTTCGGGATATTAACCCTTTAAGAAATAGTTTTTAATTATGTTGGGTGCAAGTTGTTGGATCGGGTCAATGGGCGGATCAGGTTTATGGGTTTGAACCCGTTTTCCGAATATAATATTTTAATATTTAAAATATATATATATATATATATATATATATATATTTCAAAAATTCAAGAAAATAAAAAGAAAATTCAAAAACTTCCTGAAAATTTTAAAAACTTTTAGATAACATTTAAAAAATTAAAAAAAATTGAAAATTAAAAAAATTTCAGAAAATATTTAAAAAAATGCTAAAATTTTTAAAAATTTTAGAAAATATTTTTAAAAATCGAAATTTAAAAAAATTAAAAATAAATTAAAAATAAAGAAAATTTCAAAAATTTTCAGAAAATTCCAAAATTTGGAAAATTTTTTAAAATCAGTAATAATTAGAAAAATAATAAAAATTATAAAATTATAAAATTATAAAAATCCAAAAAGATTATAAAATCAAAATTTTTGGAAAATTCAAAAATTCAATTTTTTCAAAAAAATCGAAAAAAAATATATATTTTTTTTAAATTAGAAATCCTTAAAAAGTTTTAAATTAATCTTTGGATTATTTTCTCTTGAAAAGTGGAAGTTTTTAAATTTAGAATTACATTCAAGGTTGACCAAGCCCTTAAGGTTCTACCTTAGGGTTACAATTGTCCTTAGAGATAAATGCCATTGATTAAGTAATATTCATACATTTATTTTGGCTTTCCTTTAGTCTAGTTAGGATTAGCATTTATCTTTTCTTAAGTGTTAAGTCTTTGTTATCCCATGAAATGTATTTAATACTTTCCTTGGTTGCTGACTATTACATTAAGGATTGTGCACTTACATGACCACTTCACATGTCGGTAGATATGTCTAAAATTAATCCAAACAACTTAGCAAAAATCATTTTTCTTTTTTTAAATGAATAAGATTAGGTACCGAAATAGCACTAACTGGTTAATTAGTGTAATCAATTCTCTAACCCTAGATTTTCTAGTTGTGTAGGAAATGAGGTATTCTCACATGCCTCACTTGGTTTCTAGCTAAAACTAACAAGCTAGTGGCGACTAAACCCGTTAAACTGATGGGTCGAGTCGGGTTTGGGACAAGTCATAAATGTTCCGACCCAAATCAACTAATTTAACCCGTTTATGACTCATTTATTATGGTGCAAAAATTTTTACTCATACACGACCCGACCCATACTTGACCTATACCGATCATTTAACTAAACCTAATAAAACTTATTTCTTTTGAATTTAAAAAAAAAATGGTATTGCCAAAATACTTCTATGCAATAAAAATTTAATGGATAATTTTTATAACTTTTTTAAAATTGAATTTTTAATTATTTCTTATTTTTTAAAAATTGAATTTTTTTTTTTAAGAATGTATATTTTTTCTTTTTTCTTTTCTCGTTTTCTTCTTCTTCAGCCAACCGCCATCCACGACAATGGTCGGCGACCGGCCACAGGTGAGCCTCCAACTCGCCGAGCTCACTAGACACCAACGAGCCCGAGGCTCAAGCCTCGCCTAATGTCGGCAAGGCCTCCGCCTCACCAAATCGACAGGCTTGAGGTCACTTGATATCAATGAGCTCAAGTTTCACTAGATCATCAAGGCTCGAGCTTCACCAATGTCAGGCAAGCTTGAGCCTTGCCGAATCTAGCCAACTCAAGCTTGCTTGACGCCGGTGAGCTTGAGCCTCGCTTGGCCAGTCATCGTGCTAGCCACTGGCTAAGGAAGGAGGAAGAAGAAAGAAAAAGAAAACAAAGAAAGAAAAAAAGAAAAGAAAATTGAAATACAAAAAATAATTATAATTTTGATTTTTATAAAAAAAATAGTTTTAAAAAGTTAAAGAGGGAAGAGAGAGATTGTGAGGCTTTAGTTATAAATGGGTTGTAAGTCTAACTCATTTATTTTAAACCTTCAATTTTTAAACCCATTTAATTAGTTTCTTTAAAAAATAAGTGACTCACTGATTTAAATGGGTCATATGTAGGTCTAAGACCCATTTTGCCAACTCTAGTGGCGACTCCTTTAAAAACATTTTTTAGCGTCAATTTGAATATCTATTGACGCGAAAAGTATGGGCTTGAGAGAGCCCATGCCTAATCATGGACAGTAGGCCTGTCTTTAAAGCAATATTCCTAAACCTATTCCCTCTTCCGAGGGGTAAGTCGTGACACTAACCAACATAGCAATTCACCCATGCTCCCGGTGTTAATATACATGGCTCAATCACAAAAACATCACTCTTTGGATTATTATTTCCGTGGCATTATGCGGAAGGTGTGTATCCTCCACCAACTAATTTTAATAAATAAATAAATAAAGCAGATCACGAGAACATTTAATGATAATGATATGCTTATTGGCATATAATTTTGAAGAAGATACCTATTTTATCATAAAATCAGAATACAAACCCTTGTAAAGCCATCTCTTTTCTGCTGTTCAATGGCCTTTAAAAATTAGACCTGAAATTTTTACTAAAGATGGGAATCGGATGAGACTCCATATCCCAGTTTGCATGGAGTTACAAGCATATTAGCACATTTAATATAGTAACAATTCAGAAGAATCTACTACATGGATATTGGATTATCGAGATAATTAAAAATCGATTGATTAAAAATATGGGATGATTTGTTTGTCCTTGCTTGGGCAAGTTGGACAATTATGACAATTTTGTTTATACAATCAACAACTAATTGAGTTGCTACATTATGTTAAATCCATCTCACAACCTAAATGAGATAATTTTGGTCAACCTTCTTTTTCCTTTTCACAGACTCCGAAGGCCTTGTAGTTGGCCCGTCATCTTGGGTTCATATTTGGGAATACATGTTGATGCCACACTATCTCGGCACAAATCTTAAATAATCCAAACTTTGCAATTGACTTCATGCAACAACATGTGATAAATGAAATTTATAGATCTAAAGCTTTGAGCAAGTGCATGTGAAGCTTTTATTGAAATTCGAAAGCCAGCACATCTGACTGGACTTGCATTTTTAATTAATAATAAAATATAGAAAAGAAAATTAACGAGCAATACTCGTTATAGGTCACTGTCATTAGCGAATGAATAGTATGAACTAACTATACTATAATGTCACAACCTTGACCAATTACACTGTCATAAATATATTATCTGAACCAAATGGTTACTGTTTGTTTCCTAAGCAGAATAAAATTTGTTAAGATGTTTAATACCCTACCTCAATTTATTAATAAAAAAACAAAAAAAAAAAACAAAATAAGGCATGTTAATGTGGTGGACAATGTAGTTCATGAGAATGATAGTGTACTGGTTATGCGTTTCATTATGAGAAATAAACAAGAAAATGCACATAACAATGATGATTTTTTTTTTTTTGGTTGAAAAATAACAATGATGATTACATAGTGAAAAAAAAAACGATATATATTTTAGGGAAGAATATCAAAGACGAATTTTTTCTTTTGGTCACCCATACAATCAAACCTCGGTTCTAAAAAATGGAGCACTTTTGCTATGGAAAGAAACTTGCCTTCAAAGATGATTGCCAATCAATCAAAGTATCTTACAAGATTGAATCTTCTGCTAAGACAATCTTTGAGATAGAGAATCAATATTTCCTTCAGAGGCAATCCATACCGAATTACAAGTTGTTAAAAATGAGATAAAATGTCTCAAAGAATAATCTTGTAAATCAATTTCATGCTTATACTTAGCTTTTGTAGGACTCGGCTGATATCCAGCCTGTTGCCTTGTTAATATCCAGCCTTTGCCTTGCTGACATCAATGCAGTTCACTTGCTAATTTCACACAGATATAAACTCTCCATTCTTTGTTAATTAAGAATTATTAGGCAAGAAGAATCCTTTCAACATGGGTGTTACCTAAAAATCAAATGCTTTTCTTGCGATTACGAAGCTCAATACAAACATGGATTGTTTTGTTAATTTTAAATTATATATTGGAGGTTTTGTCAACACTTTTAAATGGTAATGACATTTTTTTTATGATCTGGAATTGGTCCATGGTGTGGCTTCTTGGACTTATTTTTTGTTGTTTCTTATACTCCGACACGAGAATATATGTGGTGTCTCATCATGTTTATTTGATCTAATGGTCCTGTCACCCCTGTATCCAATTTTCTATGAGTCTAAGGGGGATCATAATAGCACTGGCCAATCATAAATTATCGAGTTCATGTGTTAAACTTAAGCACTCACTGCCGACACAGGTGATCATAATGATGTCAAAATGCTGATCATTGACTTCAAACTTCTCCTGGCTGTTCGATAAGATGGTGCGTGGTCATTTTTTACATTTCAAGCGATATTCTACTGATTGTAATAATGCACTGTCCATGTGAATTTGTGATGAAGAAGTACCTTTAAACTCGAGTATATATCAAGATGAAAAAGTGTCCCGTAAGATAGACATGTGCTTACTAACATTTGCTTGATTCGTCAATCATTACGTTTAAAATAAGTCAATATGATATTCTCCCATGCTGGTGATGTGCCAAGGGTCTTCCTTTGATTTTATTGCAAGGTTCAATTACATTGCTAAAGATTTCAAGTGTGGCATATACTTGATCTGATTGCGAGAATTAAACATTATCAGATATGTGGTTTCATATTGCAACATAATCAGGGATGGCCATCTCTGAACTGACTCTGAAGAATATTTTCGTTCTGCTCTATCTCAGTTTTGCCGACTATGCCAGCAGCAAGATGAGGCGCCAGCCTGCTTTATTTGTGGAACTCAGGAAATCTTTGGGTTTGTCTGATATGTGGTTTTGGAAGATGTGGAAGGTGTATGATGTGCTGGAATCTTCGCTCTCTCTATATTTAGTGTTTTGGTAGGCTGTCTCGTTACAGCTTTTCCATTTTGGATTTGTAGATGCAAATATAAGCACGCAATCAGCCATTGGAAAGATACACAATATTGCTATTCTCTAGATTTAAGAACACAGCAAGTTTGGGACTATGTTGGGGACACTTACGTTCATCGACTTAATGAATCAAAAGTTGACGGAAAGCCTTGGGAGATAAATTCATACTGTGATTCACTCGAAGGAAATTGTGGTAGTTGCAGTTGTAGTGAGGATTCCGAAATTAGTGGGTTGATCTTCAGCAGCAAAATTAAAGCAATAGCTTCATGCGCCCTCTTATTTGTATGCTGTGAACATTTTTGTTATCCAATTCTACTTGCCATGCAAAGATTTGGAGTTTGTACTCAGTTAAGTGAAATGTTTGAAGTTTGAATGTGCGTGATTCTTTTACCGGTGCCGACAGGTAACAACGAAAGATTTTGTTTCTGGTTTTATGCTTCATATATTCATTTTGTTGGCCAAACGTCCCATGTCCATTATTGGGCCTGCAAAATGTATATTACCTCCATTATAATTATCACTTACCTCGTTTACCCTGACACTGTAGATATAGTTTTTCATAGATGCACGCCGACTATATACATCTAGCTTCAACTCAGCTGGAAGCGCAAAGAAAATAAAGCACGCGGATGCCTATCTCAATTCTCCCTGCTTAACATATAGTCTTGTACATTGTACTATTTGATAGATCAGCCACGGTTATAAGCATTACTCCTGAAAGTTCTCTCCCACTTGTGTTTTTGTTCTAGGTATTCAATAGTTCTAAGCACCACATATTTTAGGAGAAAACATAATAGAATATCTAGTTTAGTTATTTCTGATTCAAAACGATTCTCCATTTTCTGTTTCTTATTTTTAAGTGACCTCATTGTACTCTTGGAACTTCTATGGGAATGGCAGAATTGTTGCAAAGAGAAGGAAAGTGATTACGTTTGTCCCTCTCCATTTCTTCGATGAGTGGGTCCAGGATCACGAGGGGTTTATTCTTTACAAATCCAAGGCACCTTCAATACATATTCACTTCTCCAACATCACAAATGATTTTTCCTAAAACAAGTACGTACAGTTGACATGAGGAGCACTATCATCACCAAAGTGCCAATTTCAAGACAATCTCTCGCAATTTTCATGTGTCTTTATCAGAATTTTGTCGATTGAAAGTGAAAAATCAAACGGTCCAGCAGACATAGAGGAACAAAAACTGCTAAACTCCAGCATATGCAGCAACAGGACACCACCAATTCATATAACTGGTAAATTTCGGGTACTCACTTCTCCATGAGCATTCCATCGATTTTTATGCAAGTTCAAAAACAACAATAAATTCTTCCGCTAGGAAGGACAAAGCGATGACATCGATACTTCCAAGAAAGAAGTAAATCCTCATTTACTAATTCTGAGCGAGCTCTCCTTCATACATTGATTGTCATACACAAAAACTATCAACTAAAGACAGGGCATAAGTATAACTCGCCCACTTCATATTGATTGTCGACCATGATTTCCCTTGACAGCACGCGTGAAGTAGAACATGTCATGCACAGAGAATAAAGCAGGAAGTAGACGACCCAAATAAAATATCATTTTAGTGGGTGCTCTCAGATTTATTGCCTGCTTCTGGACAATGAAATTGACGAAGGTGGAGTAATCAATAACCGAAGGACAAGTCAGGAATGGCAAAGCAGTAACGTGCAATGATTTTATGACAAAATATCGACCCCATGACAACTGGAGTTCAACCACTTAGCTTTCCCATGATTCGGTTTAAGAAGACGCGCAAAATCCTGAACAAAAAAACAAAGGAGTGAAGGAGGTCTGAACATACAGTCAACTCTAAAAATCAGTTGGAACAGAAACAAGCTGGTGGTAAGAGGTGATCCGATTTTTAACAACACGTGGTGGATATAGCTCTATTGGTATGTCAATCCATATCAGTAACGTATGGCAGTATCTTCTGGTGACAGTGCTGTTGCAAGTGAAGATCACCTGGATAGCCATTATGGCAAGGTAGGTTTACCACAGCAATTATAATGGCCAGGATGGACTGCAAGGCATGGACAGAAGCAAAGCTTGGCAGTCGAGGACATTGCGGGGTGACTCAGCAGCAAGAACATGGCTAGCAATCAGCCCTAACATTGCTCCAGTTAGTGACCAAAACATGTGTAGTATATGGGCTTTAAAGTAAGGAAATAAAATAAAAGAAGAGAAAAAGAAAGGGTTGAAAAGTCAAAAAAGGGAGGCTGAAGAGAACCGTGGAACCTTCGGCTGAGCTTTAAAAAGAGAGAAAGAGGGAGAGAAAGAGGAGCACGGGCAGAAACAGGGGAGAAGAGAGAAAGAAGAAAGGAAAAAAAAGGAAAAAGGGAAAAATTTTGGCGCGCTCGTGACCCGGATGCCTCATCAAGCCGACTCAAGTGTGTTTTGCAAGGCCGATAAGAAATTAAAGCCTTTAATCACTTGCTTGAAGCAATTGCCGCAATTAGGGCTCGAAATTCGGATTTCTTGGGTATTTGTGTGGCGAAGCCCAAATTTTGAGTCGTTAAGCTGTAAATTTTTTAGAAATGGTACTTTGGGATGTTGTGAAGCTCTAACATCTTTCGGATCGTGATTTGAGCTTGCGGTTTGTTCGGAACGGAATTTTGAAGTTGGGGGCGCAATCTGGTACTGTAGCGAACAGTGGCTTCGAGTCTCTTTTTTTGTTATTTTTGGTACTGTTTTGGGGCGGCTGAGTTGGGGTTGTTGTTGTACGTTAAGAGAGCTTTCTAAAGACTATAAGACGGCTTGAAACGGAATTTTGTGGAGGAAGTTATGGCGTGACGAAGTTGGCGCATGGGCCGCGCCTAGCTGAAAATAATGGGTTTATGCTAAATTGTGAACTTTTGGGACGCGTAGGTGTCGTTTATTGACTAATAGGCCTAGTATAGGCGAGTCGTTATAAGAATATCATTTTTGCTCGGCTTTTTAATATTTTTCCGTTAATTGTTAGGAATCCGAATGCGTCGTTTCGTGTGAGCGTCGTAGTTAATTTTTCGCTTTTCCCAGGTGAGTGACACTATTTCTTTTTTGTATTTTAAACTCATGTTTTGAGAAACATGGTGGATTAAATACTCTATGAGTTGATAAAAAGCTTGTTTTGTTGCATAAAACAAGATCGAGCTATTCGACATTTTTGTTATTCGAAAGGAATTATATTTTGACGTTGATTTGAATGATTGTGTGAAAAAGGGATTTGTGAAAATATTTGTGAAAGAATCTTGAAATGTTGTAGAAAATATTTTGATATTTATATATATCAAAATTGGAGTTGTGGTATGATTCTCTTTCAGATATTGGATTACTGGATATTGTAATTGGTGGTTGGTGCTCAATGTCTCTGTGGACCCTGAGGGGTGTGAGTATGCGCATACTATTCTAAGATATCCTTGTGGACCGAGCCACCGGCTAATAATATGTGGAGACCTTGCCAAGGGGGGAATCTTGGTCGTTTTGTCACGGGCGTTACGCGTGACCATAGTTAGACATTTGAGCATGAATTGGTCAATGGAGTGGACCATTGACATGTGATTTGAGTTTAGTCGATGGAATGGACCATCGATGTGAGTTGATGAGATTAATCAATGGAATAGACCATTGATGCATGTTTTACGAGATTGACTAATGGACTCGACCATTGGTGCTTTCGATATTTGAATTATGATTTGGTATTATGATAAAGTGAGTTATGTTTGTGTTTTAAAATGTGCATAGTGATTTCTCGATCCGCTTAGAAGAAATGTGTTACTCACTGAGCCGTGATAGCTCACTCCTCTCATCTACTTGTTTTTCAGGTTCTTCAGCGAGTCACGAATAGGCGTGAGCGTTCGTTCGGGGAGGACTTTTTTTTATGGAAATTTTGGGTATGACTTATGCATAGTTCATAAGTTTATAAGTTAGTCTTTGTAAAAGGTTTATGTTTTGATGTACGTGGATTATAAATATACTCGATATTGTAACAAATTGCCCCGTTTTGTCAAATATATATATATATATATATATATATATATATGTATATATGTGGATATCGGGTTGAAATTTTGGTTACGTTGAGGCTGCGTCCTTTGGAAAAAAGGACGGCCGTGTCATACCCTTCTTCTTGTGAATTGGGGTGTGACAACATGTGTCGGCTGAAGTTCATAATCTGAATTGGCGTGATCGCGATTCATGCTCAGCGATGTTGTCTCAATTCTGTTCAACAGGGCGTACTATGATCATCACCAAAGATCATGTGTGTGTCAGCGACTCCAAGTCTTCTCGTCTCACTGACCACCACCAATCACCAAAGGATCCCAGGAACCACTGAGAAAACAAACGGCAAGTCAGTTTCTTTCTTGGCAACTATGGCATATACTCGTAATCATGTTTGAAGATTAACAAATCAAACAATATCAAGTGAAGATTTCTAATGTGCTTTCAAATCGGCCGATTACTGGAATCAATTCACAACAAGGTCTCAGACACATTTCATCGAACAGATTATGGTCAATCGGTTGTGGAACAGATCATAGCCATTCCAAATTCAAATCTATAACTAGAGTCAACCTAAATCAGTACATGATGTTCGAGGTAAAAGAAAAAAAAAATTCAATTACGATCAATTTCATCATAATAAGAGAATCGGACTCTCGGCCTCTTACTTGTGACAACAGAACAGGAGATGCTACCTGGTTAATCAAGTGGAGTGAGGCCGCGGTTGGCGCACGAATCACTGAAAGAAGCTCTGGAACGTGTTGATGATTGAAACCTGAACAGATGGAGGAAACAAAGGAGATGAGTCGCGGCATTGAAGAGGCTGTTGACACCGGCGACCGCCACTGGAACCAATTCAGAACGCTTGAAATCGCGAACTAAATCGAACGGAATCGTTTTTTTAGATGAACGGTGCTCTCGATGAAATGAACAAACGTGCTCCTCCGTGAGACTGATGGTCGACGGCGGCGAATTGTTATAGTTCACAAATTTAAGGACGACCTTTCTCAGTTTAGTTGTTATAGTTCCACCGATCAAATCAAAGCTTATTGACAGTGATACTTAAACCATGAGACAAATTAAACGTACATTTATATTTATGTTATGTGACAAGTTTATACACCAGCAGGAGAAGAAAAGGAAATTTTGATTCTGCCATCAGCTCTTTGTTTTTTGATATTGGTATTGCTTCTTTTTCATGATTAAGCACTTCGATTGACATTTTGTTGAATTCTGACTTATTACAACTCTTAGAAATACTTCTTTTATCGAAGTGCCTTCCAATGCTATTGGCATTCTCCTTCCATAATTCTTGGCTTGAAGGTTTCGAATGAACAATTTGACTCTCATAGAAATTGATAAATAACTGATTCATATTATGACTATCTAAAAACATATGAATTATTTTGAAAAATATGTAAATAATTAATATTACGTGTATGGAGCATTGTTTTTTTTGAAGAGACTATTTGGTATGGCAACCTTGACTATGAAAAATGTGAGCTGCAGCTTTTGTAAAGTGTTTGACAGACATTTCTCAATAGTAGCTTCGAATGTCAGCTGCTAGTTTACTTCGGCTCCCTCCTCGAGCGATCTCGAAATTCACAAATTTGCAGGTCGATGCCAATTATATCCACCAGACCAATGTGATTAAGAAAAAAAAGCGGGGAGTTCGAATTTTTAATTTTTAATTTTTGCAATTGTTAATTATAGTGATCCGAAGCTTCGTTTCTTTTTTCCTCATTTAGCACTCCCACCACTCAATTAAGCAAATTATGGCCCCAAAAATAAATCAAGCAAACCTGAGAGGCCCACAATATATCTAGAAATTCAAGAACCAATATTTTTATTTTCCAGCACATCAGAGAAATTACTATCGCCTATTAAAGATTACGATTACATTGAAAAATTCTAGCACTTAATAATATGAAATGATTATATTTAAGGTCTTATCCCTAAATTTTTCACTACTAGACTAATTAAATAGTAAGTTGCACCATCATCCAACAATTTAAGATTTAGAAAAGTTGACAGTAGTTCCACAAAATCTCACTTGATATCATAACCATTCGTTTTTTAGGAGGTGTCCATCCACACTTGTCACTTCAATTTCACCCTCAATTCCACAGCTATAGAGACTCTTCCGCTGTTAATTTCAGAGAATAGGATTGTTGTCCAAAGACACCGGAATCCTCTTCACACATTGCCATATCAAGGACCTGGGAGCCATCGCTCCTCTGTGTTAATTTGGCCCCTTCCATCAAGTATTTCGAAAAACTAAGACCCACCCACGAACCGCCTCTGGCAAGTCAAACCCAGAAATCTTGTTAGGAATAGAGATCGGACGCCATAGCACATGCCGCCCATGCCACCACCTCCGGTGAACCACCGAGCCCAATCCTTCGAGAGTTATTTCATCCATTTTCGTTGCTCATATTCATCAAATCTGTCATGATATTAGAGATTGAGGTCTGGGTTCGAATCTCTACACACCTCATTTGCCCCCCAATTGAATTTTCACTATTAGTACTAGGAAAAAGACTAGACTAAACACAAGAGAGGGTGTTAAAATAATTAAATATTAAACCGCTATCATCTAATATCTTAAACTTTAAAAAAAAAAATGATCCCACGAAATCTCACTTTTACATTGGTCAATGACAAAAGCAATTCTTTAATTATCGCCTATTAGCAATTTTTTTTTCTTTTTACAGATGTTTACGTCCATTCGAAATAGCAAGGGGGGATCAGCTTAAGCAAGCCACGAGATTTGAGGATGAATGTGTGTGTGCGCGTGTGAGAGAGAGAGAGAGAGAGAGAGAGAGAGAGAGAGAGGGAGACACGTCGTCAGGACCCAGTATGAAGTTGCACGTCTTGCATAGCGGGGGGAGAGGGAGGGAGGGAGACACGTCGTCAGGACTCAGTATGAAGTTGCGCGTCTTGCATTGCGTCGTGAATTAAAGAAGCATAGCAGAGGGTGACGTGCTAACATGTCAGAATTGATAGAGCAAACGGGATGATCACTGGCCAACCAAATCCAATCCAACGGTGCCATTTAGTTTGACCCGAGGACAGGTACCGGCCAGGGTGAGTGGCCTGCCATGTTTGTAATTTGGTTATTTTATTGAATCCAATGCATGGATTAAATACAGAGTTTAGGGAACTGCTTCCAGGATCCAGCGCGCCCTGTGCCCAATGCCCCGCTCCACATTTTCTCTTTCTTGAAATTTGACTGTCTCATTCATGCTCCAAGCTTTCTGATCCTCCTGTCCAATGTCGCGCCCTCGTTCCCTCCTCCTGATTGTGTGGCTTCTTCTTGCTTTCAGCGGTACTTCCCGAGCTCAAGTTGAACGTGACGATGATTTGGCCGCTGTCAAATTGGATTTAAGCCTCAAGTTCGAGAACGGGAGGCTCAGGAAAGCCTACATTGCCCTGCAAGCATGGAAACAGGCCATCTTCTCTGACCCATTCAACTTCACTGCCAACTGGCATGGCCCCAATGTCTGCTCCTACAAGGGTGTCTTCTGCGCTCCCTCTCCATCCAATTCTTCCCTCCGAGTGGTAGCCGGCATCGATCTTAACCATGCCGACATTGCTGGATACTTGCCTCAGGAGCTTGGCCTCTTGAGGCATCTTGCTCTCTTCCACCTCAACTCCAACCGCTTCTGCGGGAGCGTGCCCTCCACCTTCCGCCACATGAAGCTGCTGTGGGAGCTTGACCTCAGCAACAACCGCTTCGTTGGCCAGTTCCCAGAGGTGGTTCTGAGGTTGCCGTCCCTCAAGTACTTGGATCTCCGATTCAATGAGTTCGAGGGTGGTGTGCCTTCCAAGCTCTTTGACAAAGATCTGGACGCCATCTTCCTTAATGACAACAGGCTCCGATTCGGCATCCCACAGAACCTGGGCAAGTCGCCAGTGTCCGTGCTGGTGCTGGCGAACAACGACCTTGGGGGATGCATTCCCAGTAGCATTGGGGAGATGGGCAATACCCTGAACGAGATCATCCTGCTGAATGACAACCTCACCGGATGCCTTCCTCCACAGGTGAAATTGCTGAAGCAAATCACCGTCTTCGACGTGAGCTTCAACCGTCTCCAAGGACCACTCCCCTCTGGCATTGGAGCAATGAAGAAGCTGGAGCAGCTCAATGTCGCCCACAATGGCTTCACTGGGGTCATACTGAGCAGCGTGTGCCGACTGCCCATGCTGCAAAATTTCACATACTCTTTCAACTATTTCACTGGGGAAGCCCCAACTTGTTCTAGTGCTCGAATTAGAACACTAGATGGACGACAAAATTGTATTCCTAGAAAGACAGACCAGAGATCTTCAAGAGAGTGCTCCTCTGCAGCTGCACGCCCAGTGAAGTGCAGCCAGCTGAAATGCTCTGATCGGTCCGCTTCATCTCCAGAGTCGAGAATTAGAAAGCCTCCCCCACCACCACCTGCTCGAACCCGCTCGCCTCGCCCTTCCATTGGCCCTTCACCCCCACCCCCAACCTCAAAGTCTTCTCCTTCCACAAGATCGCACCAGCCTCCACCACCCCCCACAGAGAAAGTTTTACCTCTTACCCATCTTCACCCACCACCACCGTCGCCACTCATGGTTCCTTCAAGTCCACCTCATGCTCAGGCTCAGGGTCCACCATCCTTCACCCCACTGCCTCCACCTCCAGAAGAAAAGGTGTCACCGAGCAAACATCTTGTGCCGCCTCCACCAAAATCAGAGTCTGCGCCTTCTGAAGAGTACTCTCCCCCTCCTCCTCCTCCGCCCCCTCCTCCACCTTCCCCTCCCCACAAGCACTTAACAACTCCCCCTCCTAACACACCTCTCCTTGCATCCTCGCCAATTCAAGTCACTTATCCCCCACCGCCACCCCCCACGAAAGACCAATACTCACCACCACCACCCACACGACACCAGTACTCAATGCCACCGCCGCCGCCGCCGCCACACAAGTATTCAACGGCACCCCTGCCTCCACCCTCACCAAGACAACATGAGCATTTGGCACCGCCACCACTCGCTACATCAGCTCTTCTGCCCAAACCATCAAAGCAAGATGCTCCATCTCCTTCCTCTGGTTGCATCGATATTCCAGGATCAATTCCCCCGGTACAATCACCAAGCCCTGCGGTTGCTGCACCATCAGCAACCTTCACACCACTGCCCCCACCTCCAGCAGAAAAGGTTTCACCAAGCAAATATCCTGTGCCACCCCCACCAAAATCAGAGTATGCGCCTCCTGAAGAGTACTCTCCTCCTCCACCCTACAAGCACTTAACAACTCCCCCTCCAAACACACCTCTCCTTGCCCTCTCGCCAATTCATGTTACTTATCCCCCACCTCCACCCCCTACACAACACCAGTACCCAACACCGCCACCACCATTGCCGCAGTATGAGTATTCAACAACACCCCAGCCTCCACCCTCCCCAAGACAACATGAGCATTTGGCACCGCCACCAATTGCGGCATCAGTTCCTCCGCCCAAACCATCAGAGCAAGATTGCATCGATATTCCAGGATTAATGCCCCCTGTGCAATCACGTAGCCCCACGGCTGCTGCACCATCAGCAACCCCTACAGAGCATTACTACGCACCTCCAAATGAGACTCAGCATGGCCAAGCTCCTCCACCCCCCACGCCCTCATCTGACCTCAGTGTACCTCTTCCACCAATCCCAGGAGCCCCATATGCATCTTCGCCACCGCCTATGATCCCTTATTACTGATCCCAAAGAGTCATTTGTCCTCTTGCAATTATAGACAGTAGTCGGTGAGGGGACCATCCGGGTCTGAAGGACTTCTTGTATCTGATTAATTGATTTACTGTTTATATCTCTGATTATTCTATCCAAGACATTTCTATGTGTGTCTGTTTTGGCTGCTGACTGTTGCTCTATTTTACCTGTATTTCTTTGCTGCTTGTACTCACGGCTCAATGAACACTTGCGTTCGACAAAAAAAACCGGGCGCTACTGATGCTGCTCGTCCCACAATTGGCAGTAGATGAGTTATGCAGCTCGGCGAGAAATTGCATTAGATTCAATAGAGTATAGGGGTGAGTATGGAATCAGACCGAACCAGCCAATTCCCATGGGAACCGTCCAGCTCCTTGTTCGCAAAATTTGGAACCAGTGATAATCAATCTAATTCCTAGTTCCAGGTTTCATGTGTGGACCAAATCATCCATGTTGCAAAAGCAAGCAATTGAACAATCAAATAGATGGAGCAATAAAATAAATCGGACATCAAATTTAGGTTATTTGATCGTAGTGACCTATGGTCAAAGGGAGAACAGCAACGAATTCCACTAAAGATTAAGTGATAAAATAGAGATTATAACTACACTCGAGTCACTCAAACACTTTAAGTATATTTGAAGTCCCAATTACATTCAATAACTTACACAATGTTTACCCTACAATTTCACACGAAACAATCTCTCAATCTCACGAAAAGATTAACAAATTTTACCACAAAATTTAATTAACTTGAACACTAAATTCTTCTTAAATGTAATTCATGAACAAAACCAAGGAAATAAACTCTGCTAAACTTGTTGCTTCAAGGTTTCATTAACTGCACGAAGACCTACGCTGCTCACACATCAACGGCCGGGCTCGTTGTGCCCATTCCTTTTCTTTTTTTTCAGCCAAGGGGTGGAGAATGAGTCGGGTTCGATGCCGACTCGATAATTCTTCCTCTTCGTGAGATCGAAGTGGGTAGGTCCCTCCTTCATCCTCTCGTGTGGTCCCCTTGTCGCGATTCTTGAGGACTTCCTAAGACGACATCCTTCTTGTCTCTAAAAGATTTCTTTGCTTGCTTTCCCAAGAAAATATGACAACTTTCTCGATGATGAACTCGAAGTAGAAACCAGTTGAGAGGAGAATGCTTTAGGGTTTTGAAGATTGAAGGTGAAAACCGTATAGATATAACTCGGTTTTGAAAAGGCGAAGTTCAATCAAGGAAAGTGTACGAATACCTCTTTTCGAAATCGATAATTGCCAAAATTAATCCTTTTGAAAAGACAAGTTTTTCAATTTTCACGACTACAAAATAACCGAACGAAAGATCATACCTTTTCGAGTTTAGATAAAGTAACAACTTTATAGTCATCAACGTCTCGAGTCTCGAGAGATTTGAGTCTAACGGCCATCAACTTTCCGAGTCGAAGGTTGGAGAGTCTCTAGACTTTAACTTCTTCGACCTTCAAAATGTTGAGTCTCGGGAGCGGATAAAATCAAATTGATTTTTCTCCAAATGCTTTGGAATATATCCGCTAGTTGACTTTTTGAATCAACAAATTGAATCGAGATTTCTCCACTTTATAATCTCTAATGAAGTGATGTCGAATTTCTATATGCTTTGCTCTTGAATGAAGAATTGGATTTTTTGGTGAGATTGATTGCGCTGGTGTTGTCACATTTTTGCATGAGTCTTCAATCCCAAAGTCTAGCGTTGTTTTATCCATAGAATTTGTGAACAAAGCAGCCTTCCAAGGGCAACATACGTTGTTGAGAGAACGTGCTTTGTTTCCTTGAAAAACCAAGACACTCGTCCCGTTTCCAAGCAACCGGCATGTTGTACTCTTTCTATCGACAAAACGATCTCAAGGCCTCGAATATCCCATCCACATATATTTGAACGAGTAAAAAGCCGTAGTGACCTATGGTCACAGAGAGAACATCAACGAATTCCACTAAAGATTAAGTGATAAAATAGAGATTATAACTACACTCGAGTCACTCAAGCACTCTAAGTATATCTGAAGTCCCAATTACATTCAATAACTTACACAATGTTTACCCTACAATTTCATACGAAACAATCTCTCAATCTCACGAAAAGATTAACAAATTTTACCACAAAATTTAATTAACTTGAACACTAAATTCTTCTTAAATGTAATTCATGAACAAAACCAAGGAAATAAACTCTGCTAAACTTGTTGCTTCAAGGTTTCATTAACTGCACGAAGACCTACGCTGCTCACACATCAACGGCCGGGCTCGTTGTGCCCATTCCTTTTCTTTTTTTTTTCAGCCAAGCCACTCTTCAAGCAAAAGCGTTTGAAATATTTATAGATATATATCACCGCCTGAAGAAGTCCAATTCGATTAGCTTTCTCCAGTTCAAGTTGACCGAACAGTGTTCCCACGATGGACTTTCCAAATTCAGCCCCCAGTCCAACGTGCAGTAGATTTCCGTATATTTCCCTTGTGCGGTAGATTTCCTTTTATAGTTTAATTATTTTCGAAATTCAGATTTTTGCTTCGATCAAATTCAAGACATATTTTAATAATCTCTACCTTGACTCAATGTTTAAGCCAAGTCACAATTGTTTCGCTAAAAACCAAACTCTATTATTACTCTCCCACAGCCGCAATGGGCTCAACCATCACAGATATTTTCAAGCTCAAGTCTCACCATAATCGAGGATTTCATAAAACCCGAACTACACAAGAATCTTTAATTGCTCCACAAGGATTTCTCAATATAACCTTCTCAACCACAAATAAAATAAAACCATTGTTGCATTCACACTTATCAAGAGATCGAAGAAGTATCTTGTCAATATCAGCAATTACAGTCTCGTCACAAGTACTATCTATGTTGATTATCACACTAGTACTTGCTACCTCAGGATTTTCTTGTTGCAACTTTATCTCAAGTTAAACATCATACATCCATATAAACACTACCACAAGCACCCTCACAAACTCGTTAAATCTAACTTATTTACTAATAATAGATGAATTTAATTCCAAATACCACAAATGATAGCCCTGCTAACCAAGCTTACCATCACTAACTCAAATATAATATGGGCAACCAAATATTCTACGAATAGAATAATCAGCAACATTACTTGACCACACTTTTTTTAGAGTCCGGCATCCAATTGTGGTCAATGGGAATATAACTCACCGTACTAAGCACATTTGTCAAGAATCTCCTAGTCATGTCAACACTAGAGATCATTTTATGGGCCATCTCTAATAATGTTGTGCTCATCAATTCCGCAATATGTCGGGGTTCATTAGCATTTGTGCAATGTTTCATTAGACCTTCATTTCTGCAGAATTCATTTAACGGCTCCAAGTTAAACTCCATGCTACTATCAATATGCACCTACTTGATCATCTTACTAGTCTCTTTTCCAATCAAAACTCTCAACATGACCTAGACATTGACACCATTGATTACAAACATGAGCACAACCTGAACATTGACATCAAGAGTACACAACAAATATCAACAAAAATAGAGCCAAAAAAAAAAAGATTCAAAGTATTAGACAAGTTTTGTTCTTTTCCACCTAACCTAATTACATCTCTACAGCTCAATATATAGCCATCCATCCTCAAATAACCATTCACCATTGAAATCCTCAAGATTGCCAACGGCAAGTCATCACTAAAAATAGTTAGAATGGTTCTCTCTCTCTCTCTCTCTCATAGTCCCGAAATAGTGTCAATTTCAGAGTCTGTCCCTCCTCATTATTACCAAAATTGTTCTTGATCAACTCTCATATTTTTTTAGATTCCAAGCATTTGTAATAGCTATTTTCATCTTGTCAATGTGATAATCAAGTGATCACGTGACTAGTGACTTCAAAGGCTAAGGGCACATTTAGAACTATACTGTTTTTATGAACAATTTCTGATCAGAAATTATTCTTTTTAATTCTGTTCCCAGGAACAATTTCTAAGCAAAAAACGCTTTTGGTAACTACATTAAATTTCTAATTTCGGAAAAGAAAAGGAACATAAATGTATTTAATAACTGCATAAAATTTATATTACAATTCTTTTTCAATTACCTTTTTAGATGAGTGTAAATTTGATATTGAATTCTCATTGACCATTCACCAATATAATTGTCTTCTTATGAGTGAAGAAATCATATTATTTTTTATTATATTTTCAATTTCAAAAGAATTTGGATTTAGAATTCTATTACAATCTAAAATTCTATCAAATCATAGAAATTCTATTGATTAATTATATTTATACTAAGTAATAAATATATTAACTTATCAAATTTTTATTAAATAGTAAATAATAAACTATAGTATAAACTATAAATATAAATACTAAATAATAAATTAAAATACAAAATTAAATATGTATTCTATATATAGCAAAATTTCAATTCCTACTTTAAATCATTTTTTTATTTTTTAAATAATTTTTTTCTTTTTTTCTTTTTTCTTCTTTCCTTTTTTTCATTTCTTTCTCCCCTTCTTCTTCTTTTTTAAGGTGGCCGAACGCCAGCATTAGGATGATCGACAATCATCCAAACGAGGGTCGACGACCTCACCGAAGCGTCACCTGCCCTCGGCGAGGCCGTGCCTCATTGGCCAAGCCTTGCCGACAGTTGGGTGAGGCTTCGCCGAGCCTTGGCTAGGTGAGCAGCCTCGCCCAAATTTGGCAAGGTTGAGCTCGCCCAGCCGCTGGCGAGGTTCGACCTGGCCAAGCCACCACGAGGTCAGCCTCGCCTTGGCCGAGCGACGCCAACCTCGCAATGCCCCGGCAAGGTCGAGCCTCTCCAGCAACTGAGCGGGCTCGGCCTCACCCAACCATGGCTAGGCCAAGACTCGCCTGGCTATGCAAGGCTCGCCGATGGCTGGGCAAGCCTTCGAGGAGCTCACTAAGCCTCACCGAACCTCGCCTTGGCCTAGTGAGCTCGGCAACGGCGGCGGCAGACGGTAATGGTGGCGGCGGCGACAGCAGCACTTGAAGAACAAGGGAGAGGGAAGAATAACAAGAAGAAAGAAGAGGAAAAAGAAAAAATAGGTTGACTTAATTCTAGAATTGTTCTCGGAAACAAATAATCAACTTTTTTTTTATTCTCGATTATATTCCAAATCTACTTCCGAGAACAAAAAAAATAGAAATTTGTTACCGAGAACAAAAATTTTATCAAACGCATTTCTATTCCAAATTTACTTTTGCGAACAAAAGAACAGAAACAAGCATTGGTTAGCAAGTTGTCAAACAAGCCCTAAATGTCAACATGATCTCTTACTAGTCTATTAATACTATCCACTAATCAATATGTCCAAATTATTACTAGTCTATTAATACTATCGACTAACAAATCATGTAGATGATTTGCAATCAATCATCCAATAATCCTCTTGGCTTCTTTAGCATACAAAGACTTTCAAGAACATTAGCATCCCCTATGATTCCTTGCCTTCACTGATTGACCATACTAGTTTCCAAATATCTCCAATGATATTAGCATCCCTACTAATTCCTCATCTTTACTGATTTGACTGAGTCAGCTTCCAAATATCTCCAAGGAAACCATGTTGACTATAAACACACACATTGGTTCCTCATCTTCACTGAAGTCATCAAAACCATCAATATTGTCACGGTCTTCCACCTCATCTAAAATTAACAGTTGCTCTTGTGTCAATAATTTGCTACTTTGATAGCAATTTGCTACGCTCAATAGCAATACTAATCTTTTTAATGGTATTTCTAAACATGCTGGCAATTTTGATTCTATTAAGCTATTCATCATCATGGTCCTCATGGGCTTGTTCACCATAACCATACAATAGTTATGAACATTTCCATTCTTATTAGCTTATTCACCCTTGATCAAGGTCCTTCTAGATGTTTGGCTTATTTGAAGATCATTTTGGCTTATTTGAATATTGTTCTAGCTTATAAATATCTTCAACGCCTAATATCTTGTATAGCTCAGATATTTTTTTTTTTTTGTGTTGGAGGAACCACTTTGGCCGACAGCCGCCACGTAAACCCCCAAGTGTTGCTAGCGGGGAAATCACCACCCCGGCGCCATGCATCAATCACCTAATAGCCCACCAGCCTCCTTGCAACTTGCGTTGCAAGGGCTTCGAACTCCTGACCTTCCCTCAAAGGATGGAAGCCTACCCAGCGAAACCACCACGGCCGGTGGTTGTGTAGCTCAGATATTAGTAGAGCAATCTTAGGCAGAAGAACAACAGGATGTCATAACTATTGTTCGGTGCTCACTTAAGTGCCAAAATTTTTTTTTTGCTCACTTGAGTACCGATTCTAGCAAATCATCTTATATGAATTTTTGTAATATCTTCCTATCTAACATGCAATTTTTAAAGATTTTTATTAATTTTTTAAATTATTTCTTTTTTATTTTTATTTTTTCTTTTTTTTAAGGGCCAATGAGGGTCATTGGTAACTCTCGGCTGCCACGAAACCCTTGCCTAGCTTTGGCAAGGCCCGCCTCACCCTCGACCACAAAGGCCCTAAGCGAGGCCGTTGCAACCTCACCAACCGGGGGCGAGATCGTGAATCACCAAATGGGCAAGGGCCTATAGCCACACTAGGCGAGGCCGCGTCACCCTCTGTTGCAAAGACCCTAGTGAGGGTTGCCAAAAAATATTTAAAAATTATTTGCGTCAGTGCCAACAAAGTCACATCGAACAACCAATTGCCATGTCAAACTTTTCGGCTAGAAAAATTGCTGATGACATTCAAATGATTGATTTTTCAAATTTGTGACACTTAAGTGAACAAAAAAAAAATGGCACTCAAGTGAGCACCTTACGAAAGTTAAGGCAATTCTACAATTCTTACCCCATATTGGTAGAGCAACCTTGATAGTGGCAAAGCACTTCTCATTTTAGAATAGCTAGTGTTGATTTTAACATTATTTGCATTTTGGCTTGTGCATATATCACCAAGCACTACTCAATCAATACACACATCTTCCTTTGATTGTTTTTGTCATTATCGAAACAACGATGGGTATTTTTGAACAATCACCATATAGGTGCTTTTCCCAACACAAAGAACGTCTTAAAGGCAAAAACATATGATATAAACAAAAAAATCCCCAAAATCCAAATAACCTCTTTAACAACCCCTAATCTTACCTAAGTCTAAAATAGCCCCTAAAAGCCTCAAATTGGCCTCAAACTGGCCTCAAACTACATCCTATAAGACCCCTTAAGTCCTTCATAAATCCTCAACACTAAATGGCCCTAGAAGAATCTATTATAACCATACTATCCTAGATAACTCATATCTCCAAATAGCATCTGAACTACAAAAGAAAAGACGGATATGCCTCAGAGTCCCTAAATTTTTAGAATCTCAAGAAAAACCATTCGTCTTAAAATAACCCTAAAATCTTAAAGCTCATAATTAAATTCAAGTGAGTCTCAAATTACTCCATTATGACCCATAGACATTTGAGACAAGCACAAAATCGAAATTCAAAATATTCTCAAATAACCCAACACGTTAAATAACCCCTGAATCAGAAATATAATTCCTAAATTAGCAAATCCACAAGTCTCAAATAACATCTAAATTGCAAAAACCCAAGAATCTTGCTAGAAAGCCCCCTAAATCGAAGTAAACTATTAGTAGCCCCTAATCTTGAAATCAACCCCTAAACAAGAAATAGCCTCTAACAAAACTGAATATAAGCCTCAAATAACCCCAGATACTACCTCCAATCCCTTAATATATCATCCATACCAAATAACCCTCGAAGAACCTATTAGATAATAGAAATATCCTAAGTAACTTACCGTTTGACACCTAAAATTTGGCAACCAATTTATTTATTTATTGCAATAAAAAATTAGGGATTAATTTTTAACCCCTGAAAAAATAAATAGAATTAAGTTGCATAGCATATAGTTTTAGGAGCATTTTTTTTTTTATTTGCATTGAGCTGGCGACGGATGGGTTTGACTTGATGGTTCAAAACTTTAATTTGATGAGTTAGGCTAAGCCCCACAAAGAGAGTAAATCGGCCCAAGCCTATATTCTCGATGAGATTTTACGGATTCATTTTTGTGAGATTTCAATTTTAAGAAAAATCATCTTGCAATCCCGAATCGTATCAAAAACAAATATTGCGTTTGGAAAAGAAATCTTTCTGGATATTGATTTGGAAAAATTAAAACCCTAATCCATGGCCTATAAAAAGGTTATTCGCGTAGGGTTTTTGGGGGCCACATAATAGAAACGCACGGCCACAGTTTGTGAAAATAGACAAAACCGAGAGGAAGAAGACAACTCAGTCAAGGCAACCACCCACCATCATATTCAACACCAGGCTTCAAAGGGGGCAGGCCACGCAATGGAGAATATACGGCCATGAAATACAGGGACAAGAGAAGAAACTCTCTTCTTAGCAACAGGTGAGAGAATTTGGAGGTGCATAGCCGAGTCATCACCACGATTCCCAGTCCATGGGTTCCTCCAACTCCGCAATCCCAGCGCCATTGCTTCTAGCCGATGACCAATTGCTGCCGAGGAGTCCCTATACAGCCAAGCCGTGAACCTTCAAACGACGATCCTCGCCACAAGTGCCACAAGCAGCAGCCATCGAACTAGCAACATCGAGTTTCTGTTTTGCAGGTTGTCAAGTGAGATTCACTTGCCGATTCTTGAGCCAAGCCATATTGGCAAACAGCCCCTTTGTCGTTCATCCTTGAGTCCACGAGACATCACTCTAGACTCCATCCACGGCAAGCCAGCAGCCCGTGAATTATCCTTGGCCGTGAACCGTTGGGCACCCCTTAGGCGGTACCCGTTGGAGAGCATCACCAAGTCACGACTAACTCCAACTTGCCATCGGCTCTGCCTTGGCGAGCCCCATCAATACCATCGACGTCAATGTCTCGCTTGACCCAGCAGTTCCTTCAAGCTGTTGGTGACTGAGGTCCTCTGCGTTCACCCGATCAATCGCTAGGACAAGTTCCAATTGCGTGTAGCTGTGGCAGAAATTCTCGCATGTTATGTCCACTGGAGGTTTTTGTTAAAATAGAAGAAAGAAATAAGAAATTTCTTTTGGCATGCAGGTGTGATTCATGAATGAAGTGGTAAAAATTTCCTAGAGGAGTGCACGTGGACCATATGCGAACAAGGAGACTACAAGTGGTAAAAAGTCTGATTAGGTTGAAGTGTATTATGTGGGTGCAGGTGCTGTCCTTTGGAATAAAAGGTTTTCTAGTGTTCACCATGGTCCAAGACCATCAAGCACGATAAACTCCTCCAGCAACGCAGTCTTCCCGCGTGCCCTGTAGCCGTAGACACACCCAATCGAACCACCGCGTCAAGCTCACCATAAGCCATCACCAGTGTCAAAAATCTTTTGACGAGTTTGAATTCGGGGACAATATCTACGAAATGTGTAAAGATATTATCCAAATTTAATTTGATAATTTCCTTACTTAATTCGTTGATATTGTGTTTAAATTCAAATCTTTCAATGATGCATCTTATCCAAAGTTTCTCGAAAATCTTTTTAAATTAGGGATTTATTCCCTAATTTCACAACGATTGATTGACAGTTCGATTTCACGCTCAAAATACGACTTGCAATCGCACAGAAAACCGCCAATCCAATCTCACGCTCGAGATACGATTCGTGATTTTGTTAAAAATTGGCAAATCTGATCTCATGCACAAGATACGATTCGTCAATTTATTAGATGGATATCGATCAATTTATTAGATGGATATCAATCATATCTTGCCCAATTTGCTGTCGTTGTTTGAATTGATATTATTTTCATAAAAGAAAATCAAAAAAATTGAGATAGCTTAGGTTCATTTCAGAATATTCCTCGTCTTAGGGTTATCTTGCATATTTAGAATAGGAAATTTATTTATTTCGAATTTTTGAAAACATTAAAAAAATCAATCAATTTAGCATGCTAGGTTTTTTACTTACTTGGTTGCACATTTAATTATTTGGCAATTTTAAATTTCGAATTTTAAAAAAAAAAACACACAAAATCATCATGCTTCTATCATGTAGAATTAGGACATTCTTTGTACGTCATTGCATATTATGATAAAATTGCAAGTTTCATTTTAAGTTTAGATTGATTTTTTTAGATAGACTACATCTTAGATTAGAGATTGCTAAGTTAAGATAATATCTTGGTTTTAATTAGGATTTGGCTTAACCTAGTTCCCAATACAAATTGAATAGAACCTTAATCTAGCTAGATAATCTTTGCATTTTTCTAATTTCGAATTTCATGGAAAATGCAAAAAAAAAAAAATTGCCTTAGAATTAATCAATTTCATTCTTTAAGATAGACTGCATTTTATTTATGTCATATAGTTAGGTCATATTGCCATATCATATTATTTCATGTTAGATTAATAGCATGCATTGCATAACTCTCATTAAATAAGTATGGACAAAAAAAAAGAAATTACGCGTTAATTAGAAATCATATCTAGGACTATCGATGTGAATTCCGATCTAACACTACAGATGCTTTCGTTGTCATAAGATAAGTCCTGCAATTTAATCATTATTTTTATTAGACGTTAAATTGATGATTTGCGCACCCGCATAATCGCTTCACATGTTAAGGAAGTGAATTAAAATCAATTCAAGCTGCTTGTTAAACATTTTTTTTAAATAAAAAAGAAATGTACCGAAAGGGCGTTAGAGGAATATAGCGTAATCAAGTCCCCAAATAGTAAAGCAAATCTCCCATTACTTTACTTGGGTTTCTAATCGATCCACCAAAAATATATTAGTGGCGACTCTTAACTGAAATATCATTTGCATGTTAAGAACTTAAACCTAAGTCGCAAATTGGTATGGGCTTAGGAGAGCCCGAGTTAAGTTTAGGCGTAATAATCCATTAGCCAAATCCTAAGTGGTTCACCCAAAATTTTGATCACGACAATTACAATCTCCAATTAACAGCTAAATTGGGAAGAAAAAAGAATACTCCTAAACCCCTAAAATTCAGAGAACTCTACCAATTGGAAAGCAATAGTGATGTTTCTAATCCTCTAATCTACCAACAAAACAAAAGAATTATTAATTAACCCCCAAACATGGAAAAAGAAAAGGGTTAATGCTTTGAAAAACCCCAAACTGATACACCTGTAACAAATTTATTCCTAATTACTTTTTTAACCATGAAAAAGCCCCATCGGTTCATTTGTAACAAATTTATCCCAACTGACCATAAAAAAAACCTCAAACTGACATTCTTGTGACAAATTTATCCCAAACTAATTTATTCAACCACCAAAAATGCTAAACTAGTATATTTATGACAAATATACCCTTCGTCAAATTGGATTAATACTACAAAAAAAAATCACAAAAATGATATAACTGTGACAAACGGAAAGTAAAATCATAAATCGGTACACCAATCAACTATCACATATCATTCAACTTAGTAATTTGACAATAAAATTTAACGAAAACTAATATATGATAAATTTGTCACAAGTGTACCAATTTAGGATAAATTTGTCAAAAATTTACTAGTTTGGGTTTTTGGTGGTCAAAATATTAGCTTGGGATAAATTTGCCACAAGTATACCACTTTTTGGTTTTTCAGGATATTAACCCAAAAGAAAACTCCTAACTAACCTCATAATTATTCTCAAATTGCCCGTAACTCATCAAAAAAAAAAAAAAAGCTCGTAACATAAATAACCTGAGAAAATCAAAATACCATCACATAAGCCATAATGCAAAATAACTGAGAAAATTATCAAAAAAAAAAATTATAAACCTATTGTAATTTTGTAAATTTAGTCATAATTTTTTTTTTTGCCAATTCCAACTATCCAAACAATTTTGGCAAAAAATTACTAACATGATTGTCAACCGTCCTATGTAATATAGCTATTGTTAATGCGACATTTTTTAAAAAATATTTAAATATCTTTTATTTCTTTTTCCTTTTTTATTTTATTTCTCTTTCTTTTTTTTTCTTCCTTCTTTCTCTTGGCCAAAGGCAAAGGCCATTGAGGTCGACCTCACCGACCTTTGGCAAGGCTCAACCTTAGCTAGATCCGACGAGGGAGAGCCTGGCCAACCTTGCGCACGGCCATCGTCACAACCTCTAGTGAAGGTGAGCCTCACCCAACTCTTGGCCATTGTTCACATCAATACCGATCACGTCACATAAAATGACTAATGTCTTTGTTAGCAATTTTTGGTCAAAATTGGCTACATAGACCAAATTAGCACAAATACAAAACATTTAACACTAAATTGGCCAAAAAAAATATAAATTTATGACCAAATTGGAACAATTGCTATAAATTTAGGATTTTTTTGGTAGTTTGCCCTATGAAATTGACATACATTATAGACACCATATCGACACTCCACAAGTCTCAAATAAATTTTAAATTATTAAACAGGAAGAATATAACACCACAATCCTGAAATCCAAACGACCCACTACTAACCCTTAAGCTTGACATAAGCCCTAAACCTGAATTAACTATTAATAACACCTAAGTCGCTAAATCCTCAAATAGCATAAACTGCCGACAACGGACTCCAGCTTCCGCAAAAAAAAAAAAAAAAAAAAAAAAAAAAAAAAAAAAAAAAAAAAAAAAAAAAACAGATGAAAAACCCCTAATCTTCAAATTTATGCTCAGCACCGAAAGAATCTCAAAAAATAAAACTACGCTCGTGTAACTCCTAAACCAAAATTAGAGCCACTAAATTAACACTTCACAAACCTCAAATAAGTCTAATGTTAACAAAAAAATCAAGAAACTTATCACAAACCCATAAAATCGAAATAACCCATTCGTAGTCCCAAGTCTTGAGATAAACCCTAATTAATCCAAATGAACATCAAAGAATATATCAGAGAATTAAAAAATCAAAAATATCTTGCAACCCCCAAATAAATCTGAATTTGAAAAAATAAATAAAATGAAGAGTATAACCTTGAAATCCTTAAAATCAGGAAAAAAAAATATCAAAGGTGTTATAATTTTAGTACGGTGCTCATTTCATCGACAAAACTTTTCAAGTAATCACTTGAATGCCATATCAATAGACAAATCATCTCCTAAGTCCCTCTGGCAAAAAATTTCTAAAATTCATCCTACATGACTTTGTTAGTGAAATTTTAGTTCGTACGCGACTCTCTTAAGAAGATAGTTAAGTCCAACATGGAAAAAGATAAGATGACCTGACATATTATTTTATTGGCTAATCAGTTTGTCTTCTTTTCTCCTTTTTTTAATTTTTTATCCTCATCTCCATCTTCTTTACTAAATGAAGAAAGGCATAAACAACACGGCATTCTCTGACCTTCAGGTTTACTGGAGCTCCTGCTGCTAGCATTGGTGACACTACTGCGACAGTAAGAAGATGCCTCGCATGCCACCGCCATTCTCGGGGAACTCACAGTCGCAGTCCCTTAACACATAGCCTCGGCCAAAGGCCCACTTCGCATTACCCATCCATTTGCGGTGGCCTTAGATCCCTTGACCACTTGTGCTTTCCACCTGTTAAGCCCGCGCCGATGTCCATATTCTCACTCTCTTCTTCCCCAATGCCACGCATCGTCAAACTGAGGGACGAAATGGGCACCTTCTTGCTTGCAAAAACAGAGGCTGCCTTGTTTGAGCTATCATCTCGAAGCCCCTTCAACATTTTGCCCCAGTTTGTTAATTCCGGGCAAATATGTGTCAAGTGACGTTATTTTTAGGTGAATTCGTACTTACTTTGTGGACAAGCCATGTCTGGATGAATAATATATAAAAAATAAAAAATAAAAGCCATGTCGAATTGGCGACGGCACTAAATTGATAGTTTTTTTCATAAAAGTGACACATAAGCAGTTACTCAAATAGTTTTGGTACCAAACTTTTAATGTCCTTGTCCTCCTTAAAATCCAAAAAACCCATGAGTAAAAGCTATTCTTGACTCTAAACATTAAAAAAATATTCTAATGAGTATTAGTCTCCAATTAACTTCTTTAGAACCTTTGAACAGTGAATAGAGGCTTGTCACATAAATAAGCCGAAAAATCAAACTAATTCATAATACGAAATACTCTCGAAACTGATGAAATGATTATTAGGCCAGAATATGTATCGATACTCTATCTCTCCAGTTTCTCCAACCATGGGTGGGCCAGGAGTGGGGAGGGGAAGCGAAACTTTTTTGAACTTATCTAGAGGCAGAATGCTTGAATGTTCCATCTCCCAATCATCATTTTCAAATATTTGAAACCTCCAGAAACTCTAAATGGGTCGGAGAAACTGCTGACTTATGGTGATTCTGCATTGTTTTCTTTCGGGTTCTCTTTGTCAGGAATTATATCAAGCTCATACTTGCTCTCGAAGAACTTTGAGAACCCGAAGCTCTGTTGAGAGCGGTCACCGGGGCCCCTCTGCCTCTGCCTCACTCCCTTTCGAGCGCGCGAGGGGCAGTCTCTTCAGACAACGAAAGCACCAAGAGGAAAGAGAATATCAGACAAAGAACTAAATGTTTGCAGAGCAGGAGAGAGAGCGAGCGAGCGAGCGTAGGGGGCTAGTGTGTGCAGGCTAGTGAGAGAGAAATGGTCGGCCCCACATCTCCACGTGTCGCTTCCTGAGTAGTCAAAGATTATTTTCTCGTCCGTTCGAGGAACCCTTCCGGCAAGACCTCCGCGGAGTCCGTATTACATGTAAATTGATAGAAACCAGGAATATAACCCACAAGCCCTAAAATCCAAACAATCCTTTCAACATACCCCAATATTGATTTTAAAAAATAAAAAAAAAAGGCCTAAACGCGGAATAACTCTTGGGAACCATTCCACGATTTAGTGGAAGCACCCCCCTCGACCTTTATCACTAACACCGCTAGGCCTTAGCGGCATAAATCCGGGGTGCTGTCAAGGGAGGGAGGTGCTTTCGCTTCGCTTGCTTCACGCTGGAATGTGAGGTTGCTGGGGACAAGCCAGACCACCCCTGCATAATTTGATTCCGGTGAATATCAGAACATCGCCTGATTGATTGGGAAAACCATGCCTCTAAGGAAAGAACTGTGCAGAAACTTTCAGCGCGGAAGGTTTGTTGCTTTGCTGATCGGTCAATTGATTGATTGATTTTTGTCACTCAGTTGTGCTGCGCTTGTCAATCCCCGCTGAGTCGGAGTTACCATCTCTCTCTCTCTCTCTCTCTCTCTCGTATTCTATCTCCTTCACAATGGGATATGCTCAGTCGCATGAAAAACTTACCGCTTTTCCATACTTCGGTCTAAGTGTTCTAGCATGGCCTTGCTCGAGATGATTGATCTGTCGATAGTGTAGGCATTGCCATGTTTTCTACAAGGCCCGTCCGTTCTTAACCAAGTCAGGAAGGATAATATGAAGATTCCGAGCCGTTCGACAGTGCCTGGTTATTGCTGTTTTCTCGATGCCATCGTGCATATGAAGTTTCGTTGTTGGTGCAATTCTATTTTCTTTTTAACAGCATCGACAGCATCCTTGCTCATCGAAATTGTCTCAAAAGTTCTCATATGTTGTTTCCCCAAAACAATGCTTTTGAAAAAGTCAATTAGTAAATTTGAGACCCTCATACTCTAGGGGTGTCATTCTCAGAATACACAGCGGTACCATCTTAATCTTCTTTTGTGACCATGTCAGGCTGTTAATTTTTCATGTTCTTTATTCGGATTGAAATGGGGATTTCTTTTTTTTTTTCCTTGTGGTAGCAAATCAATTTTTCTCATAAGCATAGTGTCTGCTTGCCCTGGATAAGTGGTTCGTATATTTACAATGAGGACTTAGAGGTTCACCATTCTGAGGATTGATGTACACTAACAATTTTTCTTAAAGAAACTAGGAAAAGAGTTGACCTGCGGTACCAATGGAGATGTTATGAACAACCTAACTGCTCTAAGCCATGGTCGGCAAATCTCTTGCCTTACAAAGGGCCCTGGCACACAAAGCATTAGATTGAGATGAATTTACCTCGTAATATATACAGTTTAAAGTCATATGCCCTTCATGCAGTTCTCTTGATCTCTGATGTCTTGAACTTTTGCAGCTGTCAGTACGGTGAAAGGTGTAAGTTTCTCCATCCGACCCAGCAGCAGTCCCGGCCTAATGCCTTTGGATTTGGCGTGCAAAACCAACAGCAAAAGCCCAATGCTTTTGGATTTGGCGTGCATGGTGGCTCAAACCAACAGCAAAAGCCCAATCCTTTTGGATTTGGTGTTCAGAGTAGCTCTCAGCCAACTGCTGCATCGCAGCATAACCAATTTAAGGTTCTTTTTCCCTTTGTATAATTGAAAATAGAATTGGTTGTGATGTCTCTGGCCAGTTAAAATGTAGATTTCACTTATATTACAAGTGTTGATAATTTCACCAACTATGCTGACAAATTTGTTTCATGATTCTGGAATCATTCCAATATCTATCTCGGATCTGGATCAGCCTTTTGAAAACAAGTGGACTCGCTTCTCTCCTATTTCTAATGCTTCTGGCACTGCTTCCCATCACTCTGACAGTCATATTCAATCAGGAAATCACAAGTAAGTGCTTTGCTAATTATACTCTCTCCAAGTGGCTTGATAACTACATCCAACTTTTCCTTATTTGAGAAGTAGTGCCTAATTATGTATGCCTTGTTGAAAAGATGCACAGATCCAGAGTCCTGCAAACGAGTAATTATTGAAGATTTTGAGCATGAAAGACCATCATGGAAGCTTACATGCTATGGACATTGCAAATAGTATGTTTATCCATAACAACCCTTATATAAATTCTAGTGTATGTTTATTTATCTACATATACTTGCATGTGCTGCATGAGCTTGCTCTTAATGCAGAATAGTGGTGTCTTGATTGATTTGCTTTCAGTGTCATCAAGTCCTATTTTTCACAATTCTAATCATGGTTGGCAATTGTGCTGTCAAGAAGTGGTTTCAAGTTTCTATACAATGTGTTTTAGGCTGGCGAGAGCTAGGTGAATTTTCTGCCTATACAGGGTCACCTCTTTGTCCGGAAGCTTCCTTCTAGCACAATGGGGGAGTGTGCTAAGGAGTGGTAAAACTAGATTAATGGGATCTATGCAATTCTGTGAAGGAAGAATGTGAATGATGCAGTGTTAAGTATGCCTGGAAGTACTAAATAGCGAGTGATTTCAGGCCATCATAGACACCTTTCCTAAAGGGATGGAAATGTTGATAGATATGTCACCCCATGGTACAAGCAGGAGGGATGTTAGTGTAGCCTATAACTAGCACTACTTAGGACTGTTCCAGAGCTCAAGGGTCAGTTCTTTTCAACTGTCATGGTATGATTTACACCTACTATTGCTTGTGTTAAGTACCACAGAGTGCAGGAAATTCAAGGTTATCGACATGCGTGTGCTCAGGAAAAGAAAAAGAGAAAAAGCTTCGCTGGAAAATATATGTTCGAGAAAAAAATTTTATGGCTGGTTGAGAATAACATAAGAGAATGTTGTTTAAGGTGGTTTAGGCATCCAATAAGAAGATGCACTTGCTAGATATGCAGTGTCCAATTCTATCATCTGTTGATATCACATTAGCAACAGGTCAACGTCTACATATGCATCAAATGTCTAGGTTGACAAAAGGGTAATGGTAAGGTAGGATTCCACACACTTTTAAAGATAAAAGTAAGATTCCATGCACTTTTAAACGATAAAAGTATAATGCTTGTATTTTTTTTTTTCCCTTGTTGGAAGCAAACTTGCAAAAAGCATCTAGAGTCAAGGTTTTCCATTTAATGGCCAAATTAATCAAAGCTATTTATTTTTCATTTACTATGATTTCTGCATATTGCAAGTAGTGTGGATGCTTTTATGGACTTACTTTGTGGAATGTAAAATGGTGAACAGACATGTTAATGCATGAAATTCAAAAAGACAGTTGCTTTGACTCACAGTTCTGGATAATTGTTTCCTGCAGTGCTCCATGTGATATTAGTGGCGACATTAGCTATGAAGAATTGAGGGCTGCAGCATATGATGATGCTAAGCGTGGTTTGAGCTTGCAGTCAATTGTAAGAAGTTAACCACCTCATTTTATCATTGTACTACAGAATTCTAGTGTTTCGTGGCCTAAATCACAGGCTGAATGTCCATGATTAGGTAAATAAATAATCAAACTGCATTAGTGGAAATGACTGACATGCTGTTTGGCCTGTTACTTGTTAGTAAGGTACCAACAGACTTCTGAAGTAACCAGTGTCACATTCATGAGCGTGTTATCAACTTTGAAATTTTATTAGTGACCAATCAATATTTCACCAGTCAAATTAGGTGACTTATATGGATAAGCAGATAACCTTCAAAAGAGAGGAAAACTGTTGGTAAATAGATTTCTTTTGTCAGAATGGTGGAAAGAATGTGACCCATCATTTGCTGTTAGATTATAGATGAATCAGACAGATTTGAACATTTTTAGGAGTGAAGTGGGTTGCAGTGAGAACAGTACAAGAGGAACTTTCGACTTGGAAAGCTATCTATTCATGCTCAAGGAGGAAGAAAACTGTCAAGATGATTACTCTCCTTGTTTTTAGGCTCATTTCAAAAGAAAACAAATGAGAGCTATTCAAGAGTCTTGGGATTCTTTTGGCTGTAAGACGGTTACGTGGGAATTATACAATTAGTCTTTTGTTCTTAAGTTTTTGTATATGGGAGACTTCCCATCTTAATTAATTTTGTATAGTGGCAGTACGCACTTAGTACCTTTATTAATAAAATTTTGCTTTACCTTCAAAATAAAATCATTTATTTATTATGACTGGCAACCATTGAATGCTACTTAGCAAAACAAATGTGTCTTATAATTTCCATGGTATTTGTTAGAGTCTGTCCTTCTTCCAATTCCAGTAAGGATGAATTTGCCTTTCAAAGTGCTGAATATATTATTTAAATAATGTCAGTAGATGTATGATGAATGAACCTAACTTTGGACTTTTTCAATATCAAAAGGTGGTCACTTTCAGCTTTTTCCCTCCTTCATTGCCATCCAAAGAAAGGATGCTTGCTTCACATCCTTTGAGTGAATCATTTTATCGGAAGTGTACACAATGTTCTATTAAAAATCATGAACAAAAGACTGTTTTTTATCATTTCCAGACGTTATAATTATGAGATTGAACTCTTCCTCTACATCAGTATTTCAGAGTGTATGAAATTGAATCTCAGTAGGTAATCATGAAATTGCTAAAGTAGTGGATTCAGTTGACAAGCTAAGCTAGCGCTGATACTAAAAGCTGTTACAGTTTCTTGAAAATGTGGGAGATGGTGGTGCCGTGGTGGGAAACAAGTATTGCGTTTTACCTTAAAACTCTAGATGTGCTATTTTCATTTACATATATCTTTATGCCTGGGATAGAACGGCAATTTTGGGAAGTTGCAGACATTACTTGCGAGTGTGTCCATCTGCTGGACACAGTTAGCCTCTTTGAACTTTGATGGTTCTATTTTAATTTATGTACTTTTTAGTGGCAAGAGACATAGTTGAACGGAAGTATCTATTCTGTTCAATACTTCTGAAGCCTATGTATAAATAAATTTGAACTTCACAGAGGCTTTGGAAGACTTGCCAAACTACTCAACTGTGATGACTTGCTGTGTGGACTGACTTGACAAAAGCAGCTACTTGGCATCCATGATGGTTTAGAAGCTACATCATGTGACTTAACTAACTTGCACATGCTTTAAAAAATAGATTATGACATTCGTGAGAGGTCTGAAACTGGAGTGCTGCTGTGGCTTTGTTCAATTTGTCAATTTTAGGGGTGCAAAAGAAAACCATCACAAGAAATTTACGAAATTTACTGATTTGTTCTAGAAATAGGCTACTTTCATTCCATTGCTGCCATGACTGAGCAAATCTCTCTCTACAGGTTGAGAGGGAGAGGAATGCACTTAACTTCAAATTAAGTGAGTTGGAGAATTTGCTCCGCAGCCCATATGTGGCTCCACCTTCCTCAACTGCAAGCCAAAGTGCACTCCCTGGTTTTGGGGCAAATACATTTTCATTATCAGCTCAAAATACTGGCCAATCTGTGGCCTCAAGTTTTGGTGTGCCCCATGCATCACCTAGTGCTGGGGGATCAAGGCAAGGATCTTCCTGTTCCACTTTGTTAGGTAGTCATGAGAGGCAATATCTGAATTCCTCTTTAAAGTATTGAATGGATATCACTTGCAAAAAGATGAGTGGATTATGCTAGTTCTTTTAAATCCTCTGTCAATGCTTGTCTTGAGTTCTTGTACTGACCTTGTTGCCCTCCTCCAGTCCCTACGTGCCTTCAAACAATGCTTTGGGGAGTCTAAATTCTTCTTCAACTTTGCAGCAGACTGCAAATGCATTTGGACAAAGATATATGTCCTCTGGAGGTACAAATTCGTTTATGAGAACTGTCTTCTCTGTTCCTAATGCAGCTGTAGGATGGGGACAGAAAATTGTTCTTTTCTTCTGTGATTTGTCGTGTCAAATGATGGCTACTCCTTTCAGATCAAAGCCTGAGTAATCTGGGGTTGAGTCAGTTCCAATGTAGTAGTTGGTTCTGGGGATAATAAGATGTATGTGGTCCTCGGATCTTGAGCATGAAGGGACAGTAGGTGATACTTCACTTTAAAGGTTTTCTAGATTCTTAAGAATCTTATATGACACTTTGAGGACTTGAAGGTGACACAATATTAGATTAATTAGTAATTTTTTAGGAATTCGTAATTCCATTGAGTCTTGAAAAGTATGACTTGGCAAAATTGATTCCTTGAAAGGATTTCTGTGGGCTTTCTAAGCTTATTCTATATGCAAATCTTAGGGCCATCTCCTCTCTCTCTCTCTCTCTCTCTCTCTCTCTCTCTCTCTCTCTCTCTCAGAGACTTTGTATTGTAGATCTGTTGACATTATCAGATTCCGGAAATTTTGTCAAGCTCTCCCTCCCCTCTCTACTGGCGACCTTGCATTGTAGGTCTGTTGACGTTCTCAGATTCAGGAAATTTTGTCGAGGTTGTGCTGTTTATCTTTAGTGATGAAGCATCGAATCTACCATTGTTAGCTTGTCACTTTTCCCAAGTTATAATCACCAGCCTAAAGAGACACTACCAATCAAATTTGTTTTCCAGCTCTCTTTGCATAAGACAATCTGTAAAGCAAGGTCAATAGAGATGTCCTTTAGCCCGATCAATTAGTTCCATCATCCTGAGATATCAGAGATTCTGAAGCATTTCGTCTGGTGATCAACCCAGTCAGGATCAGTCTAATTGGACTCTTCCAATTTGGTCTGTGCAAAAATTGGATCATATCAAAGTCCCTTCTTTGGATTTTTTCAATTTGATGTGTAGAAGCTTGTTTTAGTCAAAACAATCTTATCATCACTCTGCTGCAGAATCAGCTCTAATAGTTCACAGAATCGCTTGAAATTGTTAGCCACTTTCTCCCCCACACCTCCTTCCCTTCCTCCCCCATCCCCAGCCAGCCCAGCCCAGAAAAGAGTTGGTTCTCTGATACCTCCTTGTGAACATCTTCCAAATGGCCTTTATAATAAAGAACTGGCAGTAATCCAACCCGCATGTGATCTAGTTATACGTATAATGAACTTGCATTAATTAGTAGCGTTGCATAGGTATGAGTTTTAGCCATAGTCCAGCCAGCTTGAACATTTTATGGAAGTTTTTATCAGAATATGTAGCTTTAACTGTAGTGGCTGGTTATTGCTGGAACTAACTTCTTGGGTGCATTAACAGTCTCACAACAAATGCCGAATTCAACAAACAACAATTTTAACATTGTTGTTGGACAAAAAGCTGTTGATGATCAACAAAAGTAAGTATACCGAGAATCCTTGTTTCATATGTTTTATACTAACTCCACCTTATTTGTCAGTACTACACCATCATCTTTAGACTCCACAAATAGCCTTTGATTGAGACGATCTCACTAGTGAACAAGTTCAGTTGATTTTGTCCAACCAAGAAAAAGTTGTTGATAAGCTTTAACAGTTACATAATTCTCCTGATGTCAGCAGTTTTGACTCAAGCCAGTTTAAGTTGATCTCTTCATTCATTTAGCACGCAGGTGGTGTTGAATGATGTATCAGCTCTGCTTAATTGTTTGTAAATTTGACACGTAATTTACGTATATAAGATCTTTGACACGATTGACCTTGGCAATCTACATTTGTTTTGTTTGGTACAAAGGGCTCTATTTAGAAGAAAGTGATTTATAATTATTGCCAATCGTACATTGCGAATTTGTGAGCTTTTCTTACAAATCTCTGGTCCTCATCCTTCAGAAATGATGTGCATAAGAGTGGGCATGAATCAAGAGATGCCAGTGTTTGGCTGAAAGAGAAATGGAGCCCTGGAGAGGTAAGAGATTCGTGTCACATGGTAGCAACATAAATTGGCTAGATACTTTCATCATGCGTAGATGGTTGGTTTTAGTCTTATTTTAATCCTTTCTCTTTCTCTATCAAACAGATTCCTGAAGAGGCGCCTCCCGACATATTCATTTAGAAGGCCATATTCAGATGATAGGCGTGACTGTCGAGTGTTTAATTTTTTTTTTTTTTCCTTTTAAGTGCATAGTCCGCAGATAGAGTCCAACCAACCTTTTATTGTCTTTTGCTTCACCATTTCAAGCGGCTTAGTAGATTAAAATGATCAAAGATTGTTAGGATGACGCATCCATGGGATTCCGCAATGTTTTGAGGGCTGTTCATCCGTAATGCTTAGTATTATATTTGGTGGAAACCATTGATATTGTGTCTCCTGTTTTAATTTTCCACATCCGATTGTTAGGTTATTGGGGAAGGGAAAGAGGAAATATGAATGAATGGACGATATCATGTCAAGTGTGATACAGTTGAGTTTATGCTATATTCTTCTCCTACTGGAGACCCGTGATTTTTAGTCCCGACCAACCCCCCATATAAAGAAGAAAATGGAGTATTATAAGTATTTTTTTAACGCTTAACTTCAATTACCTATTGTCAAGCAAATTGTTTTGGAAAGTGCCCCTAAGCAACGATTGAATTATCATGTAAGGTCTTACCGGTGGATGAAGTATTTAAGTGCATATTTGCGAGGCGACAACTAAAAAGCAAAACAGCAACACTACCCACCACCCATCGGAAAGAAGCAAGTCAGAAGGAGGAGGTCAAAGTACTGTTATCGCACCAAATGCAGCTCAACCATGTCCTTAGCCAGATCGACAGCCTTCTGCAGCACAACCCATCCCAACCAGTTTGAAGCCGTGAATGTCATACGTCCGCTGGCAATGGTGGATTGAGCATGGCTGAAAGCGACGGAGTTGTACTTAGAACCCCACGGTTGATGACAAGGACACTGAGAGCGACTAGAGAAACAAGAACAACAATAGTTTTCGAAGGAATGCATGAGCACATTATGAGCAAAATAAAGAGAATACTAAAAAGCTAGACTCGGCATATATGGACAAGAATATACAAATTGACATGCTCCATAGGCGAAGGGTCTTTCTTAATAAGAGCCACAGCAGAAAGTAGGCCTCTTGTGCATGAGTGCACCTCCTCCCCTTTTTCCAAGGAAATCTGAAAGCACCAGTTGCGATACCCACAACACTCTCCTATATGCAACTGTAATTTGCGACTCCTCGTGAAAATTCTATTTAGCAATATTAAGTTGCTTTACTATCTTTCATGGTCCTGGTTGTGTCGGTCATACCTTAATAAGGAGGACACAATTGGTGGTGACATGAATATCACGCCATTGAATTTGGGTTGGGCACTGGAAAACTGGGACACTCCAGTAAAAATCAAATAGACTCCTCAATCAAGTTTACACGGCAAATTAACAGTCATGGTGACGTATAAGCAAAGAACACGAGTATACACACATTTAACACCTTCTTCGACTACATTTTAAAAAACAAGTATTACCCGACATTCACGTTTTTCCACTGATATAGTCAATAGATTTTCCCTTATCATAAGAAACCCACTAGGCGGACGACTAAATAGAACTTTCTCGCCAGAACCCCTCTTCTTCTTCAAGACCTTCTATCATGTATGTTGCCATGGCCTTATTTCCAGAGAACTCAAATCAATCCATAGTCATTGGTTGGGTCATGCAACACCTGAAGCGAGCCTTGCGAACAGTTGTCAGGATTTCTGTCTCTGCATTCTCAAGCATTCTCACGACTTCAGTGAAAGGAGGCCTGACATCTGGGTTGGCATCCCAGCATCGAGTCATAATGTCGCTGAGAATCGGTAGACAATCTGCAGGGATGATTGGACGGACACCTTTGTTGACAACGGCAAAAGCCGCCTGCACAGCTGTCATGTTTTGGAAGGGAAGCATTCCTGTGATTAGCTCCCACAGGACGATGCCAAAACTGTATACATCCACTTTCTGTGTGTAGGGCCTGTGCTGGATCATCTCCCTGTGCAAATATAAGAAGTAAAGAAATGGACTCGAGGATAGATGGACAGAATTGGAAATATGGAAACTGGAATATATACAAAGATTTTTTCACAATCCAGAATACTACTTTGATGGTGCTTTCTATTAGCTCTCCTGAGATGGCAAATTTAACTAAGATTTGGAGAAGCACTTGTCATTGCAACATTTAGTGATAACACCTGGGTCTATGACCAAAAATAGCCACCTTGTATTATTTACAGAATTCGGTGCAATAACATGTTGGATGCAACAATAGCCATATCAAGCCCGATAGGGCCTTTTGAGTCCCTTTGCTACAGTTCTATAATGTCATTATGTCCTGTCCAGCAAAAGGAGTTTTACTTGGTCACCTTGGTTTGCCTTGAAAGTGGTAGAAGACCAGGAACAAACAGTAACGTTATATCATCATTAATATGATGGGGGCGTAAATTTCACTTTCTGTCATCTTCATCCTTACTCCCAAACTTCAATGATATCATGCTAACACTATACAAAATGATTTTCGCCACTCCACCATTCCCACGACATACAAGTATTCTATTTCTAACAGGGGCAAAAAAAGGTACTATGCCCACCACAAAAGAAAACATGACATCACCAAACAAAGATGCTGCCATCTAAATGGCACATCTCGCAAGCAGCATGGTAGAGGCAAGAGGGTCCACAACACACTTGGTCGCCTACTTACAGACACATATTGAACTGAGATGCAACAAAAATGGATTCAAATAAAGTAACAAGGATTAAAAAGGCCCAGTGGTCCAAATCACACCAAATTAACATAAGGAATTGAAATACAAGTCCAACTCCAATTAAACACCCCCACAGTCGCAGTGCGAAAGTTTTAATTCAGATTTTAGCCTCGCCAATTCCATTGTGCAATAGAAGAGTAAGCCACGGGGGGTAAATAACCAGATCAGGTTGCATCATCTTAGGGAAGTCTAGTCTGGTATTTGGTGGCCAACTCAGCATAACCTGATAAATCACAATCTTCTCACAGAAGGGGTCAACTTTGCAAGCAAACCCATCCAGCAACTGATTGTTAACGATGTACATAACGTTTTAGCTAAAGATCAAGAATTAGAGCTACTCTTAAAACTCTTACATAGGAATTGGCCAAACTAAGGCATTTGTTCCTTTAAATGTCACTTCGTGCATAGAGGACTAGCTGATTTCTGTTGAAACAAATAGTGCGAGGCAAGGAGAAGGAAAGGAAGGTTCCAGAGAAGACCGTTAGATAACAGGAAAACCAGTTTTTAAATTTTTGCTAGAGCATAAAGCAGTTTAGTTGCCCCTTCTTTAACTTCCAGCCTTCCAGCGGCAGCAGATAGCAATATATCAAATTTCTAACGTTTGCTGGGACACAATTTTCATTGGGAGTCTCATCTAAAAAAGAGTAACCAAGACACAAGGTAAATTCAGAGATTGAAGAGTAAGTCTGCCATGCAAGTGCCAATGCCTCCAGAACACAAAAGCATACTGGAGTACCAATTTCTTCAAGACAACCAAACAGAAAGTTTTAATGAGCAAGAGATAGAAACAAACAAGTTACGCTTCTCCCACATGACATGCTGAGTTTAAATATGATCAACACTGCAGAGAAGAGTAGTGAATGATCTTACGGGGCCATCCAACGGTAAGTCCCTGTCTCAGGTGTCATTCCTTCAGTCTGGACCTCAATTCGAGCAACCCCGAAATCAGCAATCTTGATTGATTTATCGGAGAAAATTAGGAGATTGTCAGATTTTAAATCTCTGTGGATCAAACCAAGCCCATGAACATACTCCATTCCCCTAGCAACATCCAAGGCCTGTCTGACTGCCAATTTCAACGGAACGGCCCGATTATGCCGTTTCATCAAAAACTGCCGAACTGAACCTCCTTTCGCATATTCTGTAACGATGCACCAGACCATTGGCTTACGGCATCCACCAATGAATCGGACAATGTTAGGATGCTTCAATGTGGCCAACATCATGACTTCTTGCTGAAACTGTTGCTCCATCAGCTGTGCCCTCTCTAGATCGTTCTCTGGCCTCTCCAAGATCTTGATGGCGACTTCCTCGCCATTGTAAGTACCTCTGTAGAGCTTTCCAAAGGCCCCTTGTGCGAAAGGTGCACCCATGTTGAGTTTCCTCAGATCGAGAGTCCAGTCATCAAATTTTTCAAGTCCCAAGGTCGGGGAACTGCTGTCCATAAGAGCTTGGGCTAGTGCATCATCGCTCAAAGCATGCGTGACTCTCCCTCTGTGATTCACACTCTGCGCAACAGAATAGTTGTCGTTGGCACGCCGTCGCAGGCCTTGGTGATTTAGCATGCGAGTATGGGAATCGCTAGAGTCGACACTGCTGTTATCTATGGACATCGCAACAGACCCTCCACCAGTGCTGGTTTGCAGGCTTCCACAGCTCTCAATCGACATGTTGGAACCCTCGCTGAGCTTATGATAAAACGCCTGGGACGAATCAAAGAAATTGTTATCATGATTCTTCAGACCAATAATTCCAGGGAACTTCTGACCTCCGTCCAACATTTCCGAGTCCCAACAAAACAGCACAGGCGCTCAGCCTCCGTTCAGTTCATAAGCTTATCTTCTGTAACCGAAGAAGTCAGTCCACCGTACTAATGAAACCCTGCAAGAGAAGCAAAACCCCTTTCTCAGCATCATCTTCCCGTGAAGATCATCTATCGAAAAGTTTTATCAATGGAAGACGGGGAGATAGGGCTAGCGCAGCCACCGGTGCACAAACGTACGACGAAACTAATTGGCCCTACAAACAGCTAAATCTAGACCCAAAGAACCCCACGTGGAGATCCCCAAGGAAGCACCGAGAGAAGCGGCCCGCCCTAACGAAATTCGACCCTCTAACTTCAGTCGTGCCCCGATATACCAACATATCCAGAAAATAAAAAAATAAAAAGGAAGCGGGAGCCCCCCCTTGTTAGGAGAGTTGGACGGCCATAGTCGGGGGCAAAATAACAGCAGACACAAAGGGAACACGAGAGAGGGAGGTGCAATCGACCCCTTCGAGCGAGGGGATTGAAAGGGGAGAGCGTACCTGGGCGGAGAGCACTTTGACTTTTTGGGAATTGGACGGAGGAAGGACAAGTGGAGAACACTCGGGACTGGAATCGGATCGAATCTGATCTAATCCAAAGCCACAGCGAATCTTTGGGAGGGAAAAAGGGGGAGAGATTGTTGTTGTTGATGATGATGATGATGATCAAGAGAGAGAGAGGAAGAAAGGAGGAGGAGGAGAAGGGGGAAGAAGAAGGAGAAGGAGAAGAAGCTGCTGCCGCTGCTGCAGAAGAAATGGCAAAGGACACCACAGTGGTCTTCGGGTCTCCGCTTTTTGGCTCATCTCCGCTTCTTCCCCTTAGTTTACTCTTTCTACGCTCAGAAGAGTCAGGTCCGAGCAGGAGCACGGCCTTACCGTGCGACCGCTCACACCTTACCTTTCCCTTCCCACCACTCCACCTCTCACGTGGCACGCCAGCACTCGATCCCCATCCCCTGGGCCTCCAAGCACCCCATCCAGATCCACTGGGCCTCCTCCCAGCCCAATTCTCTCCCCACGCCCACCTTCTTCGGCCGTTCCACCTCGATTTTCATCCTCGGACCACAAACACATGATTTCACGACCCTCGATAAAAATAAAAATAAAAATAAGAAGAAGCTTCATTTCATTTGGATACGTTCAAAGAACATTTTCGAATTATCCGTCAATGTCCGAGGCGATGATATATTTTGATTCCTCAACATTTTTCCCGGAATTGGTTTTCATCATCTGACCAAATTAGATTGTGATTTTTCCGAAACTGGTTTTCATCATCTGATTTTATTTTTCCTTTTTGTAGAAATAAGCGCACAACAAGCCGTAAAACGGAAAAACTGGCATACTTAGGTAAAAATCAAATAGAGTTCTCAATCAAGTGTACACAGCATAATAAAAGCAGTTAAGGTGACGTATACGCACAGAGCACAAGTATACACACATTTAATACCCTCTTCAACTACAATTAATTCTACATAGACCTGGGTTTGAGCTCCCGTCCCAACCCCTTCTCCGCCGCCTCCTCCTCCTCCTCCTCCTCCTTCAGCCCCTTGCATCATGCATGTCGCCATGGCCTTATTTCCCCCATAACTCTAATCAATCGATAGTCATTGGTTGGGTCATGCAACACCTGAAGCGAGCCTTGCGAACCGTCGTCATGATTTCAGTCTCCGCATTCTCAAGCATTCTCACCACTTCAGTGAAAGGAGGCCTGACATCTGGGTTGGCATCCCAGCATCTAGTCATAATGTCGCTGAGGATAGGTAGACAATCTCCGGGGATGATTGGGCGGACACCTTTGTTGACGACTGCAAACGCAGCCTGCACAGCGGTCATGTTTTGGAAGGGAAGCATTCCTGTGATTAGTTCCCACAGGACAATTCCGAAACTATATACATCCACTTTCTGAGTGTAGGGCCTGTGCTGGATCATCTCCCTGCATGAATATAAGAAGTACAGGAATGCAGCTGAGGATAGACAGACAGAAAATTGGAGAATTTCAAGAATGGAACATGCGCAAAGATTTTCAGAACCCAGGAAGCTACTTGGTGCTTTTTATTAGCTATCCCAACATGACAAATTTGACTAGATATGCAGAAGCTCTCATCATTGCAACATTAAAAGATGATATCTGGGTCTACGACAAAAAAGATCCACCTTGTGTAATCTATAGAATTCAGCACAAGACCTGTTGGATGCAGGAACGACCATATCAAGCGCAATAGGGCCTTTGAGTCTCTTTCCTTCAATTTCAACAATGTCAACACATCATTTTCAACAAGAGATGTTTTAACTGGTAGCCTGGGTTGGCCTCAAAGATTGCAGATGGCCAGGAACAGATGGTAGCTAGTAAGATAATGGACACATTGATTACATCCCAATTAATAAGACGGGGAGAGCATTCCACTTTTGTTGTCTTTCATCCCTATTTCCAAACTTCAGATGATATTATGCAGACACTACACAAAATCATTGGAAACCACTCCGCAGTTCCTATTGTCATAGGAACTTCCTTGTACATACAAGTATTCTAATTCCAACAGAAAATAGGGTGTCATGCCCTACCCACTAAAAGAATCATGTAATCTTATAAGATCAAATAGATAATGCGGCCAACTACATAGCACATGTCGAAAGCACACAGTAGAGTCAAGATTTTCCACAACACATTTGATCATCTACTTGTAAACATGCATATTGAACAGAGATGGAACGAAAACAGACTTAAATTAGGTAACAACAATTGAAAAGAGAACCAACTGTTCAAATTATACAGGATTAACATTAGGAATCGATGATGCAAATCCAACTCCAATAAAACACCCCCCTAGTCAGACCTTGAAAATTTTAATAAAGATTTTAGCCTGGCCAAATCCATTGCAAAGTAGAAGAATAAGCCACAGAGGGGAAAAACCAGGTCAGGTCGCAATATCTTAGGGAAGTCTAGGCTTCAGTCTGGGGTCAACCCAGCATAACCTGATAAATCACGATCTTCTCATGGAAGGGTCAATATTGCAAGCAAACCCATCCAGCAACAGATTATTAATCTTGTACATGGCATTCTAGCCGAAGATCAAGAATTAGAGCCACTCATAAAACTCCTATCATAGGAATTGGCCTAAGGCATTTGTTGCTTTAAATGTCACTTCATGCATAGAGGACTAGTTGATGTCTGTTAAAACAAATAGTGCGAGGCAGGGAGAAGGAAAGGTGAAAGGTTCCAATTGAGACTCATTAAAAAAAAGGACAAAATAGTTTTCGACTTTTTGCTAGAGCATAAAGCAAGCCACCAGAATGCTTTTTGCATACTCAGGTACACGTGGTAACCAATTTCCTCGGGACAAACAAACAGAAAGTTCTAATGAGCAAAAAATCAGGCACAAACAAGTTAAGCTTCTCCCACATAGCATGCTGAGTATAGATACGTTCAACATTAAGTAATTAAAGCTCCATATTTGAGCAGCGAAGAATCTTACGGAGCCATCCAACGGTAAGTCCCTGTCTCGGGTGTCATTCCTTCGGTCTGGACCTCAATTCGAGCAACCCCAAAATCAGCAATTTTGATTGATTTATCAGAGAAAATTAGTAGATTGTCGGACTTTAAGTCTCTGTGGATGAAACTAAGCTCGTGGACATACTCCATTCCCCTAGCAACATCCAAAGCCTGTCTGACTGCCAATTTCAACGGAACGGCCCGATTATGCCGTTTCATCAAAAACTGCCGAACTGAACCTCCTTTCGCATATTCTGTAACGATGCACCAGACCATTGGCTTACGGCATCCACCAATGAATCGGACAATGTTAGGATGCCTCAGTGTGGCCAACATCATGACTTCTTGCTGAAACTGTTGTTCCATCAGCTGCGCCCTCTCCAGATCGTTCTCTGGCCTCTCCAAGATCTTGATGGCGACTTCCTCGCCATTGTAAGTACCTCTGTAGAGCTTTCCAAAAGCCCCTTGCGCAAAAGGTGCACCCATGTTGAGTTTCCTCAGATCGATAGTCCACTCGTCGAAATTTTCAAGCCCCAAGGTTGGGGAACTGTTATCCATAAGAGCTCGGGCCAACGCATCATCGCTCAAAGCATGCGTGGGTCTTCCTCTATTCACGCTCTGTTGAACGGAATAGTTGTCATTGGCACGCCGTTTCAGGCCTTGGTGATTCAGCATGCGAGTATGGGAATCGCTAGAATCGACGCTGCTGTTACCTATGGACATCGCAACAGAACCTCCACCATTGCTGGTTTGCAGGCTTCCACAGCTCTCAATCGACATGTTGGAACCCTCGCTGAGCTTATGATAGAATCCTTGGGACATATCATAGTAGTTGTTATCATGGTTCTTCAGACCAATAATTCCAGGAAACTTCTGACCGCCGTCCAACATTTCCGAGTCCCCAAAAAAGCACAGGCGCTTACCCTCTGTTCAGTTCATAAGCTAATTATAACAGCAGATGCCAGTCCACTGCGGGCGATTAGACCCTGCAAGAGTAGCAAAACCCCCTTTTTCTTTAAGCATCATTCTTGCCGCGAAGCTCATCAATCAAATAATCATCCGAGAGAAATCCAGGCAATACGCCAGAACGCTGGCGCGGCTACTGGGGCATAAACAAAGAATGAAATTTACAATCGCTAGAAATCGGTCCTCTAAATAGCTAAACCTAGACCGAAAAATGAAAATCCGCGGGAAGATCCCAAGGGAAGCGCCCAAAAGAAGCAGCACGCCCCCGACAAATTCCGACCCTCTACCTTTATTCCTTGCCCGAAAAAGGAAGTAGAAGAAGAAGAGTTATCCAGAAGCGAAAACGAAGGGGACATGAAGAGGAGAAGCTGGGGGCCCACCATTTGCGGAGAGTAGGCAAACGAGGGAAGAGATGAAGAGACGAAGGAGGGAGCTGCGCAATCGGGCCTCGGAGCAGGCTGATTAAAAGAGGGAGCTTTAGCTTTACCTCGACGGAGAGCGACTTTGACCTTGTGGGGGAAGGACAAGTCGGCAGCTTAGGACATCCCCCCCTCGCGCCGTCGGATCGGATCGAATCCAAAGACCAGCAGCAGCAGCAGCAGCAGCAGCAGCAGCAGCGAATCTCGAAGGAGAGGGAGAGGTAAGGTGATCAAGAGAAGAAGAAGAAGAAGAAGATGATGAGGAGGAAAGGAAAGAGAAAGAAGAAGAAGAAGCTGCGATGGCAGGAACACCAACACCAACAACAACAACAGTGTTGGTCTTCGGGGTCTTCGCTTTTTGGCTCATCCCTCCTCCCCCCCTCTCTTTTCTTCTTTTTTTTATTATTACTACTCTCCCTCTCTCTCTCCAAAGCCCCGGTCCAAGGGCAGGCCTTGCGGCATCGCTGTTAAAAAATATCTCAAAGATGGTTTGACATTTCAGGTCGAGATCTGTAAATAAGATTTTATAGAAAATATAGCAATAATTAGTAAAATTCGTGATCCGCGAGATGATGTGGTTTAATTTCGGGTATATGCAATGCGAAATTCACTCTTGATCATTTAGAATTATTGTAACTTAACTTAGATCATAAAATACGTCGAAATACATAATTTGATAGGTGAATATATTTCCAACAATAAAAAAAAAAAAGTGTGCTTGCAATTTAATGAGATTAATGATTCATTCGATAACTACTACCCGTGTAATCCGATATGAGAAATGGATTGGATTGGATTGGTTGAAGTGAAGCCCCAAGCCCATTCCCTTCCCGTCCGCCCCGCTCTCCTTTTGGCCACTCAGCTTTGTATTTTCATCTTTTGGAATCGTACAAACTTGGTTCTCTTCGAGGGCTGGACATGCTTGGACCACAACATCCTAAAATCATCGTAATGGTTTCAAGCGGCCACTACCCCCCCGGCGACCGTTGACCTTCACCCTAGAGAAGGTCTGGCAAAGGCCATCCCAGTTTAATTTTTTTCTTTTTTTTTTAATTCGATTGGTTCTCAAATCCTTTTCTTCCTATTTTGAAATTCTTAAGCTACATATACATCATTGAAATATCTTTTCATTTAACTTCATAATCGGTAGTTCCCCAAACCCATATGAGGGAAAATTAAGAGATATTGAGGAATTTCGTTTTCCAACTTATCCCATTTTTCTCTTAATCTGAGTCTTGCGATTCGAATGCCATAGAGGCCACAAGCGTTTGATGACAAGATTCAAGATCGTGCACAATTCAATGTGCGACATGCTTCACCTTGGGTTCTCTTTGTGAAGGCTTTCCCCTCAATGTTTCCGGCATGAATTTTGATAATGATGATGATGTTGTCGTTGTCACTTTGCTCGGACGGATTTCCATTGATTCCTTAAGAATAAGCGCACGTCCATCCAGAAAATAAGCCAAACGTCCAACCCCCCACCCCCCGGGGCATGGAATGAATCACTTGGTCCCCACACGGCTCATCGTCCAGCCAGCCAAGTCTTTTGTGAGATCATTGACTTTTTTTTTCCTTTCTTATTTCAACACGAGATGTGAAAGACTACAGTACCGACACATGAGAAATGGAGATTGAACAGCCAACGCGAAATGGTGCCTTTAATGTGATTTGATTCGATTGAGTTTGTGAAAGGGTGTCTTGAATTATATGGACGACAAGATTACGTAATGGGATTTTCTTCTTCTTTTTTAATGGTAGAGGGCACTCTTTTAACGATAAAAAGTAAAGTAATGTGGCCCCTTTGTAATTTTGGTATGAATGTGCTGGTGGGTAGATAAATAACTAAATAAAATCAAATACATATTTGGACATGAAAGAATTTCTCACAGCTATTCCAACAAAACTATGAGTTTAAGAGACACATTTTGTGGATGATAGTCATGATTCATGAAAAAAAAACACAGCACTAGGATGGGCATACCTATCTAATTACTATAGACGAAAAGACACAACTCGACACATATCAATGTTTGTAAGTTTCTAAATGGGGTGACCGCGATTATTTCTTTGGTGGCCCCCCCTAGACCTCTACTTCTGCCTTTCTTTAGGTTTGCAAAAAGTTGCACCGGATTTTGGACGTCAATATCTTCACTCCATTTTCCAAGTCTTTCTATGATTTGGTTTTCCACGTTGCATTTCCATTCTTTCAGCCGTTGAATTTGAACGAAAAGAGACAAAACTTATCAGGTGTGCAAAAATAAGTTTAGAGTTCATTCCATTATTTTCCTTCAATGAAAACACAATTCTGGGCTTTGATGGTGCCATCTTGTAATTTGTATGCATTTTGAGAGCCCTAAAAATGGACTCACATCAAATTGCACCTTCTTAGTTCTTAACACCAATATTATTCGATGCTCTTAATGACTTAATTTCACATAGTTTCCAATGGATCAGTGGCTTGATCTCTAATTATACAGTAAGGGCTTGTATTTAGGAGGCTGTTGAAGTCACAATGACTTCATTTGAGAAGTTAAATCTTGAGTTTGAAAGAATTGAACTTGACGTGAGAGTCATCCACACTTGTTGGGCTAGGTCCTCCTCACGGCCTGGCTCCTCATCACTTATGAATTAAAAACAAAAAAAAAAAAAAAAAAAAAAAAAAAGAGAGGAGAAGCTGAACAAGCAAGGGGGGACCACAGAAAAGTCAAAAAGAAGGAGAGAGACCGACGGTTTTGAGAGGAGAAGAGGCAGTCAACTTCCGGGATGATTCGATGGTGAAAACCTGTTGGAATCGGCTGCATTGTTCGAGAGATCAAGAGCTACAGTTGTGGTAATGATATATTGATATATTGTTAATACGTGAAGCTTCTAACTGTGTAAATAGAGATGAACTATTGTGCATCCTATTAATTCTTGGTTTAGTAGAAGGTTTTTGGAGACCCGTTACTTTTTGCGCATTGGATTTTTCACGTAAAATTTGTGAGTGTTGTTGCTACCTTGTTTCTAATTTTCTTGAACTATATTTACTGTCTTTGAGGTTGATATTGTTTAAATATAATAGCCAGTTGCTGTTGAGAATGAATTGTTAGCTTTCTCCTTAATTAAGTGGTATCATTGAAGGTTCTAAAATTAAATAGAAAAAACAAGCAGCACCATATTTAAGTTAAACACCTCTAACTTTTATAATTGGGAAGCCACGGATCGAAGAAATATTGTATTGTAAAGATCTATATGATCCCCTCAATAGGGATGAGGTTGAAGGAGACAGGAAATATAAAGAATGGGAGCAAATGAATTGGCAAACAGTTGGCTTTATTTAATGTTTTCAATCAAGTTGCTCAAAAATTAAATGTTAAAAAATTTGAGGAGATGTTTCATCGCAAAAAGATATCATTCACCGAAAGCCGCTCCTCAGTTTTTATTTAAGGAAATTAGGGTCCCGCACTAACTTCGGATAAGAGATATCACAAGAAAAATGAACCAACAACATAAATTAGAATAGGACTATACAAATACAAATCATAATGGAATTTAATCAACGACAAGATCCGGAAGAAACAAACTCAATGAGGTGACCAAATGTAAACATACTAGACTGGAATTTAATCGATAGCACAACAAACAGGGTAAAGATGCACATCGAAAATTAATCAACGATGCAAATCTAAAAGCTACAACTAGGAAAATAAAGTGCAGTACAGGAAGCTAAAAGTACTGAAAATATGGTTGATTTGTTTGATTTGTGAGAAGGTTTCCTAGTAGATGATTAGTGGTATTTATAATGGTTGCAAAGGTTTTCTGGCGGTTTTCGGCAGTTGCATTTCCTTCAACGGTTTCCACCAGTCGTGTCCATGTCCTTCCATCTCCACAAATTTTGTACTCACGCTCTTATAAAGTCATGCTCGTGTCTCTAAACGATTGTTCCTCCTAGATGGTGTGTTATCTACTTCTTACTTTTGCCCAATCGTTATGTCCTGCATGTCCTGCAATCCTACTTATAAGTGGTGACTATTCCCTCCAAAATGCATGCCCATTTCTCCTCGATCTCAACTGCTGTAGCAAATTTCATGATTGTGTTTATCTTTAAGTAAACACCCGTCAGTTAATTCACATTAGTTGACGTTGTAACTTTTTGGTTCTTGACAATCAAGATTGTACAATGTGGCATTGTCTACAACTAAAGCACAATACATTATTAATACCAAAGGAGGTAAAGAATTCTTGTAGATGAAGAAATTCTTACAACAGTTGAGTTTGAGGCAAGAGAAATTAGTTTTGTATTGTGGTAGTATGATTGCTATTTATTTTATTAAAACTTTGTGTTGCATTCAAAATCAAAGCACGTTAATTTCAAATTTGAGAGAAATTAAGGGAAAAAAAAAACTCTTTCAACTTAAGAAAGTCCACACCAATAACAATAGGTTAGATATGATGACAAAAATCTCATAATAAAGCGGGCATGATAGAGCTTCCCTCATGCGACGGAGGGGGTCATTTGCTGGGTCTGGTCCGCCTCATGGGGCCTACCTCATCGTCATTGAGAAAAACGAGAAGAAGAAGAAGAAGAGAGAGTTGAACAGGCAAACTACATGGAAAAAGAAAAAAGAAAAAAAGAGGGAGAGAGACTGGCGGTTTTGCGAGGAGAAGAGACAGCCAACTTCGGGCAAGATTCAACGGTTTCGAAAACTTGTCAAAAATCGGCAGTGTTATTGTGGGATCAAGAGGTACAAAGTGAATGTCCTAAAAACAGATAAAGAGTCCTTCTCCAAACCATCTCTCAATTTCTCCACCAATGGTTAGATTTTTCTTGCTCATTTGTATTAATTCACCTTTGTCGTGATGATATATCGCAATATTGGTCTATTGAGCCTTTACTTATGTGACTAGAGATTAAGTATTTTGCATTTTACTAATTATTCGTGATTAGTGAAAGTTTTTTAGTGATCTATAATTTTTCCCATAAAATTTATGAGTGTCGCTGTTACCTTGTTTCTAACTTTCCAGCACTATATTTATTGTCTTTAGGGTCGATATCACTCGAATATTGTTGCCGGTTGCTTCTGTTGATGAATTGATAGCTTTCTCCCTAACAACACTTGTATCCAACCATTCTTGCTTCATTAATTCTTATCTCGGAGCCTCGATGTCCTGATCCAACTTCGACCTAAACTGATGAAGATCATCGAGGCTTATAGCTTGATTCAGTGGAGTTTTGTCGATCTAGAATATTCTCTCTAGAAAAGATCGCAAAAGGCGTCGATTGAGTCAAATGGCAATGAGAGGTCTTGATACCAATGTTGCGATAGTCAAAAAAGTAGCTTGAGTGTTTTGATGCCTGAGTGAAAGTTATGTACTGAGAATGCCATGATAACAATTGAAGATAGGCTAAGCCGCTGCATCTTTGACAGGGAACCGAGTATATCATGGGACAACACATGAGTGAGCAATAAGTTTATTCGTAAACCTTGTTGGCTTTTTTTACATGGTAAATTTCTAGATCGGATCACATAAAGAAAAATGGAAACAAGAGGCACAAAACCCAAGTAGCAAAGCCGCGCCCCTTCTTCTTGGTTTTTAAAGAGAACTTGAGCATATTCATACAAGGGAAAAGGAAATGCAGAGGGAATTTGAGATCAAGCTTTGTGGGGGAAGAGGCGAACAGGGAGACCCTTGGCAGGCATGGGCATGGGATCAACCACAATCTTCTCGTCGGGGATGAGATTCTCCCACTTGAACCTTTTCACCAGGTTGTGCATGAACACGAGTATCTCCAAGCGCGCATACTCTTTCCCTGGGCACATCCTCGGCCCTCCCCCGAACGGCACAAATGTGTAAGGCGCTGGTCCGTTGCCATCAAATCGCGACGGGTCAAACTTCTCAGGTTCCGGGAAGTACTCTGGGCTCCTGTGAGTCGAGTGGGTACTCCAATAGATCTGTGTCCAATATTCATTAAGATCGACAATAGGTTGTGGGATTTGGCAAGGTGAATAATCGATTAATGTGTAGGTAATTACCTTCCAGCCTTTAGGAATGGAGAAACCATTGAAGATGAAGTCATTGAGGGCTTCTCTGAATGCTCCCTGGAGCGGAGGCGCCAATCGCAGCACCTCACACGCCACATTCCATGAGTATCTCATCTTCTGGATGTCATCCCAGTTCAACAACTCTCCTGGGGCTTTTGACTTGGCGATCTCCATTTGCTCTGCTCACCATACGCATATATACAGATCAGGTTCTAATCTAGACAGGACAAAGTCTCGTAATCCTAGTTGTCCTACCAAATCATTCTAATCAAGAGAAGAAGAATATACCCTTGTAGACTCCCTCGTAGACTTGGGGAAGATCGGCAAGGTACTTGACGATGAAGGTACAGGCGGCACTGGCAGTGTCGTGGCCCCCGATCAACAAGCCCAAGATCTTGTCAGCAATATCCATCTCGTTCATGTGCTTCCCATCTTCGTCCGTGGCCAACAGCATGTGCGACAATATGTCCTGAGTTGCCGACGCCCTGCCTTCTGCCAAGTCCAGCTTCCTCTGCTTGATGATGGCCCTCAGCTCCTTCCTGATGAAGTTGGACGCGTGCTTTGCTTTGTTCAGGGGCGTCCCCGGCAGGTCGATGGGGATCGAGAAGATCCCGGAGGCGATGTCGTTGAAAGGGTCGGCGAACTTGGCGACGTGGTCGGGGTCCTGGACGCTGACAAAGACGCGGCAGGCGAGCCAGAAGGTGAAGCGCTTGGCGAGAGGGAAGACGACCACCTCGTCCTTGTTCTCCCAGGACGTGGTGAAGTGGCGGTGGGCGATCTCGTCCATCATGCCGATGTAGCGCTGCAAGGCCTCGGGCTTGAAGAAGTTGGGGAGCATCTTGCGCATCTTCTTGGCCTCCTCCTTGGAGGAGGTCTGGAGGGAGGAGGGGAAGACCTTGTTGACAGAGTCGGGCCACCAGGCGGTGACGAGCTTGTTCTCGTTGGAGAAGAGGAACTTATTGCCCGGGGCGCCACAGAAGACGGCGGTGGGCTCGGCCAGGATGGAGGTCTTGAACACCCGGGGGGAGAAGGCGGACATGCGGTCAAAGATGAACTTCTCGGGGTGGCCGTTCCATCCGGATCTCAGGAAGTGGAGAGTCTCTCCAATGAAGGGGAGGCCGAATCTGCCGGGAGGGAGGTTGTTGCCCCGGAAGTGGGAGAGGTGCTTGTACACCATCCCGAACAGGGAGATGGTGACGAAGGAGACGAAGGACAAGAGAAGAGCTACGTACATGTTCACCTCCATCATCCTCCCCCGTTGGCTGCTTCTTCAACCTCGAAACCTACAACCAAAGAGAACTCTCAAACTGTTGTTCCGGTTTTGGTGTGGATGATGGCAATGCAATGTGGAGTGCGTGCCTTTTTATAGGCCTGATGACAGATCTGTCTTTCGAGGTTTTTTGGTAAAAACGTTAAAAGCCTTAAATTAAGATAAAAAGTCATCTCTGAGGGGCTTGAGTTTTGGGGAGTCGCCAGTTCATCCATAAGAAGTCAGAAAAGGGGAGCTCACTTTTGATTCCGCTCAGTTAAGGTGTGCTTGACTCGCAAAGCATTTGCCTCCCTCCCCCACCCCTCTCAATCCAATTTAATATGACCATTTGAAAATGATTGTCCAATGTAAACATAAAACTCACTCGGCCCCACATCAATCAAGCGACTCACGATGCCATATCGTTGCGCGAAGAGACCGCAGTGTGCACACAAAACCATTTAGAAATTTGGTGGGTAGGGGAGGAAAAACATAAAATAAGACAAAACAAATCCCTCGGATAACATCGAAATCAACGTTGGCAGCGGTGATGCATTCGCCGATCTTCCAAATCACATGGGAATCAATGTGAGTCTTTGACCTCACACGTATGTATGTATTCCTTTCGATATTATCTGTACCTAATTCCAGCAAAAGGCATCGAACGAGACATGCCAAAAACTTATTAGCTCTTTACGTGCATGTCCGGGGTTCGTGTGAATAACAATCCAATTTTTTTAAACCATACTTAGCCCCGGGGAGGGGGACAGAAGGGAGCATTTCCTGGTGTTTCCCCCTTTCTCCGTATTGGACAACAATTAGAGAGAGAGAGAGGGAGTCATGAATTTATGCCGAAATTTCGAGGTTTTTCAAAGGATGCTGAGGTGCGTTCTTACTGGGTCAAACATGGACAATCTCCATACATTTGACTTTGGGGGATCCGGTGTTCGTTCTTGAGTTATACCTAGCTTTTGTCACCGTATAATCAGAATTATTTTAACCGGCCACCACTTTCTCATGACTATACCAGCTGCTTAGGCCGCCGAACTCCAAAAGATGATTCACCTCATTAAATGTGTCTCTAATCACATTAAATTTTTGCGAGTGAGTACGGATATCCACCGCAAATCTAGCTAGAGACATCAAATGGAGAGATGACGAAGAAAGGTGGCCCTCAAATAGAGAGAGGAGACTAGTGAGAGCGGATTGATGGCAAAGTTGACGGTGCCAATAGAGATCACCTCGACTTGTCCCATAAAGCCGAAAGCACTCTTCCGTGTCTTGTACGTTCTGAAGATGAAAACAAAAGGTGTGGTTCTTAATGAATTCTATTATTCTCTTACTTGCACATGAACTGATGAGCGTAAGTGGAAGGTTTTGATAATTCAATTGGTAATACTTATTCATTTGCATTGAATACGTCATCATTTTATCAACAAAGTAAGCTCATTCTCAGTTATTGCATCAAGTGATCTCTAGCGAAAACAATCGATTTGATTGTGATTGATGATTATCGAATGTGCTCAATAGTAAAATTTTGCAATTGAATATGGCCGAAAGACTTTACTTGATACGATTGTCAAACACATTTAACAGTGACATCTACATTTGTCTGGGGCGAAGAAAATTTTACACGTTCCTTATAACGCGATGGATTCTATTGGCGGACAATAATATGGGACCTGATACGAAATGTGCTTATTTGGGGGGATGCCTTGGAGAATGCTATTCATAAGTGGAGGGGGGTTGGTTGAAGAATATAGGGAGCGAAGGAGACCCGAAAGTGTGGTCCGCACTTGAGGTGGTGGAGCCAGTTGAGTTCTACCTGATACTGAAGCATACCGACAAACGACTCTAAAAGGTCATATTTTACTGGGTCCAAATTGGTAGGTGGAGTTTCTAACTTGGCGGCTACCGGTCCAATATTTAAGAGATTCAGACATGGTGGGATGGCTTTCATGTATTAGCAAAAAATCTCAATCGTGTTTCGAACGCCCTCCCTCCGTCGGTCAACCAGTCAAAACAAACACGCACGCCGCGCGAGCGTTTAGATCATGGGATGGACTGATTTAGCAATTTGGGAGAGAGTTGACATGCGCCGGCCTGGTCGCGTGTGCGCTATTGCCGAAGGAAATTAACCCCTTATACTATACATCAAGAAACGAGGATGTCCCTTTTTGGTCCAAAGTCAAGACCGCATCGGCTGGCGATCCCTACTTCTTTTAAAGCAAATTTACTTCCGGCAACTAATCACGCGTCTCTTTTGACCGGGAAACCATTTTTTTTACTTCCAACATCTGGATGAACAAGTCATAAATTGTAGCCTGTAGGAGGGGCGTTTAAGAGGCGGGTTTCTCCGCCTTCAAATTAAGGTTCGAGCAGACCCTGAGCGGTTCTATGGCTGCTTTTAGTGCTAATCTCTCTCTGTCTCCGAACATACACCTGATCAATTGACCATATGCATGCTAAACGCTCGACTCGGTGAATATGCAGTTTGTCCATTGACGACTTAATACCGGGATCCATGCAAATAATAAGCAAACATTTGGCAAACCAATTTAGTTCTAAATTTTTTAATTTGATCAATTTAATCTTAAACTTTTTCACATTGGTATCCGGCTAATTTAAGCCAAAAATTGCTGACGTAGCCACTAGCAGTCTTATGTGACGCCAGACAAATTTTATAATTTTTTTATATATTTTTTCAGATTTTTAAATTTTTTCTTTTTTTTTTTTTTTTTTTTTTTTTTTTCTTGCCCTTGGCCGGCCAGCCAAGGGTAAGAAAAAAAATAAAAATAAAATAAAAAAAATAAAAAATCTGAAAAAATATAAAAAATTATAACATTTGTACACGTGACGCCACATAAAACCGTTGGTGGCCATGTCAGCCATTTCCAATTTAAATTAGCCGAACGAATTGAATTGGTACCAATGTAAAAATGTTTAGGACTAAATTGGTCCAATTAAAAAATTTAGGACTGAATTGGTACCAATACAAAAGGTTTAAAACTATTTTGGTACTTTTCCCGGCAAACATCCACAACCCTGGACAGTGATTCTCTGCGAATTAAGGGGTGGGACTATTGAGTCCAGCCTTACCTCTGCCATCCCAGTATCCGTAAAACAATTCAATCCACCACGTCCTTTAAATCGTATCGTCCTAGTTTGTACATCTTACAAGATGCACAATCCATCGGACGGTGAAGTTAGTAAATTTTAGCCTACGGTGTGATTTTCATGACTCCCCGAGCAATGCTAAAGTCATCGTATCGTTCCTCTTGATCGTAACTTCTGCTTTCTGCCCAAACCTTCTTATCCTGCCATTCAAACAACGTTCCTGTTCTATGGAACTTCAAACGCTTCAAGGGCAATTAGGCAAAGATCCAACTGCGATCGGGTAAGATACATTAATAGTCGGCCACAACTACAAGGGAGGTGGATAAAAACCAAGTGAAGGATTAGAAAGACTTCGTCACTGGTCACCCCTCACTGGGCCCACTGCCATACGTGCCTCCTCAGGGTGGTGCCTCCACGATTGCTTTAAATTCGATGTCGATGCAGCAAGACAAGAGTCAGATTGATTTGAGTACCAAGTTTGGGTTCTCCCTCGACCTACCACTGCCCGACTAAAAAGGATCTCAAGAGTCTAAAGCGATTCCGCATGTTGGCTAATTAGCTAGACGTGAGCCACAATGACACCACCTCACCACCGCTGCGCATCACAAGACGTGCCACTGCCTTACCTTCGTCTCTGTATCTGTTCCATCTCCCCCCGCATCCAAGCCGAGCTCCACCTCCTTGCCTCTGTTTTCACTTTTCTTTGAGCTCGCAGCTGTCACTTGTCTCGACAGCTCATCCATGGGCCTCAGAATCTTGGCCTCGTCGTCGAAGCTTGTGGCCACGGACGAACCACCATTGCTAGATCTAGTGCCTCCAAATCTGAAGGCTCGGCGCCGCCTTCCGTAGCTGTTGGTACCAAAGTGGTTGGAGAATTCAAAGGTAACACAAATGTGATAAAATAAATGACTACCACTTAAGAATCCACCTTCGAATACATGATATATAAGAATCGACACAAGGAGAAAGATTGGAGACATGTTGTCAGAAAACCATAATGACTGGGAATTTTGATCTTATAAGCATTTTCACTTGTTTTCTTTAAGATTCGAAATGGACCATTTGGCCTTGGTTTGATTAACTGAATACGCTCGGGATGGAGAGTCTCCTCAGGCCTCATTGGATAGGCTGTCTTGTTTGGAATAGGAGCATAGGGCAGACAATCTATGCAACGTTGAATCTCCTTCACAGGAGGAAGGCCGGATGAAATTTCATCGGGCATGGACATCACGGAACCCATCAAGTAAAAACCACAAAATTGTTCGGATCTTCTCTTTTGCTTTATTTTCTTCCAATATAATAAGAGCTTTAGCCTCTCAAGAATCCTTCAAAAAAATGAGACTTGGGAATGAAGATTCCTTCCTTCTTCTTTAGTAGGTTTCAGAAACTCTCCATCTGGCAACGGTCCAACATGATCTCGACACCATCTTTGACGAATGAACAGGTGCTTCTGAAGCCATCATGGATCTCCTTCCACCATATACCATGGTCGTCCAGGAAGTAGATGACACGCATCCTGCGGAACAGCATCACGCATAACTACTTTGTACTTTTCGCCAATAGTGAATGAAACTAAGCATCGCTTATTTACTTTTACCTCATTGCCTTTCTTAAGCCAAGGAAGCTTATAAGGATGTGGATGGTCCTCTTCCTTGAGTTGCAGATTGTCTCGATGGTGGTGGCCCCCGCCATTTCTCACATCACTATCCATGATGACATTGCATACCTTGCCACGAGAAGTTTACTAGGCGTAACATACATTGGTACAAAGCCATACATCATCATCAAGATGAATTGCGATTAAACTCCTTTACTCTCCCTGAACTCCGAAAGTGATTTCTTCTTCATTGAGTCTTCTTAGAATATAGTCATATTGTGACTCGTCTTTATGTTCATCCTCCACGAGAGTAATGATCCTTCCTATTGGGACACTCCGAAGCAATATGACCAAATCCATGACACTTGAAGCGACTTTCTTGAGTCACTGTTAGGAGTGTTAGCATGGTTAGCCTAAGATGCTTGTTTATACCGGAGGTAATCTTCGAGAAAGACTCTCGACTTGAACTTCTGTGGTTAGATTATCCTTAACGATTCACCGCTTCTATTGCTTTTGTCCTTGAGTTGCTTCCCCTCCTTCATAGCTAATCTGCAAACATCATTCGAATTCCAATAGGGTAAAAATTGGACAACATCGGCATTTTCCGATGAGGGCTGCCAAGGTAACGAGCCATACTTTGCTCCACGGCCTCAGCCACATCATATCCAAGCATGAGATGCTCAAATTCAACAGTTCCAGGAAGAAACTTCTGGAGCCTTTTCATCATATTAACCCACGTTTCAAATTGCCACTTATCTTCACGAGCTCTTCGACGCTTATGATTTTTCCACCAACTTGAGGCATGGTTTTAGGTTTGATGGCCACGAATTTTATTTTTCGATTCGTGACCATCAAACCTGTATGTGTCCCTTGATTATGTTGAGCCAAAGGATGAAGTTTTTCAGGATGCATATTACCTTCAAAGTTTGAATGTCGCTTGGACATTGAAATCGTGAAAATCACGATTCCAACGACGATGATGCTAAAGAGCCTCTTCACTAAACGTGTCGGAACGGTCTTCATGGAAGGTTCAATCTCCTCTTCGTCTTCTTCCTCTTCTTGACCCTGATGGGGATCATCGCCACTCAACAATTGAGATTGCTCCAATTGTTGTCGGAGTTGTTGCATTTTGTCCTTCCAGATCGTCCAATTCGAGATCAAAACAGTAACCATACGGCTCACGGGCGCATCGACATTAGGTCCATAACGACAACCTACCATAGCCTAGGCTCTGATATCAACCAATATCCAAGTGGTAGGAGATTTAGGAAGAAAAACAAGTCGCGACAATTTAAATGCTCACCACCTAAGCAATCCATCTTATGATATAAGGCACATAATACGTAGGTTCTTAACACCTAAGGACTCTACCTTAAGATACAAGGTCTGTAACTTCTCACTCAAAATATATTAATCCACCTCATCAAATAACATGGACAATCATTTTTTTTCCAAATCAAACTAAACAAATTACAATGATTATTATATCATGATTTGAGTTGATTATGACTATTTTTTCCACAGTTCAAACGTACAAGATTGGAAACAAAATCATAAATGTCCGTTAACTTAAATTAATGAAATGACAACATTGAAAATTTTCATATCATCCGGAGATTAAATTAAACATGTATCAAAAGATTAGGAACTATATTAAATAAATTAAAAGTTCATGTACAACATTATTTATTATGCAAAATCATCAATTTAAGGGCTATTTGTATTATTTTCTCTAATTTGAATTGCCATGTTGTAGAACCTCGGAATGAATGTGGGGCTTTCAAAGTTTAGTGAGATCAATCTAGAACATTAATTCAAAAGCGTGCCAAAGAAAGGAAAGCGGAAAAAGGAACGAGAGTGATGTTATACCGTGTTTCTAGATTTAGTGTAATCGTCATATGCCGTAACCATTCCTGGATTACAGGGGTATCCTTTTTTGGTGGAGTCATGCCTGCCCTCGTTATTCATTCCCACCTTCCCAACAACGTTAATGGTAACATTTCTATTTTTAAGGTACTTTTTCGTAGGGAGGGCAAAGTCCTAAATCATGTATTTAAAAAATGAAGAAAAAAATATGTCAAACGTTTTCAAATCTATTCACTAAGTCCCGACATTTATAGAGTCTGCTTATTAAATTTTTGCCAAATGAAGTACGATTTTGACCATACTCATTTAGGGAAAAGAAATAGGGCTTTTGGCATTATAATAGTTGCATGACTAGATCATGAGAGCCAATTAAAGAAGACTGAGAAAAGAAAAAATCCAAATTAGTGCGAAACCCTTATTAAATCTCATAGTTATACCTACAACATATAAACACGACTTTATGCGAGGCAATTAAATTCCAAAACTTTCTCGTAGAAACTTGCTATAAGTAAAATTTAGATCATTTTAATCATGTCCATATAATTACTTCCTGAGCTTCAACTAATATTACTCGCTTCTCAGGCTCCTGGTTTCGTTAGTTAGTTAGATAATTGGATTCTTGCTTTTGACCGAATACTAGTAAATTAGTAATAATAATAATAATAATAATAATAATAATGTTTTTCTTCTTCTTCTTCTTCTTCTTCATTTTTCCGGATCTTCTTATCTTGTTTTCTAAAGCCTGGTTCCCAAAACGGTCCCTAGAGAGAGAGAGAGATGCGACTCGTGTGCATTTGACCATTTTCAAAACAATCGTACACCACTTTCGAATCTCTACCTCCTCCTCTCTCTCTCTCTCTCTCTCTCTCTCGGCTTCGTCCCCTTCCTTCCTTCCTTCCTTCCCTCTCGACATCGCTCAACGCCTCCAACCTAACCCGAAAACCACCCATTCCATTCCATTCCATTCCATTCCATTGCTGGCGTCGTCGGAGTTCTTCTGGGCAATGCAAAGTTGCGCCCGCCGCATGGTCCCGCGCTCCTCCTCCAGGTGACGACGACGTCTGCTCCTCCTCCCGTCTTCTCCCTCGCGATCTCCGCCCCCCGCGCGTGCGCGCCTGTGTCTGCCCTGGATCTGATTCGCCTTCCTCCGCTCCGATTGTAGGCGTGTCTCCAGAATGGGCCCAAGATGAAGGGCAAGAGATCGCCGCCTCTCCTCGGGTTAGGCTTCAAATTCATGGGGGGCTGTTTCAGTTCCGACGACGAACGCGTTCAGGGCCGCCAATACATGGAGAGGATCCCCGGTAAAATCCATCTATCCCCCCCCCCCATTTCCATTTTCGGCTCGTTTCCATTTTCGGCTCTTGTGTTTGGGCGAACAGTGAATGCGAATGCTTGCCCTTGGATCCTCATCCTGCGATGTTCACGTCGCGGAGTAAATGCGATCCACTGCAATGTGGTGGGTATCCGGAAGTTATGAGCGGTGCGCGTGGATATTAAACGTGGAGGATGACGAAAAAATCGTGCCTTGAGTTTCGCATTTATTGAGAATCCCTTAAATGAGCAATTTTTAAGCACCCGATTTTTATGCTGGAAAAAAAAATGAAATTTTTTTGTCGATTGCAGGGAATGATTTCTCCACGTCTCCAACTAAATCGAATAAGGTAGAGGTTAGCAGCGTGAAAAGCATGTCCGGTACGCCATTGGCATCCAAGAATGTTAAAGACCTGCGCCAGAGCCCAGGGTACACCAATGTTGATATCTTTACGTATGAGGAAATGAGGCTGGCAACGAAGCAATTTCGGCCGGACTTGATTCTCGGTGAAGGTGGGTTTGGAATTGTCTACAAAGGAACCATAGACGAGAATGTCAGGCCAGGTTACCCAACCGTTCAAGTTGCCATCAAGGAGCTAAATCGGGAGGGCTTTCAAGGCGACAGGGAGTGGCTGGTATATGCATCTTATCTTGAAATTTTCTTTAATATGCACGTCTTGTTCTAATTAAAAACTTTGGGAGATCCACTGAATGTAAAAGGGAACGGTTTCACAAGATTCTCTTACCTAGATATTAGAAGTCTAAGATTTTAGACCTTGCCAGACATAATATCTCATTGCATTAGTTGCCCTCGGTTAAAAGAGCATTCAGAAGGAAACCCACAAGAATGCTTCAAGCCTTAGACAAACTAATAAACAGTTAAGTCAATTGCCCATTAACTTAAGCATAAGGAATAATGTCTGCAGACATTTTTTATTCTACATGAGTTTACTCTCAGACTTTTCTATATCGATAGAACTTTTAAGTACTTCTGGATCTCCAATTATCCTGTCCATATGCATTTATGTCAGGGAGAGAGGTGCCTCGAGAAGGGACCCCCTTTTGTATATTATAGATATTGGCCTTTGAAAATGCTAAAACTTGCACCAGCCAAGCTTTTTCCATTGGCGGAGAGCTTGCGCTTTTGTAAATCCCCGTCATGGGCATTGTAATTTTGGTGATACCTATGGTATTAGTTTGCTATATAGATCTTGGTTTTGCAGGCTGAAGTCAACTACTTGGGGCAGCTTGATCACCCAAATCTTGTGAAGCTTATTGGATACTGCTGCGAAGATGAGCATAGGCTGTTAGTCTATGAATACATGGCGGGGGGGAGTCTTGAGAAACATCTTTTTCGAAGTAAGTTGTTTGTGTAGTGCAAGCTTATGCAACTTAAAGGTTTTAACTGAAGTTATAAATTAGTTAACAGAGAAATGGTGAATGATTTAAACGCTATTACGTGAAATAGCATGACCTGAAATGCTTGTGCTTGCCCCTGATGGTTCTTCACATGAAGCTCACATATGGATAATGCTTGGCACTGTTTAGTTGGCTTGAATCAAATGGTTACAACGAGGTGTGGCTATAAGTGTTATGGATGGTTTGATTAGGAGGACTTGCAGTGGCGGATCCATGTTTCATAAATCTTATGTGAAGTTTGTGTGCAAGAGAATAATGTTGGTTTTCGATATATGGTCGTGCCACCAGTGGATTGTTATTGACAGACTAGAACTTTCTCTTTGCAAGAATGTAGAGATAAGCATTGAATAAAGATGTTTGGAGCTTAAACTAAATTTGACAATTTGTAGGTGTTAGATGGTATCATGTCTATTGCAAAATATTCAATTCCAGATCTTGTTTTGAGTCAACAGTCCAGTGATCTGACATGATGTGTGATGTTGCAAAAGAAAAAGTTTAATTTAACTACAGGCGACGACTTTTTGTAATCTTGAGATTCAAAATTGTTGCTTCTCAGTACTTTGGCGCTTGTTGTTGCTGATCACTTCATGTAGATGATTAGTTATCTAGTTGCTGATAAGCAAAGAGGATAGGATTTCCTTCAAAGATGCATGCACAACCAGCTAGTCATCTGAAAGTGAATTACCCAATATATATACTAACAGTCCTTCATCAGTTTTTCCTTCCTTTTGGCTCTTGAGATGCATTCTCATTATCATTTTTAACCTGGCTTGAGTTACTCCACACAAATTAATGAAGATTACGATATATGGAGAGATTGAAAGGAGATTTCAAAACTATACTGTGCTATGCTATAGAAACTCTCCTCATGTTTGTATCATCCATCCAAGAACTAGCTGCACCTTTTATAGTGCACATTCGCACTGTGGAGTTTGGACTACCTTACGTAGAATGATTCATCTTTTGATAATTTCACTTTTGTTTAACTATTATATGTCTTTACTTTTCTGTTGCGACATCACATTGTATGTCCTTGCTTTATAGCATATGATGTCTAGATTATTAGTGATGTGGCGCATAGAGGGTTGGCACATTTCAAGTATGTCTTTTTCTTGAATAATAGTGAATAGATAGTGTTGAATTATCCTGATTTTTAGGACCTGATTATCAGGAATATTCAGTGCTGATTTTTTTGCATCCTAATTATTAGGAAATAGCTGTAAATAACTAGTTAGGAAATGATTTATTAGTATCCCTTAATTTGTGGGATTATAACTGTACTTTTCAGATCTGTTTTTCCTAGTTGGTACTTGTAGCAGTCTTATAAATAGTTTTGTGATCAAGGTATGAATGATATAGAGAATTATCACAATTCTTTTCTGTAGAATTTTTATGGTATCAGAGCTAGAAGTCCTAAATTCAAATCTTTCCAAGCCCCATTTGCCTCCCCACTTAAATATGTGCACGCTTGGTACTAAGCAAAAAAGACCAAACTAAGCGTGAGGTGGAGTGTTGGAATAATTAAATATTGAACCACACCTTCATCTAATAGTTTAAGCTTTTAGAATAGTTGAAAGTGGTCTTACAAAATCTCACAAATAGTAATGTTGTTGCAAGTCTCAAATAAAGTTCGCAGAGAACCAGGTAGTGACTCAGATTGTGAAAGGAACTCTGTAAGAAACTTCTCTTCATTGTTTATATTTTGCTGCATGTGCCAAACTCCTAATGAGTATTTCAAGGCCAGGAAGTGCTCCAATAGATGATTAGTGCGTGAAATTCTATTTCATGAGCTGATGCCTCCTGCTTTAGTAGACTATACGACGATGAAACTGTTGAAAACACCTTTTTAGTATGATCAGTGTTTGGATGCTAGGAGTTGGTTGCTCTCTGACGTGGTCGAGACGAATGAAGATAGCTTTAGATGCTGCAAAAGGACTGGCTTGTCTCCATGGTGCAGAAAGATCAATTATATACCGAGATTTCAAGACATCAAATATCTTGCTGGATGCAGTAAGTCTTTGATAAGCTTCCCACAGCTTTTTGCAGAATAAATTATATTGTGGGTGATCTGCACTATAAAACAACAGTTATAGATCTATTGAGGATGAAGGCTTGATCTTATAGATCATGTTTAGATACTGGAAGAGATTACAAGCAGCTATATGAAATAGAGCCATTTCTTACTGAAATTATCATGTCATGGTTGCATATTCTCATGCATACCTTGGGAACAGATGTATATACTTACAATTCTGATGGGTGACTTCCTGTCTCAAGTTTACCCTTGACAACCATGATTATTATTGCAGGACTTTAATGCAAAGCTTTCAGACTTTGGGCTTGCAAAGGATGGACCTGTGGGCGACCAAACTCATGTCTCAACACGTGTAATGGGCACATATGGCTATGCTGCACCAGAGTATGTAATGACTGGTACGTGTTCAATGGTACTAAGTCATCATTAATCAATCAGGTGGTGCGGGAGCATATGCGACCATAGTAGTGAAAGCAAGATTCTCTGCTTTTGTTGACTAGAAATGTCTTTGTCCCCACAAAAAGGTAAATAGAATGCTGAGATAACAGGAAATATACAGGAAATAATATTCTCCAGCCTCTATAATGCCCAAGCTTTTAGATGGTTCTCAAGGTTTGACCCATAAGCTTACCGCCTCAATACTAGAGAGACCCATGGCACATTTTCTCTGCTTCAACTCTAGACAGCCTGATTTGTTCATTTTTTCTGCATCAAGTGTGGCCTATGGAAGGTATAATGTGGCTACTCACTAGGCTCCAAGTATAGTTGTTCGGTCGTTCTTTCTCTACAATGACATTGACGTAGAACAGTGAATCCTGACATAATTAGCCTGAGTTGTTTGATTTTAGAACTTGAATAGAATACCAATGAAAATGACTGAAGAAGCAGCTTTCTTTAGGCATCATAGCAAATGGTTCCTAAGCATCACAACTAGGGTTTTCTAAGTGTCTTGAAAGGAATTATGTCAAACATTTCAATGGCAAGACTAGCCAAATTTATAACCCATTAACTCTGTTTAAAAGAAAGAATTGCAACTTTTTTGTAGGCTCTTCTAAAAATACTAATCGTGATTGAAATATGAACCTTTTACTATAATCATAACTAGAATAGGTGTTAGAATGTTCAACCCAAAACCTTGAGTCAATAAGTGGAGTGAGATTTCATGAATATAAGGCCCATTCAATCACCTTAGTCAAGTGGTCCATAATATAATTTAACACCCCCTTTCACAAGCACAATGGACAGAGAGCAGCACGTGAATTGATGAATGGGGAGCCTCACTTGCCAAATAAATCTGGGAGGGAACCTGGCTCTGATTCATGTTTGAATGTCCAATCCAAAATTTTAAGCTGATAAGTGGAGGAGACCACATGAATAGAGGGCCCATTGAAACCCCATAGAAAAGGGATGTGGATGTACTTTTCCAATGGGAAACCTCTAAAGTGGAACACGATATCTTTAGAAAGAAAAAAAAGAAAAGAATGGGAGTAAGATCCTAACAGTGCAAAATTCTTTGGTGATAAGTTTTCTAATTGAACTCAAAGGAGAACTTTAGTTCTTTTTGGACTCCTATTTGAAATGTGGACCCATGCACTGTCCGTCTTCACTAGATTTGATGATATTGCAAAATATTTAGACAAATGTCTAATTATACAACTTGTGGACTGCCATTATTCTCCCCTGGATGGGTAAGACTCATCCTCGAGTTTTGAAGTCCTAAACTATCAGATTTGTCAGTTTCACCCTAATAACTGCAAGCTTTGTAACTCAAAAAAATTTAATGATGAATTGGAACTCATGGAAATATCTGTTGAACAAATCCTTTCGGATCCTTCAGTTTGATGGTATCATGGGACCAATTTCCTCATCTACACATAATCTTCATGGCCACCTTGATCTGATTTTTCTTTTTCCCAACTTGCATTTCACTTGTACATTGATAAGCCAAATGGCCTAGTTTCCCACATTAGAAGTACACATTGAAAAATTTGAATTGATGCTTGCTTCATCAGCATTCTCAATCTTCAACATGTAATCAAATATTTTTTTGTGAATCAACTTTTTCCATCTCCAATCATGGATTCGCCTGACACTTGAAGATCATTCACACCTTCTCTATTTTGATATTGAGAAGGGACTAAAATTTTGTTTTAGTGGGTGGCACTCCTAGGGTAATGAGAATCTCGTTCGGTAATTTTACTGGTGATAGGAAATTTATTAGCTGGAAACTTGTAACTCCTAACAAAAGAAGGAAACATAATAGAGTTCTAATGGTGCTTGGATTATGAATGTAGTAATTGAACTTGAAGGAGAATCCTCATTGTTTTAAGGCTTTTTTTTTTTTTTTTTTTTTTTTGATTGTGGATCGATGTAACATCTATTCTTCCCAAAATGCAATGATAATGGAAACATAAGCTCAAACATCAATTTTTTCAATCTTGTGGGCTGCATCAGATATGCAACGATAATCAAGATCAAATATTAGACTTGTCTCACTCAATGAGCAAAGTTGTTGGATTGCTATATCACTTTGTAAACCAATTGTGTGTACTAATCTCTTTGGCGTTATCCTGTGTCAAATGCAAGGGGTGATAAGTAGGTGAGGGAACTTGTTCACATCCTGGAGTGTGGAAGCAGAATTGCTTCAATTGCCATTGCTATGGCTGTCAAGTTTCTTTTATGTATGACTTGGGTCTTATTTAATGGATTATTCTGTGTTTGGCCAGGTCATTTAACCGCTCGAAGTGATGTTTATGGGTTTGGGGTGGTTCTACTTGAAATGCTTATTGGAAGGAGAGCAATGGACAAGTCAAAACCTAGTCGAGAGCATAACCTGGTAGAGTGGGCCCGACCTCTGCTGAATAATAATAAGAAGCTTCTTAGGATCTTGGACCCCAGAGTGGAAGGACAGTACTCAGTTAAAACTGCTATGAAGTTGGCCAATTTGGCGTATCAATGCCTTAGCCAAAATCCAAAGGGAAGACCCTTAATGAACCATGTTGTTGAAATACTAGAAAGTTTTCAGTCAAAGGAAGAATACCAGGAACAAATGATGATTGAGAGTGGACGTGGGAGTGTTACTCTTTTTGAGGTTTCAAAGGAGACTGAGGAGCATAGGACCCTGAAATCAGAAAGTGAAAGGAAGGAGGTGCAGAGTAGAAAACCAGCTCATCGAGGGACCAAGAGTCAACTTCCAAATGAGGTTGACCATGATAATGATTCTCCGGATTTGGGGTGTAATGCGAAATCAGCTTCTAGCAGAAGCTGAAGTTTTGCCTCGTGTGGATGGAAGTTGAAATCTTGTAATCTATCAACTTTCTTGTCCCCTTGGAGTTGCGGAATGCTTATTTGATTATTCATTGCTGTAGAAATTGGAGGTCCAACATATTTGAGTACTGGCTACAGACGTCGCTTGGGTTCATCGCTTGCCTTTTTTTCATATTGCCTTCAAATATATGATGGTAGGTTTTGCTTTTACGTTTCGCTGGAGACCGCTGCAGTTACATCAGTTGCTTATGCACGGTTGGCCTCTAAAACAGCAAAGCTCCTACTACGATGATTACCTAGCTTAATGCAATAGACCATTTCAAGTAAATTTTACCGTGGGCTTCTCAGTTTAGAATTCTAACATTGACCTGTCAAACAGGAAGCTTGCGCCAAATTATTCCTATTGGCACCGTGGGAAGGATGCTGGACACATCCCAATGAGGAATGATAAATGAACTTACACGCATGCTTCTAGCACTCACAACATTAGTTATATGTTAAAGTAGACATTTCAACTCAGAGAGTCGACAACGCTTGATTTCTACATTGCTCAACTTTCTGTTGCCCATAAACATGACAACGTATCCTTCATTCTTGCAATCCGCTATCCTAGACGTACCTCTTGAATCTGTAACTTTCTTGGGTCATTTCCTTCTAAATGCAAAATAAGGAAACGTGAATCGTAATCTAAAATAAGATCCATCCCTGCAGTTTCCTTTCACGTTAGGGAGCATCAGCTTTTCAACCTATTCAAAGTCTAATGCTGAATTGCTAATCACGTTTTCACTTTGCAAGTTCGCTTGCGGGCATTAGGATGATTGAACATTCTTTGAAATAAACTTGACAAAACTGGAAATAAGGTACAATAAGGCCCGTAATCAATTTGAAGTGAGCAACAAGCATGAATTAAAATCACTTTTTGATTCGTGATCAAAATAGCTACAATGCGCACGATGAGTGCCATTGCTTTGGACATGCAAATCTCTATGCTACAATGGCCTCAAGCGAGTACAAGGGCGGATTGGCAGCTTCACTTTTTCCTCCCACCTAAATACATCAGCTGCCCGTTCCTGGAGATAGAAAAGTAACCGTTAATAATTTACATAACATTTTCATATTCAGTTTAAACAGAATAGTAAAAAAAAAAATTGGCTAGGTAAATGGTGATTGTCTCCTACACAACCAGTCAAGTAACTCTTCCAAATATTATTTGAGCCTATAAAACTCAATGAATTTATATACAAAGTTCTTGTGGAAGGACAAGATTATTGCAAACACAAACTAGGAGCAGGAATTTAATTAAGGAAAAATCATAAGAAAAATGATAGATGGAAAGACGATCGATGCATCCAAACCCCCTTTTCTGGATAAAAACAAAATGCCATGTCTCGATAGTTGCATCATGACATAATAGTCAATGTAACATCAGATGTACCAAAGAACCTGAATTGTTGCCAAATCTCTCTAACTTGAATAACTTTTACATTATTGGCCAGTTGCCACTGGGGAATAATGACACAAGAAGATTCTAACTGCTATAGCCAAGATATGTTAGAACTTTTCTTCCAGTTTCTAACTTTGTTGATTCCATAGAAAAGGTTCAAAGCCCAAATTTTGAGAACTCCACTACTCCAAGTATCACGCAGCAAATTCAATATTTGACCGCCTTTCTCTGGTTTATGTACTCATCCACCTGATAATAAGTCCGGGTTCAGTAGTCTAAGAAAATAAATGTGCAACTTTAAATGTAAAGAGATTACCGCTAACCATGGGGTACACTCAAAGTGAAACTGACATGAAACGCATGTAAAGAAACTACAATGGCAAGTTGTTCTGTCCCTGGACATATTCATCACTGATATTATTCGAGGTTGCTGAGATGTCCAACCCAATCTCTAAATCATTAGGTGAGAAATGTTTAACGAGCGATGTGAGATACCTTAGACAAAATGTTTACAGGGCCATGTAAACCTTGTGGACAAGTAATGTGAGATATTTCAACACCTGATCTCCCATGGAAACTGTCCTAAGAACAGCAAGTGGAATTGATGACCTAGGGGAAATGCAAAGTAAAATTGGATCGAAACTTGGACTCTAATGACATGTTAGAATGTCCAATTTAAAAGCTTAAATTAATAGATGGAGGGACATCATAAACCACGTAGACAGGCAATGTGGAATAATTCAATAAAGGCATTACAACCTTGAAATATCTATCAGACCTATGATGTTTTTTGGCTTTAAAAGAAATAGAGAGTTCCATTTTCTCGAGTTTAGAGAAGTATGAACACACATAATACGGCATTTCATAACAATTCATTGAGCAATACCAGTATTGCATAGCATATATAACAAAACCATGCCCTCTGGTCAAAGCAAGTACAGTAGTTTTATTTCTCTTTGTAGGCATATATACAAGCCTAGCCATACTAATATTGTTCAAATATCAGTAGACTAAGGAAATGTGCCACAAATACACTTTCATTCACATCAGATTGCTTCAAAACAGACAAATGTTTTCATGTAAGAAAACCCCACTTCAGAAGCTAATCTGGGTAGATTTCCAGGAGTAAGCTCTAATTTCTACCCATTACATACCTTGCCTTCTTTAGAGGTATAGGTTCCAAGCTCAGAGTATAAGATAATGTAAGAAACGAAATTGTTGACTGAGACAGGGTGACATGGAAGATGATCTGTTGTATCACTTAGGAAAAAAACAAGAGATCAAAAGCCTTTGCACGGAGAGCATGAGATAGCTTTGAGTCTTTTCCAAAAGAGAAAAAAAAAAAAAGGGTGGGGGAGGGTGTTTCTTGGAGTACTGCAGCGATTCTGCATTAAAAGATAACTGAGGGAGGGTGAGGGTTGTATTCAACCACAGAGAACTACATAGACAACAAAATTTTGACTATAAAGGGCAATCCACTCGAGACTAGCAAGACATCAAGTGGTGTAATTGGGACAAAGCATTGAAAAACTTTTTTGTGCTTTCCATGCACGTAGAGTTAAACCTAGCAGTCTTACATGCTAGCTAATGGTTTAGATAGAAAAAAAAGGCTTATGTCAATAATGAATTAGATGTATCACTGGAGCCACACCACAGCCTTAGATCAAATCAAAGAACAAGTCACTGTAAGTCATTTATTAAGCCTGCCCATGATCATAAAAAACTCAATTCCTTTATGTCAGTGGAGATTAACATGGTACTTGAGCAATGATGGTTACCCTACAGTACTCATTCACTTTCTACATTACTAGCCATTGCATTCTTCTCCTTTTTGGACCGTGCCCCATGTATTTTCTCAAGTACCATGCACTGCTCAATATAGTTTTACCATCTTTCCATGTATTTGACTATTGGGCTATGAGAAAATTATACTTCAGCTTTGACAGATGTTTTTCCATTTTGAAAAGGTAATGTAAAAGGGTCTCCAATTGGATAAGTGCTAACTAGAATCTTGCACCAAACGAAAAAACTTCAACAGAATAAGTGCATGTTACAAAGTCAATAAAGTTGAGCACAATACCCAATAAGTGGTGCAATTTCACAGCCATTTGATTAGCAGATCTTCTTTCTGCACTACTAGAGAACTCCATTTTAACAACTTCATGAGTAGCAGACATGACTTCTTCCTTTGCTTTCATGGAGAGAATGAAGTAAGTGGGCCCATGGATGGTGCTCAAATCCACTACCTGAAGTAGTAAAACAAAACAGAATTTTTATAGTTCATGTTTCAAACAAGAAATTATTATTTCTAAAGCAGACAGAACTTAATATGAGAAACTGACAATATCTATGGAATGAACATTTAAGGAGGGCATAATTCATTCAAAAAAATCTTGTAAAGGGAAATAGAAAGAGCTTAAGGGTACTATTATGGACTTCCCAGCTTTGATTTACCCAAAAAATCTTAATATTTAAAAGGCATAACTCACAGGCGAGGCCCATAATAAGTGCATCAAGACACAATTTCAACTCTATCAAGCACCTCTTTTTCTACGGTACATCAGGATGAATCAAAAAGGCACAGCCACCCAGCAACTGCCTTACAAGACAATTTCATTCTATGATACTAAAGTGACTTACCTGCTGCAACCATGGAACAATGGGGCCCACAGACCTTTGCTCCATGAAGAATGAAGCCAGAGTACAAAGAAGGTCACTAGCAGTTTTCTGTGATAAACTATCCAGAACAGGACCAGTTGCGTTGACAAGCTCATTCAGAACATGCTCATCACCTAGTATCAGAGCTTCAGCATATGCAGATTCAAGGTCACCTTCACGGAGAAAATCCCTGATATGCTTCCACACACTATTCTTAGTGGGACCATTATGTCTAGCATTTGCACCTGTATCTCCTTTTCTTTGAACACTAACGATGCTTTGTGCTCCCTGCACTGAGAATTTATGACAATCCTTACCCAAATGACTCCTGGACAACCTCGTACTGGAAGCCATCCACACATCCGCATCTTGCTTTAAATTTGCTGATTTGCTCCAGTTCCTATCAAGTGAATTGTTATCCCCAAATTCACTCTTCCTCCGGGTCATAATGGAAGGCCGTTTTTGTTGCATATCCACTGATGGCCGGGGGGTACATAGAGAGAGTCTTGGAGAATCAATACTTTCATCTTTTCTCATACATTTGGAGCCTCCCATAGAAGCATATCCATCCTCATGAATATAGTCCTGTGATATTCTTCCAACAGCAAGCTCTAAAGCAATCACTTTTGACTTTATGAGAGACAAGCTTTCACTCGTGCTGGTGGTGAACACCTGAATTGTATCATTCACATGAGCAAGAATGTAGTGGTTTCTTACTTCTTATAGACTTCAATACATGCACAAGCATGCTGAGACCAAGAATAATCAGTGCTTTCAACGGACGAAAAAGCAGTATCCAAGAAGAAAATTGAACTTCAAGATAGGTTATAACAAAGCATGATAATTCTAGAATGGACAAGGCTAAGTGGCTAACTAGCAAGGAGGCACATCATGGCAAGTAAATCAGGATAATTAGTTATTCGGAGCATGGTTTCTTAGCTACGAGAAAAGAAAATAAATTAAACTTGCGGTTAGCCAATAAAATATAGATGATATTCACTGCACCTGCACACACCATGGTAACACACATTATAGTTGTTAAAACCTTAAAAAGGTAAAATTTATGTCACCTGCAACAGATCCAACAAATTTGACTGTTTTTTCTCTATCGCCAAAAGCTGTTTGCGAATGGAAATCATTTCATTTGCTGCTTTCTGACAACATCCAGACATGGCTGGATAGCTGGATTCTGTCACCGTAGAATCAAGACTTCTGCGATCCTGCACTGTAAATGGATACATGTGTCCCTCGCTGCTAACTTCTTCAGTGACATGCTGATGACTGGTTCCACGGAAATCATGAGAACTCTCATCAATATAGTCTTTAGAAACAGTCATGATCTTGGTCTTGAAACTATCAGCACCAAGATTGGAAACAGAAGAGCACTCTTGTTGGTCATCTATGATACCATAATCATAAACATCATCTTGCATGCTCGTGACGTCGGCACTTATTCTCTCTGCTCCATTGGTAACAAAACTACCTTCAGGTTCATGTTCTTCACAATGTTTGACAGACATCGTTGTGTTTCTTGGTACTGCAATTTCTACATTCCAGTCCTCCAGTTTTGGATGTTCTTGCTTCTCCACAAAATTTTGACATGCTTTTCTAGCGCTTAACCCAATCCTCTTCTTCATTAAATCTCGACCCACGTTTTTTAAGATGGCCACCCGCCTGGATTCACTTGCACTAGTCAAATCACTTAAGTCACCACCGTAATTGTTTCCTGAAGTAAATGCATGTTTAGACCAATGAAAGAAGTGAATACAAAAAGGGCATATGAAAACAACTTAGAAAGAACACTACTTTAAAGTCGTTTCTCCTCACATGACCAAAAGTCAACTATTCAAATTAACAGATGTCAAAAGTAAAAGCTATAAGATGTTATGCTGCTTGTGTCTACAGCCAACATCCAACCAACCAAAGATGCATGGTAATTCCATTTGTAAAGCATGGACCAGCACCTCAAATTGATAAGTACATTGTATATACTACTATCCCTGGCTTTCAGGAAAACCAGACTGTCACTCACGTAACTAGACATAAAATATCTACTCACTAAAAACAAACAGTTTAAAGCTGTAGTAACTGTCAATATTACCTTACAAGAAACTGCTACGGTGAATATAAAAACATTCCATATAGATAAAGCATCTGTTAAATTTCTATGAACTTCATTGGAATATTGGAACTCCACATAACACGGTGGTAATTCTTTTGTCTTGAGTCCATGCAAACCATTCTTTTGTCTTGAGTTTACATTAGAAGGCAAGAAGAATTATATTTAAAGCAATGCAAAGCAAGAACAAGTGGCAAAAGCTATATGGACTTTTCGAAAATAAATCGTCCAAATTCAAACAACTTTTGAAATAATCCCAATTTCTCGTTCCTTCGACACAGAGACATAGGAAGCCGTAAAAAATATGCAGGATATGTGTGCATGTTTAACTTTAGCAGCTTTAGTTATCCTCTCACTCTCCCTTCTTGAATATTGACACAGAAATAAGTTAAGGTTTGTCAAAAATGAAGTTTGGGAAAAAGGTAACATGAAGTGATAGGCATCAGTATGGTCTTACGCATGCATTTTCCAAAATTGACAGTGAAGCAAAACAGAAAAAGTTCAACACAACAATGCTGACCAGGTATGGTTGTCCAAACATTTGTAGATAGTAAAGCATATGGCTACCTAACTTTTCAGGCAGCTTAAGAAAAAATTGGGAGACAAAAGGGGATACACATTTATCTAGTGTACATTATCTCCATGGCAAGACATATTACCCAGGCTACTTGTGAACGTAAATGAAACCAACTAAGAAGACAAATCAAAACTTGATTAGCAAGATTAAAGAAACAATTGAACCAAGAAAACCACTCATTGAGGCTATATATGCAAGCCCTAGAATGATGGTGCATTCTCTTTCAGATGATTTGTAAAAGAACAATCAATTCATTTCCTTTAGTTAAACATGTACATACAGGCATATGCCTTTACAAAGAAACATTACTAGTTGAATAAGAAACATAAGCAGAACAGTGCAAAGTCAGGCCACACAGTTTACATCAGCTCATAGTTTCTAGAGGTAGAGCAAACCTATGGTTTTTTAATCACGAGAGTATATAGCCAACATCTTTCCACAAAATTCTTAGTACCAAAATACGAAAGAAAAATAGTCTGAACCTTTAACAGAAGATCCACACTCTGATGGTTCAGGATGATCCTGACCAGGAATATTTTTCCAGCAATGCAATGCTTGCAAAACTGTGTCCCTCACTGGTTTAACCTAATTAAAATAATAATTACTCAGATATGATCAAGATATATTTGTTAAAGGAACAGAAGAAGAGTTATCTCAATGAGAAACCTTATCAAAACGACATGCTTCGAGGGACCGTACACAGGACGCCTTAAAAGTTCCCAAGTAACATCCACCACTGGAAGCAATTTCTGCTAATGCTAAAGAAGCAGCTTTACGCGTAGCCCAATCGCTGCTTTTTAATGCTTCTTGAATACTAGTTAGTGCAGCAGACAAACCATTCACCGTTGCAGCACCACCTGCCTGGAAGAGAGATAGCTTCTCTGAAGAGACTTCCTTTGCATACAGTAAGAATATGTGAACAAAAAGTAGATTTAACCTATCTATAAAATGATATCTAAGCCTACTATTGGTCAAAAGAACACGCAGATATCATCTCCCTCTGTCAGTTGCACTTAGAAATAAACATTCATCCACAAGTTGTGCAGTGTAGGATGAAGAAAATGCTGGTCTTTCCCCCTTCTGTAAATATCAATGTGCTAATGAGAGAAAATAGCGTATGTCAAGAACAGTCCCCAAATGACAGCAGAATACAAGAAAGATGGACCAAAAATTCAAATATCACGTACTAACACCTGACTAAGGTAATTTACTCCGAGAACATCCCAAACTGACATAGCCATATGACATTCAAAAAAGCAAAAGGAACCGCACAAACACACAAGATCCCTGAAAAACTAGAAATCGTACCATAAACAAAACGTGGCAAGTTTCACCTCGTCAAAATCATAAGTAAAATTACCTGAATGATACTTCTATTTAGCTCAATGACTGCTGCTTTGGCCATGAAATGTGGATTCCTGAGTAACTTTGCCGTTCGAGTCAAGATGCGCTGTAGAATTGATACTGGAGGGTCGCCGGTACAGTCAATGACCGTTGCTAAACACAATGCCGAACCCGACTGCACCTGCTTATTCTGTTCGCCCAAGGATTCAAAAAGCGGCCTCACCAACGTGATAAAAATCTGGCCTCTCTCGCCAGGGTGGTTAGTTAAGGACGAAGCCAAAACGCCCATCGTCTGCACACAAGCATCCCTCACACCCGAGTCCGAGTCCTTGAGCCGTTTAACAATGCTAGAGACCATCTTAACAAGATACGGCCCGATGAGACCCTCGTGAGATTTTACCAATGTCCCTATCAGCCGAATACATTCCCTTCTGATAGCACATTTCTGTTCGGAATCAGTGTCCAGTATGCAAGAGAGGAACGGGGCTATAGTGTCCGAATTCAAGCTCTCAGCTGCCTTCTCCAATTCCTCGACTCCAATTCGATGCGTATCTCTGTCGGCGACCTTGTTGAGGGCGAGAACCACCTTGTGCTTAAGCTCGAAGACAACCTGTTGAGGAGTCGCCCTACCAGATCCTCTCCCTCTTACGGACGACTGGTTCTTCATCCTAACAAGAAACCGAGAGCAAGCACCTAATCCGCACAAGTTAGAATCACCGTCTTGCTACATTGGCTGAGAGTGATATTTCATGGCATTCCATTTCCAACAACGACTTGACGCACTTAATGCTACAATTGACCTTTGCCGTTGAAGACACCATACCGATCCTGTCATGCCAAAAAAAGAAAAAAAAAAAAGAAAAGGGAAAGGAGTTAGATGAAGAATAAAGAACAAACTGCAATATCTCAAAAGTTTTCGGCTGACCACATTGCAAGAAGTGAGCAACGATGCAAAAAAAGAAAAAAGTATGAGCAGGGGGCATATCCAAAGGCAGTTATTGCTCCATGTAGAAGGGGGGGGGGTGTATTACACCCATATATGGGGGTAGAAAACAAGTCATAAAGCCCCAGGACAAACTCCAATATCTTGTTCCGAGAGAAAAGAGTTCAAGATGACAGCCTAGACTGGAGGAGTAACCGAAGGGGGAAGGAGCCCTATCATGGATCCCGATCGAACTTGCGAACAGCTTTCCATGAACCCCCAAGAAGAAGAAAAAAAAGGCAAGAGGAAGAAGCCAACTCCTTAGAGTGGGAGGGTGCGTACCAGTTACAGCGAGCGAGCGAGCAGAGAGAGAGAGAGAAGAGAAAGAGGAAGAGGAGAAGAAGCGCACACGCAGAGAGAGAGTCAAGTCTCGGAAAGCATAAAATAAATAAATAAAAAATAATCATAATCATCAGATTCATCACCACATTCAAATTCACTTGAAGTCGCTATCTCTGATCGTAGAGAGAGAGAGAGAGAGAGAGGGGAGGGGGAATCTCGATGCGGCGAGACTGAGAGAAATGAGAATCCCCCGGATGTCCAACTTCGAGGATCGAGAGAGACAGAGACAGAGCACCCCAACTTTTTGCTTTTAAGGATTTGATTTTTTTTGGGGCTTCAAATTTCGCGCTTCTCCCACTCCCCTCCCTGTCGATTTGAAACGACGAGGAGATGGAGCGCAGCGGAGCGGGGTGGGCGGGGCCGTCTTCGTTGTGGGCCGGAGCTGCCTCTCTGCCTTTTTGGGCTCTCTCTCTCTCTCTCTCTCTCTCTCTCTCTCTTCCTTGTTCTCTCCACTGTTGACTGTCCACGAAACTTCTCTACTCCTTACCATAAAATATTCACTTCATCGAGAGATAATTCTTTGGAACATGTAATCAACCTTCGTCTCCATATTTCGCCTGTTTCTCTGATATTTGAGAAAAGCTAATAGGCTCAGAGATTCACGATTCGAAATCTAATCTAACAATCTTTTCAAGACTAATTTGACAATTTATAATTTAACTGAATTTGCCCCTGGTGTATGGATTTATTGACATGTTGAATTAATGACTAGCATTCTCATCATTCATTGGATGAAGGCATAGTTTACTATGATTGAATATTATTTGATAAAAAGTATCGGTAGCTTTCATTTCCCTCATGCTAAATATGCTAAAGACTTCTTTGGAACTTCTACGAATGCTACTTTCATGAAATTCTTCTAATGAGTAAATGTGTTTCCATTTCTTATTCCAAACAATTAATCATCATGACCAAAAATTCACCTTCAATTAATTTCTTTATCATTGGTTTAGTATGTTTTAGTTTCCCATAGTAAGAAAGGATATCAACCCCACACAACCAAGTGAATGCCTTTAGACTCATCGAATAACACGAGATACTACCATCTTTTACTTATGAATCAATTAGCAATGCATATATCAAATCATATAAAATAACTATGTAGAATCTTAATTGGGAACACAATGACATTTGCAGCTTGTAGATTTCACAACAGGAGCGAACACTAGTCCCAATTCAATCTGAGAACCAGCCCATATCGATCAAATCAAGGCCGATTCTCAAATGAACCAAGCAGGCTCAAAGGTAAAATACCTAACAAACCGACCAAAGCCTAGGCTAACCCTCTAAATCGGCGATGATCTTGAGGTCATAACATGTGTTGACATGTATGCATTGTCAAAAAAGATTGCAAAGATCACTTGGGACAAAATTTCCGGCTTACGATATTTCGTGAGACGAGTTAATTAGAAGCAAGTGCTTAACGTGGCTACAAGCTCGGTAATACTAACCCTATTATTAAATAAAAATCTAGACTTACAGCAAAAGAGATTCAACCTCGGATGGCTCAAAGAGCCTTGAACTGCTTATTCAACCATTTTGCTAAGGGAAGCTAATGCTCCATCTATGCCAAAATAAAACTTATAATATCTTTCAAAATGCGGGAAACACTTGCCACCCAAATCCCGAATCTGTTTGGATACAGCCGATTTAGTTCCGAACCAGTTCCACGGGTCCTAATTTGATTCCTGATTCAAAACTTACCATTTTCGAGTATATTCCAAGTTTCTATTGGCGACCGACCTACCTTGAAATTGAGCACCCTGATTTCGCAATACAATATGCCCTGAGATTTAGAAGGTAATCATATTAGAGTTCCAAAAATATGGCCAATCTCATATATTCGTACGGTTTGTACTTTCAATACGCATCACAAGAAAATCAAAGACCGTAAAAGAAAAAAAGACAGCACTTTCTTTTTTTGTTGGAACTCCAATTCCCACTGATTGGCGTATAACATAGGACAGGTATCCCTCAAAATTTCTTCTATTGAAATAGTATGAGGTACCACAAACCAACAAAGTAACTTCAATGCTATCTTTTCTACACCGATCAAAGCATGAAATTCTCCTTGCAATGATTGGGCTATTTCATTCTAGCTAAACACGGGAGTTCTATCAACCCAATAAAATGGAGCAATCAAGTAAATCGAGAAGGAATGCATGAAGAAGGTACAGCACTATTGTGCTTCATCCATGGGATCGTTATGATTACAAGATTGAGATCTTAAGTTCTTGTCGTCACGCCTTGAATCATCTGAGTCACTTGATTTAGACACGGAATCTTCAAGAGCCTCGAGAAAAGAAAGAACAGTAAAGTTGTCTGCAAGAAGAGAGAAAACATTATCTAGTTCCCGTGCAACTGAAAGGGGAGCAGATATCAAATGAAGTCACGACTAAATTTCATGCAAATCCATTAGTAACAAATTCACATGTCCTTCACATAGGCAAAACTTTTTGGTTTAACACTCCTTCAAAAGTCTGATCTACAAATAAATAAATAGAAAGAATGAGACTGCTTCAATGCATATAGATCAGATCTAGAGGATCAGAACCAGTATATAATCATGCATATAAAAGTAGAAGAGGATATGGCTTTCAAAACTTGATATGACCGTCTCTTATACTGTAATGAGTCATGTTAACAAGTAGTGCCCAATGGGCACTAGTCAACTAAGAGTGGAAATGACATTTTTTGAAACACTAAGAAAATGGAAGAATTACAGATTTTAATAAAGTCAAAGCACATTCAAAAAGGCTTAACAAATTGCCTTATCAAGGCACTCTTTAACAGTTTCGTAATGTAGTTTCAAGCAAATATATTAGCATCCAGAAGAAGGAAATTCACTTTTTCTTAACATGGCCAAAACATTTTGCCTATCTATTCTTCCATCAGATATCCCTCAAAGTTGAAGAACCCAAACAAATTCCAGATGAGCTGCGACTAAAAACATGAAATGAAAAAAACCAGCACTTCGTGTTAACTTCAACATGGAGTTAGAAAACCAACCCAACCCCACTCCCCCCCCCCCCCAAAAAAAAAAAAAAAAAAAAATATATATATTGCATTTAGACAAATTGTTCCCTGCAGGAGTACATACATTTGGTTGAGTCAATCTCAAACTGAGACAGATCTATCTGTCCCGTACGAAGCACCTGAAAACAAGAACCCAAGAATCAACTACATTTGGATAATCTCTGGGAAAGAATCAGAACTGAGGAAAAAATAATCCAAATTCTCACATAAGAAAAGGAATCCACTTGTTGGCGAAAAGGAGGACTCTGAAACAGTTCCATAATTTCCTCAGGAGACCACTGCCCCTGCAAACTCATGACAGTTCAAGAGGTGTCTAAACAGAATACAAGAGCCAAGGACACAAAATGTAAGGATCCACAGTACCTCAGGTAAGTATGAAGCTAAGCGCTCTTCTACTGGCAATGTGCATATTAATGGCATGATCAAATCTGGCTTCAAAATGTCCCCAAGCCCGAACCCTATCGTGATGAAGCAAGCGATATCAAAGGTTTTAATTGATCAAGACAAGACAAGATAAAGATTTGGGCCAGGCCTTTCTATGCTGTTGCACATATCATCACACTCAAAAATTCAGGACAAGGTGCAGATATAGACAAGTCTGGCAGAGGAAACAACATAAAGCTGTGAAAGGGCAGAACTCATCAACTGATCCACTAGTTACAAGACTAAGTGGTTAAGAACCATAAGTTAAGTCGCCAGACTGCTTTCCTCCACCTTAACTTTCTGATACAATATCAAAAAGCAGGGGCTTCACTTAAAATCAATATAGGATTAACTTTGTCAAATATTAGCTTATCGTTCACTCTCTTTCCACCAAAAAAAAAAAAACACAGTTAACACAATTTAAAAACATTAAATCTTAGTGTAAATTTCAGAAATGCCGCATGCAACGGCCGAAAACAAAAACTAACATATCAAACACTATAGCTGACTTTCTACTCGTAAGGACCATTAGAGCTGTTGGCACAAAGAACTTTCACTGACAAGTCATAAAAAGGAAAAAAAAAGTCACCTCCATCTGGATCTCCAGCATTATCTGCAGATCATGAATGGATATAAGAGCTCATAGCAACAAAAAGAATATGGAGAACAAAAACACCAGGAAAACTTGTTTAAGGACAGATGCTACACCTCCAGGTTCAATGCTACTGAGAATCCTTTTCAATTCTGTCCATGATACTGCTCCAACAGAGGGAGGAATATTCTTATCAGTTGCTTCAGCAGTCAAACCAGGTCCAGCTCTGTAAACGATAAATATAAGCCACATAAAACCAATCACAAACCAAAATCCAACAATAGTAGCTTGATCAGCCTTTCCGAACTTCTTTTAGTATAGCAGGAAGATACAAAGGATGGACAGGTTACCTTGATGAGATGTCATCTTCAACCATATCCTCTCCCGACCTAAAAAAAACCATATCCTCTGAGTCTTGAAGAGGAACGGTTTCCTCAGGCCCATCATCATCATCAGGGAGCTCTATTATACAACAAAAGGCAGTTAATTTACTTTCTTAAAAATCACTGAGCATTCAATACGAATTGGACAAATTGATTTCTCTGAGAAAAATTAATCAAATGGACTAACGATTTGCGAAATACATAGTACTTGCATAAAAAGCAAACAAATCCAAGCAGTTAGGGGATCCCATGCTGAAATTTACTCGAACCACAGGATATAAATACCATATATACACTCTGCCTGAGAACATAATTCCCTGAACATGTCTAAGATAGGGAGTTAGGTGGAAAGCAATGCCACATATAGGCGAAACCAACAGCACAACTACATGGCATAATTTCATCATCTAAAATGCAAACACACCACTTCGGCAATGCGCTTAGTCTAGCAGTTATAAAATGATGCCTATAAAAAGTATATCAAGGGTTGAGAACATATTCATTCCATTTTAAAGCTGGCTACACACATTTAGAACGTAAAAACACTTAAAGATGGAAAGAAGAGGGGAGGAGGAGAAGGGGATGTTGGTTTGAATTAAAACCAAGGATAGAGCATGCAGGAATGAGATAAAATGCGAAGGACTTCTCTTGCCATGGTTACAGCCACTGTCCAGTTCCATCAATTGATCACAGAAGAACTCTGTTACTTATAGTGGTCACTAAAACTATGACATTAATCACTACATGTAGATACATATTGTGAATCATACTCTGGCATATGAAATTAAAGACAAATCGACCTATAAAGAGTAACTAACTAAGGGCTGTAAAGCCCACAGTTAACCACAACCTTACATTAATAAGAATTGCCAACTCAACCAACCCATTAAATTTCATTTTGAAATGCAGAAAAATCTCTATTTCAAGGGAAATGAACAACTAGTTATCCAGATAGAGACCAATCCCAAGTGTAGTCAAAGGCAAAAGGTGCACTTCAGGCGCCATGCCACAAAACACCTCAGGCCGGAAGAGCAAAAAAAAGTACTTGCCTGAGTGAAGCAAGGCACATTAATTAAAAGATATAAGTAATGACAGTCTTTAGCAAAGACGAACATTTAAGCTTATATCAAATTGCTTTACAGATCACTCATAAACTTCATAATCCCTCCTAATACTTTCTATCCTTCTTTACCACCATTAGGCCAAGTCCTTGTTCTATTTCTTTGTATCTCCTACTGCAAAAGCGCCTGATTACACAATGTCTGACATTGGACCGACTCACAAATTTTCAAGATACAAAATCTGGATTAGCATAGCACATACCAATTGGTTGGTTGATGTAGAAGTTGACAGAGTTACACAATTGTGCATCACCTTCAGCATTAGGCTCCTGAAAGCAAAAATAACCCGTAATAATCTAAAGACCTTGTGAATGTTCATGATCGGATTATTGTAAAAGGAAAGAAATGACATTAAGGAACCTGCATCCAAAAGAAGAACTTCCTGTCATCACTATTGAACTTCAAGATGTAAACCCTCCCCGAAGCTTGATTCACCTAAGATGTCATGCCAGAAAGATAATAAGATTACTGCATAACAATGCCATCAAACATTCTATTTTACACATGTAATGAGAAAAGGATGCCTCCACACATAAGAATCCTGCATAGCAATGTCTGGGGATGGTCAACTGCACCCAGACAAGGCTGCCTCTTTTAATAGTGGGAGCGACCTTTACCATTGAACGAAGGTGCAGCATTCAACCAAATTACAGCTTTTAAAAACGAGGGGGAAAGAAAGGAAGGGGGGGGGGGAGGGGGCAGAGGAGGACAGGGAGGATGAAATGCTCGAAAAAGGTTAAGAGAACGAGAATACCTTCTCAAACACTGCTTCCTCTGGAAAAATAATCTGATCCTGAGATATACTTTGTGAAGGAACTTCAAAAAAAGAATAGACAGACCATGGACGAATAGCAACCATGTAATGACAATGCTGAAGACTAAAGTGACGAAGACAAACAAAGGAAATAAATGAATGAAAAGGAATCAGGACACCTGAAACAATGAACTAATTATCACTTAATGACAGGATTTCCTGGTTTGGGTGTTATGGGTGAAAAGGTCGCACAGAATATGGGTGTAACCTTTAAAACTCTCTTTCCAGATAAATTTCTATAGACAATATCCTCATAACCAACAGCACGTGCACACCGAAAGCAATTACCATTCACAGTTATTTCACCCAAGACGCACTAAGAGCTGACTATTTGTCAACCTACTCAACTGTCGAGTGCATTATGCCCATTCTGCTGGTTTCACTGAACCCATCAGAGAACTGCCAATAGCCTCTGAAGTTTGCCGATACCATGGAACAGCATTAGGAAAATCCACCTCACTCAATAATGTCATAAATGAGATGATTTTTCCATAGCAAGGACTGTCTAACTATACCACAAACGATTTAAATCTTCAGCTCATCTTTCCATTTATGTCCCTTTTACTTGACTCAAAATATTGCTAAACTTAATGACAAGACGTTATCGAACATTACCATTAGCAATAAAAAAAAGTGCCAACTGTAGTAATAGTCTTTATTATCTTCAAATTTTCACTTCCTCAGTCCTTCCTTACTTGGTAAAGAAACATTGCTTAGGCAAACTGTTACAATGGAACAGTACATAACATGACTACTTAACTTCATCATTTGATGTTACAGTACTAAACTCGACTACTTAAACCCAGCAGCGGAAAAATCTATCAGCCCAGACAGAATCCTCAGCACACTTTTGCATAATAAGCACGTCAAATTCACTATTGATAACCAGAAACTCTTTCTAATCTAAGCAATCTTTCCAACAGCGATGCGGATAGAACATTCACTCTGGCAACAACATGATGTTGGCGCTTCCAACAAGATCTGGGATCTGGATATAACGAAAGAATGATACACTTGCCCGAGAAGAATGAACAAAAATCTGCATAAAACCTTTCTTCATGATGATTATTTTTAATGAATAAATGGCCCAAGTAATGCCATTCCACACTCCTTACTACAGTCAGTAGCCATCAACATTTAAAAGTCTCTCCTCACTTTCTTCTTACTCTATCCAATCCCAGATCAGGGGAGAAAATACCCTCGGCACTAAAATGAATACCGTGGAGCAAACAACAGACCACCAACGTGTTCGTCCAAAAGATCAAGAGGTGAGTAAAAACACCTCTGCAGATTAGTTTCCTAGATGATATCAGTGTTCGAGGCCAGCAGGCAATGAATTCGTCAACATTAATATATATTCTAGGATGTGGAAAGATCATAAGTGACCAACTCCAACTCCAACTCCAACTCCGCCCAGGGTGCAGCATGTGTACAATCACGTGTACAGCGTGCACGTACGTATGAATCAATAACTAGGCAGGTGCCTTCTGAAAATCGTTGAAAGCCATAAACGGAGAACCGGACAAGCACATTGAGATTAGAATTTCCATGACAAATGGAGCTAAAAAGGTCATGAACTAGAGCTAAATGATGTAGCTGCATGAAAATGAGTGGGGGAGGGCATATGGGCTTTCCAGAAGATTCGAACGCAATCATCAGTCGAGAAGAAACTAATGATCAGAAGGAGGAGCATGCCAAGGTTCCTAACGACCCATGGTGCATGGGAACACCAATTTAGGTATAGTTCAGCACCACATGTGAATCATATTAAAAAAAAAAAAAAACAGGACAAGGATACGTCTTCGAGGACGTTCAGAGTGCGATCGAGCCACTGAAAGTGCATCAGTCCCTCCTCGCCCTGATAGATACACAACCCCAATCAAAAATGAAATAAACAAAATCATCAGAAAAAAAGACGCCTGCTCGAACAACTTGCAAGCAAACGATCCGGGTGAACGAAGCAGGCACGCACGTACCCTGGCGATGCGAACGAGGCCTTTCCGAGCATCGGGGACGACCCTCGTCCCCTCGAGACGCATCTTCCCGGCGCGAAACTCCAGCATCCCTGCCTCTCGTAAAAACAAGGAGTTCCAGTCAGAAAAGCGAGCTCCGCTCGCACAGGGAGACGCCGCCGAATCGCCTGCCGACGAAAGGCCAAACGAAAGAGCGGAGAAAGAACCGACTTCGATCGACGGGAGAGGGGACGGAACGCCGATTAGGGCTCCGGCGAGATTCCAGAGCGGGATTCTCTCTCTCTCGTTCTCCGGACGGTCGAGTCGAGCGCGATGGAAAAGGGGGCCCGCGATATCTGCCGTTTGCGTCTTATATCGGAGGGCGGCGATGGCGACTTCATTTTCATTATTTTTCATTTGGGCTTTTGTTTTTTCGCTTTGAATTTCTTTGGTGACATCTCCAGATACCCCCCAAAAAAATGAAAGAGAATAAGCCAAAGAAAACTTGCGAATTTTAATATTTAAGAACGCCCTCGCCCTTGTTAAGCAGCTAAAAAATAAATTAACGGAAGGCTTCATCACATATTTTCGTTTTTTCTTTTCTTTATAAAAATTATAAAATTTATCCACATTGACACTAGCAAATTGTCATCAATCAATTCTCGTCAAAGAAATTATATGGCAAATGTCAAAGTATTTAAGCTTTAATTAACAAAATGGAAAAGTTAATAATTGAACTAGCATTCGCGTGATAAGTTTATAACTTTTTGTTTTTATAATTATACATGTTATGAAATGTACGTAGAGTTGACAAAAAGAAAATTGGACTTAGGAAAAGCAAAAGGATCAACCAAGAGAGGAATGAACATGGAACAATCCAACTCTTATCCAAATGTGATCTCCTCTGCATTATGCATTGATGACGGGGCGTATGCCACGCCAATCAGCCAAAGTATCTAGACAGGATGCGAGGGAGGGAGAGAGGGAGGGAGGGAGGAGCACATGTCAGCATGGATGGACTCTTTGTCCTTGTCCTCGTGATTCCAGAAGGGGTCGACCGAAAGCGAAGGCAGTCAAAGGGGAGGGAACTAGGGAGGGGACTGCCATCAACATCATCATCATCATCATCTGGAAACAGAAAAAACAAACAGGCTTTGACGCGCAGTCTATAATTAGAGGGCGCTGGCCGCTAAAACCAACCTACCATCCTAATTCTGGACGTATCGGTTGCGGCAGAGCCTTAGCCACCCCCACAACAGTTCTCAGTTAAGTTGGTTGCTCTTGCCTTTCGTTTATTAGATGGCTCCATGTTCTTTCTGTTGCCTCGACTCTTCCTTCATTCATCAAGGCCCAACCTCACCATGCTCTCCTTGCTAATGTCCTCCATCCTACTTTCCTTGAATGTTCGGTACGCATCGGAGAAGCATTGAAGAGGAGAATTCGTAGGTTCTCGCGATATGGCGAGGAGGAACAACCACCATAACGGAGAACGCAAGAGAGATGAGAACGTAGCGGTGGCCATAGACAAGGACAAGGCGAGCCAGCACGCCCTCAAGTGGACGGTCGATCACCTCCTCTCCCGCGGCCAAGCTTTGACTCTCCTCCACGTCAAGACCAGAGCTTCCTCCATCCCCACTCCAAGTAGGGACCCTCGAGTTCATCTCTCTTCTCGGTCACCTGCTTTTTCCTTTGGTAGAACATAACGGGACGTGCGTGCAGCGGGTAGCCACGTCGCCATCTCCGACGTGAACGACAATGTGGCCAGGGCGTACAGGCATCAGGGCGAGAGCCATGCCAAGGAAGTGTTCCTCCCCTTCCGTTGCTTTTGTACTCGAAAGGAAGTAAGTCGGAAGCACCTGGATCGCAGCGTTTGTCATCTGTGATTTGGGCTTTCTCTCGCGCTAAAGCAGTGTTATGGTGACATCAGATACAATGCAACGAGATCATCCTGGAGGACCCGGACATTGCTAAGGGCCTAGTGGACTACGTCACTGCAACTCCCCTCGATGTTTTGGTGCTCGGAGCTCCCTCTAAGAGTGGCCTCTTCAGGTTTCTCTGAATACGAGACTTCCCTATAACATTCATCTCTTCCTCACTAGCACAGGACCGCAAGTTATAAAACTTTCATTGTGCATTTGTTTAATATGATACAACAATAGCATTTCAATTTCAAAGACCACATTAAAGGCACCCTGATGTCTTTGAAGCTATTTAAAGTTCGTTACGGATCAAGTAACGTATTTTTGTCTGTGTGAATCTCGGGAAATATATCAATAGGGCCATGTAGAACATATGGATTATTAAACCTCAGCTACATATGCATATAATCACATAAGTGAAAGTTAATTGAGAATAATGCATGTAGCGTGTATGTAATGTGTTGTTGAGGGTGCATATGCCGGATATCTAACCTTTGGAAGCTTAATGGATTGAAGATTCAAGACCTCAGATGTCCCCACCAACGTGTGTAGAGCGGTGCCAGACTTTTGCACTGTGTACGTCATCTCCAAAGGAAAGATATCGTCTGTGAAATCCGCCACCACTTCGCCGCCATCCAAGCCTCCACAACCTGCTAACATGTCCAACAATCCAAACGAGGGTCGCTCCGTGCATAACCAAATCCTAAAAGGTCCTTTCCAACGACACAACAAAACCCCGGCTCTGATCTTACCTTCCACTATTACTAACCAAAACCATTTTTAATTCTTCTATTTGCAGCCGCTGAGAGGACTACTGGCATACCTCGGAGTCCTCAAAATGATACAGACATCAGGTACGTTCTCTTCTAGCCATCTGACATATTCATTCGCCTAGTCCATGCTCAAGGCACCCATGCATTTCGCAGTCAAGACGTAGTTATGAACGAACTACAGTCCCAAGGAAACAAAAAGCATTCACAGAGACGCTAATTACTTGTGAGAACAAGAGTCCATCGCCCCTTTGATGGGCAGAGAAACCAGTGCTTTAATGGGGAAGTCTAACTGATTGAGAACTGAAACAGGTCGCCATTCACCAGAGCAAGATATTCAACCAATAAATCCTATGAGTTGTCCTCACAAGATAGTGACATATCCTATGTAAGCAGTGGGATACCGAGCACCGACCGCATGTTTCCTTTCCTCTGCGATAACATGGAACCTGGCAGGCTTTCTTCCGCCAGTTCGGACTACGACAACAATAGCTTTGGCACAGGTTTCTCCGGGAACAAGTCTTTTGATATAACTTTGCAACCGAATGACATCTCATCCTCTTCAGGGGAGGGCGGAAGAATCTCAATATCATCACAGAACATGGTACTTTTATGACCTCATCTACCAGGGACACGGTCAACCTACAAGTCATCTTCAAAGCGTAGAAAACATTTGCTTAGTTATGCCTTGCATTTCATACACAAGTCACTGCTCAATCAAGATCACTTCAATCTCTATTTACTCATGCCTCGAAAGGAAATTGCTTTTATTGGAAAAATTTTCTTGATATTCTTCTAAAGCAAAGCGAAGATTTTTCTTGTCCTTTTCCACATCATTTTATGAGTTGAGAGACTTGTGATAGTTCAATAAAGGAGTCAACATGGTTGCATCTTGCTAATATCATTTCACCCCCAATGTCATGAATCATCTGACAAGTTAGTGATGAAAGCAGGTATACTCTCAAATAAGAGTTCGAGATGAGGATTAATACCAAATATCGAATAGTGTTTTTCCTTCTAGCAATGAATTAGAGTAACAGCCCGATCTTCAGATCCTTAAGCTGCTTATTGGATCTAAGATTTCTGATTTATGTCCCGAACTTCTATTGTTCATCACGGATCACAAACCACAAAAGCGAATTATAGCAAATGCTTTTGAAATTGTAGGATGATGTGGAAGCAGAGATGAAAAGGCTCAGGCTAGAGCTTAAGCAAACGATTGACATGTACAGTACGGCATGCAAGGAAGCGCTCACGGCAAAACAAAAGGTACCTACCAGCTAAACCTTGTCTTATTAAAGTGACATCGTATCTCAGATTCTTGGGCCCAAGAAGCCCAACGTTTATGCAGTGCATGTAGACAAAAATACGAGTGATGAGCCTCACAACTCTCCCTTCGCCTTTTCAGAGTCAGATTGAATACAAAATCTTTCTTACGCATTTATCCAAAATCATGGTAAGACATCCTATGAAAAGCACATTTCAGAGAGTTTGTCATCTGGAAAGCAGACTCCAAACAAGCACTTGATCCCACAAGACATACAATGACACACAACAACTACAGCTCCAAAATGCAAATAGCAACTAAAGACCTGCTCTGCTGTATACATATACGCCACTCTATACATAAATCTTATGTATAAATATAAGTATGTGGCATGTGCACATATAACCCATAACACAGAAGCACAACGTGGTATTTAGATTCGAGAAAATGATGTTTTGCCAGCAAAACAGTTTTAACCGCATTTATCAGGCTAGGGAGCTTCATCGATGGAAATTGGAAGAGGAACAACGGTTAGAGGAGGCACGACTAGCTGAGGAAGCTGCATTGGCTCTTGCAGAAAAGGAGAAAGCAAAGTGTATGGCAGCAATTCAAGCAGCTGAACAAGCTCAGAGAATTGCAGAGCGGGAAGCAGAAAAGAGAATACATGCCGAAAAGAAAGCTCTCAGAGAAGCTGAGGAGAGAAAGAAGATTCTAAATTCAATGGTACATAATGATATTAGGTATAGGAAATACGCAATTGAGGAGATTGAAGCAGCTACTGAGGATTTTTCAGCGTCCCTTAAGATTGGGGAAGGAGGATATGGGCCAGTTTACAAGTGTTACTTAGATCATACACCAGTGGCCGTTAAAGTTTTGCGTCCAGATGCGGCACAGGGACAAGCACAGTTTCAGCAAGAGGTTTGCAGCACCATCTTGGCTTTTCATACTGGCAGCTGTGAAACTCAGCAAGGTTTTATTGTCACGAATTGCTAGCGATATAGGGAGAACCATATCACCTTATACAAGTTGGCAATCAGGACTTTAGAACCATGCTAGGAGTCTGTAGAGGTATAAAAAAAAAACATAACTAAATAATCTTTGGCTCATGAACTTGCATAAAAAAACAATCTCCTGCATACCTAAAATTTTGTCTGTAAGGATGAGTATGTACCTAACTCATCAAAGAGGACTAAGACCAGATTTAGTTTCAAGATCTTTAAGTACTATATCATGATCTATTTTGCAAAGGGAAGGAAGCAAGGATTATTCCTTATATGGGGAAGTTTTCAAGGGAACAGGTGAAAAAGAAATGGAATTCAACTGTACACATCAGTCTATAAACAGACATTAAAAACTTCTTTCCTGTCTGGGATTCCACTCTACATAACCACGAAGGTCATGAATCTTCTAACTCACTTCCTTAATGATGATGCAGGTTGAAGTGCTGAGCTGCATTCGGCATCCAAACATGGTTCTCCTCCTCGGCGCCTGCCCAGAATATGGTTGCTTGGTCTATGAGTATATGGCCAATGGAAGCTTGGATGACCGTCTCTTCCGACGAGGAAACACCCCAGTAATTCCATGGCAACACAGATTCAGAATAGCTGCAGAGATTGGCACTGGCCTACTTTTTCTCCACCAAACCAAGCCAGAACCACTTGTGCATCGTGACCTAAAACCTGGCAACATTTTGCTTGACCGTAACTATGTCAGCAAGATCAGCGATGTTGGCTTAGCCAGGCTTGTCCCTCCATCAGTAGCCAATGCCGTAACTCAGTATCGCATGACATCAACAGCTGGGACTTTCTGTTACATAGATCCAGAATATCAACAAACTGGCATGCTTGGAATAAAATCTGATATTTACTCACTTGGGGTCTTGCTTCTTCAAATAATAACGGCAAAGCCCCCAATGGGTTTGACTCATCTTGTGGAACGGGCTATTGAGAGAGGGAACTTCGCAGAGACACTTGATCCAGCAATTCCCGATTGGCCAGTTGAACATGCCTTAGCATTCGCAAAGTTAGCTCTTAAGTGCGCAGAATTGAGAAGAAAGGACAGACCTGATCTACTTACTGTAGTTTTACCTGAACTTAATAGACTGAGAGCACTGGCTGAGGATGCAATGCCCAGCATGGCACAATCAAGCAGTTCAGGAGGGTCATCAGGCAGCAGTCACATTTCAAGCACAAGTCAGGTGAGAAGATGTACTTTGTAATCATTCCGCCTACTGCTTACTGCATGAGGTTTTAATTTTTGTTCAACCACAATTTCCCGAGTACCCATTCCATTCATTTTTTATTGAATGATGACTGAAGCTTTGACATTTTTGTCATCCAAATTTCTTAAGGATGTGATGACAGAAACCCAGCTGCCACAGTCTGTATGTGAGAGCTCAAGTACATCATCTTTCACAGGAAAAATAAGTATGTTCTCAGCAAACTTCTGCAATAACATTTGCTTAATGTCATCCAGAGACAAATCTGAACTGGAAATTGTTTATTTCATGATAGGAGACTGAAGTTTCTTGGAGTATGTCGAAACCAATGCAAGGGGTCAATTTGAAGAACGTCCAAAGTTTGTCAATAAAGCTGTTGTTGCACCAAATTTGGAGTACTCACAGTCTGAAGATACCATACTACTTTCCCCAGCCCCTTACTGTGAGTTGTATTAACTAGAATATACATCCTGTTAGTCCAAAGTGTTAGAAAGCCAAAAGCGCTTGTCTATCCAAACACATTTATACAATGTAGAAAACAACAAATTATTTCAAACTCAACATCTATGGTCGTCAATCAGGTGATTCTCCAAATGCTAATCACAACAAAGTGAGAGTGGCAACAAGATGCTTGCTTATTGCATAGTGATAATACATAAGAGACAATGCCAAGAAAGTGCTTAGTAAATTTTGTATAAAATAAATACCAACAAGACAATGCCAACAAAGTATTCATTGCAGATATTCCCTATTAGTATTAATCCCTGGGCAGGATTAGGAATTATTGAGAAATCTTACATTTATACAAAACAATCTCTTGATAACCTCAACGAATATCTGAAAATCCTACACTCTCAGCAAACAAATGCCCAACAACTTAAGAGACAATGACAACAGAGTACACAGTTAACATCATAAAACAAGATTCCAAACATAATGTCTTGGCATTCTTCAATATTTTGCGGAACCATCACTAGTTCATCTGAAAACTTAAGTTGTTACATAAAAATGAGGTTTGCAATCTCAATGCTCAAACAATCTCTTACATGTAGGTTGGGCTAGGGCCTCAACAGAAAAAAAGGGAATTCATATTCAGAAGATGATTAAGGACTGGGAGAGATTCAAACACATACCACATAAACTTGTGGAACCTACTGCCCATTGAAGTAAAAGATTAAGCTGTCAAATGAGAACATGGTTTGATGTTTCGATGCTCTACTAATTCTCATGGCTGCACTAAAAAAGAATCCTCCGTTGACCAATCTGCAACCTAAATAAATACACATACATCTACTGATGCATATTTATCAACTAGAATAAAAACGGCGGAAACCAAGGTGCTTGCACGAATATTTTATTCTTTTTCAACTTTGACGAATTTAGAGACAGGCTTCCTGAGTTGTGGATTGGGTAGAAAATTAAAACCATTACAAACGAGAATTAAGAAGGCTACACTAGATAGTATACGCGTGCAGGAAAAACCTTAGGTGTGTGGATGTGCATGCCATGAGAGGGAGAGAGATCAGGCTGAATGACAGGACCCTGAGGCAGTTCTGCCTTTGGCAATTCTTCCACTTGCTTCTCCCTATATAAACTTGTTCCCGTGCCAACTTTCTGCTTTGTAAAAGCATTCTGAACCATTGACAAACTTGTTCTCTCTCTAAAGTGTCCGTGCTCATCAACTCCAAAGTACAACCCACTCCCACCCATGGGGAGAATATACCACTGCAGAGCAGAGGAGTTGATAACAAATATGTGTTCACCACATGGCATGGCTGCTTATGCAAGCTGCAACTCCATTCTATGAACTCAGCAGCATTTGACATTTGACATTGTTGCAGAAAGGAAAACCATTTTTATGGCCAGCGGCCCCAAAATAAAAAAAAAAAAAAAAATGATCTCTCCCCAGCAACACTTTTTCACAGTCCTGCATGTAATCTAACTCATCGAAACACATCATGCAACTTCCTTTAGCACCTCAAGTCCCCTATACAGCATCCCCCTCATACCAAGCAGCCAGCATTAGGGGCAACCAGACATCCTTAAACACTTGACTTAGCACCCCCATACTTCTGCTTATTCAAAGCTTTCAAGGTGATGAGTATATCACCCTCCATTCATCTCTCAAAGCCATTGCAACGACATATTCATCAACCGCAGCTTTTAACAGCTGAAGTGTGTGCTGGTACTAAAACTGACTCGTTTCGCTCCAAACAAGCAAGGAATCTTGCTGGAAGGGGTCAAGTTTGAATGGGTAGCTTTTCGTCATCTTGCCATCGTAAACAGGATTTGAGAGACCCCCTACACTGATTCATCTTTCTTTGAAGTATAACCACTTGGAACAGCAACCTCATCCATGCACGACCCACCTGAATTACACTGACTTCAAAGCAGATTTTTTATTGACGTGATGAAGATTCAGTATTGGAATCGATTAAGAGTCTGGTTCTTTTCCTTTTTCCCACAGCTTCCAATATTTTACTTGCACACGTCAAGCAAACCTACAACAATAAACGTCCAAGTGCAAACAGTTTCAAAGAAGATATCCTTCAGCAAAAAGAGTCAAGCAATTTAACAATTTCAGAATCTAGGGCAGTACAAACTTTTTCTAAAGCAAAATAAAACTGAAACCACTTTGAGATTCACCATGGATAAAACATCAATGATCAAACAATTAAAACCCACAAAGTTTCAGAAATTACTTAAAATATCCAGAAAGAATCTGAATGCAAAGGTCTTAGCTTGCAGGTATTTGAAAAATTTATCATCACTTAGTTTGACAAATGGCCGAAGAAGAATAACAATGCCATGCTCTAGCAGGAACACAATTTCTCACAATAAAAGCTTGCGATAGTTGCTTGCTCATAGCAAGCTAGTTAATTTTAAAATTAAGTCAAAACTAACTTAAATGCTAAGCAGGCCTCGACGGGAATATCGACGGGAATATTAAGATCATTAGAGCTCATGACTAAGAGAGGCCCTGCTTGCAATTCAGCAAGGGTCTATGGCACACGGCTCATTAGACTGAATGCCTTAAACAAAGAGTGCCAAGGACTTCAGTTAGAAGAGAAAATAAATTGGGTGAGATACGTCTCACAGATGATGACACGGTGTGCACTGAAGTCTCTATACTTGTATACCCTTTCTTATAGTAACCATGCCATTAGCAGTAGTGTCCATTATTGCAGAAAAGGCCACTGTACTACAATGATTGGCAAGCTGGCATACTTAATGATTAGATTATCCATCAAAGAGCATCCCAAGATATTATCAAAGCAACTGGAGGAACACCATGCACCACATGTGTGCAAAGGTTTAATTTTGATTTAGTCCGCAATGACTGCTCTGCTCTCCCCTGGAATGACTACACAGCCGCAAATTATGATCTTCTTTTTGTAATGTTTTCTTTTTTCTTGTGAATAAAGACTAGTGCAGCACGTTCCTACAAGTTCAGGGAATACTAAGTCAAATCCAGCTAAAAACAACTCACAGGAAGAAGCACCCTGACGAATTATTAAGACCAGCTAAGTAACCCCACTGGCTGCATCAGCCGAGGGCAGATCAATTTGCAGTGATCCACAGGGGCAGCTAGAACTCCTGGGAAATCAATCTTAGTGGATGTTGGAGGAGGAGGCAGAATGAAGGAGTGAGGGCCGTGATATGAAATTTTGCCTAAGACGTGTCCGTCAAAATTTTATCACGAGAAGGGTGCATAAGCCCATATGAGAAATATAGATTATCCATCTTACCTTCCACAAACATCAAACAATCAGTTTATTGTAGCCCAAATAAATAAAAATCTTACTTGACAGATCTTTCCCTTACCTTTCATGGTCAGAGACCCAAGACAACAAGGTTTCCACTACCAAGGCGTGATGTCGTAAACACTAATTCTGAGCTCAGTGGTGGAACTTCAATCATGAACTTGAACAAAGTACTCCTCAGTCATGCATTGCAAACTTGATAAGTAGATTAAAGAGGAAAAGAATACTTCTTGTGCAGCAATCTTAGGCAGCTAATCAGTAATTCCAAAAGATCTGGTTCCGATCGCTCCTGTATTGTTTTCGCAGATACGTGGTGACGACTTTCCGGTAAGTCCAAGGACTGTTCCTCCGAAACTCCAAAAACGCCTCCGCAGTCGAATGGAAACTGCCTTTGCCGAAAGCTTCGAACACGAGCGAGTCCGTCGACACCCGAGGAGGGTCGTCCAGGTTCATCTTGTCCAATGCGAACCTCAGGTTTCTCCCGAGCCTCCTATCCAAATAGGAATCGACGACACAGCCATAAGTGACGAGGTCGGGAACGATGCCGGCGCGCTGCATGTGGTCGAGGCTGAGATGGAGATCCCAGAACATGGACATCCTGGAAAAGGCGAGGAGGCGGACGTTGAAGGTGGTGACGTCGGGGCAGAACCCGGCGCGAACCATGTTCAAGAATTCCTTCTGCAAGCTCTTCATCTTGAAGGCGGCAGCGTAGGAGAGCAACAGCAGGTTCCACAGAAGGTTGCCGAGGTCTTTCCGACCGAGACCCACGTCCCTTAAGAACCGTCCCAACCTGTAGAGCTCGCGATCCCTCACGTAAGCGAGAGCGACGGCCCTGATTCCCGCGGGGCGGGGGAGATGCCGAGAACGCTTGAGCCAGGCGTAAACACCCTCCAGGTCGTCCAGAGAGGCGAAGCGGCTGTAGTATCGGAGGAAGGCGTCGCCGGCGGCGGAGTCGATGGGGAAGCCCCGGGAGAGCAAGAGGGTCAAGGCGCGCTCCATGAAGGGGAGCTGGGCGTGGTCGGCGAAGCAAGAGATGGCGGCGGAGAGAGCCCGCGGGAGCAGGCCGGGAGGGAGGGTGGCCGAGGAGGAGAGGCGGTCCAGGACGAGGAGGAGGAGGTCGAAGCGGCGGGCGTGGGCGCAGGCGGAGAACAAGGAAGGAGAGGAAGGGGAGGTCGGGGACGAAGGAAGGGTCGGCCGAGAGGCGGAGCCAGAGGGGCCACGCTCGACGCAAGAGGCGCGCCGTCGCCGTCGCCGTCGCCGTCGCCGTCGCTCGAGTGGCGGAGCGAGGGAGCGGAGGAGGAGGGGCGAGGGGTGGCGGCGAGAGCGGGGAGCGGGGCGGGGATGGATTGGCGGCGCCCAAAGGGAGCCGAGAAGGAGGGGAGGGAACTTGGGGGTGGGGTTGAGAGGAACGATGAAGTGGGTGAGAGGAGGAGGGGTGCGACGAGTAATCATGATTGGGGAATGCAGAAAGGTTAAAATGCGAGCTCACCGGAAAGTGAGGGAACTTCATCATCGGGGGCTCTCTCTCTCTGCCATTTCTGTAATCATCTTTGCTTCTCTCTCTCTCTCTCTCTCTCTCTCTCACAGAGGCTGATTCTCGAAGCGATAGAGAATCTAATCTTCTTGCTTCTTATCAGGCCGTACCAACGGTCGATACCTCTTGTTTAGAACCGTAAATGACACGAATGACTTTAAAGTTTAGCCAAAGCGTGATATGATCTCTCTGCATGGTAATGTTCCTGAAAAGTGTTCTTGAACAGATTTTTTATTTTTTTGTTCCGTGAACAAAAAAAAAAGAACAGAAACGTATTTGGTTGCGTTTTCATTCTTTTTTTATTTTTTTCTATTCCAGAAATAAAATTAGAGCAAAAAAAAGAAACACAAAAATGTTGCTTTTGGAGAAAAAAACACTTCTTCAAAGCCAAAAAAGAACAAAAATGAAAAGAACAAAAACCAAAACTGAAACACACCGACTAAGGCTTCGTTCGTGCGTGCTCTTGGTTGAAGCCTCGTTCGTTCGTGGTCTCCCTTTTCCGGCGTCTCTCCCTTCTTTCCGGTGGCTCCCACTCGGCTGACTCTTCGGCGACTCCTCACTCCGGCGACTCACCGGCTGAAGCGTCCAAATCTAGGTACGTTTCTGGTGCTCCTCCTTCTCGGTCGACGATGGGCTTCGGTGAGGCAGTTCTGGGACGCTCGCTTGAGGCTGCCGACAACAGATCTGGGACGGCTCGCTTGAGCCTCAAGCGAGCGTTGCTCGCCCAGATCTCGTGGCAAATCTGGGGACGGCCGCTTGCTCGAGCCTCAAGCAAGCGTTGCTCGAGCTAGCAACTGGGACGGCTCGCTCGCTCGACCGGCGGCTCGAGCTCCGAAGAAGCTGCGGCTCACTCGAGCAAACGGCTCTAGAAAGCTGCTCGAGCAGCAGCCAGCTCACTCGAGGAGCACGGACCGATGCTCGATTGATCCATTCAACAGGTGGATCCTTCAATTCCGCTGGGGCTTCGAGTGATGTTGTGTTGTGTTTATGTTCTTTTTTATTCTGCTCGATCGATCCAAACGTGTTTATGTTCTTTTTCTATTCTAGGAACGTAAATTGATGCGATTACCAAATGTGTTTCATTCTTTTTTATTTCAAGAATAGTTTTTTTTTTACACTTACCAAATGCGTTCTTTTATTTAAAAAATGTTCCTCGAACGAAACACTTTTTTTTTTTTTTTTTCGTTTTTGGAACAAAAAAAGAACAAAACTGTTTCCATGCGCGCCCTAAATTTTTAAAATTTCAAATATATATTCAATATTATCTTTAAACTTAAATGGATAGAATGATAGTATTAAATATTTTCATACAATTTAAGAACTAAATTGAATTTATATTATAAGTTTAGATACCAAACAATCAAAACGGCAAATCCACGTCTTTACATTCTTCCCTTCTACCCTCATGAATGCAAGTGGAAAATCCAACACCTGATCTCAGACGGTGTTGATACCAAGTCAAGCTATTTATGAGTGCCTCATGCTCAGCTCATGATGACTCGAGATCGACTCTCTAGTCGAGTCATGTTCGGATTCAAGCTATTCAAGCATGTTATTTAGTTGAATTCAAGCTCATTATACTCAACTCGACAGCCTCGTGAGCTTAATTAAGCTTTATGATGTCTTTTTTACGTAATATTTGATAGTTATAAAAGTAGACAATATTCAAGTTTTCAAAGTCAGGCTTGATTGAGTGCAATTAATTCAATTCAATAAAGTAGAGTCAAGTCCAAGTGTCTAGATTTTGTAGAGAGAGAGAGAGAGAGAGAGAGAGAGAGAGAGATTCAAATATGCAAGTCAAATCCAGATCGAGCTTGAGCTTGGCACTATTATGGTTTTATTGGTCCCTAATCTAAATTGATATTACAGTTATGGCCAATTTGAATGATAAATATATAGAAATTTGAAAGATGTGTAATAACCAAATGTATCGGTTAAACCGATTATGGAGCTGGTTACTCATTTATTCATGCTATGTATCATTTGTTTACTGAGCAGTAAGCCGAATTAAAATGTTGACGTGATCCACGGAAGATTGGAAAACTGATGAAGAAGCAAGCAAGCTAGCAGAAGGCTTCCAAAGGAGAAGGTGAAGTGAAGATACAAAACGCATCACCTACCTACCAATCGACCAACCCCACCTTTGACCAATGAGAAAACCTGAGGCTTCCTACCTTGATTGCAAGTCTAGCCCATGGATTCACCCCGCAAAACCATTTGACACCAACTCAATATATACCCTATTTTCCCTCCTCTCCCTCCCAAGTCCAAAACCTCCAAATTTCTCTATTATCATCTCTCCCCCCGAACATGGCTCGTCTTACCTCCTTCGTTTATGCAACTCTCCTTGCATCCACCCTCATTATGCTCGCCAACTTTTTGACATCCCGCTTGTCCATTCAACTACCTTTCTGGTCGGCCTCTCTTGTCGTCTCTCTTCCTCTCATCACTTGCTTGTTCTACCTTATTTTCGACCGCGGCGCCAACTTACCCCCGGGCCCTCTGGCCATCCCGATTTTCGGGAACTGGCTCCAGGTGGGCAATGACCTCAATCACCGCCTTCTAGCCTCCATGTCCAAGACTTACGGCCCCGTTTTCCTCCTTAAACTCGGCGTGAAGAAGCTAGTCGTGGTGTCCGACCCTGAGCTGACCACACACGTCCTCCATACCCAAGGCGTCGAATTCGGATCCCGCCCTAGAAACGTTGTGTTCGACATATTCACGGGCAATGGCAAGACATGGTGTTCACCATCTATGGCGATCATTGGCGCAAAATGCGTCGCATCATGACGCTCCCATTCTTTACCAACAAGGTGGTGAACACTTACAGTGATATGTGGGAACAGGAAATGGATTTGGTTGTCAGCGACCTAACCAAAGATGAGCGAGTGCGAAGCGAAGGGATCGTTATCAGGAAGCGTCTGCAGTTGATGCTCTACAACATCATGTATCGAATGATGTTCGACTCCAAGTTTGAGTCCTTGCAGGATCCGCTGTTCATTGAAGCCACCAAGTTCAACTCCGAAAGGAGTCGCTTGGCTCAAAGTTTCGACTACAATTACGGGGATTTCATTCCCATGCTAAGACCTCTCTTGAAAGGTTACTTGAACAAGTGCAGGGACTTGCAGCGCAGGCGCCTTGCCTTTTTTAACAACTACTATGTTGAGCAACGAAGGTTCGCAACCAAGTCCTCGTTTTCGTGTTGAACACGCCATGTGAACTCGTTCGTCTATGATTTATATGACCTAAAAGTTAATGTTCTTTGCTTTTGATTGTCAGGAAAATAATGGCAGCGAATGGGGACAAGCACCAGATAAGTTGTGCCATCGACTACATCATAGACGCGCAAATCAAGGGCGAAATCAGCGAAGCCAACGTGCTCTACATCGTGGAGAACATTAATGTGGCAGCGATAGAAACAACCCTTTGGTCCATGGAATGGGCCATAGCAGAGCTGGTCAATCATCCGAATGTCCAACGCAAAATCAGGGAGGAGATCTCCGCTGTCCTGAAAGGGGAACCGGTCACGGAATCGAACCTGCACGAGTTACCCTATCTGCAAGCAACAGTGAAGGAAACACTGAGGCTGCACACGCCCATACCTCTGTTGGTGCCCCACATGAACCTGGAAGAAGCCAAGCTAGGCGGCTACACCATCCCCAAAGAGTCAAAGGTGGTGGTGAATGCGTGGTGGTTGGCCAACAACCCTGAATGGTGGAAGGACGCGGAAGACTTCAGGCCAGAGAGGTTCTTGGAAGAGGAAAGCGGGACAGATGCAGTGGCGGGCGGGAAGGTGGACTTCAGGTACTTGCCATTTGGGGTGGGCAGGAGGAGCTGCCCGGGCATTATTCTCGCCCTTCCGATATTGGGGCTTGTCGTCGCCAAGTTGGTGTCCAACTTCGAGATGAAAGTCCCGCCGGGAATGGACAAGCTCGACACGAGCGAGAAAGGAGGACAATTCAGCTTGCATATCGCCAACCATTCTACTGTCGTCTTTGAGCCCGTTGCTCCCCAGTAGATTTGATTCCATCGCATTAAACCAAATGGGCAGCCACTATTTTGGAACTTGAACGAACCCTTTCTTTCTTCTTTGTTTTCCGAGTCTCTTTGCAGACGCTATAAAGCAAGTGAATTTGTAACGTGTTTTATTTAACCATGTTATAATAACAGTGCATCTCGTGTCCTCATGTAGGATTCCTCTTCCATTTCCCTTGTTATATAGCCAGACAGAGATCATTGTGCGCCATTTTAGAAGTCCATGGGGAATCCAAGATATGATTTGAGATTTGATTGCTCAAAGGGACTGGTAAACCCGGGACCTTTTTCTAATAGGGACCTGTCAAATTGCGATTGACCTTGTGTGCGACTAACATGTTATGCTGCAAATCCGTAATCTGAAGAGACAATTTTCCCTTTTAGTTTGCTACTAAACCTAAAACAGAGAATCTAGAATTGAAAAAAAAAAAAAACAGATGGGGAAGGAAAAAAATGTTATATGGTCCATAGACCATGTAAGTCGAGCACATTTCAACCATTATTTCGGACGGTCCAGAGTTAGTAGTTGCGTATGGTTGAGATGATATTGGTTCGCATGCAAGCATATAAATAACTGAGAGAGAGAGAGAGAGCCTATTTGCAACAGTCCGGATAATGTGCGACCGTTGTCTCCGCTGAAGGCCGAACACTGGCCCATCAATGGTGCATTGTGGTGTGCTTGTTCAACTCACAGAAGGGCCACGCCCCAAGAATAGCATCATTTACTGATCTGTCCCTGATTCACTAGAACACAATCGGAAAAGTAGCACAGCCCACTATGCCTGATGAATCACCAGGTATTCCTTACTTCTCTCCAACAATTTCTTAAAAATTTCTGTACAATTTAGTTTTATAATCTTTCCTCATCACTACAAAAAAATTTCTGCTCAATAAAATGTACAAACTAAAGGTACAGACTCAGAAGAAAATAAAAAGTCCATGTCAATTCATAATCTGCTGACCTCTCTATGATTAATGAGGATTGCACGGTTTTCAGATGCTTTAGAGATAAAGGGAATTGGCAAACATTATACCCCGACGGAGACTTTCACTGGCTGCAGCAAATTTGTTTTCAAGATTGGTTTCCCCCACCGCATTAGCAGCAGCTCGAAGCTTGATAAAAGAATAACCAAGCAATCAGTTACACAGTTAACCATCCCACCCCGAAAAGGAAAAAAAGAAGTAAAAGGAAAAAGAAAAGAACAGGTAAAAACAAAAGACCAATAAGAAAAATAAATACTGAAGAGCCAGAAACTGCCAGTCATATCTTTAGATCAGTATGCAGATTGAAAAATTATAATGAACCATCGAATTTTACAGTTGTGCTGGCCTAATTGAAGTAAATTCCATGTACATCTAGAACCTTGATATGGGCGATGGAAAAAGGACAAGGGATTCATTCAAGGAATTAGAGATCAGATATTTAATGCCAAAAATTAAGAAAAATAAAATGATTGGAAATTGATGCAAAATTTCACTGATTTTTTAGATACAACTAATTTAACAAGTCCTGTGTGGCATTTAGTCCTCATTTTCACATGGCATATTGCTCGTATGGTAAAAGGTGTCATACCTGGTTCAAAAACTCATCAAGCCTTCTGGCACTTCTAATAATGCTGCCCTCAAATATATCAGTCATCTGTATGACTTCTGCAAAGCTTGCTCCCTGGAAATCCAAAAACAGAAAAAGTACTTTCATGTCTATCAGGCATTAACCAATGGTAAAGTGTCCCATGTTTTATGGGCATCCTCTCTTGTTCTATAAAGCAACACACTGGCTATTCATTTAATTAAAATTATGCAGCAAGCAATATGTGTCATACTATGCAGAAGGAGAGCAATGAGAATGCAGCATTCAGCAAGTAATGGAGGACATAGCTTTTAGAGGACATAAATCATAGCTCATCACAAAAAGTCTGGTTCAGAAGCAGATGATGGGTCGAAAACTCATTAACAGTCAACAGAATCTGGGTAAATCAGGAAGATGAAAGGCATATCAATCAATATCGACATAAATCCTGTTCCAAGTAGCAACAAACAGGAACTACTTAGATAAGACATGATTTTAATAGATATCAAACAATCCTCTCAAATACCAAAAAATTGGAAACACATGACTAACTTTAGACTCATAATCAACACCATACTTGGGCAAACACTGATAACCATGCATAACCAGCTAGTGAGATCAGATTGTATCCTCTCTCTGCCCTTTGCCATCCCAAGAACAATGATTCATATATTTTTTTCTCCTCCTAGAATTTGCTCAAACATAATATAAACAGATTCGAAGTTCACACTGGGCATCGACCTTGAGAAAAGGTGATGAAACCTTACATTCAGCCTACATAACAGAATGTGCAAAGCAAATCATGCACACATTACAAACTGTAAGACATGATACAGATTTCTGTGGCAGCAATTCCACTTAACTGACCTTGGACCAGCAGTAGATCACATCCATTAAATATGGTCTGACTGTGGATTCCACATATTCCTCCACATTTACATCCAACTTGCATTCTTTTTGTACCTAAAAAGTACATTACCAAATGTTTTACACCTCTAACTTTCAGAGTCTATTGAATAAGAAACCTCAATAAGAATACCTCTGCTATTCTCCTTGCACTGTCTTGGAGTTGTTGCAATGGCCTGGCAAGTTCAGTCCTCAAATGAATCTGTTCATTCGATTTATCTCCAGGGATGAAACAACTAGCAAGGGCGGCAATTTGGTGATGATCAAGATCATTGAATGTACCTGGCCAGAAATCCAAATTTATCAACTATCTAGTGACTAAAAGAAAAAGAAAAAGAGAAGGAAAACTTCACACAATGGCCACTAAAGCAGACACAAGGAATCTTGAATCAACTCCTGGAATCAATAGGAAGTCAGCACGTAGGCGATGCTCTTTGATCGAAGGCTTTTTGGTGTTTTAGTTTGAGCATCATACAACTAATAACTAGACAAGGAATTCGGTTCAGATTTCACTTCAACTCCAACTGAAAGGTGATATTTAGACATTGACTGTAGAGATAATTTGAACCGAAAATCATATAAGTGCCCTTCTTCTTCAGTAAAGCCGACCTCTTTGGCTCGGCTTTCGAGTAGTAGGGTGGTGGCATATCAATGATTGCCTTGGCCTTGCAGTTATTCTTGTTGTAATGCACTAGTCAGAGGGAGTCCTAGTTCGGGTTTTCCTGATGTGAACCTATAAAAAAGGGGCAACATGCTTCGTTCCTTATAGCACGATTTGTATTCTCCCCCACAAATAGATTTTGCCACATGGATTAAATAGAGTCCCATGATCTCAACATCACAAGCATGAATTTCTTGAGTGCTTCAGCAGCAGATAACAGTGTGGGCAAAGCACTCTGCTGCGGCAAGCAGCCAATTCTTATTGCAATCACCAATATAGTCTTACTCGCTCCTAGTCAAAATAAGTCTCAACTTTATAATAGCCCACTTCCAAAAATCTGCCCAAAGTATTACATGGACCTTGTCCCCATGGATCAGGTGATCAACCCCCATGATCAGATGATATTCACTCGGTCCATGGTGGTCCATGCCACCTAGGCAAGAAAATTCCCTCATTTGAGACCTTAAGCACCTTGAAACTAACTTTCAAAATTGCTAGCAGTAGCATATGGAAAGAACATAATTCAATACAGAACAAGCCAGACAGCTTCTCCCAGCCAAATATTAGCTCAAGGCCCCACCCCGACAAACATTACCACTGTTATACTAACAGCCAGCTGAACCAGATGAGGTATGGAATGTTTTCTTTTAACATCTCTCAAAAGTAGCCGACTTGAGTTTTGAAAATTCAACAGAATTCAGTTAAGGATACCTCAGCAGAACCCTCCACAATGGTTCATGCAGAGCTCGTTCATACATTGTCTCCTTGCCGCGAATGAAAACAAGTGGATAAATAAAACTCAATTAGCGGATATAAGGAGATAATTGAGCCTCAAACAATCACCGTTAAACATCAGTTCAGTGACAAGTAGTTCATCCCCCGTGTCAATCAAGCAGGCTGCCCGTCCCTTTAACTGGACAACACCATCAGCATCAATGTGGCCAAGTTTTTTTAAGACCCGAGAACGGTTCTTGAGTTCATCACGAAATTTTTGAAGCTGCAAATGGAGAAAAAAGAGAAGTTGACTTGCATGAAAGCCAGAGAAGCAAGACACAAATATACAACTATCTGCACTGGTGCAGTGACACAAGCACACTGGTATACAAGTCATATAACTATATAAGCACCCCACGACCCAAGTGACAAAGCATGCTGGATCAAATAAATAAACAACCCAATCCAGCATAGATAAGTACCTGAGATTCACGCATTTTCGATTTGAGTTCTTGAATTTCATGATTTACTTCTGCTTTTCTTTGAAAACTTCTCATCTGATGTGCATCTTGAGACTGCATTGATACTCAGTAAAGCCATACCATCAACAATGAAGGATGACATGATAAAATTTCATTCAGAAGATGACCAACCTTGTGCAATGGATGAGACAATAATTTTCGTTCAAGTTCCTCAATCTGATTGACCAACTCGACTATTTCTGGATCCTCAATACCCATGTCCTGCGAGATGATATTTGCATAAAAATGTGGACAATAAATGATTATGTTAATTTTGTGCAATTCCCTCTGAGAAGAATCACAGGGGAGAAGTCATTATCATCTCATTCTTACATAATTTGGTAGAAAACCTATTTTTGTTGAATCAGAGGAAAATACCTGGGTGAAGAGGTCTTTAAAAACAGAGAGGCCTCACTCAGTACAAAGCAGCAGAGAGAATGATTAAAAAGAAAAGGAAAGAGGCTTTTAAAATAGGGTATATTACAAAAACACCCTCAAACTTCCCCTCAAATGTACAGAAACAGATATTTCTTTTGTAAATAATAATAGGGAGTACACTTCCCTGAGGTCACTTTTCTCAATCCCAAAGGATAAAAAATCTTAGATTCACACAACAGTCATCTCAAAGTGGTGATACAAGAATAGAAGAACAAATTTTTTGAGCATTTGCTTTACATTATGTCATCAGTCAACAAGGTACATGCTGGTTAAAGATACTGGCAGTTGTGTCTTCTACCACAGGAGGAAAAGAGTGGATCAATTGTTTTGAGCAAACTTGTACAGAAACTGCACCCAAAAGTATCTCACTTAATTTAAGAACTAGTTTGCAGTGAGCATATTTTATTAAACATTTCCTGCCCAATTTTATTGACATGCACATGATCTTAACATTATGCTGTAGCACTGTAGACAAAAAAGTAGTCATCAAATGCAAAAAATTTTGAGACCAAATGTTCAATAAACGAATTATTCTTTCCGAACAGATAGATCAAAATTGCTCAGTTAAAGAAAATGGGATGATGGCACAAATAGTCCATGAACTTTGACCTGATGTGCAATGTGATCCATATAATTTTAGTACATGTTCAACTTAGTCCTTGAATTATATGAAAATGTTCGATGTTGTCCTTCCATTAATTCAAATTCAGGGACAACATTGAACATTTTCATATAGTTCAAGGACAAAGTTGAACATATATCCAAAGTCCACTGACTACATGAACAAATTAAAAGTCCAAAGACTACATTACATGTTCAGTTACAGTCTAAGGACCACATTAAACAAGTTAAAAGTTCAAAGACTACATTGCACATTTGAACAAACTTTAGGAATCATTTGTGTCATTCTCCCCAAAAAAAAAATTGCTAATATCTAATCACAAACACACTAACATGGCAGAGAGCACAAATTTAGCAGAGTTCAAGAAGACTCTCCTTCATCTGCAGAGTTTGAGATGGGATAGGAATGTACTAAATGGTGCACATGTGGAGACAACATCTGGGTAAGTGCAAGGGAAGGAGGAACTACTATTTGACCAGAAGATGGTCTTTCACTATGATAATTACTTTATTTCACTCTTATCGCTGGAAAAGCAAAAGAGTAAACAAGAATCATGATGTCTTCCTACAGAATCGTAGGTAAAATATAAACTTCTGCTTAATCCTTTTTCTTTAACAAACTATCAAAGAGCTTTAACCTCTTCAAGAAGATTGATTGTCTTTGCGTACCTAGGAGAGGAAAGAGCTGTATAGAGAGTAAACACAGCCACTGAAGCCATTGTTAATTGCTGATTTTGCATGGCCAAGAATAAGATAGCAAAAGGCCAAAGATAATTGAGCATTGTGCTCGACTGCTCTATAATTTACCAATGGATCCTTATATCAGTGGGGTAATCATTGACCTCTTAGTGAGGGAAGTGAGACCCAAAGGGCTTATACTTCCTCCTGTCATGTCTCTTTCCTAACTTTGGAGCTAAAGTATAAGAGAAATCCAACCTACTCATATAAATAGGGAGAAAATTTTCTTTAAAAATAAGAATCTGACTTAACACAAGGTCACTACCTTAAACTATATCAAAATTAAACTATAGCTTAAGGGCACTTCTTATTTACTAAGCAATGTATTTGCAGGACAACAGTAAATTGAATATGCCAAATCATTTGGTTCCTCTTAGTTTGAAAAGGGAAAGTGCTGCTGGTATGTCATATTTTGCCAAACTACCTTTACAGGATTAAGCTTCGGCAGACCCTGAGGAAAACGACTTCCAAGCTCTTGGACAGCTAGCAGTATGCTTTGCCTTGCTTCCAGTGGTCGGAGATCAGCAGGAATTGCTATTCTGAGTTTGCTAAGAGAAGAAACTAAGGACAACTGCACAGGGACCTAGAAAACATAAAAGTGGATCTCATAAATCTTAACCTCCACATCATCAACTGAAAAGCTCAATCTGCATGTTGCAAGGGATGCCACAAAGATAGTGTCAATAGTTGCTCTCTGCATATGTCAACTTACCACATGCATTTCACCCTTTTCTCCAGGGTGCGGTGGACAAGGTTTGGGCCGTGAATTATTCTCACTTAAACCTGGAGAGCAATGAAGCAAAGTATCCACAATATATCCACCACCTCGTGATGGTAAAGTACCCAAACCAGTTGAGGGCTTTTTGATAACATTAACTACAACTCCCCACCCCCAATCTGTTCCGCCTTCCCTAATCCTCACCTGAGTTGAGGAAAAGTTCCAGTTACTTCATAAAAGAAGACAGCAGATAAACAACAATAGAAAAAGGATTGCCAGCATGACGGGGCACAAGGGATTGTGATGGTGAATGAAAACATGAAGATATCATAACTATTACTCAGTGATCAGCTATTTATCATTACAGTGACAACACAAAGAATTGCAGATCGTTCCTTTTCATCATGGACAGACTGTATGCACTGTTGATGCATGCAAAGTCCCATGACGAAGATAGAAAAGCTATTGAAATTCAAAGGCAATCAAAATTAAAAAGATCACATACCAGCCGCCCTGGCAAAAGAAAATAGAGAACTCTCTCAGGCCTGGTTATCTCTGTCATCATCTTCTTCTCCAGTTGAGCAATTTCCAACTTCAGCTTATGATACTCTGCTACTTCAACCTAGAAAGCCATATAAGGTTCAAGGTTTGTACCACACATCATAATCCATCTGTTCTTTTATCTTTTTCATTTTTACTGCCACTAGAGTTATATATATAAAAGCAATTACCTCCCCAGAAGCATCGAGACTTGCAGCTTCTTCTTCCAGTTTTTGAACTTTTCTTCCAATGTTGGGCAAGGCCTGGAAGATAATCGCAATCATTGAAATCAGGCATTTAACCACTACTTTGAAGAGGCCAGTGCAAGAAAAGAATGACGGAATAGGGAGACACCTTCTCATACTGAAATTGATGAAATGAGTTCCTTATGACATGTTCAGCAGTAAATTGTCCTTCAGCACGGCTCATTAGATTCAAAATTGAGTAATAGCTCAGTCTGAATGTGCTAACTAAAGGAGCTGGTTTCCCCAAAACCATGTCCTTGAGTGTATTCATCTCCATCTGAAATGAAGTAAGTCAATAATATTTGGCATAAATCAAGGAGAACATATTCGAAAACTCTATTCTCCATCAACTGCATCCAAAAAAAGGCTCCCCAAAATTTTCATAAGTTGCATCATCTATGACATCTGAGACTGAAAAACACAAGTATAAGGAAAACTGCACACAGCCACCTGTAACACCCCACCTGCACGTGTGTTTGTGTTGCTTTATTTTTTTTGTTTTTTGTTTGGGGTTGAGGGGGAGGGGAGATAACCATAGATTACCTGCTCATCAATCATTATGATACAGATACCACGCGCATCTTTTCCACGACGGCCAGCTCTTCCACTCATCTACAAAATAATTCAGTAGTTATTAAGTAAAGATGATTTTCAGAATTTAGATATTCAGATAAAGTGATCATTAGAAATCTTTCACTTAAGCAATGGCACTTTTACTCACCTGAATGTACTCACCGGATCCAATGTACCGATGACTATCACCATCCCACTTCTTAACTGCTGTAAAGACTACTGTCTTTGCAGGCATGTTCAAACCCATGGCAAACTGCAGGAAATTACTAATCAAACATTATGGCTATTTACTCTATGTAAAAACATCCAATTAAGCCTAATGCCCAGGCAGGGTGGGCAACCTTCTCTTTACAAAGGAAAACTCACAGTTTCTGTGGCAAAAAGAGCCTTCACTAAGCCTTCCTGAAAAAGAAGCTCTACCAATTCCTTAAGAACAGGGAGAAGTCCAGAATGATGAACAGCAACTCCACGTTGAAGTAACGGCAGCATCAACTCAATGGCAGGTAAGTTTCTATCTTCCTCACGCAAGCACAGGACTGCATTGCGAAAAACTTGCTCCACCGCATCCTTTTCCTCTTGTGTGTTAAAATCAAGCTTGGACATTGACATAGCATGTTGTTCACACTCTCGCCTACTAAAGCTGAAAACTATGACAGGTTGAAACTTACGCTCCATTATCATCTGAAATCATCAAAGATTCTAATTCAAGCACTGTGGATTTATATGCATGACAGAGAAATTTACACAAAACCTAGATCATAGTACATTGACATTGAGGTCAAACTGCAACCAAGTGCTTGCTAACTGATACCTAATGTCAAAAATGAAATTTATTAAAAGAGTACCCCAGGGGTACCACCTGTACAAAGCTAGATAGACTCGCTGATGTTCATTCGTGAACCCAAGAATCAAATGTGCAATAAGAGCTAGATAGAGCACAATAATGGCCAATGAGGCAGAAAGTGAATATCACTCACGACCTCTGAAATGCAGTATCAAAAGAGATGTAGATGCACGATCTGCTTAAGTAAAGAAGAGACGTTATAAGAGAGGACATGCTTTCATCAGTTGTCTCATCTTAAGTGGGTCGTTATTCAAACAATATGGTGAGAATCCAATTTTTCGGAACTGTATATCACCAACACAGAAAATAAGCTGGCAAGCTGCAACAAAAACTGAGCTAAGATGAAACAGAAAAAGAATTCAGCATCTTATAAGACATTAAGAGTTACTAAAAGAAACAGTAACAATTTATCATTTTCTTCACTTTGATATATCTGGTGCAATATCATTAAATACACTTCTGTAGAACATGCTGTCAACTACTAAAGAACTAAAAGAAAGGGATCAAGAAACTTACATTTAGCCAAATTAACTCTCAGAAAACTCAAACAATATTTACAAAGCCTACAAACTCCACAATCAATTTACCAGCAACTTAAGATACAGTGCCAAAAAGGTATTTATTATTTTGACATCATAAAACATGACACCAAATCTAATGTCTTGAAAATTCATCTAATTTATCTGTAACAACTACCTTCTAATTTAAAGCCTTAAACTGCAATATATAAATGCAGTCTCTCATTCCAATGCCCTGAGACTGAAGCATAGAAATTTATATTGGAGCAGCAAATAATGGGTATAGGCAGATTTGAACACAAGACCTCCCACTCTAATACCAATTATCATGTAAAATTATGTGTAATCACTGCCAATTTATATCGGAGCAGCTAATAGATGAAGGCGTGACTTGTTATCTTAATGCTCCAAAAGTTCCCACAGCATCACAAAATTCGAAACCTCTATAGGCACACATATGCGCACACAAGAATATAAATAAAGGGTACAAAAGCTAACGTGCTCATATATATAAAACTCCTTTTGATAATAAAAAACATATGAGACAAGCATAGGGGTAACCGGATTAAGTAGACAAAATAAAATGTTGAATATGAGAAAAATGCAAGGCTACCAAAAGTATACCCATGGCCATTGAAACTCACAGAGAGAGAGAGAGAACTGTGCAATAAAATATAAACTAAGCAAGTGCCCATAGAAATGTCTGCAAACTTACCTTCACAATTTTGTATATACTAGAACCCCCTGAGGCAGTGCCGCTTTTGGCAATTCTGCCACTTGCTTTTCCATTAGAAAACTTGCTCCCCTCGCCAGCTTTCTGCTTTGTAAAAGTATCTTGAAGCTTGAGAAAGTTGTCCTCTCTGAATTCCTCATGCTCATCAACTACAAGATACAAACCACTCCCACCCATAGGGAAAACATAATGCTGCAGCGGAGTTGGTCTGAAGTCTGTGTATACCACATGGCATGGCTGTTTATGCACGTGGCAAATCCATTCTGCAAACTCAGTAGCATTTGACATCGTTGCAGAAAGGAAAACCATTTTAATGGCTGGTGGCAAGAATATAATACTCTCTTCCCAAACAACACCTCTTTCTCGGTCCTTCATGTAATGTATCTCATCAAAGATAACCCATGCAACTTCCTTTAATACCTCAGAACCCCTATACAGCATTCCTCTAAGAATTTCTGTGGTCATGACCAAGCAGCTAGCATTAGGTGCAATGGTAACATCACCAGTCATCAACCCAACATCTTTAAACTCTTGACTTAGCTCCCTATACTTCTGGTTGCTCAAAGCTTTTAAAGGTGATGTATATATTACCCTCTGTTTATCCCTAAAAGACATTGCAATGGCATATTCAGCAACTGCAGTTTTACCTGCTGAAGTGTGTGCCGACACTAAAACTGACTCCTTTCGCTCCAAACATGCCATGGAAACTTGCTGAAAAGGGTCAAGTTTGAATGGGTAAGTTTTTGCCATCTCACCACCGTAAACAGGATTTGAGAGAGTCCCATGCACCAATTCATCTTTGTTTGCATCATAACCAGTTGGAACAGCGACCTCATGCACACATGTCCGAACCGAATTATGCCGCTTCGGAGCAGATTCCTCATTGCCTTGATTTGGAGATCCAGTATAGGAGTCAGTGACTTCAGAAGAGTCTGGTTCTTTCCTTTTCCCCAAAGCTTCCATATTTTACTTGCTCAGACGTCAAGCAAACCTATATCAAAGTCCGAGAGACAATAGTTTCAGGAAAGGATTACGTTGTCCTCTCTTCAGCAAAAAAAAAAAAAAAATCAAGCAATTTGACAATTTCAGGCCCTCAGGCATTGGAGCCTTTCCATAAAAAAATAAATCTTAAACCATATTAAGATTTATCATGAATAAAACATCGAAAAAGAAAAAACCCAAAAAAAAGGTCCAGAGAAAATGCGAATGCAAGAGGGTTAGTTTGGAGATATCTTAACTAATCTAGAATAACTATCTTTTGAAGATGGCCCAAAAGATAAACAATGCTATCAGAACACAAAATTTTCTCACAAATTAAAGATTGTGGTCACTTTCCTATAAACGACACATGGTTTCTGAAGCCCGTCGAACCAATTTGAAGTGCTGAGCATTAACAAGATCATGATGGCGCATGAACAAGAGAGGCCTCTTCACAACCCCAGATTGCAGGTCACTGTTTATTCCATAAACACAGAACCGCAGGTTACACGGATCAGAAGAGTAGGGAAAACAAATGGGGAGGGATAATACATCTCGCGGTTAACACCCCAGTATGCAATTGGAATTCTCTATACTAGTACGACACAGACGTAATCTCAGCGGAGGGACGCCTTCCAGCGGAGGGACGCCATCCAGCCGTTAGAATGACCCCTCGTTATTTCCAGGTAAAATAGCGTGTCCCATTCTCTACATGAAGACCAGCTGAATGGGTGCTTGAGAGACACACAGAGAAAGAGAGAGATGACGCGCTAGTAAGCCAGAAGAGTAGGTATCCACGACTTCGCAAGAAAACTGTTCCGAGTGGATTGGCGGAGGAGCGCGGAATCGAGGGTCCAAAGCACGTCCAGCTCTAAAAAAGGTTTTTGCACTACGACGCCACAGGGGAATTTCGCCGAGCACCTGGCGGCTACACAGAGAGAGAGAGAGAGAGGGGGAGAGGGAGGGAGAAAAAGGGGTACCTTGGCGGATAACTGCGAGGCTGGCGGCTGCAATGGTGCTCCGAGGCCTGAAGAAGCACGGCGGAGGGAGAGGGAGAGGGAGAGGGAGAGGGAGAGGGAGAGGGAACCCAACCAATAAGGCTATAACCGAACCGCAACCCACTGCTCTTCTCCAGAGCTCGACCGCAGAAGAGAGAGAGAGAGAGAGATGGTGAGGGCTGCTTCTTTCTCCTCCTCGCTTCTCTCCCGACTAGAAAACGAAGGCGACGGCGTCGGCTCAAGCTTTGGAACGTTTTCGGCGGAAACCCGAAACATATTTCGACCTTCCGGAACTCTTTTTAAAAAAAAAAAATATAAATATTTACTTAAAAAAATTGATTATATTCTATTGAAATTATTAATTAAATAAAAATATAGTTTCTATTGTCGTCTCAATATTTTCGTAAACAATTATAATATTTTTTCGTTTCTCAATTTTTCTTTCATTTGTTCATAAAAGTTTTTTATGCTTCTTCTTCTTTCCTTTTTTTGACTAAAATTTCGAATGCATCACAATTCACACCTCACGTGGATGAGTGTGCTTTTAATTGCCTTGGAAGATGAACATGAACACCTCCTCCTCCTTTCTGTAAAAAAAAAAAATAGTTTTATTATAGATTTCTTTTTATATGGCTGGAAATGTAAATATACGAGGTTATGAAATGTCAATAAAAAAAAAACCTTTTGTTATTATCTAAAAATCTTTCTTCCAAAAAAAGCATTGAGAATTTTATTATTTTTATCTTAATTATCTTCTTTTTCAATTCAGTTGACACATCTTTTACTTAATGTGAGGTGCAAAACATAAACATTTTTAAACATATAAATAATTTCTTTTGTGGTTAATTTATGAAAACAACATTTGCTGTTTATTTTGAGGCAAAGACAGATATTGATCGCTCAAAAAAAAAATGTTTTCAAAATGCCTTTCCATGGACTTCTTTTTCTTTTAATTTCAAGAAAATGAAAAAAAAAAAAAAAAGTTTCACGAAATGGGAAGGGTAAACAGTGCCTTTGGCAATGGGGTTTGTCATTTCGCTTTTGCCTACATCTTGCACCATCCATACGATATCGAAATATTAACTTATAATTCTGAATAAGAAAATTGTCAAAATGAAAAACCGCACTAAAAGCCTGATAAGTACAATCTCTCCAAAGCAGTTATAACTGTAGGAAGAGGTTGATACATCCTTTTTTGTTAAGCGTATGGCAAAGTCTTCCGATTGTACAGAATGTACCTTAGGTAGATATAAACTGTATGACAGGGACGACAAATTGCCGAAAATTGAGGTGAAAAAGCAAAACCCTCCGCTTTCTATCTTCGCAGCAGCTAGAAGTTCGATCAAACTTCAACTACTTAGATACTTTACGAAGACGAGGAATGGATTCCTCATGAATAATAAATAAACTCATAGTCTTGAAGCACTGCCCTGTGAAGTGATTGGCATCTTTGATGATTGTCTACTTTTTTGGGCTCTAATGTCAGCCACATGCCAGAATAATGTGATTTTTTTAGTTTTGGTACAAAGGGGGCTGGGGGTCTTGTTTCTATTGTCCGACGATGAATGGTCATGGGTTACTCTTTAAGGCAAATTTTGGCGCTAAAATCCCCAATTTTGCAAATTGCAAAAAAAAAAAAAAAAATCAAATCAAAAACATTACTCGTTAAACAACAATTTAGTGCAAAATTTTCTTGGGGACAGTAATTTTCATCCCCATTTTTTTCAAAATTTTTAATTGGCATCTACGAATACCAATGACCGGGAGAGATGATTGTATTTTGATCGAATATTTAGAATGGGTTTGTTTTGCAAAAAACTCAATATTCAAAAAAACATTTTTCGAAAAAATGATTATCTGTATCGTTTATAAAAATGAATGAACAAATAATTTTTTCATCATTTATAAAAATATTTAAATATAAGTTGTTGTCAATAATGAAAAAATTTAAAAAGATACAAAAAAAAAAGACTACTTTTATTAAAAAATTCAAATAATTCATTTTTGGTGAAATAAACAGCATGTTAATGTTATTTGATCTTTATTTGAAGTACTACTTGCAGCATATTTTGGTTAAGATGTAACGTCATAATTATTAGACGAATAGTTGAAGGAACTACGGACAATACATCCCATCTTCATACCGTTAACTAGCATTTTACAATATGGAATCACGTACTCATAAGGATCTTCCTCAACGATCCAACCGCATTCTAATTCCTGGAAGAAAAGGAATGCGGGGAGGTCGGTAATGAGCATTGTCGTGTTCTGCTAATATCTGTTAATCGAACAGAACAAATTGCCAAAAATTTACATACGGGAAGCAATCGAGGTACATAATCAGGAAAAGCTGAAAGCTGGAGACCGCATGAAAAGGAAAGAATAGCACCTCAATGACGCCATATCAAGAATCAGGGATGACTTTCGCAGCGCATCCTCGGTTCCCACGAGGAAATGGAACTTGAAGCTCATGCTCGCAGGACAAGTGCGCAAAGAAGGACCGGGCCATGGAAGATACCACAAATCGTTTCTCTTGCTTTGCTGAGAATAATCTTAGACATGATCCCACAAAGTCCCTGGCTAACCAGCAAGCGCACCAAGCATTTTCAAGAGTCCCTGATGTCAAATTTTATCAAAGATGTCCAATGACATCCTAGAGAGCCGTTGTACAGTGCTCCTTTATGCTGAGCGGATGAGGAAGACCAGCAATGGAAATATACCTCTGGGCAAACTGTGTCATCCTCAACTCTGTCGCTTCACTTCTCTGGATAAATTAAGAGGAGCCGTTTACTATGGCAGACCACAAAACATAAGTTGTCTAAGCCAATTCCCAAAGTACGTATCATGCAAAGCCAAAACAAAGAGGTACCACATTGTAATCCCAAAGCGAATGTCCATGATCCTGGAGCTCCCTCTCTTGCCTTGTGTCAATGGCACCAGCTCATATTAAATCAAGAAATTTACTATTAAATAAAAAAGGTATAAATAAATGTATATGATGCAGGATCTCCATGATGCAATTGCGGTCCAGTCTTTTAGGCACTTGCCCGCCCAAACTCATGCAGTGTCTAGGGATGGCCTCATAAAATTGCAATTGTTCAGGAAATCTTTGTTTCTGATATGAACTAATACAAACGTACATTTTTCTCGATAGATATACATAGGTCAATCTCCCCAGACAAAAAGATACAACATTCCCCCACCCCACGATCAGGATCGTCCATCTTTCAGAAAGTTACCTGAAAGTTACCCCAAAAACCCACCTTTTCGCTCCTATAATTGGACAAAATACAAACATAACTAAATAGCATCATATCTCATATTTGCTATTTCTGCATTGACTAGGATCCTCTCCACCAAAATCATGCTGATCATTCACCGCTTTACCACTGTACATCTGTTTGTTGAGTGCTTTTTTCGAGCGCTTCTTCGCTGGGGGTGGAACCAGATCCAGATCAGACGTCTCCGAACAAGGAGATGGGAGACCCGGTGTTCGCAGATGCAACTCTGTTAAGTCATTGGGTCCCGCCCATGCCAGTGGTCTCGCTGTATGGGTATCAAGATGAAACGAGTCATGTATATATTCAAAAACAACCGTAAACTTAGCTAGAAATGCCACAACAAGACAGCAGGTGATCACATGTTCTTGTGGATTAATAAATATCACAATTAACAGACTAAACAGGTAGTCTAATGCAATCAGTCCTAGTCTCATTACTCCCACACACGGCCACAAGAATAAAAACTACCAAATCAACTAGCCCGCTAGGCAAATCTAACCGAAGAGGAAAAAGTTAAAATACTTTAATTGTCTTCGCGGAAGGAAATTGAAAGTTTTTAACTATCTTGAACAATGCAGCAACTATTCATAGGAAATGGCAATCCATTGAACAGAACACCATTTAGCATTCCGAATATTTGCTCAAACGTTGACTTTCCAGAAGCTGTTTATTTGAAGATTACAGAACATCCGCAAAAGTGTTGAAACTTACTCTAGAGGACAAAAATAATGATCATTGTATGAAATTTTACCAGAAAAATACACCATGGCATGTAAACTTATCACCAAGTAAAATTGTCTACCAAAAGCAAAAGGTAAATCAATCAAAGTAAAGGGAGTAAAATCACAAGAGTCAGATACAAGATGGATATAACTAGTAGGCTAGAATTATATGACTGTGCTGCCCAGCTCAAGCAAGCACAACTCTACTCAACTTTTTCCTGTATATCAAGGTCATTTAAACAGTTATAAACTCATCACCCATGTTATGTATGAAGCCCATGCTTTAGAGAGAAAAATTAATAACATAGCATGAACCAAAAGTACATTAAGAATCTCCTGTACCAACTTTGCATGTGCTCTTCAGAATGTTTTCCATTAAATTTTTATATGCATTGTCAACTTAAACAACAAGGGAATATAATGTGCACATGTCAGGAAGTGCACAAAAATCTCAGACTAGAAGTGACAGAACTTATTGAGTGCTAAAACACAGAAAATTTAACTGTTATTTAAGAAATTCTCTACGCATACCTTCACCAGGATCAATGACCCCGCTGGCATCACATGGGGCAGGAGGGCGAGCAGGACGCTTCCTGACATAATTGTCATGTAAAGGCCTAGGAATTTGAAACGAAAATTGGGAAAGAGTCACTCCATCTCTTGTAAACTCCGGGTGATCCACCAAGTACCTATCAGTTTGATAAAGCTGTGAAAGTCCATAGCTTAACTCTAACTATTGTGAAAACAACTGAACTATTATTTTAAATCTGGTATTGGATTCGTATATAAGAGAATAGGTCAAATACAAAGGCTTGGAAACATACTTTTGTACCTCGACCATTGAACGAAGCCTCTTCCCAGATGGTGCCACGTAATACCTGAAAACAGTAAGAAATGCTAGATGATTTCAACAAGAAATAACTGCATCCAGAAGTACAAAGGACAACAATCTTGTACCTAAAGCTAAAGTGTAAAAGTCAACTCCTATGCTCGCAACCGGACTCTCAAAAAACAACATTATAAAAATTGAAGACAAACCTTATGAAGAATGATTAAGTGCAGACAGCAGTTGCTATCCCACAAGTAATAATGGAATCAAAGAGATCTAAGTGAAACTTGTTCATTCAATGCTTGTCACCAGAATGAATAAGGTAACAAGGGTGAACAGCATAGACTATAGACTAGATGAGATCCTCCTTACAAACCGATCAATTATACGGTGAAGTAAGAGCTGATTCTAATATATGAGCTTAGAATATAAGACAACTAATCGGGATACACTGGAAAGAGAGGGAAAAGGCAAGAATTAGAAACCACTAAGGACATATAGACCTGGTGGGTTCGACTAACTTGCAACATCATCACTCAATCACCTTGCACAACCCCAAGGACAAAGAACAGTCGCCATCAAAACATGTGTTTCACGATACTCGAGACAAGAGAATGGTGTTTAGGATATTTCACTATCTACAGGAATGTCTTTTTATATGGACCCAATGAAGAAAAAATTGCCAGGATGACTCCTGGCCCACTACTCTCAAAATAAAGTGAGATTAAGAGAGCAGCTTTGTGGAGACACATACACATCTGCAAACTTGGTGCTTCCTTCACCTCTGATTCGTAGCAACCGCTGCCACCCAGGAGGAGGTTGGGCAATGTTAGGCTTATCAATTGCCCAAAGTCGGCTACCATCTTGAGATATATCCTCAGGATCATCACATGAAATCTCTGGGCGCCACTCACGGGCTGTTTCACAATAAAACGGATCTTCCAGGATATGTTCACGAATTTCTTCATACTTCTCTTTAGTGGGTATAAGCCTCCATTTAAAGCAGTTAGCACACTGGACGGTAAATGCTCCCACAGATGGTGCGATTTTGGAAGATTGATTTGGGCCAGAGGATCTCAAGAACGAAGGGCAACGAAACTGAATGGGATCAGGCATAGGTACAATTTCACCTTGACCATTTGCAGCAGGGTCATAAATGACCAATTGTTTTGAAGTGTCATCATTTGATTGGTCCACCTCATCCTCTTTCTCCTGAGATTCAACATCCTCCTTTCGAGGTGAAGTATCTATAGTTTCTGGAATAGAGTAGTCCACATAATCTGGCGAATCTGAAGATCCTAGCTCTTCCTCTTTCTTTTTTAATTTGAAAATGAACTTAAGGTTGGGTTTTCCAGGCTGTGTCTGCATCTGAATAGATATCAACTACCTACAGGAAGCACTGTCATGAGCACATGAAAACAAAAGGCAACATCATAGTAACTAGAGAAATGGAGCTATATGACTCTTCTCTATTGCATGAAATCACTCTCCAAAAATTAAAAATGGAAGATTCATAATAATGATAGAAAGTGGCAAGAAAATGTGCTACAAATCTACCAATAGGAAGCACAAACGCCATAAGCCAGAAGGCCTGTATTAGAAGTTTTGTAGTTCATAAGAAAATGTGCAGACACTCCTTTTGTAGCTCTGATTATTGGAAAATGTGCAGACCATTGTCAATTTCTTCATAAACTTAAATGGATGGATAGATGCATCGTTTCAAAAATAAACACTCAAACTCTCCCATGGGAGTGTGCTGACCAAAGCCCAAAGATGGACCTTAATTCTAAACAGGAAAACACATATGGAGCATGATCTAATATCTAAGCACTCTTTATAATAAGGGAATTTTCTTGCTAGAAGAAAGAGATGCATTGGAATTGGTTTGACTACCTCCTAAAGAATACAGCATTTTTAAAGCATCACTTAAAGAAAAGTTTGCGAACAGCATTGCGCCTTTCTCGGAATTAGCAGGGAACCAAGATGCAGACAATAGAAAAGTCTGCGCTCTCTCTCTCTCTCTCTCTCTCTCTCTCTCTCTCTCACGAAGATTTAACCACATGAGCCACGAGGATCTATCTTTCCACGCATTGCATTCCATCACAGGCGGAGGGGGCAAAAGCTGAATTCGCGCTACCCCGTGTTATCACGGCAATTGAGAAAGTGAAACCAGAAAGTCCATCACAGGCGGAGGGGACAAAAGCTGAATTCGCGCTACCCCGTGTTATCACGGCAATTGAGAAAATGAAACCAGAAAGTCCATCACAGGCGGAGGGGACAAAAGCTGAATTCGCGCTACCCCGTGTTATCACGGCAATTGAGAAAATGAAACCAGAAAGCAGCGGCTGACTTCGACACGACCGATCCAATTTGTCAAACATGCACGCGAGAAGCTCAGATCAAGACAGGCAGGCGTAACGACGTGGACATCATTTCTTCCTCGTCGCGGCAGCGGCGGCGGCGGCGGCGATAACTAACCTATAACGTCAGCAGCAGCCATTCGCAACGACAATTGAAGTAACGGTCGAGCAGTCCAAAAAACCCGTGAATACTAAAACCACTAACGGACAGCATCCCCGCCTATAGCTCAGCTGACCAATCACTCTCTGCTGCCGAAGGGAAAATAACGAACGAAACACATCATCCGCTACTGAGATTCGAAGCGGAGAAACCCTACGATCCAGGCAGCGAACAGAGATCTACCGATAAAACATCGCGACGCGCGTGGATTCCCGAGGGCAGAGCGATTGAAAGAGATTGAAGTAAAGGGAAGGAGAGATTACGGGAGGCGAATCGGAGGAGGCCGATCACATGGAGGAGGAATGCTGCGGAGATTCCTAGATTGAAACGTCGGGCGAGCTGATTTCTGTTGCTTCTTCGAGGAGCTCTCTCTCTCTCTCTCTCCTCTCTTCTCTCTTCCTTCTTCCCTGCTATGTTCCCCTCGGTAGCCGAGAGGAGAGGAGATGGATAGAACGTCATCAATGACAATTATCGAAAATGCATTTTCTTTTTTCCAACTCCTCTTACATCAAGTATTATCATAATCACGAAATGCATCTTCTTCTTCTCCTTCTCCTTCGTATTTCATTTTTTCTTTTTACAAAGAAAATTACCCAAAAAAAAACTCTCAATATAATATAATTATAGCAATTCAGTTGATTCAACCAATTTTAATTGAAAAAACTGATATAAATGTCGACCGCCTAAAGATGTGACTAATCTTGTTGTGAATATTTTTATATAATATTTTAATATTTTTTATTTTTTTTTTTTCCTTCTCTTTCTTTACATTTTCTTTCCCTTCTTTCTCTAGTTGGTTGTCAGATGTCGATGTGACCAGCCAAAGGCCAGGTTGATGAGGTTGAGCTTTGAGGGTCTAAACATGTTATATTTGTATCAATTGAATCAATCCAACCAATTTCATTTAAAAATCATTAACATGAATGTCAACAATCCTACATCGCATGGTTGGTGTTAACTTAAACATTTTTAAATTAATTAATTTATTTATCTTTTATTTTTCATTGACTTATAAAAAGTTTATGATTGAATTAGTACATTTGTAATATATTTATGACTTTTTCTTTTTGTAATTCTCCCTATTCTTTGGGAAAACTTGCATCTCAAGCAATTATCCTTTTTCTTTTTCTTTTAAAAAAAAAAGAGAAAAGAAACCCGTTATACCATTTGGTAAGCATCTCAATAGATAAAAATGATTATATTTAAAGCACCATCATTCTCATGTTAGTATAATCAATACATTAAAAAAATTATTAATTGAATGTGACTAACAAGTGTCATGAGAATGCTCATCGGTCATACCGATGGTTTTTATTAGCAAGATTTCTTTTATGATATTTGACGAATTACTCCTCATCAATGTTTTTAACTTGGTGAAAGCTCGCTAGATTCGACAAGTCGGTTATCTTTTTGAGTAAGCGTGCATGCTTTGCTCACCTCGTTCTCCCCATCTTTGTTGGAAAAAGAGTGAATAATATTTTTTATTCTCAACATTCACCAATAACGGCACTCATTATGTCATTGTCATATTTAAATTGACGTTTCTTTTATACATGATATTTAAATTAAAATTTTGTGACTTACGTATTTTTTATTTTGTTAAATTAAAATATTTTGTAATTAACAAAATGTAAATATTGACATATAGGTTCATGTGCACTTTATGATAAATTTTTTAACGTTTAATTAAAAAAGAAGTTTTCATAGAGAAGTAAATCGTTTTATATTATTTGATGTATTCTTTCTTAAATTACACATTACATCACAATTTCCGTAGAGTTTGCATTTTTTTTTTTTTTTAATCTACTGCAAGTGGATAATTGTCTCGGAAACGCATACCGGCTCCAATATGCTTTCCTGACTTTTATTGCTTCCCGATCGGGACATCTTCTATTCTTGGATTTGTCATTTTCCTTTTGCATTTGTCTCTAACAAGACCAACAATTCGTTATTATTTGTCTTAATTTGTGCTCATCTAAAATATCATGATTTTAATTCTACGTGTCATATATTGAATCATGATGAAAAGTAATTGAATCATGATGAAAAGTATGTTAGTTCATGTCAAATTCGTGTTAATACAAAGTTAAGCATGTCGTGTTGTCATATATTCATATTATCTCATTATCACTTGTATTTTATCTCGTGTTGTGTTGAGAATATACAAGCAAATTGTGTTCAATATTATTTATAATAACTTTGCTAAACCCACTCATCACAACATCTACCTAACCAAGGCTTAGCCCCTTCTCAGTCAAAGCCGCCCATAGAGGCCGCTCAATCCCCAATTTGCCACCTCGAGCCAAGCTGCCACCTCGTCGGCGAGGTCTACCCCGGCCATGCTTCGCCTCTCCTTTCATCTCTACCTTTCTGTGTCATGGCTCCCTCTCTCCCTCCCTCCCACCGTCCCTGCTTGGTGTCAACCTCAGCCATGGCATTGAGCTCGACCGCATCGTGAAGCACAACATTGACCTGGTGAAGCTTGACGTCAATTAGGCCTCAAGGGGGTTGGTGATGGCCATGGCTAAGCCATGGAGACAAAGGCGAGGTGAGGCGAGGCGAGGCAGGGGGAAAGATAGAGACACGGGGGCCAACTCATGGAAGGCGATGGGGGTGGTGGCGTTGAGGGTGGCGGCAACGTCAATTGCGGGAGCCACGGCTTTGATGGGTTAGGTATTAGAGGTGATCGATAGCGACGAATGAGTTAATTTGGGACAGTCAGGGTGTGAACTGTCAGACCGAAGGGACGAGAGAAAGAGTTGGAATTGGATGATGTGGGGGTATTTTGGTCTTGTTAGTTCGGAAGAACAATGCCTAAAGATAGAAATTCCAGATGAAGATATATTTGATTGGAGTGTAAAAGTAGATGACGGGTTTCTGAAATTTTCGCCGACATGCTTCGAGGAAATCAATCGAGGCACCTGACACGCATCTTTATCATTACACATCTCGTAGAAACCTTGTCATATCTTTGTTCCCTTCCCATTTCGAGGAATCGACTCTCCATTATCCTTCCAATTAACACAAAACAATTCAGAGAGTTTCAGAACAGTAGAAAATGAAACAAGGTGCTAAGCTGGACTAAAACTTATCCCACTACAATCCAAGTCCCAAGTCCCATGTCCCACGACAGGCTCTATTGATACCAAAAGAAAACGTGCTTTTCAGTCTCCATACCCATCTTCAGGGGAAAAAGCATCGCAGCCTGTCGGTGAATACACCCCGAAGGACGCATTTAACTTTGACGTTGACGGGACAGAACGATGAACAGAAGCTCCATCACCCCAGCATATTTTCTTATGCTGTATATCAGTTCTCAGAGGGAAAGAATAACAATAGAGGACACTACATGCTATTTCCTAATCTGCCAGACCAACTACTCCAGTGAGCCAACTGATAAAATTCTTCAACACAATCTCCCTCAAACAAGCTCAAGGCAAGTATCTCTCCAAAAAGGGTATCTGCAGATCAATTCGACTCCCGACAAAAAACTCCCAAGTCCTACAATTCCAACTCAGCATGCAGTTATTACAGGAACAGAGCATATGCCGAGAAGATACTTCGCCCCATCAAAGAATGGTTCTCTTTCATTCTCATTTCACGCATTCAAAATCTCCTACGTCCCCCTGACATCAGATGCCAGCAGTTGCTGGCTAGAGCCTGGCTGTGAGGGGACCAATCTCCCATCCCACCTCATCAAAATCAAAGTCAAACATGGTGTCGGAGTTTCAACAAAAATGAACCCTGAGGGACCATGCAAAAGCTCTCGGAGTCTATTGGTTCATCAAATGCAGAAGATAGACAATGGGGGAAAAATCATATCAGGTAAATTCCACGATAAGTTAATAACCATGCCTCATATGCTTAAAGGTTGTTTAAATCAGCCATTCGCACCAAATAAATAGTGAAATTGTCATACAAGAATGGAGATCCTGGACCTCAGCCTGGCTAAGAGTTGCTATTAAACATTGTAGGCCTCAAATAACCTAAATTGACTCCAAGTATGCCTGCCAAATTTTAGAAGTGTGTCAAGTCTACGACCAGCATACAATGATCACCCATAGTCCCGGTGTAAGATTGTCAAACCAAATGACTAGAAAAACATCAATCCATTACCAGACGTGCAGGAATAATGAGGATGATGAGCCTAAACAGAGTCACACCGATAAACAATATCTTCGGAACTACATTCCTTCTTCTGCCAACCAAAACATCATCCAACGGGGCCCAACATAGAGAGGAACACAGGACATGCAATAACATTGATCATTCCTTTCGAAACCAAGAGTATGAGAATAACAGTCAAGTTCCCATAATTCATCATCGCTTCCAATCCTATTCCTATTATAGAACGCTTTTCTTTTTTTCGGTATGCCGCTCCGCGAACAGAGCGAATGAAGAGAGATCCAACCTAATATCATGAATATCCTTCGCCCGTTATCTCCTCATCTTCCTATTTATAAGCCACAGCTTACTTGGGCCAAGCGTTGCCAGCCGGCAATAGCCGAAGGCGAAAAAACAGTTTTGGAATAAGGGCGAGAAGGAAGGGAAGAAGGGTGAATGGTTGCCTAGCCGAGGAACTTGAGGCCGAAACGCATACAGTTGATTCCACAGGTACCACGGGCATGCTAGTAATGCCTGTTGGACTTTGCAAAACTTATTGCCTAACCTACTGGAGGAGCTGGAGACAGGAATAAAAATAATGGGCTGGTATGGCTTTGCCAAACACCGACAAACGTCACCAACCAGTTGTTTGCCCTATAGGGCAAATAGAAAGGGCATCATCAATCACATAACTAAAAGCTGTATTCATTGTATAAGGCTTCTGCATAAATCGAGTACAGGCAAGTGTTCGAGTCCAAATAAAAAAACACTTCACCACAGCATTCGAGAATCATAACCCTCCTCCGTTATTCTATAATCATAAGTAGTGCATTTTGATCTGCAGCGAATGATGAAAGGCCCTCTCCTTTCGGCCTTCAGCAGACCCTTATTATCACGCTGTTTTCGCTTTTCACTTCTGCTAACAGAAGAATAAGATTTCTGATCCAAAACAGCCAAGACACGATGCAAGACGATCTGATCCCCCAACGCTCGGACATGACGCGAACGCAATAAAAGGAACGATCGACAGCAGAAGCGAAACAGACAAGCAACAGATTCGATTATATAAACTATAAAGCTGCGAATAGTTGTCGATAGTATGAAGACGAAACCAAAAGTAGCACAGGAAGGTGAGGTACAGCTCCTGCTCGAAAACGAAGAGAAGCGGGAAAGCTAATCAGAGACCTAGACGGGAGAGAGGAGCTGCGAGAGGTGGGGCTTGGGCTCGGAGTTCATGCCGATGATGATGACGAGCGGGATGAAGCCGTAGTGGGTGATGACCTTGGCCTTCTTCATCGCCCACGTGCTCCACTCCTTGATCGCCTGCGCCGCCGCCCATCCATCCTCCTCCGCCGCGCGCCCGCCGCCGCCTCCCCTGCCTCCCTTCCCCCTGCCGCCGCCGCCGCCGCCGCTCTTCAGCGAAACCCTCGACGCCATGCTAGATCGTCCCGAATTTGCTTGTCTTTCCTCTGGATTCCTTCAGCTGAAATGAATACATTTTGCCGACCTCAACATCTTTAAGGCTGGAAAAAAGGCTTTTCATCTGGGCTCAACTCGGGCCCATGAAAAGCCCAGCCCAATCCACATGATTCGATTCGCCTTCTTCTTCTTCTACTTCTTTCTTCTTCTTCTTCTGATTAAACCCTAATTCCCTTCCGGCGCCGGTTCCGACTGCTCGATTGCCGACTTCTCCGAGTTTCAGTGTCGATCTCGTCTTCGATCGCCCTTCGTGCCGTTAGTGTAGAAACAGAGAGAGCAGAGCAGAGAGGAGAGAGATGGCGCGTAACGAGGAGAAAGCGCAGTCGATGCTGAACAGGTTCATAGCCCTGAAGGCGGAGGAGAAGAAGAAGCCCAAGGAGCGCCGCCCTTACCTCGCCTCCGAGTGTCGCGACCTCTCGGAGGCCGACAGGTGGCGGCAGCAGATCATGCGCGAGATCGGCCACAAGGTCAGCGAGATCCAGAACGAGGGCCTCGGGGAGCACCGCATCCGCGACCTCAACGACGAGATCAACAAGCTCATCCGCGAGAAGTCCCATTGGGAGCGCCGCATCGTCGAGCTCGGCGGCCCCAATTACGCCCGCCATGCCCCTAAGATGACCGATTTGGAGGGCAACATCGTCGACGTCCCCAACCCCAGTGGCCGGGGCCCTGGCTATCGCTACTTCGGCGCTGCTAAAAAGCTGCCCGGTAACTAATCTCTCTTTCTTGCGTTTTGTTGGAGTGACCATGGATGTATATGACCAAGTTAAGCCAGTTCGTGTTTCTGTAATCGACTGACGTGAATTATGCCAAGTTAGATATACTAGCTCCGTTGCATGCTTCAGTTATCGGGTTCTCATTCGCATGGGGGCACTCTGCGCACTGTCGCTACTTGACCCGCTGGCCAAGCCAGTTTCAAGAAGATCTTGTATTGACAGCCGCCACGGATGATGCTTTAGTTCGGGGCACCTCTCTGTTACTGCTGCATAGCATAGATTCTAGTGTAAAAGCAGGCGTGTGAAACAGTTCGTAGAGTTTACCTTGTTCGGTATATGCTAGACTATTAGCTTGTTTTGCGCCCGGTTCAGAATGTGTGAATGCGGGTTAGGTTTAATTTGCCAGTTAACATGTGATGTGACGATGTATCTCTGCAAGGTTGATTTTGTCACTTCCCTTGTTTGTTTAGCTTCGAGAATTGTAGCTGATCTCTCATCAAACTGTTTTCAGGTGTGCGGGAATTGTTTGAGAAGCCGCCGGAATTGAGGAAGAGGAGGACAAGGTATGACATATACAAAAGGATTGATGCTAGCTATTACGGGTACAGGGACGACGAGGATGGCGTGCTGGAGAGAGTAGAGGGGCCAGCAGAAGCAAAGATGAGGGCAGAGGCAGTGGAGGAATGGAAGAGGATGGAGCAAATTAGGTTGGAGGCGAAGAAGGCAGTGAAGAGTGGGGAAGTAGTAAACGTGAAGGAGGTGCTCTTTGAGGAGGAGGAGGATGTGGTAGAGGAAGAAAGAAAGGGGGAGAGGGAGAGGGAGGAGAAGGAAAGAATAGAGAAGGAGAGGGAGTTTGTGGTTCACGTGCCACTGCCAGATGAGAAGGAGATTGAGAAGATGATTGTGGAGAAGAAGAAGATGGAGCTACTCAACAAATATGCGAGTGAAGAACTGTTGGTGGAACAGACGGAGGCTAAAGAAATGCTGAACATTCAGCGGTGACTTGGTTTATGATTCTCAGCGTCGAGCCTAAAGTTTTCCTTCTGTAATGGATTAGAATATTTACCAATGTCAATTCTTGATGGTATAGTTCGTATAAGTATCATCTCTTAAATTGCATCTTCTGCTTCTTGTTCCTGAGTTTGCGCTTGGGTCCTTTTGTTATGTGGTTTCTATTCGCACAAAACATGATTCCACCATATGGCCTGAGTTGCATGCGACCTTATGTTAGAGACTTCAGACTTGCACCGCCAATTTCTCTTGAAAAAGTTTGTTGGCTCTTTCTTTACAAATTTATTGCAGGATACACGCCAAAGAAGAATATCTGGTGTCTTTTTTATTTATTTATTTAATCTTTACTTTGTATCTGGAGTCAAATGATTTGGTTATATAATTGAGGACAGAAAACGAAAGTAAAAGGTCCTTCATATTGTGATCTTTCCCCACGTTCACATTTGGTTTTGTATGTGATGCATTGCGATGTTTTGGGTGGCACCTGGTAGAAGTTTCTGCATGACCTTGCTGCATCACTTCGTATAGCGTCAGGGATTTGGAAGTTGCAGCATGATGCTCCATGGTCCAGGGGCGCCTCTATGGTACCAGTTGTTTTACGGCATCTCACGTTGTGTCATAGGGCCCGTTTGATTCGGTTTTGGGGAAATGCGATTGGGAGAATGCAAATACCTTTGAGATAAATAGGTTTTCGGAAATGTTATACCGTTTGGTAAATTATAACATTGAAATGCAATTTAGCATACACATTGTTTGGCAAAATTCACATTTGTAATTAGCTTTTGTTATTTTTTATTTTTTTTAAGTTCGAAATCAATTTCGGCGGCCAGCCACCGCCGGATGGCCACATCTAGCCTCCACCGGACCGCCAAATCTGGCTGCTAAAGGTCGCGGAGGCCAGATCTGGCCTTGCTTGGTCTGCGCAAGACTAGGTGACACCGTCTGAGGTAGCTTGACCTCAGGCACCTAAGGTCGCCCGTCCTCAGGCAAGGCTTCCCGGCGACTAGATCTAGTTGCTCATGGCTGAGCGCCGCCCACCGCAAAGAAGAAGACGAACAGCGAAGAAGGAGGCGAACAGCAGAGGAGACGATGAACAGTAAGCCGACGAATAGTGAAATCACATCTCCAAAATGCCCAATACTCAAAGCTGGTCCTCCCTGGTATTCAGCTTTCGGCATTTAAAATGCCCGCATTTCGCAAATGGGCATTCAAAAGCCCTTGCCAAACACAAAAAAATTTCCGCAAAGGGCTTTGGGGCCCCAAAGCCCTTTAAAAAAGCCCAACCAAACGGGGTCATAGTCAAGTACAACAATTGTGTAGTACATAGTAAAATTGATTTATAAGGTTAACCGAGTGTATAAGAGTAGTGAAAAATGAGATGGTACGGTGTATTAGTGGACTTGAGAAATTTTACTTACCATTGATGTGTGGTGCAAGTGCCACGGGTTACTTGTCGTTACCTCTCAATTTGCATAGACTTCGCGACTACTTTCAGTTTGCAGAAGGATTAGATTGTCAAGCAATTGGAAAAAGGATCAATTGTGATTGTCTCTGCTGCAGTTTGTTTTGTGGTACCACTTCCGTACCCGTCTAGCAAAACATCCTAAAATTTTCAAAGCCTCCCTGTTGCACACTTTTATCGTCTAATGATTAATATATGATGTATCTAGGCTCTCCCTCTCTCTCTCAAAATCCAAACAATATAGCTTGTCATTGGGCAAAAATTTGTTTTGAAGTAATATTTAATACGTCTTTTTATAATACTTTTTTTGCACTCAATACATAATAAGAACTCTTGATTTAAAAGATCACCTGGAAATTTGAATATTGCCAAAACAATGACTAAGATTTCTTTTTTGATGGTGAGAGTAATTTTGTTGAGTTTGGTTATATTTATAAATATAGCTGTTATATTTTGATGTGATTCCTATCTTCAACAGAATTGTTATACAACGTGTTCATGGTCTTATCTTCTATAGAAGAGTTGTTGGGTACTGCCCATGACAACTTACATGTCCCCTATCTTTACTTTTCTTCTATGAAGGGCCAGCCATCATCAGCGACCACCCTCTTCTTGTCCCTTCATCAATTACTCAGCAACATACCTTTCGGATTTACTCCCTGGCTATTTAGGCACGTTTGGTAACGATTCTGTTTCCGGGAGTAGATTTTGATCAGAACTGATTCTTTTTTATTCTATTCCTATGAACTAATTCTAAGCATTTTAAGCCGTTTGATAACCGTCCAAAATTTCGATTCAAATAGAATTGCGTTTGGTACCGTGCTTATTAATTATGTTCCAAATCAATTTTTTTAATTTTTAAATAATTTTTTTACCTTTTACTTTTCTTTTTTCCTTTTCCTTTTTTCTTTTCTTTTTTTTTCCTTTTTTCTTTTCTTTTTTTCCTTTTTCTCATCTTCTTCTTCTTCTTATGGGCCGCCGGCCCCTCGTTGGCCGAGCCTCGGCGCGGCTAGGCGAGGCTCGGCCTCGCCAGATCCGGGCAAGGCCGAGCTCCGCCGGTGGCTAGGTCTACCTCGCCGAGGCTAGGCGAGACCTGCTAGGCCACTAGTGGGGTTGGGCAAGCCTCGCTGGTGGCCAGGCGAGGCTCGCTTAGCCACCGATGGGGCTGGGCGTCACGAGGCTTGCCCAGCCCCTGCCTAGCCCTAGCGAGGCTCGCTGGGGCTGGGTGAGGCCTGCTTGGCCACCACCGGTGGCTGGACAAGCCTCCCGCGAGCTCGTCGATGGCTGGGCTTGCCTCCAGCGAGCTCGCCGAACCTCGCCCTGTTTGGCGAGCTCGTCGGACTGGTGGCCGGTGGTGGCGGCGGATGACGACGGCGGACGGTGGCGGGCAGTGGTGGATGGTGGTTGTGAGATGACCAAAGAGAAAAAGAAAAGTTCTTGATTTTGATTCTCAAACTCGTTCACGAAATAAGAATCAACCCTTTTTTTTTTAATTCTAGATTCTATTCCCAATCTGTTCCTAGGAACAAAAATTTTACCAAATGCGATTCTAGGCTCAAACTGATTCTGGGAACAAAAAATCAAAATTTGACCCCGTTTGAATGGTTACCAAACAGGGCCTTAGATTTTTGCGTAAGCTTAGTGTACCTGAACATGTTCTCAAATTTCTTCAAAACTCTCAGATTGCACTTCTCCCTTAATGATTCCAACATTATCTACGGACAAGCCCATCAGGACAGGACGATTGATCTTCTGATTTAGATAAGAGTCCAGTGATATATTTAGTACAAGACTAAGAGCTAGTCGAGTTTAGATTAATCGCCACCCACTTACGCAACACATCATCATCGCATGACAAGCTGGGGAATGTCTTACATCCCAAGTCCAATTATTCTTTCATCCAGCGGAAAATTGTCACGCCACTTGCTTGTGATAAGTCGTTCGCCTAAATGCACTGATTCAGAGAACTTCCCATAAATCATTGTAATGCGCAGACGTCATCAGTGGGCGATAATGAAACATCATTCTCGATATCAAACCCCAAAAGGCAGCCAGAGTAGAGGCCTACAACAACCCCCAAGTAAACATTGCACCTAACACAGTTGGGTATCAAACTTAAGGCTTATACCCATGCTAAACAGCTCCTGGCACAGCAGTTTTGCGCCGTAAGGTACATTCACCTTCACAATGTCATCAGCTGAATCACACGTCCGGCAATAAGGACCTCTTATTTTTCGGCCACCTGGTACCGGTCGCTGAATAACGTTGGCCATATTCTTGCATTTCTGGCACACATGCATTTGGGAGGAATCACTGAGTGTAAAGAGGCGCTCATGGAGATTGGCCGATGCACCATGAGCTATAAGGCAATCTCTCTCCATCTCCCCGAATTTGATCCCGCCGAATCGCTTGCGATCGGCAACTGGCTGTCGAGTGAGCGGGTGAACTGGCCCTGTATTTCTAAATTTGACTTTATCCTCAGCCATGTGGATGAGGCGCTGGTAAAATGTCGGGCCCATAAATATTAATGATCGGACCATTTCACCAGTCCGACCATTGTACACTCTTTCGTTCCCCCACCTCGAAAATCCAGCCCTGCAGCGTGAAGGCAGCATTTTACAAATTAGGAAGTCGTAATTGGAGATTATGGAGGGCACATAATCTACACATTGGTCAACACATGGTAAACACAAAAGGATGCATATATGGTGCAGGTTTTAGTAATCACCTATGCAACTGGTTGGTAATGTCCTCCACCGAGGGTGTAGAGAAAGGAGTAGCATATTTCACTGGCCCTCCAAGAGCAATCCCCTTTCCTAAAGCAGCCTCCAGCAGCTGGCCAGGTGTTTGCCGTGAGGGAAAAGCATGCGGGTTTATAACGACATCTGGGACTATGCCCTGCACGGTGAAGGGGAAATTCTCTTGGGACTCGAGAAAGCCAAGGACACCCTTTTGCCCATGCATGCTGGCAAACTTGTCTCCAAGGCACGGGGATCGAACCTACATAAGCGCAATTTTATGAGCAAACTGATTATGGAAGTAACATGACATCTATACTCTGGACAGCAGATTTCACCAATAACTAACAGCAAGTGCACGCTCAGGATGCATGAGGTATGCAAATCAAATAGAACATAACTTGTGATTAAGTGAGAGAAATGCTTGCTTACCTGTCTAAGAGAAACCACAGCAAAGTTCTTTCCATCATCATTCGCAGAAAGCACGACCTTCTGTACCATTCCCCTTTCTGTGTGCTTGAGCTTAATACTGTGATCCGCCCCAGATTCTGCACACCTACCGATGACAATATCACCGCTCTGCAAGTTGGCACCAACAAATGGAAGGCCATCGTCGTCAAGGCTGTCAACTCGTCCAATTTTGCTCTGCATCTTTCCAAAATTTATTGAGTCCTCTGATCTATGCTTTTTTTGTTGAGATTCTTTATTCTCAACGTCAGCTTTGTAACTCCTGATGTGCTCTGATCGGAACATTCCCCGTTCCATTGAAGCACGATTCATCACTAAGGAGTCCTCCTGGTTATAGCCGAGATGAACATTCACTGCTACAATAGCATTCTGGCCATTATAGAACTCCGGCTTTGGTAGCATTCCCTTGTTACCAAGAGAGTTCCCTTGTTTTCCCAGGCAATCAGATATCATTGTTCGGAAAAGTGGCCTCTGAGGATAGTATAACTGGTGAGAAAGAGTGTCTACCCTGATATTTGGATTCGTTGTGGAGAAACCAATTCCCTGCTGGGAATGCTTCTCAGACTCATAGAGGACTCTTCTTGCATGGTCATGATTTGCAAACGGAATGATACCACAGCTTAACCCTAACAGATATGACATGTCAAATTCACAATGTGTATATTTTACAGGGCGGTTTTGATCATCTTCCTTGAAGAGGTTTTTGACACTCCAAGCTGTACAGCAGTCTTCTTCCTCTTCGGCCCCAATAAGTTCGACAATCCCCTTGTTCAACAAAGTTGGGAAATCGTACTGGTCCCCTTTCAGTGCTTTGATTCGCTTTAAATTGTTGACCACCAAAAGAGGACGGAGAATTCTTCCAGAATCAGAAAATATCCGCACTTCTCCCTGATGTATATCCCTCTTGATCTCCACCTAAAATTCAAAAAGTGCAGAATAATCAGAGAAGCAACAAGAAAATTACAATTTGCTGACAAACCAAGATCTTTACATATGAAGTTGTCAGATAAAAAGAGCAAAAATCACTTCTTCATCCCTCATCCCATAAAGATATCAATGCAAAAATACTGCCATATTTTGATCAATTCAGTACTACCAACAACAAAAACCCTAGAAATTTCAACTTGCATCGCAGTTGTTGTTTTTCTTGGGACAGGCACTCATTCTTTCAGATGAAGACTTTGCCTTGTTAAGTTCTACACCTGTTAAAGTGTTGGGTGTGCTCTTACAACTTAATTTAGGAGTCCACAGGGTGTGCATTAAGCCGATAAACCAGGGGAGCAAGGAATACTGAATATTACTGCTTAAAGCGTTAAGATGCAATTGGACTGAGCCATAAATCAGAGATCATAGGAGCCCACATAAACTGACTACCCAACTTTCAGCATGGAGTTTCAAAGAAGAACCTATTCAAACCTCGAGCATTAGATCAATCGACAACCTGAAATCAGTGCTGAACATGCTTATACCGACAGATCCTATACGTTGTCTATGCTAATGTATAAACTCCACCTGAGGAAATTATAGGTCAAGCAAGTTGCAAAACTTCACAAGCATCTGGTTGAAGGCATAACATTACTATACTAAATTTTGCAGGTCATCATTTTATCAGCTGCTCCCAACTCGAGCAAAATGAACGGACACAAAAAGGAATATATTCAGTGTGGGGTTAATTTCAAGAACCTGGGAAGGCAGCTCCTTCCGGCGCCGATTGTTTCTTAGATTGTTGACAAATGAAAGAGAGTTCTCACAGATGCCGACCCAATCTCCATTCAGGAAAATCTTGATTTTTCCATGAAGTGAAGTAGAAGAGTCATCTGCAACCTTTTCCATTCCACAGTCGAGCAGTATATCATCCAGAGGTTCCAACGAATTGGTACTCACAAGGCCTGTCGCAGCTAAATTTTTCACAAGCCCACAATTTTCACCATCAGGCGTGGACAGGAAACACACTTTGCCCCAGTGGGAAGGGTGCCTACATGATTAAGAAAGATGTGAGCGCATCTCTAATGACAAAAGATCAGCTATGGCAAAAAAGAAGAAGTAGAATTACTGCCAAATAAATGCCAATTGTAGGATGATAATAACTACAAGGCGCAAGTGATGATCTGGCCAAACAAAAGAATTTGACCTCAAGGCACCTGTTGGATTTTACATTAAAAATGTATCACCGACACTGTTGATATCACATGGCAAGTAGTCTGCCAAATGAGGCAACATCAAGCATTAAATATATGAACCGAATAAATGTAAATCGTAGGATGATAATAACTACACAGCACAAGTGATGATCTGGCCAAACAAAAGAATTTGACCTCAAGGCACCCATTGGATTTTTCATTAAAAATGTATCACCGACGCTGTTGATATCACATGGCAAGTAGTCTGCCAAATGGGGCATCGTCAAGCAGTAAACATATGAGGAGAGATTACTACACTTGTGGTACTTACGGATATCGGGCATCTCCAACTTTCCCAGTGTAATTGACATGTTGGCGCATTTTTCTCATATCAGAAACTGCTTGCAATGGATTTGTTCGTCGTAGAGTTGCCACAACACCTGATATCCTTTCTGCTTTAAAAGGATGTGACCATGCTCCAGTTGAAAATGCCCTAGAAAGACCATTGGTGATGATGGATGCATCTAGATAGTGTTCAATGTCTTGAATACTACGGTCTGGATAGAGATCTCTCTGGATAGCCCTCATCATGCGCCTTCGGGCGTTCAAAATTTGCACTCTCAGCTCTCTCTCAAGAAGCTCCCCAGCCAAGTCCAACCTCTTATTTCTAAAGTCGTCCTTGTTATCGCATTTTCTGCGACCGGTATACGCTTGCAACAAGCATTTCACCATATAAGCAAGATATCTAGCCTTCCGTTTACGGCCAGTCAGACTCGGAAACAAATAGTTGTCAAAGCACTCTTCAATTGATTCTGCAGGAGGAAATTTGCAATTTTTTATGCTTTTCTCTACTTCACTAAGTGCTTTCCCACCTTTGCGGAAACCCTTATATTTCTCATCAGCTTCATGAATGGAAGCAAATAGAATGTTCACAACCCTGGAATCATCGTGGCCAAAATCAATTAGCTCCACGACTTCTTTGTCTGATGACACACCGAGGGCAAAAAATAATATCCATATAGAAATCTCCGTCGACAAAAAGTATACTGTGAGAACCTTTTCTTCCCCTCTCACATAATCAACATCACTATTTCCTGCAAGCTTTATATATAACCGTTTCCTCTTCCACGTCGACCTGTATGCAATTGTCCAACCCTGATTATCAGAAATCCAGAGTTTCTTCAAGCTGATCTGCTCTTGTGCTATAAATGTCTGCAGAAGAACAAGATACAACAAGCATAATCACCATAAGCAATTTCATTGCATGGTTAGTATCCCAAAATTGACAAACGCATGAACAACCGTGGAAGGTGATGCGCCAACATATCATCTCATTAAGCTGTAACATGAGATGCCTAAGTTTGAAATTGTTTTTTAAAAGGAACAAAAAAAAGCTGTCAAGACAATATCAAGCACTCTGGATTAATAGAACAAACCAGAAAATCGAAAGTCAAGGACTATCGCTGTGCACAGGGGCATCTAAATTGAATTCAAGTCCACATATATCACCTTTCATAATAATCGTGGGAAAACATGAACTTTCAAATGAAAGAAGAAGTTTATTTTAACATTCCAGTGAAATTTTATTCATTTTGGATTGACAAAAACTAATATCATTCATGGAACGATCACAGAAACAAAATGTCAAGGTGCCTATTTTTTTCACTTGATGTTTTCGAAACATTTCTAGATATACTCGTATAACGTCTTAAATGCTCTGTGTAATAGTGTCTCGCCAATAGTAAGGAAGGACAAAAAAAATTTAACATAGCAAATAAAGAGACTTGTTAATTTTATAGACTAATGAAATTTAAAAAAAAAAAAAAATCTCCAAGATAGTGAGCTTTTCAGATAGGAGAGACCAAGAGCTGATAAGTCGTTATCAGAGCAAAGATGAAGAAGAAACTAGTTTTTGTCTTCTAAACAGCAATAAGTTCAAATCTGAAGGTGAACCATAGAAGGAAACTACCTAATCTAAAGGAAATTGCGCAAATATGGAAATTGTTAAAGGTAGTTTTATCTATCTAGTGAAAATTGAGTAGATTTAGTTATATAGGAATGGAAATAGCCCCACCCTTTGGTAATTCAAAGCACACCGTGTACTAGCCTAAGCCAACAAATTTTGCACAAAGTCAAACCAAGAATAGCATCTGGGGAGATAATAAAAAACAAGCTTTGGATTCACCTTTTCTGCACCCTTGACTAGAAAGTAACCTCCAAGATCAAAGTCACAATCGCCTTTCTCAGCTTCGCTCATCCAGCATAATTTGGATTTCACCATGATGGGAATCCTCCCAACCACGACATCTTTACTTTTATCACTCGTCACCTCCTTCTCCACAAACTGTTCTTTCCCAGTTTTGAACTTGTCACTGCGCACCAATTTCTGGGTGTACACCTAATGGAAGTGACAATAAATAATTAAATCGATGCTAAAGAACCATGTATTTGGAGTTGGTCAAGACAGTTGCCAAAGCAGACTTCAATGGTGCTCCAGAATGCACTGGAATGATAAATTTCTCATGCATGATCTAGGACAGATCATCTATTCTCTAAGTATGAAGCAAGTTGCAAAAGGTTTGTGGTGATATATGTCAAAGCATTAGGAGGTCCAGTGCCACCACTAATGTTAAAGATCATTTTTATCCAAAGGAAAAACATATGTGAGATCACAACTATGAAACAAGTTACCCAGGTATGATGCAAAAGTTATCTCAAGGTGCAGCAAGGAACTCAGACTATGCCCCACAACACTGGAGGATGGCATGCTGACTTGTAGACATTACCAAGCATTGCAGAGGATCATGCATAAGCAAAAAAACAAACACCCAACTCTTAGAATTCCGGCACCTGCAACAAACTGCATATTCACCTGAAGATTTATGTTCACTTTCATTCGCGATGAATATGTCATATTTTGGAGCCTAGCATGCCTCGGCAGTAAATTCAAATAATCCTTCCCACATTCGGCTAGCTTATCACCAGAAAACTGTGGTCGGTCAAGCGTGACCTTTCCGAACCTCACGAGTGCATAGCGCCAGTCGCTTTCACCCTTTTTTGATGGATCATAACCAGGCTCGACCATGATATCTCCAAAGGAATCAAAAACGTTCTGGATTCCATTTTTGATAAAATCGTTGAAGGAGTTGATCTGGTGACTGATGAGACCGTACTCATGGAAGAATGCAGTGGACGCCTTTCTACAGAAGTCCATCAGAAATGGCTCTCCAAGGTCATGTAAGCTCGCAGAGTCAACAAGCTCTTCATCGTCACTAGACATGTCCATCTCATCACCATTGAGCGATACCCCATCACTTCTTTTACCCATTCGTCCCCCGTAAGAAGAAGGTTCACCCATAGAGAACACAAACTGCATAGAACATGAAACATCGTAGCGAGTGAATAATCAGGAGCACAAGGGACGAAATACAACATATTTACGAGGGCAAGCATAACTGGATGTATCTAAAAGGAACGAGTCGATACGATTCAAAAAGTAGCCATAAAAGGACAAAACCGCACAATATACGACAAATCAAGATTCAGAGCCATGATACTTGGATTCGATCATATTCTTCCAAAAATGCCAAACCATACCGAGACCCATTTACTTGCCCAATCTTCAGTCGCAATAATTGTTATAGGATACGAGCAAGGTGGCTCATCAGTTCAGCTCAAGTGATGTTCTAGCACAATAAAACTAAAAGGTCGATTAAATTCTTCAGGGAGAAACCGCACAAGCCAGGAGAGCGAAGGACACGACGGACGCTCGGCTCGAAACATACATCACTCGACTTGGAGGATCACGAACAACTCATTGCCATCCTCTTACCGGGCATTCACAAGGCCATACAGGAAGTCAGTCGGTCGTCTTCCCTTTCGGTCATTACATCAAGGCAAATAAAAGAACAAGCTCGAAGCTATCTAAGCAAGCGAATCAACTCTAGAACGGAGAAGAAACGGGGTTTAAAACAAACGCCATCGAAGAAACCAAAAAAAAAAAAAAAAAAGGCATTCGACAACCCTTTTTTTTTTTTTTTAATTTTCATTTCTCGATGATCATCGCCTCGAATATCGTGAACTGGTTCGATTCCCGTGAAAAAAAAAAAGAAAAGAAAAAAGAATGATCGGACGACCTAATCCCGTTCGTTTCTGGAACAGTCGAGGGAATGCGATGGGAGAGAAAGGTGCGCGAAAGACGGGGGGAGATCGGAAGGCATGCAAGAGCTCGTGCGACGATGCTACGCCCATTTCAGGAATTCGAACAGAAAAGAAAAAAGGATCATCGAAAGCCGGAGATTCCAGGAGGGAGAAGAGGAGGTTACCTTCGCGCGGGAGTGAAGATGAAGAAGAGAGAAACCCTAACCTCTTTAATTCTGCTGCCAAGATTGAGAGAGAGAGGGAGAGGGAGAGCACAGAGCAGGGAGAGCAGAGAGGAGAGAGTGACGAGGGACTGAGCGAGAGACAGCGCGATTCTGCTGGGACCGAGGGACTCCTCGTTTACACACCGACTACCATGAAGACCGCGCTCCCCTTCCTTTATTCCCTCTAAAAATCATTTTGCCTTTTTCTTACTTACTGAAATATAAAATCTTCACCTACTTTTATTTATAAAAGGGTTGTTTGGTCGAAAGCAAACTGTTTTGACAAAAAAAAAAATCATTTTATCACTCTACGGTGTTTTGGGTGAGGAAAATTTAATTAATCCATGGAAAATGTTTTTCATAAATCGAAAATGACAAGTTTATATTAGGAAAAAACGACATCTATTCCTATTATGTAAAGACAAATCGCTTTTCTCGTGTGCATTTATTGCAAGGAAAAATTCTATGGTCAATGAAAATGCCTTTCTAAGGAATCTTTATCTAGAAAAGTATTTTTCCTTTTTTAGATTTATGTATCCACTTTCTTAAATTTAAATTACTGTAAATAATTTCCCATCAATCGATTATTTTCAACAAATCAAAGACGTGGAAATCCGAAAAAAAATTAATTTGTAAAAAAAATTTCACTTAGATAAAATCATTGAAATTTTCACAATATGGGAAAACATTTTTTTTTCAAAAAAGTCACTTTTTTAAGTAAATGACAACATTCTTTCTAGTTTTTGCCTAAAACTTGAATATCAAATATAAAATATTTTATGTCGTTCCATAAAAAAATTCACATGCATTATTCATCCGATAAAAGGGATACGCATGTTATGTCGGACCCGGTGGTGAGGATCGCAACTCAAGCATCAAGAATTGGACCCCGCCTCAAAAGACTTGAGCTTGGTAGGGAATTCCTAAGTCCAAATGTCACGACCCAAACTTCGAGCGCACGTACATCCCTTGATGGTCGATAAAAATGCGACGTCTCATGACGCGTCACTGACCCATTCATTTTAATGCACATGCAGAAGCGTAATAAAATCAATTCTCAAATAACACGTATATGGGATAGAAAAGCAGGACAATCAATTTCACAAAAACCTAAACCAACTAGTTTATATACAGAGACCAACACTAAGGTTTGAAGGTCCATTTCCAAAAAGAACTACTGAGCCACCCATGCTCCTAATCCTTCTGCCTCAAGCTCAAAATTCTTCACATTAGGGACCTCAAAATGGTAACTTACGACGGGATGAGATATAAATCTCAGCGAATTCACGCCCTAAATCTCAATTAGGAAGATAATATGCCTGGGGGCGTCCTAACCACATAGCCACACAACCACACAATCAATGAGACTCGCCTCACCTCAATCTCTTCTTACACGTCAACACAATTCATATCACAGATGCATATAATAAATGCACACATTAATTGGAATGTCTCACACGGTTTAATCAATTATGAGGGTCCCGATTATAAGGCCAAATCGTTATGACATGTCCCATTCGTGCCACACAATTTTGTTCCATAATCAGGCGCATCTATTTCAATCAATCATACGTTCCAATTGAATACTGCACAAACAGGCGCAATCTACCCGTCACACAGTGGTCTTCCGGCGTAGCCGGGCATCGTCTCGCACCATCAAGCATGGCAACGTCTACCTCAAGACGGCATTTCACATATGAGCATCAACCCAACCTCTACTGTGATCGGTATCCATTGTCAATGGCTTTCCACATAAGAGTATCATCCCCTTGACGCACCTTGGGTGACGGGTTCTCATAATTAGCACACGAGCATCCAATCTTGACTTATTTTCTTCGTATTAAAAACGCCCAGTGAAAATAGTCATGTGTGGGTACATGGTCAGATCGAATCAGAAAAATTGATATCCTTCATTTTAAAAATCACACTATTTAATATAGTACTTAAAAATATTTTTGGTATCAAAACTCGACACTTGGTATTTTCGATTAAATACCGAAATCTCATATTTTTGGAATAATAATTTGAAAATTAACACTTAGCATCAAATTGCACAAAGTAGCACTCAATTGCATAATTTAACAACACCATTGCAATTGGCACGAAATTAAAATTCTACTTTATCCGGTATAATTTCCAGAAAATAATAATTAATTAAATAAATTACTTGTAATTAAATAAATTAAAAAATAAATAAATTAAAACACTTAATTAAATCAACCTAAACTAACGGGCTAATTAATCGAACTAACAAATAAATCTAACCATTCTATCTAATTTAATCTAATTACACTAATTATAAAATCTAACTAATTCCTAACTAAATCCATCTAACCATCCTAACCATCTAACTAAACCTACTAACTAACAATTACACTAACTAACTAACCTTAATCATACTTAGGCAAAACTAATCCACCTTAAATGTAATTAGTCCCCATAATTAGAGTTTAGGATATAAACTCACCGGTTTAGCGCAAAAACCGGTTCACGGCGACGGTGGCACGACGGTGGCTGAAACTTGGAGTCACGGCGGCACCAACGGAAGCTTGGACCGGGCCGAAAACAACAAAGGAAGCTCATGGTTGAGTTGGTCGAGCTGCTCCAGTTCTATTCTGGAAGAACCGAGCTGGCGTGGGCCGGTTGCTCAGCTGCGGAATGGACGCTGGATTGAGGCTAACGTGGGCCGGTGGCTGCTGGAATTAGGCGACTCGGGACCGGGCTGAAGTTGGCGAAGTGGGCGAGGTTAAGTGGGGCTACGTCGGTGGATGTTGGGCCAACAGGATGGTGGAATGCTTGCTGGTGGAGCGGACCAGTCGCAAAGTCAGCTTCGAGAGAAGCCGCTGGGGTTGACTCGATGGAGACGTGTGGTGTTTGCTGTTGGCGGAAGTGAGGGAAATGGGGCATGAAGTGGTGAAGACGAAGGCGGAGTCAACTTCCTGGGATGCTGCTAGGTTGACTCGGTGGGGAGAAAAAGACGCGAGGATGGAAGTTGAGATGGTGGGGGCTGGTGGCGATGTGGTAGAGGCGGAGGTGATCGGGGGATTTACGGTGGCATAGACAGGCGCTGGTGGAGCAGGGAAAAATAAGCGTGAAAGGAAAATGAACAAGAAGACAGAAGCAGCCACATTCGATGAAGCAGGAGGGCACGAACGAAGAAAGGGAGCAGCTGGCAGGCGTGCTCTAGAACTATATTTTCCACAAATGTCTAAGTTGATGCCAATTGTTGCAACCCCATACCAGCCTACGAATTTCATCACTTTGGACTTCAATTTCTTCACAAATCTCTCTAATTTGATGACCAATTTTGCTGAGGAGGAAGCCCACACAATTTCCACAATTTCCCTTCACCAAGTAGCTCACTTTGGAGGCCAAAAATCCACTTGAAAATGGCCAACCGAATTTCCTTTCTTTTCCGAATCGTCCGAAGTTGATTTTCCGTAAAAATCTCGGGCTCGCCAAAAATTCTTCGGAGAATGAGTCAATGTTCTTAAAATAAATCATGACATGGCATAACTTTCAATTTCTGAAATTGGATTCAATTTTGTGGTTAATTTCAACCGGACGTGATTTTAACGTAACCTAATCTATCGGGTAGCTTTTAGGAGTTTTTTGACCCATGATCGATTATTTTCGAGCCACATTGTATATCTTCGACTCATTGATGACTCTTGGTTGTCGTGAAAATCTCGAAATTTCAAATATGGGCATAGGGTACATAAATGACAGAAAAATCGGTTATCATTCGATGAGAATTTTGCAATTAGGTGGAATCACCTATACTCTAATCACATGCCTCTGTCGAAACGACCTATCTCCGGTCTCTGATTGATTTTGACTGTGCTGTAAAAACCCTTGTAGATTAGCACGGTCGGACAGTCGATTTCTGGTCGAATTCTCAAGTTAATTGCGTTTATATTATTTAACGGCTTCACTTGATATATTAGTTATCTCGTGAGTGGCCAATTCAAAGAAAAATGCTATAGGCGCGTTGATGAAAAACGCATTTCCTTTCATTGAAAATATGGTTGAAAATCAAGATGTCGCACCAAGTGTCGGGGCCTTGGTCGCTGGAGCTGGGGTTACCATCGATGGGATTCGAACAAATTTCATTTCGAAAACAAGAACACGAATTCACCACGTACAAGGATACGATTATGAGGTTCTTTAAAAGTAAAATTGAATTTGATATAAACAGAATAGCGCGTCGCCTACTATTAAACTCGAACATAAATAGTACGGATTAATTTACCCAAAAATAAACGGTACAGATTAGATCAAGGAACACATATATGAACATCGTAGAGGTCTTCACACATGAGAGCTTTGACGCTGTGAGCGATGCCCGGGATTCGATTTCGTTGACGTCGGCGACCAAGACGATTGGCTTTGAGTCATCACCGACATCTACACCACTCGGGGAGTCAGAATTGAAAGGTTCGATCGGTTTGGCGGAATCGCCAAAGATAGAGACTAGGGCTTAAAAGTAGTAAATCATCCTTAAGATTATTGGCAAAAATCCTTAAGGTTGTTGGCAAAATTTTGGATAACATGAAAAGTAAGAATGGTTGCAAATCTATTAAAAAAGACAGAAAAAAAAAAGAGATCAAAGTATTCGAAGCGTACGGACATTATCCTTAAAGATAATTCCGCTGTTCGGAATACAAAACTCGGTCCAATAAGATTTAGCGGTTACTCTACCAAAATTCATTACTCCACACATAATAATAAATGAACATGAAAAACATCATATGCGTAAAGAAATTAAGAACATTCTTATTTTGATGTATACGTCACATTTTAATTATGTTCCAGGTAACAGATTTGTAGGTAAAAGAAAACGTTAGAAATTTGTTGCAAATTGATAGCAATTAACACCTCACGATATCATTACTAACTCGTCATAAAACATTACGAAACCATTATTGATTAATGGCCGATAAAATCCGTTATAAATCGATCACGGTTAAAAAAAAGAAACCCTTATAAAAAGGATATTTCAAAACTTAATGAAATATACAACTAGAGCATCTTTCGAAGTGCGAAAAATGGGCAGGCCAGTTGCAGTCACGATATGTCTGGTGCTGTCGTGTTTGGGTTTCAAGAACGCGAGCGGAGCGGTGTACACGGTCGGAGATCAGGGCGGTTGGACCACCAACATCGAAGGTTGGACGCAAGGCAAGAAGTTCATGCCCGGCGATGTGCTGAGTGAGTAAATTTTCCAGCTTCGTACTACACCTACCCTACTGCTGTCTGGATTGCGTTGTTGCATGTGCATGCGAAAAGCTCATCATCGCCATAACATCCATCGTCGTCGTTCATGGCGCGCAGTATTCAATTACAATCCCGCTCTGCACAACGTCGTCTCGGTGGATCTAGACAGCTACGACACCTGCACGCTCGGAGAGAATTACAAGATATATGAATCCGGGAACGATCACGTCATGTTGCCGAGGGGCAATAGCTTCTTCTTCAGCAGTAAGGATGGCGACTGCGATAACAAGATGAAGATTGAAGTCCATGCCTGGGGCACTTCTCACACGTGAGGAGGAGAATATACATGCCTGTCTGTCCAATGGGTCCGAGATTTACCGCATTTGTGCGAGCATGAAATAAGTTCCTTGTCCCGTGTACATGTTGTCTGTCCGACGGTCCAAGATTTACCGCGCTTCTGCGAGCGTGAAATAAGTTCCTTGTTCCATGTACATGGCTCGTGATCTATGAAAGCTCCAGTTCTCAAAACTGGGTTTTGACACGATTCACTCGAGATTATTGCTTACTACCCTGTCGACTACAATCATTTTGCACACTAAACAAGCTGCATCCGGATCACTTCCTGATGGCTTATGCTTTTACCAACACGACTGACCTAAAATATGTGAATGCGCATCATGAGATTTATTGGGGAGAACTCGAGTACAACAATTCACCACGTCCAAATGCAATCCAGGATCAATTTCTCCCCCGAAGCAAAATCAACTAAGAATTTCTTAACCCCCAGCAACAACCAGCAATGTACAGCCTCACAAAATGCAAATATAATGCCGAAATAATAAGTAGACAAAGCAAATAACGACACCAAGGATTTAACGTGGAAAACCCGATGCGGGAAAAACCACGGACCGCCCAAAAACATCCACTAATAACCAAGAATAGCAGGATACACAAAGTATTCTTCTCTAGTCACACACTAGAGTCTCAACATCAACATTACAATCATATTTTTCTCACCACATAGGTAGACAAACAAGTTTTGAGCAAGAAAACCTTAACCGCAACTGGAGAATTTGGAGACGGTTCTCGACAAACAAAAACCATCAACTCGTAGCCCTCGGTCTCACAAACAACATACTGAAATTTGAGCCGATTCCGACAATATTTGGCCTTCGAATCAAAGCCGCAAAGTTGCAGCCCTCTTCCTTCTTCTTCCTTCCTTGTGCAGTTTTTGTTTTCTTTTTCTCTCTCCTCTCTTCACTTTTCGACGGACACCCCACATATGACAACTTCCACTTCTTTTTGTTCTTTTCTTTTCTTTTTCCTTTTTTTTAAGTGCTGGCTGGGCCCCACATGAAGGTGGACCCAGCTAACAAATCTCCCCCTCTACCTCATGTGGGAAGATTCGTCATGCCCGCTTTTCTTCTACAAGCATCAAGCTTCATCACGGGCAAGGCTTTGGTCATCATGTCGGATTTATTGTTGTCGGTATGAACTTTCTCAAATAGGAAGAACTTCTCTTCTAGCTTTTCTCGGATCCAATGATACTTCACATCAACATACTTCGATCTTGAATGAAACACTGGATTCTTGCTAAGATGGATGGCACTCATGCTATCGCAATATAAAACAAACTTCTCTTGCTTCAAGCCCAACTCTTGTAGAAATTTTTGCATCCACAAAAGTTCTTTACCTCCTTCAGTAATAGCAATATACTCCGCTTCAGTTGTAGACAAAGCGGTACATTTTTGTAATCTCGATTGCCATGAAACAGCTCCCCCTGCAAAGATTATTAAAAAACCCGATGTGAATTTTCGGGAATCAACATCACCGGCATAGTCCGCATCCGAGAAGCCACTCAACTCAAGCTTTGCATTTTCATAGCACAAGCAAAGTGTAGAAGTGCCTCTAAGATATCTCAAAATCCATTTAACAGCGGTCCAATGCTCCTTACCTGGATTAGAGAGAAATCTACTCACAACACCAACTGCATGAGCAATATCCGGTCTTGTACAAACCATGGCGTACATCAAAATACCCATGGCCGATGCATAAGGAATTTTCATCATCTCAATCTTCTCTTTCTCACTTGAAGGACACTCATTACTACTCAACTTGAAATGGCCTGCAAGTGGAGTACTCACCGGTTTACATGTGCTCATGTTGAATCTTTCAAGCACCTTCTCAATATACTTCTCTTGAGATAACCACAGTTTCTTATTCTTCCTATCACGAGTAATTTTCATGCCTAAGATTTGCTTAGTCGGGCCTAGGTCTTTCATTGCAAAAGCTTTACTCAACTCATTTTTCAAGCTCTTGATTTTCTTGGCATCATGCCCAACAATCAACATATCATCTACATAAAGTAGGAGAATAAGAAAATCATTATCTGAAAATCTTTTCATAAAGACACAAGAATCGGAGTTTGTCTTACCGTATCCTTGTTCTTCCATGAATGACTCAAACTTCATATACCATTGCCTAGGCGCTTGCTTGAGACCATATAAGCTTTTCCTCAATCTACAAACAAGATACTCCTTGCTTTCAACTGCAAAACCCTCTGGTTGCTCCATATATATCTCCTCTTCTAGGTCTCCATGAAGAAAAGCCGTCTTTACATCAAGTTGTTCAATTTCTAAATTCAAACTGGCGGCCAACCCTAGAACAACTCGAATAGAAGACATCTTTACAACCGGTGAAAAAATCTCTTCAAAGTCTATACCCTTCTTTTGACGAAAGCCCTTCACAACAAGTCTAGCCTTGTATCGTGGTTATAAACTATTTTCTTCTGTCTTCAACTTATACACCCACTTATTTGTGAGCGCTCTCTTACCTTGAGGCAACCTCACCAATTCAAATGTGTGGTTCTCATGCAAGGATTTAAGCTCCTCTTGCATGGCTTCATGCCACTCATTCTTTCGTTCACATGATATAGCCTCTTCATAAGTTTCTGGCTCCCCTGCATCAGTGAGTAACACATACTCATGCGGTAAATATTTTTGAGAAGGCCTACGCTCTCTTTCAGATCTTCTAACTTGAGGTAGGATAGATTGCTCTTGCTCAGCTATTTCACCTGTATCAGCTGAAGAATCAACATTATGTGAGGACTCACCATCTTCATGACTTCCATGCACTTCTCCCCCATAATTTCTATCAACATTAGAAGGATTTGGGCTGAAACTAACTGAACGTTGAGCTGTATTCTTTGGTCTCTCCACCTTGTCAATGTCTTCAATAGTTTGATACTCACAAAATACCACATCTCGGCTTCTAATGACTTTCTTTACAATTGGATCCCATAACCTGTAGCGAAACTCTTCATGTCCATAACCTAAGAAAATACACTGTTTAGACTTATCATCAAGCTTGGATCTTTCATCTCTTGGAACATGCACAAAAGCCCGACAACCGAACACTTTTAGATGGCTGTAGGAAACATCTTTGCCACTCCAAACTCTTTGCGAAACATCCCCCTTAAGAGGAACCGATGGAGATAGATTTATCAAGTCCACTGCTGTTCTCATCGCTTCACCCCAAAATGGCTTAGGCAACTTCGCATGTGAAAGCATACACCGAATCCGATCATTAATTGTTCGGTTCATTCTCTCTGCCACTCCATTATGCTGTGATGTTTTTGGAACAGTCTTCTCAAGCTTGATACCATAATCCCTGCAATAGTGTTCAAATGGGCTTCTATATTCACCACCGTTGTCAGCCCGAACACATTTTAGCTTTTTCCCAGTTTCTCTTTCCACATTGACATGAAATTACTTGAAAGCCGCAAGTACCTGATCTTTAGATTTCAAAGCAATAGCCCACACTTTTCTAGAACAGTCATCAATAAATGTCACAAAGTATAATGCACCTCCAAGAGTTCTAGCATCCATGCAACAAACATCAGTGTGAACTAAATCAAGTTTATCTGATTTCCTGTGTGGAGAGGAACTATGAAATAAGAATCTATGTTGCTTACCAGTCAGACAATGAGTGCATTCCTTTAGATTTTTCTCCTTCAAAGGTAAAATGTTCTTTCTAGCAAGAGTTTCAAGTCCTTTCTTGCTAAGATGACCTAGCCTCATATGCCATAAATCAACTAAAGAATCCTCCACTGCATTTACCTCTTCTTTAATCAAGTCAGCTTGCATGGTGTAGAGAGAGCCTGTCTTCTTACCTTTTACCACTACCATGGAACCTTTAGTAAACTTCCATTTGCCATCAAAGAATGAATTACAATAACCATCATCATCCAAGGCACCCGTAGAGATCAAGTGAAGTCGAATATCCGGAACATGTCTCACATTTTTCAAAATCAAATTACATCCGACGTCAGTTTCCAAATAAACATCTCCCATGCCAATAACCTTGGAAACATCACTATTTCCCATCCTTATGCAACCAAAGTCGCCGCTGCGATAAGAAGCAAAGTAATCACGCCGTGAGGTGACATGAAAAGAAGCCGCGGAATCAACAACCCACATAGAGTCTTGGCATGTAAAATTCACATATCCGTCATCACATACAAACACAATATCGCCATCGGATGCAACCGCCGTTGTAGCTTATTTCTCTTCTTTCTTTTGATCTCCATTTCTATCATGGAATCTATCTCTCTTTGGCAACCAACACTTTTTTGCATAATGTCCCATTTTGCCGCAATTATAACACTTGACACTCCTCCTCGGTTTCGATTTCGACCTTCCTCTTGACTTGCCTCGGGTATCATTTCTTTGAAACCTTCTTGATTGACTTCTTCCCTTGTTTTCTATAACAAGAGCATCCGATGTAGAAGCATAATTCAAGCCTTTTCTTCTTGTTTCTTCATTGAACAAGCTTTCTTTAACCATGCTCATAGAAAGCACACCAAAAGGAGCTGAGTTATTTAATGCCACAACCAAAGTGTCCCAACTATCAGGAATAGTACCAAGTAATAAGCATGACTGCAATTCATCACCAAGATCAATCTCAAGATTTGTCAATTGATTTACAACATCTTGAAATTCACTCAAGCGTTCCGCCATGTTACTCCCCTCCTTGTATCTCAAATTCACAAGTCGCTTAACTAGAAGAGCTTTATTTTGTGGAGTTTTTCTCTCATAAAGATCTTATAATTTCTTCCACAAAGTATCTGCCCTCGTTTCTTGAGCAACATGATGAAATACACTATCATCAATCCATTGTCGGATAAACCCAACTGTTTTCCGATTCATTCTCTCCCATTCTTTATCTTCCTTATCTCCTTTGGCTTCATCACCCTCAATAGGATCAAATAAGTCTTTGCAATATAACACATCTTCGATCCGAGGCTTCTAAATAGAATAATTCGAGGCATTTAACTTAAACATGGTGCTGCTGGTTTTCCATTTAACACTAAAATTCAATCGTGCTCTGATGCCACTTATTGGGGAGAACTCGAGTACAACAATTCACCACGTCCAAATGTAATCCAGGATCAATTTCTCCCCCGAAGCAAAATCAACTAAGAATTTCTTAACCCCCAGCAACAACCAGCAATGTACAGCCTCACAAAATGCAAATATAACGCCGAAATAATAAGTAGACAAAGCAAATAACGACACCAAGGATTTAACGTGGAAAACCCGATGCGGGAAAAACCACGGACCGCCCAAAAACATCCACTAATCACCAAGAATAGCAGGATACATAAAGTATTCTTCTCTAGTCACACACTAGAGTCTCAACATCAACATTACAATCATATTTTTCTCACCACATAGGTAGACAAATAAGTTTTGAGCAAGAAAACCTTAACCGCAACTGGAGAATTTGGAGACGGTTCTCGACAAACAAAAACCATTAACTCGTAGCCCTCGGTCTCACAAACAACATTCTGAAATTTGAGCCGATTCCGACAATATTTGGCCTTCGAATCAAAGCCGCAAAGTTGCAGCCCTCTTCCTTCTTCTTCCTTCCTTGTGCAGTTTTTGTTTTCTTTTTCTCTCTTCTCTATTCACTTTTCGATGGACACCGACAACTTCCACTTCTTTTTGTTCTTTTCTTTTCTTTTTCCTTTTTTTTTTAAGTGCTGGCTGGGCCCCACATGAAGGTGGACCCAGCCAACAAGATTATCCACCGACATGGTTGAATGCCAGGAAAACCAAGGCCTCCACGCTAGATTCCTACGACCACGGAAGTAATGAACTGCATCCTAGTGTTTATTTTGGAGCCAGAAGCTGCCATAGCAACGCAAACATACTTGTCCCTGCATCATCAATTTGCATTTAGAGCATGTTAAGAAGAAAGATAAGCTGTCTTTCTCGAGGCCCGGCACTCTTTCAACTGTTTGACGGCCAAAAAATTCGATAGTTATCAGTGACAGCAAGTCCTCATTCAGGGACACAAGGCAAGTGGTAACCGGTTGTCCTAATTCACGGATTTTTTTGGTCATTGTAGTCAAGCTATGTTCTCAACGTTCATTCAGAATAACAAAGAGAGAAGCAAGTTCCTGCTTAATGTCGAAATAGAAAAAGAAACCCTTTGGGTTATAAAAGGAGCTCACAGCCATCAAATGCAAAACCCCACAGGGTCTGTATATTAATAATTGCATTTCAGAGCTTCCTAGTCGGAGAGCCTGTTCTGCAACCTGATTCAGATTTGCTTTTCCCAAGTTGGCTAGCGCTTGCACTTGAAACGGATGGAACTGCAGTGTCCAGAGCGACTTCCTGAATTATCAAATTCAACGAAAATGGTGAAATGGTGAACCAAAAGTCAAACCAATGTGAAGTTAATATTGATAAACGTTCCCCAAACAGGTTTAGGAAATAAAAGTAGAGGCACTCCTCTTACCTGAGAAATTGAACCAGTACATCCACCCTTGGATGGAATTGTTGCTTGTTCCTTTCAGGAGAGTGTGCCTCATTCGGCTGCATAGGGTTTTGCTGAGGTACATGGCTCCGCACCTGATGTTTTAAAAACAAGATGGTGGAAAAACAAAGAAAATGAGAGACAAAAAAGGAAAAAATCTGCTAGAGACATGCTGTGACGATCGAATGTATGTGAACTTGCCTGAGGTTTGAAGCGAATTGGCAGGGGGCAGTCCAAACAAACATGTCCCATTGCTTTACAACGAGTACATCGTTTATTCTCATTTTCATCCAGTTCTCCTCTCAATGCCTGTAAAATTCTCCTTATTTCAGCTCGCCTTGAATATTGCATCCATGGACAATTTGATGCCTGAATAGGCCAGAACCAAGAGGAAGCAAAGATAAAAAATGGGACTGACCGAAGCTACAACTAAGTTAGCAGGAAACGACTGAGAGTTACATATTCCAGGGCATTGTTGTGGTTGTTCTCCTATACCTTCAAGTAGATGGTGCTGATGATACTTGTGCATCAATAAGATGGGGTTAAAATTGATTCTGCAAATTCATTTGGGCACAACACCGTGTAGGACACTAATGTCCAAGTCTACAATTTATAAATGGTGACATATTGCACATCGAAGACACCTCTATTCACTTGTATATCCAGATGCATACACATAGCTTTGGTCATTCAAGAAATGAAACGGAAATCTATGTAATTATGCAAAGCAATTTAGTATGATGGGACATTGCAAATGTCGGATAAGAACAACACCATATCAGAAAAGGAAAAATTGGAAATGAACGTGGAAATCCGAAGTTGACTGATGCCATATGAAGGGCCCAACTTTGTGCAAACGACAGGACCAGTTAACCAAGGGAAAAATCAGTAGGTTTGTTATCAAAAACCTGGAATGGGTTTTGTGCTTTTGCAGCTGCAGAATTCAGTTTTGCTTCCTCTTCCTCGTCATATTCATCTTCTTCATCTTCATCTTCATCATCTTCTTCATCTTCCTCATCTTCATCATCTTCTTCTTCATCATCATCATCATCTTCTTCTTCATCATCATCATCATCATCATCATCATCATCATCATCATCATCATCATCTCCTCCTCCTCCTCCTCCTTCTTCTTCATCTCCTTCCTGTTCTTTGTCGTGAAAGAATTCTCCTCCTGTTTCCGGATTAGGGTAATGCTGATAAAATCAACAAAAGAGATTTGTTACTTTAGATTGATTGAAGCATGAGTATGCATCCTGACATTTCCTCTGATTCTTGCAATTGATAAAATGCTTTCATACGGAAATGTAAGAGCAGTAATTATCTATTAACAATGGCCATAGCATGCAAGAATGTTTGCAAATCACAAACTTACAATTATTTGAGAAATATTAGAGTAGGATACTTTCCTTTAAGGAAGTTCATAATTGGGAAAGAGAATTTTCCCACCAGTGAGGCTTTCACTTGAGGATATAATGTTCCTTTAATATTATATTATCACGTCGCATATCAAAAGTTACTGAAGAATATCAGTTGATGCATTACATCCGAACATTATATGCCAATCAAGGAAAATAAGATTCACGGCAAATTACATAAATAGAGGGCAACATCAAAACGCATGTGTATGCATAATGTCAATCCCACAAGAAGACAGTTTACACATGTTATATGTGTTTGCAAATGTTATACATAGTGGGTTACTTGGAAAGATTAAGGATGCTGTTCCCCCAGCCTCATCGCTTTATTTCATGTAACGGTGGACTGTTGGGAGGGGCATTGAAGTTTTGATTGTCTTGTTAAGTTAAACAACATGCGTCATCTAGCCCTCTGTAATGAATGTATTATCAGAAAACACATTCTCCCATCGAACTAACCTATCTCAGATATCTATTCACATCGAACAACACAAAAGTTAGTTGTTTCCTCACGTCTTGCTTTGCGACATAGGCACAATGCTCAATCTGCCCAACATTGATCAAGTTTTCTGTTTTAGCATTCTGTCTTAATTCATAAAATCAGAGTTTTTTTATCTAGTGATGCATTGCATGGGAAAAATTGCTTTTTGTGGAAGAAAACTTCTCATCAAGGCTCATTTCCTTGAGACAGCACAGATGCATTTCAACAAAAAAGATGTTAATTTTCTCAAGGATATTGTAAAAGATGATTCATGAAAATTACAGATAAGTTTCATGAATGCCATGCAGCTGATAACCATGGCAATTTCAGATGACAAAATCAAAACATGATCTAACAGAATTTTAAATAGACAGATTGGAAAGCACTAATTTAATGAGTATGCAACCTTTGCAAAATTTTCTTAAGGGTATTGGCTAATAAACGAGCTTACTTAGGTCAGTAGTTCATTTGAAGTTTGCGTTCTAGCATTTTCAGCAGCAAAATTAGCATTGTACTTTTTTATTGTAGGCACAAACTATTTTTAAGAGGATAAGGCTTGCAAGGGTAAATAATAATTTAAAGGGCATTTGACATGGAGTAATCAAATTTGCTACATCCAAAGCTTGTTCTTCCCTTCTTCGTTGAAGAGCGCTGGTATGCTTGCCCTATAATCTATATGAACACTAATGGAGTACTAAGCTTGATTGAAGAAGTAGAGGAGATATTCTTTTCAAAGAAGTGTCTCAGCTAAATATTCAAACTTTTACTTTCTAGTCCGAGGGATTTGCTGCATCTCTACAGCTCTCAGATGCTGATAGCGATCTTACTCCACCTGAGATGGCTAATGTAAGTGATTTGTCCGACTTTTCTGAAGGTTCAGATGATAGTAGCTCTTCACAGGTATAATGTCGAAAAGGATCGTTGCATATCAAAAGCTATTGGTTTGTCATAGGGCTTACTTCATTTCCTTCCAGGTTTCCTGTTCCTATCAGCCTCATTATAAGTTCAATAGCTTTTACCATAATTATGATGTTTTAGCTTTCAATATTTCTTATCATTAACAGTATGCCCAATTCTGGATTCTCAGATAAACAATTGAAGGCATTCATTTGAAATAATTGTTACTGCCAGCTAGCTTTAGATTATAATTTTTTCCCTCCAGCAGGCAATGTTTGCCGATTGTTCTCATTAGCCCCAAATTTAGCATGTATAAATGAAACTTAAAACTTCAGTACGTTTTCACAATTTTTCATTTTAAAGCATCAGCACTCCCATAAGCTAGATTCTTAGCAAATAAGGAGATTTCAGTGGCTAAAATTCTGAACTTGCTCTTCAACATTCTAGTAGTCTAGAACTATAATTAAAAAGCAGATTCCAGTTAAGCTAAGTAAGGTCCATACTCAGCTTAACTAGTTCAAATAGTTTAAGGTGTCGGACTAGGAAGAAGTCAGAAACCGCTTAGCCTCATGCGGCAATCAGGCATGATATTAGCAGCCACTCCGTGAGTTTGCTGCTTAAGAAGCAAGCAAATGTGACAACTTGAAATTGCACGAGTACAGAGAACAGAATGCTGTGTGGCGGGGGTCAGAACTCACAGATATCCTGAATGCTCATTCTATCGACCATTGAAAAGGTTCCCAACCCATATAACCCATGCATGGTTGCATTAATCATTTAATGCCGCAACCATAGCCGCTTCACCAACAAGAGCAAACTTTCCTTTTTCGCTATAAACTTTAATGGCATTAAACCATAGATCGGATGAAAAAAGTTACTAATGTTTTGTTTACATAGGAAATAAGTAGTTTTGACTGTTAATTTTCTCAGATAAAATGAATCACTTGATCGAAGATAGAACATGTGTGCGTCACGGTTGCTACACGTTCTACTTTCCATTTCAACCATTTCTCTGCTTCGCGAATTTCATGCTTTATTCCATAAAAAGCAGAGAGCACGTGCTTTGTATCTCACATGCTAGCAATCAAACACGAGCCATTTTGTCCGCTCCAGCAGAACAAAAACCTTCCCACGCAACCATGGCATCGTACCATAAAAAGAAGTCGAACAAAAGCCTAAGACAGTGCGAGACCGCATATACATGTGCGAGACAGATACAGAAAAGGGAAATCTCCTGACCCAGGAATTTTCAAGACCTTAAAAGTTCTTTGAGCCTAGCAGGAAAACAAAACACTTGACCTGTCAAATGGTTTTGCTTGATGAACATACCGAAAGCTTGAAACGCAAGTGATCATGAATAAGGCGAAATTTCAAAACTAGATGTAGCACACAGGTACAAGTGTGGACAGTAGTCTGAATTACACACATGTGAGATAAAAATAGATAAATGAAAGTAATGACCGACAAAACAAGTGACAAAGAAGAAAGGAAGGAAGAAAGATAAAAAGGCACAGTTTGACCTCAGTACCTACATCCACTGAAGAAAGAGAGTCCAATGTTGACGATGATGATGAATTCCCCTGAGCATCGGCCATTTTCACCCCTTCCGAGAGCAACCCATAAACGATTCTTTTCTTCTTTTCTTTGCGCTGCTTGTATTCGTACTGAAGCAGAGTCGGTCTAGCCTCGTACATGGTATCAAAGAGCAACGTAACGTTCGATTACGATATGAACGAGGGACGGGATTTGAGAGTGCAATGGGGTCGTGAAAACACGTGGAGTGGAGTGCCCATTTTCAGTGAGTGCATGAAGAGAACCGTCATTTGACGATTATTAATTACTTGTTGATTTCCTTGTGAGGCCAAACGCAACAATGCCTGCTAAGCTGTGAAGTAAACCCAGATTTGATGACGCCTAATTTTGTAGTCTAGTGTTTTGAGCTGCAACGTTTCTTCTGTTACTACTCGTTTCGACTCTTTCTGCATCTGGGCTTTGCTCATGAACAGAGAGAGAGAGAGTGGCGTTACAGTGTCAAGCTGGTTTTATGAGCTCTGGAACGTAAGAGAGACAGAGGAAGACTCTGTATCTATAAATATTGAGGAACGTCAATTCACGCGAAATCTGCAGAAAGGAGGACTCTGTTTTTGTTGGAAGATATGCAGAAGATCTTCGGATACTAATTGATCCGATCTTGATTTTATAGAATCAATCTAAAAGTTAGATTGATTTAGATTGATATGTATGATATTACATTGCCTTTTGAGTATACACCTTGTAGTATAATTATTCAAATGATGTACATTGACGATAGACTGAATATACACAAAAAGAGAAATTCTCCCCAAATCTATTCTTTGGTCTTTTTCTTCCTCGTCCATGCCTTGCTTCGTCCCTTGCTTCGACTTCTGACATGGTATCAGAGCTACAGCTCTAAGCTCCAACTTCCACACCAGATTGCTTTCGTTTGAACCTGCAAGACAGATTTATGTCTTGTTATGAGAGAATCGATTATTGTAAGAAGGGAAGAGAAGCGGAGAGACCATTTGCTCCCAAATGTGCTGTCAAGGTAGATTTTCAGAAAGCATACGATACGGTAGACTGGGACTTCCTGGAGCTGGTTTTGCGTGCTTTTCGGTTCCCAGACCATCTTATTCGTCTTATCATGATTTGTGTGCGCACACCTATGTTTTCTATCTCCTTGAATGGGGAGCTCCATGGATTCTTCCCGAGTAGCCAAGGCCTTCGACAGGGTGACCCTATGTCTCCTTATCTTTTCACCTTGGTTATGGAAGTCTTCTCAGGGATCCTCACTTCTCGTGCGGAGCAGCCGGGTTTCAAATTCTCTTGGAGGTGTAAGGCCTCTAGATTATCACACCTTTTCTTTGCAGATGATGTCTTTCTCTTTTGCCGTGTGGATATGGCCTCCACCTTGCTCCTCAAGGATGGCCTGGACACATTCGCCGCTTGGAGTGGATTGAAGCCGAACAATAGCAAAAGTGAGGTATTTCTTGCAGGGGGCTCGGATGACTTGAAGTGTCAGATCAAGGACACCTTTGGATTTATGGAAGGGAAGCTGCTGGTGCGTTACCTAGGAGCTCTAATTATCTCCTCAAGGCTTGGCAAGGCGGACTGTGTATCCTTAGTGGATCGTATCACAGCGAGAGTGCAATCCTAGACTCATCGCTTTCTATCCTTTGCTAGGAGAGTTCAGCTTATAAGGTCAGTGCTCCATGCTATTCAAGCTTATTGGGCCAGTGTCTTTGTTATTCCTATGGCGGTTCTTGACCGTATTGAGCAGATCCTTAAACAATTCCTTTGGAAGGGTCCTGCCCTTGGAAAGGGAGGAGCTAAAGTGTCCTGGGAGGATGTATGCCTCCCAAGGGAGGAAGGAGGTCTTGGAATTCGCAGTCTTCGAGAGTGCAACAAGGCTGCAATGCTTAAACACATCTGGATCCTCTTCATGGATAAGGAGTCCTTATGGTGCAAGTGGATACACTCTAACTTTCTAAAAAGAGGGATGAATTTTTGGGTGGTAAAGGCTCCGACACGTTGCTCGTGGGCATGGAAGAAAATCCTCCAACTTAGATCTGAATTTCGACTAAAATTCTGCTGGAGGATTGGAGATGGGCGAAGGGTTTCCCTTTGGTTTGACCATTGGCATCAAAGAGGTCCACTGGAGTTTATTTGTTCAGAGCAAACTATATTGGATTCGGGGCTTCCTAGGTGTGCAACTGTTGCAGACCTATTCTCTTCTGCAGGTCAAGTCTTCAGGACTGTATTAGATTCTTGGAGCCAGCCCCTTCAGCTCCTTTCCGACGGCCCGGATAGATTTATTTGGAGTGACAATCCGTCTGGTCTCTTTTCAGTCGCCTCAGCTTGGCATATTTTCAGGAGAAGGAAAGCAAGGGTGGATTGGTCTTCCTTTATTTGGAATAAGGCCATCACTTCGAGATACCAATTCAATCTTTGGCTGATCATAAAGAATCGTCTCCCTACTCAAGCCTTCCTTATGTCTTATGGGAGAATTGGGAGAGAAGTTTGTGCCTTTTGCAAGCTCACGCCAGACTCTATTGACCACCTCTTCTTTGGTTTCTGCATCACAGCTACTATGGCTTACTTTTGGGCTTTCAGGAGTAACCTCCCATGGAGGAACAGGACGTGGGTGGAAAATCTGCAGTGGGCTATGAAATTCCTCTCAGGTAAAGACTTCTATCATTCCTTTGGTCGATTCTCTTTCGGTGCTCTTTGCCATCTCATTTGGAAGTATAGAAATGACATTCTCTTCAGAGAGCATCCGGTCGTAGTTGCGGCTGTCAAGAAGCATCTCATTAAAGTTGTCAAGGATAAAGCCTTAACTTTCAAGAATGTGGAAGATTGCCCGAGAAATAGGAGGTTACAACGGACCTGGGGCCTTGACCCTACTATTTTCGATTCTCCTATGCCGATCGGCTAGACCTTCTTGATCCAGCATGGCGGGTACCTTCTCCTGCTCTCGCCGCTTCTCCTGGATAGCCTGCACTTTTGATGGGGCTTATCTGGATTCGTCGGTGCCTTGCCTTCTTGGCGTCTTTTGGTTTTGTTGTAGTATGGTGTCTGGCCCTGTGTGGCCCTTCGTGTGGTTTTCTTTTTCATTTTGTTGGTTGTTCTGGCCCTGCGTGGCCGTCTCTCTTGGCTTGCTTGTTTGGCCCTGCTTGCTTTGACCGCTTTGCGGTGCGCTTTTGTGTTCGGTGCCCTTCCACTCGATTAGACGTTGTGTTTTCTTGAGTGCAAGTTTTGTGGTGCCTGATCTTGTAAATTAGTTGGTTATAGCTCAATATATTATTACCCTTTACCAAAAAAAAGAAAAAGAAGCGGAGAGGATTTACTTACCATGAATCCAGAAAACCTATCCATGGTACGTCGAGCTGAACACTGCTCTATCCAATGGGTACCCTATCCATGGTACGTCGGGCAAGGCTCGAATCCATCATTGCCGAGGGTAATGAATTACCAGAGCAGTGTTCAGCTCGATGGGAATCTACCAGCCGCAAGCGGGGCAAACTCAGCCACCGAGATAGAACCGAGAAGCGGGTCTGGAGAAGCGGGATCGGGAACAAACCTTCACCCATGTCTCTTCAATGCGGGGCATGGATCTAGATTCGATGGGTCGGGTACAGGGACGAATCCCTACCTGAACCCAAATTTTCCATCCGGTTTCTTTCCATATCCGATTGCGGCTATCACCGGCCGACCAGAACCAGGGGACCCTTTGCATGTGTCTACCACCGACGGTCCAAAAGTACGACTCATCAGTCTGCAATTGACCGGGCCGAAAAATTACAGCAAGTGGTCACAAGATTTCCGAATGGCTCTTGCAACAAAGGATAAGGACGGTTTCCTCGATGGAAACGTGCCGATCCCGTCGGATGAAAGGCTGGCAAGGCACTGGAGAAAGTGCAACCGCCTGATCCGCACCTGGATCGACAACTATGTCTCCCCAGACGTCGCAGTAGGCCTCCCACCGACGGAAGATTCGAAAACCATGTGGGACAACATCAAAGAGATGTACGGAAAGTTAGATCGAGCAAAAAAATTTTGTCTCACACAGGAACTCACAGATCTCAAACAAGGAAACATGTCAATCACGGCGGTGTACAACAAACTCTCATCGCTCTAGAACGAGCTCGAGGCCATAGAGGAAAAGCTTGAGGGACCCCCAGAAACACTCAGGCAGTACAGATCGATGAAGGACAGGGAGAAATCCACTCGATTTCTCTTGATTTTGAATGAATCTTACCTAACATTTAGATCGCAGATTCTAGTGATAGATCCCGTGCCGCCCCTCGGCCGAATCTTCCAACTGGCCGTCCAAGAGGAGAGCCAACGACTCACAGCTCCGGAGTAGACACGAGGAGGTGACGCCGTAGCCCTTGCCCTCCGTGGAGAACGCCGTGGGAGAGAATTGGGGGCGAAAACCCTAGCTCGGGAGAATCGCGAGGGGCTAGGGTTCGAAATGGCTGAACGAACCCTTAAAAGGGATGGAAGCTACGGCCAAGATCTGATCAGGCGATCCGACGGCACAGATCTCTCGAGGAGATCTGACGGCTCCGATTTTTCCCGAAGATCTGACGGTCCGCAAAGAGCTTATCTATTCACTGGATCGGACGGTGGAGATAATTCGGCAATCAAGGCATCCGACGGCCAGATTTTTTCCATAAGAAATTTCGGCCAAAATTCAAAAGGGAAAGGTAAATTGTACTGTGAACACTGCAAACGTCCGCATCATACCATAGATAATTGCTGGAAATTACATGGAAAATCAAGAGAAAAAGGAAAAAGGAAAGAATACTCTGCAGCTTACCAGGTGACTGGACCTACTGGGATAAGTAGTGACTGACCCATTACTTATGGGCAATATCAGCAATTGATGTAGGCATTGTAGAAAGTAGACATTGGAAATAAAGGGGGAAGCTTCTCAGGTATATCTCACTGCCTGATAAACTCAATTTCAAAAAGGGCATGGATAATTGATTCGGGAGCAAGTGATTATATCATTTGTGATGTGAGTTTTTTTCAAAAAGGAATAGGAAATTGGAGACACCTATTTCTCGTAGAACTTCTAAATTGAAATATTACTCATGTCACATTGACAGGGACTGTTCAATTAAGCCCCCAAGTTGTCCTACAAAATGTCATTTATGTCCCACAATTCCAGTTCAACCTCATTTCCATGTCCAAAGTCTGCAAAGAAAACTTTTGTCAAATACTCTTTGATGCTGACACATGTCTTTTTCAGGCCCTTACGATTGGGAAACTGATGGGCTTGGGTAATATTTCTAAAAGTTTATATTTCTGGACTAGCATTTCAAGTCATCATGATCCAATTCCTTTCAATAAAATGTCATTGTGTAATATCATTGCCAATGATAAAAATTTTCTTTTGCATTCACGAATGGGACATAGTGCCTTCTTTCCATACCCTAACTGCCATGTTTGCCCTCTAGCAAAACAGTCTCGTGCAACTTTCCCTTCCAATGCAAAACGTTCCAATAATGTCCTTTCCTTAATTCATGTGGATATTTGGGGGCCATATCACACAGCACATCGTGATGGTTCACGATATTTTCTCACTATCGTTGATGATCACTCTCAAGCCACATGGGTATTCTTGATGCAATCAAAAGCACAAGTTCCATCTCATTTGAAGACATTCATTATCCTGACTAAAAATCAGTTTGGGAAATCAATCTAGCGAATACGGACTGACAATGGGAAGGAGTTTTTTAGTCATGAATGCAGATCACTCTTCCTAGTTCATGGTATTCTATATGAAAGTTCTTGTGTTTATACTCCACAATAGAATGGAGTAGTGGAACGTAAGCATCGTCACTTGCTGGAAGTCGCATGCGCCTTAAAGTTTCAGGGATCCATACTAGCAACATATTGGGGAGATTGTGTCCTTACTGCAGCCTACCTCATTAACCGTATGCCTACTCGGATATTAGCTGTAAGTCACCTTTTGAGTTACTTTATGGAAAAAAACCAGCAGTAGACCATCTACGAGTTTTCGGTTGTTTATGTTATGCTACAACTATGGGACCTCGAGATAAAATGGGTCCACGTGCAACGAAAGGTATCTTTATGGGTTACCCTAACCTACAGAAGGGGTATTACGTTTTGGATCCATCAACAGGATAATTTTTCGTGAGCAGGGACGTCATATTTCATGAAACTGTCTTCCCATTCCAGGATACTATAGGGGATTTGAATATCTCAAATAGCTCACATCAATCCAATTGAAGATAATCTATCTCCTGAATATTTTCTCGCTGCATCACTGGGGCAAGTCATCCCACCATCATTTGATCAATCACCATAGATAGAGACATTGGAAAGCATACCCACTACTCCATCCAATGTTGAGAATGATTATGCTAATCACGCAGAAAACAATGCTGCAGAAATATCTCCTCCTCCACCACCAACGGACCATCCACGACGTTCGAAGAGAGCCACGAGACCACCAACGTGGACTAAAGATTATGTCTGTGCCTCACTTAATGGACTAGGTATCAACTATCCGACATCTTCTTATGTTTCCTTTGAAAGACTTTCGTCGGAACATAAATGTTGCATTAGTCGTATATCCGATGAAAAAGAACCGTCTAGTTATGATGAGGCATCCAAAGACCCACGGTGGCAAAAGGCGATGGCAGCAGAATTATAGGCGTTGGTCGATAATCAAACATGGGAGATAGTTAATCTTCCTAGGGATATGAAGTCCATAGGATGCAAGTGGGTCTACAAAATAAAATATAGAGCTGATGGATCCATTGAACGATACAAAGCTCGATTGGTGGCGGAAGGGTATACACAACGAGAAGGTTTCAACTATAACGAAACTTTTTCTCCAGTTGCCAGAGATGTCACTATTCGATCATTCTTATCCGTTGCAGCAATCCATGATTGGACGTTACACCAAATGGACGTTCATAACGCCATTCTTCATGGTGATCTGGATGAAGAAATTTACATGGACATTCCTCAGGGCCTACGGAGACAGGGGGAGGATAAAGCATGTCGTCTCCATAAATCCCTTTATGGGCTGAAACAGGCTTCCAGACAATGGTATGCTAAATTTGCCAATGCTCTCACTAGTGCAAACTTCAAACAATCAAAGTATGATTATGCCTTGTTTACATGGACCAAAGGTACGTCATCTATCTACTTGATGATTTATGTAGATGACATCTTATCATGGGAAACGATGGAGCTGCAGTAGAGGGTCTTAAAAAATATTTGCATGCCACTTTTCATATAAAGGATCTGGGAGCACCAAAATATTTTCTTGGGATTGAGATCACGCGATCTCACCAAGAAATTTCTCTCAGTCAGAGGAAGTTTGTATTGGAGATTATATCAGAGGCCGGTTTATTAGGGTGCAAGCCAGCTGTCATTCCAATTGAACATAACGTCAGGTTAACTACAACAGATCATGCTGGGGGAACTTTTCAGGATGATCCTATACTACATGATCCGACGAGTTACCAGAAGCTCATTGGAAAGCTTATATAATTGACTATGACCAGGCCTGATATATCATATGCGATGCAGAATCTGAGTCAATTCATGCACAAACCGAAAGAATCTCACATGAATGCTGCTCTGAAGGTGGTCGAGTATTTGAAGGGATGTCCAGGGCTCGGAATACTTTTATCCAGAAAATGCAACATGGAAATGACAACATATTGCGATGCGGACTATGTGACGTGTCCTATGAGTCGAAGATCCATAACTGGCTCCTGTGTTAAGCTTGGAGATTCTCTTCTCTCCTGGAAAACCAAGAAGCAAGCAACAATTTCTCTATCGTCAGCTGAGGCAGAGTATCGGGCCATGGCAAAAACCGCATGTGAAGTTGTGTGGATATGAGGTTTGCTCAATGACCTTGGAGTACAATCGAAAGGTCCGACAAAGTTATACTGCGACAACGAATCGGCCTTGAAGCTTGCAGCGAATCCTGTAATGCACGAGAAAACCAAGCACATAGAAGTGGATTGTCATTTCACTCGGGAGAAGATTCAAGAAGGAACAATTGAGACAAGAAGGATTGGAACTGCTGAACAGCCTGCAGATGTGTTTACCAAAGCGTTGTGTCAAAGACAGCATGCATATCTATTAAGCAAGCTAGGTGTCTTGGACATTTACAAGCCACCAGCTTAAAGGGGAGTGTTGGAAAATATGCAGAAGATCTTCGGATACTAATTGATCCGATCTTGATTTTATAGTATCAATCTAAAAGTTAGATTAATTTAGATTGATATGTATGATATTACATTGCCTTTTTTTTTTTTTAGTATACACCTTCTAGTATAATTATTCAAATGATGTACATTGACGATAGGCTGAATATACAAAAAAAGAGAAATTCTCCCCAAATCTGTTCTTTGGTCTTTTTCTTTCTCGTCTATGCCTTGCTTCGTCCCTTGCTTCGACTTCTGACAGTTTTCACCTCCTTCCTCAATCTGCTTCGCTTTCCAGTTCCAACCCATCAAACTCAACTAAAATCAGCGGCGCTCCTTTCGATGTACAGCGTGATTCATGTCAGTTCAGACAGTGCCCAAGTAGTCAAATTTGGAATAGATCCCCGACTAAACATCAAATGTCTGACAACCGTTTGGCCCAGATTTCTTTCCATTTCCAGCGTGCTCATTCTTGGCTAGTACAAATCTGTACGTTGTTTGTAAAAGCTTTAGCGCTTCCAGCGCAACATTGAACTCCGCTCTAACTTCTTGCCACGTCAAATTCACGTTGTTTATATCGTTTTTAATATTATGGGCGTTCGCTCCATATTGAGTTTGAATGTTCGATCTAAACTCAAAAAATTTTAAGAAAAAAACAAAGAAATACGCGAAACGCCAGGCAACAATTCTAAGCTCCCAAATAGGCTTATATCAAATGGTCAAAAAGAAAGTGAGAGGTTGTTAAAGAAGTTCTTAAAGAAAGAAGCTGTGTTGATATGGCATAAGTATTCCGACGCCATCAATCGTAGTCACATGCTCTAATCTTATTAGAATTTGATCTTGAGAGTGCCCAAAAAAGGAAAACAACCGTGTATCATCCTAATCATTTTTTTAGGTGAAGAAATTCTAAAACCGACATACTCGACTAAAACGATGTGTCATAAGGTATTGAATGCCGGGAAAGGTATGTCAAAATCAGGTTTTGAATGAACGAACCTTTTGTTTTTTTTAATACTCGTTTCTTTTCCTTTTTCAATAATCAGAATGATAAAGTTGTATATTATACTCATCATCCTGCCTTTAATTTGGTTTATCAATTGGACCTACCCTTCAGTCCCTTACGCATAGTACTCGGTGATGCGAGGAAACACTACAACAAGAAAGAGATAAAGAGAACAATCAATCACAAGTATTTAAGGCTCTTAAAGTATGTTCAACTCAAATTGATCGCAAAGTAATGTATCGGATGAGTAATAGATAATGTCTCCTTCATTCAAATGTTCCAGTAGAAATTACTGGAGGAATGGTGGAAATTTCAGCTATTTAATACCAAATTCTTAGGTCAACAATGTCTAATCAGATCATTGATCCATTGGTACGTGCATTAATAGGTAGCATGATATTGGATAAGGAGTAATTTTTAGGGTTATAAATTGCAGATTTGGAGGCTACAGCTGGGGCGTTCCCCCACATCATCCAGATGTTTCCGTTTGTCTTGAGTTCACTGATTTGAATAGAGAAGAAATCTTACCTGCATACTGGGTAGAAGCAGATCATTCCATGCATACATATTTTCATTTTATTCGCCCGTATGAAGAACGGGCTACGCAGAACACAAGCAGGAGGAATAGGATCATTACAGGTCATTATCATACACGTCGACGTTGGATGGCTAACGAACACTGACGAAGCCTAGGAGAAGGACACCCCATCACAGCACAGTGCTTGTCCCGCCAGCTTTTTTAGTTACACACATAATCATGATAATTAACCAACTGCACAGTGCACACCAGATCGAACAATACACGTGGTCTCATCTATATATACTAGAGACCTTCTTCATGCATCACCACCCGCAACGGAACATCCTGATGATCAAGGAGCGGGCTGGGAAGGTGGAGAGAAAGGGAGGGGAGGGGAAGTGGAGGAAGGTGGAGTCGGTGGAAAAGGGAAGAAGGGAGCCAAGGGCGGTGTTGGGAATGTCGGGAATGGCTGGATGTTGAACGAGGGAGTAGCCAGCAGTTTACGAGCCGCTCCTGCCGGGCATATTTGTGCTGACACCAGCAAAGAAGCGCACACGAGGATCACCATGTATTTGGAATAGTGTGATGGTGCCATGACCGCCATTGTTTGCCAATTGGGACTATCCTGGGCTGCTATTCGAAAGAAGAGGAAGGAAGGCTTCTTATAGCAAAACAAGAACATGCGATTCATCAGGTTGGCCATGGTGGAAATGAATGGCCTCCGGGTTTGGTAAGGGCCTGGCAACCTTTTGCTCTCTAATAAATAGAACCAAGCCAGCACAGCACAGTACGGGAGAGTGCGGTTAGCTTTCAAGTAACCCCACAGTTTCATAATACCATAAAGCCTGTCGGTTTGATCTAACTAGGAGTACGTACAGAATATGATATATGTGGACTACAGATGGTTTACATAAGTAGAACAAAGGCTGAGATGGTAGTTGGTCCTTGCGTATTTGCTTTAATTTGATGGCCATTGCGTCTGCGAGGCAGTTGAAAATTTCAGGGCCAATTAAAGAGGACAAACATTCCATGAGAGCCCTTTCATGTTGGCCAACATTTACTAGAAATACTCCTTCATTGTAAAGTGCGTGTGTACATGAATAAAAGAAAAGAAGATAAGTGATTTGAAAGTTCTAAAACTCATCGGGACGGTGCAATAGAGTTTTAAAACTCACAAAAATTACATTCAAATCTTATAACCTGTCAAAATGGTACAATATGAGTTGTTCCATAAACTCCATTTGACTTGATTATTGAAAAAATGCCGACATTTTCTTTCTCTATATGTGGCAGTGAAGTAGCTAAAACGATATTATTTTGGTCCAAATTTGATTTATACAAATAAAATTTTACTTAAATTAAAATATAAGGTCATTTGTTTTATATATTCGTAAAGGTGATCAACTCTCTTGTTGTTGTCCCACCATCATCGAGTCATTGGGTCCCTACCAATGGTTGATGACTCTCATTGACCACAGGGGAGGACCCTCGCCGGCCATCTTTGCCCCTCCTCCTCCCGGCGTGTCAACCATTGCCCCCAATGACCGATGAGGGTTGGGACTCTCACTAGGTTTGGGTAAGGGGTAACCTCACCTATGGTTGGCAAGGGTGGTCTCACCTAAGGCAAGGGTCACCTCGCCCAGTTCTCTTTGGGCATCACTGGTGGTCAACCATTAATGAAGAAGAAAGAAAAAACAAGAAAAAGGAAAAAAGAAATAAAAAAACGTTAAAGAATTGAAATGCTTTTAACCAATCGAAAAGTAAAGCTCTTCTTTAAAATTAACATAGCCATTTCAAGTCTTTATTTGAAATAAAATTTACTTTTGACTCTTATTTGAGAAAATATTAACGTCATTTTTAGGATAGTATAAAAATAACCAAAGTGCACCATAAGTCCTAAAATTTGTTATGATAGTGTAATTGAGTATTAAAACTTACAATCATCTTAAAACTTGTCAAATTGGTATAATATGAGTTCTTCCGTTAATTTCATCTAACTTGACTAACAGAAAATACTAACATTATTTTTTTTATCATTATTTTCTCTATATGTGGTGATGATGTGTCTAAAACAACGTTGTTTTAGTCCAAGTTTAATTTTTAAGACAATTTTTATTTAAACTAAATTACTATATATGTGGTATATTAATTTATAATGAAAGGTGATCAATTGTCATTGCTGTCGCTCTACCATCGTCAGGTCACTTGGCCTTAGCCAATGGTTGGTGACCCTCACCGACAGTAGGTGACAACCCCCTAGTGCCAGCCCTAGGCTAGCCAACCCTCATCTAGCTTTTGAGGGTGGCCTATCTTGGCCAGCTAGCATAGCATTACCCAAGGCAAGGGTTGCATTGCCCTGCCCTCTTCGAGCATTGCTGGTGGTCGGCCATCACTTGAGATTGGTCACTAATCGGCCACTAGCGAAGAAGAAAGAAAAAGGTAAAAATTCAAGAAAAAAGGTAAATGATTAAAATGTTTTTGATCGCTCAGAAAGTCAAGCTCTTTTTTGAAATTAACATAATCATTTTATGCCCTTATTTGGAAAAAAAATCTACTTTAGACTTTTATTTAAGAAAATAATGACACTTTGGGACTTTGTTTGGAATTATCCGAAAGAAGAACCAACAAGTTCGCATTTCGTTGACGAGGACGTGAAGCTTCTCATGGTGCCGAGCTACGGAGCGAGAGTTTTACGGGTGGGCTGGGCCGGGCCTATATGGAACGACGAGACAACAGAAAGGAACCCAATGGGCCTTTTTTCAGGTGATGAGTTTCACTGTCCTATCCTCTGTCGTCAAATTCGGTTAAGACAATGGAAAGCCGGCAGCAATGGCAGCAAACCGACGGACATGCTGTGCACCACCGCACTGTCCTGCTGTCCGAGGCCGAGCGCTCGTCCTCCGCTTGCGAAATCCCCTCTCCTTCATCGCCCGGCTCTTCCCCTCTCTTCTCCATCCAGCTCTCCCCCCGGGTAACCCCTCCAATTCCTTTGCTTTACTCTCTCGCTCCCTCGCTTTCCCAAGTTCTCATTGAGGAGTACCAGTAAGAATTCTACTTTAATTCCGTCCGAGTGGCATTGCGTCGTCTCATCTGAATCCTTGTCTCTGCTTTAGGAGGCGCAACTCGTGGGGTTGGACGTGGACTTGGAGATGGGTCTCTCGATTTCTTTCCCTCTACTTGTCCCTCCTCACATCTGTTTCTGTTTCACAGGCCCAGGAGTCTCCTCCATCTCCTTCCTTCGCTCACGCCTGTGAGGATATCGACACTTACTATGCCCCGCTCGGGACTTCGAGAGGCCAAGCTCTTCAGAAAAAGCTGCATTCTCTCATCTCTCCTCACCGCTCCTTGTCCTACAAGCAGGTCACCTCCAATTCCTGAGTTCTTGATGTTGGTGTCGTATCATATATCTGTGTTTACGTATAAAGAAGCATCTTCTTTCGATAATCAGGTGTGGGATGCCCTCAAGATCCTCGATGCTGCTGATGTCGATAACCCCGAAGCTTCGCCCGGGGTGTATGGTTTCTTATACCCGTTATCGACATTCCATTAGTATTTCGTACGCATGTATCCTTATGCAACTCTTAGAAAGGAACTATTTTTCTTCTTCTTGTTGCGCAGAGTTGAAATTTATAGTCTCAAGATCGTACCAAAGGCTTTAGCTGGGAAGCCTGAGGGATGGAATCGTGAGTCACTTCCATTATTTCTCTGCTAATTGTGCACCGTACATAATACATATTGTAGTGGTCAGGTGTTTATGTACCAAAGCAGCTCAGAGTATGTTGGGTGCTACTTTCTTTCCTTTTGCCCTCTCATTGAAGTCATTTTCTAAGTGAAGTGGCTTGGTTGTTTCCTTGGTTCCAAACAAGCTCTTTAGTGAGTTGACCATTGTTGAAATTGGGGGCTTTGAGGTATGGTGTGAATGCCATGATCTGAGAAATCCAGTTGAACAGATTGTTTATGATGATTATTTACTTCAGACATTAAGATGAACCCAGTCTGATCAGTTGAAATTCAATCACTAAACCCAACTTTCACCTTCTGTGATGACATCATAATTGGCTTTGATGTGTCCTATAGCAGTTGCCATAGATTCAGAAGTGTTCACACGAGTATACAACTTTTCTAGGGGAGCATTTATGGCCTCGTTCTTATGGGTTAATTGATCGTGTGGCACTGAGCGATTTACACAACCTTCGCCCATCTGATATAAATGGTAAGAAGTGATCCTGCATTAGTGTAAATGGAGATGCCGATCAGAACATGGAATAACTCACCATAATTGTCCCTTGCAGTTAATTCATCTAGAGGAAACAAGTACTATGGAGAATGTGCTTTTACCTCCACTAAATGTCTGAGACCAGCAAACAAGGAAGCTGCTATTGACACAGAATCAGATAGCAAGAGATGGGCTCCACCTAGGCTGGTCTACTCTTCTTCATGACTTTGGCATGCTTACGATACTTCAGAATAGCTAAAACAGTGGAACATAGTTTCGAAATTTGGGGGACAGCCTCTAAGCATGTTGTAATGGGTTAAGTGTGGTTGTGGCAATGTCCACATTATTCTGAAAATTGTCAATAGCATACATGCCACAGTAGCTATTGCTTGCTAATTGAATACTGAATGATCAGTGAATCAAATGATTCATGAATCTTCAGGGAAATTGAATCTGCTTTTATGCTAATCTGGTATGAATTGGTTTAATCTTTCCATTTAGTTGATTAGTCGTATATTTTGTTTTTCTGTAGCTCATATCTTCTCCATGGCATGACATTGGGACACTATGGTCATGTTCTTTTCCGATCATCAGGTTAGAGGGGATATTGCACGGGCATTAATGTATATGGCTGTCTGCTATGGGTTTCATCAACCAGGTGGAGGCCCTGATCTTCACCTCTCTGATTCTCCAAGCATTGGTAGGCTGAATTAATTTAGTGCATCTTTCTCTTTCTGCATCTGCCACTCCTTGACCTACATATTCTTACTTTATTGTTTGCAATGATAACTAGGACTGATGTTTTACCTTTAGTGTGAGAACTCTTAGATCTGTCTGTCTGCTTCTGTCATGTTAAGCTTAATGTAAGCTTTCTAGTGGAAGACACTCTTAAAACCCAACTAGACTTCCAACAACATACTTGCTTTTCTGCTTCCTCCCTTTAAATTTCCTTTTCTTTTTTTTATCCCCAATTCAGTACTTAATTTGGTCATGCTTTGTGAGGTAGGATAAGACTGAGATTATAGACATTTGATTCCTCTTGCTCCTGACAATCAACATAGTAAAAATGTCAACTAGGACCTTTCCAAATGGTTCATTACCTAATGCCGGCATTTGAGATGTAGGGACTCATCTGGGAAAATTTTCTGTTTGTAAGTATGATACTGAAGCTTGTGGACCAAATTCCACCTCAATATTGTATAAGCTTTTAAGTGGGAATCAAGTACCCATGAGAAGAACGTTACTTTTTTTATTTTGGGCTTGTCTTATTCCTATTCATTAATGTTTGAGCTTTAGCATTTCTTGAGCTGAATCTAAGACAGAAAAGTCAAATCCGGGACTTTCTGTTGTCTTTCAAAATCGATCCTCTTCAAATGTCTTGGTGGAGTTTTCTGATATTAACATAGGAGTTTATGCCTTTTCTTTTTTTTTTCCTTTTCATTTTTCTCATATATTGTGCATGTATCTAGTTATCTCATAAGCTTAAATGGTGATAGTATAATTTAAGATGACGGTTTCTAGTTTTGGTATATTGCTAGTTCTGTCTGATCATCGACACTCTTCTACTCTGTCCTTTTGCACCCCATCACAGCCAGCTTGATTTTCTGGCAGTTTAAACATCAGATCCCAAGGACTTATACTTCATGTTTATCTTTTTGCCTGTCTTCTCTGCCGGTTCTCCATTTTCAACTGGGAAGTTGAACATTCTTCTTTCTTGGGTCGAATAAATTTAGCTTTTGACGGAACACGTCTTATGATGTGTGCCACTGATTTAATGCAGAGAAAAGGGAGATGGGACTGCTTTCTACACTGCTGAGATGGAATAAACTTGATCCACCTTCAAGGGAAGAGAAGCTGAGAAATGACCGGATATGCAAGTTTTATCAGCATAATAGAAATCCTTTTGTTGATCATCCAGAGTATGCTGATCTGATATGGAAGCAAAAATAGTTATGGCGATTCAATCGTGTCATTGTCAATCAGAATAAAAGATTATGGTTAATCCACGTTACACGAACAGACAAACAATATGATTGTACTGTAAGGCGGCATTTCTATGTGTGCTGCCAGTCGATTCATTTGTCATCACACCAAAAGGCCCTCAGACTTGCATTCTATTACATTGCTTCCAGTACTTCCCAATTGACTGGGAGTGTATACCAAATTCAGTCCTACTTATTTAGCTGCTTTTCTTGTTTTGGGGTTGGATTTTGTTAAGAGGAAGATGGTGCATAAGGCACAGCACTTACCTAGGGCGAAGGGTTGTGGCATTCTGTTTCTTTTGTTTTCTTAATCAAAGTATTTCTTGATAAAAAGTGGTTTGCATGGTTTAAACTTTTTTGTGTTTGGAAATCCGGTGAAATTCAGTGGAAATCTAGGAATTGCTTTTCTCTCTCGAAAATCTACAAAGTGCTTTCCCAGGCTGTTGTAATAAGTTTATTTTACGGAATTCAGTTCCTTTTTTAGAGCAAAAGGAGAGAGGTACCTATAGTCTTTAGCTATGGAATGGTCCATAGGAGTTACAGGGCAGGAGAAAAAGTTCTGTTCGAGGGACTGCTGATTTATATAGGACGTAACTGAATTAAGAGAGCAGCTTGGAATTCGAAAGGAGAATGGTAGAGTTTAATTTAGAGATGGCCTGAACTGAGGCCATAGAACGACAGAGGAGGAGCACCGAAGCAATATTTCAACGTGGAAATGGGTATTTAATTACTCATGAAAGTAAGAGGTTAAAATAGATCTACGCCCGTATGTTTTGTAAGTCAGCACATAAAGAACATATGATCGTATGTTTTGTAATGTTTTCTCTTCGCAAGTACTTATTCGGGGCCAAGCACTTCTCGATCCTTTGTCGACTGTATATTCATGGACGGCAATCCATTATTTATCTACTTAGACAACTCGAATTGGCCTGCCGGCGTCCTGTTCATCTCCCCCATCAAAATCTCCCCAGAGTAAAATCTCTCGTTCGTCACCTCTTCCGATCCTTCCTCTGTTTCGCACGGACGGCTTTTGAGTACGTATATATATGGTCCTTGCTTGATGTGGGATCGCTCCCGCTCGCGCTCTTGGTGCGCGTAAAACCGTTCCCAGAAGGAAGGGGAGGGGGCGTGTTCTTCACCAGATGGCAACATCGTCTTCTCCGAAGACGCAGAGGAAGAAGCATTACGCGTGGGTCGTCTCCGCCTTCCTCGCCCTGTTCCTCCTCTCCGTCTTCCTCTTCAACCAGCGCTCCCGCTCCCTCCAGCCCTCCGTCTCCTTCTACCGCCATCTCTTCCCCCAAACTCTTCCTCCTTCTCCTCCTCCTCCCCTCTCCAACTCAACATCCCTCCGCCAAGAACCCCTACCTCCGCATTCTCCGGTCGAGCCGTCGGGCTCCGACATCGATGGCAGCCCCGATGCGGACCTCATTGCCGAATCCGAGCAAAACCCAGTTCCCAACGTCGCGCCTGCGGACTCGGTCGCTGATAAAGGCGGCGACTTGACGGATAGCGTCGAGAAATGTGATTTGTACATGGGGTCGTGGGTGAAGGATGAAGGGTACCCCATTTACGCGCCTGGGTCGTGCGCCTTCGTGGACGAAGCTTTTGATTGCCAGAACAACGGAAGGCCCGATTCGGACTATTTAAAATGGAGATGGAAGCCCGACGGTTGCGATCTACCCAGGTAACGCCTACTGCTGTTCCCCTCCGTCGGTGTTCTAATTCTAGCTGCCACTTGCTGTGTTGAATGTGTGGTAGCTTTATACGCTTGGATGTGGTAGCGGACATTATTGTGGGTGAGGGTGGCCGGCTTGGTTGTTTTAAGTCATGGTTTCGATATCTACTTCTGTTGTGATAGATAGATGGAAAATGAGGACATGAGAGAGCGCAGGCTTCATGAAGAAACAGAGCACTGGTCCAAGCGTGAAAGAGCGAGAACCTTTTTCATTCTGATAGATTGAAACTCTAAACAAATAATTTCTGCGTGTAAGTTCATGGTCGGTTAATGAAATCTCCAACTTCGTCATGGAATGATTTCGCTCATTCGGATTCAGGTCAGTTTATGAATCAACGGATTTTCTTGTGTCTAAAGAAGCTAACAACAATGCTTAGTCAATCGTCCATTCCAGAGTATCTAACCATGTCAGCCTAAGCTGTAAACTGGTCTTTACCTCATATTCAAAATCAAGATGTTGAACAAGAAGCCAGTGATTGATAAATTGGCCCTTCATACCTTGATGTAGAATTCCAAAGCTTGAAGATTGTGCAGTTAGTTTTTGTTCTGATGATGTGATTCTATATTTCTGATATTAATCCGGTATATCTGATATCTAGACACTGAGGTAATGTGAGTAGAATGCACTAGCTGCTGAAGCAGGTGTGGTTGGGATATTGATTGAGTAGACAATTTACATAGGATTGTCTTCACTTTTAATGTTTATTCAGAGACTTCTATGTGGTTATCTAATCAGCTTAAGATGACATATTCCTTTATTTCTTCTGCTCCCTTTTCTTTTGTTTACGAAGACATATATCTTCATTTATTTGGAAACAATGAAGAACATAATCCATGATAAGATGAGGGAGGATGGCTCTTATAAGGTTCTGGTCAGTTTCATCTCAGAGATTAGATCGTTTAATTATCAATTCTTTCCAAAGATAGATATAGATGCTTGTGTTGCTGGCACTGCTGTATATCCCATTTCTCTTTCCATAATTTTACTGCTGTTCAAAAGTAAATGTGCCTACCGTATGTCTGTCTCTAGTTAAGTTTTGCCGTTGCTCAAAAGTTGGGTTTGCATATCTACTACTACACATGCACACAAACAAAATTGTCGTTGACAATAAATCTGTCATCGTCAAATCTCGTGATGCCATTACCTTTCCATGCTTACTTGTTTATTTTATTTGGCCAAATTCCACAATCACTCTTCACTCGTAGGTTTAATGCAACAGACTTCTTGGTGAGACTAAGAGGTAAAAGGTTGATGCTGGTTGGAGACTCCATGAATCGCAACCAATTTGAGTCCATGCTTTGCCTCCTACGAGAAGGCCTGTCGGATAGGAACGGAATGTTTGAAATCCATGGATACAAAATAACCAAGGGAAGAGGATACTATGTGTTCAAGTTCACGGTAATTTTAATTGTTCACTTTTTGTGTTATTTGGAGCCGACTTGATGAATTTTTGGGACATGGATAGAAAGGTTTGATCGTAGATACTCATTTGTTGCCCAACCAAGATGTTGCGGTGATAATGTAGTTTTTCATCACATGAACTCTGCATTACATAGTATGGCATTGGGAGAAGATACTTCAGGAAGAAAGTCTGCCTTAGTGATCCAAAACAAAAAGTGGGTTTTCAGTGACCCAAAAACTTAACCATCCTAGTTTATGTTAAAGAAATAGACTCTAGACCCTAAAATGCCCTCAAATTTCTCTTCCTCAAAATATTACTTGAGGATGGTAGCAAGTATCGATCTTTTGATTCAATGATTATATCATCGTTGTGGGATGTTGTAAGGATTGAGGAGTTTCCACTTGGCTGGCTAGACAGGGCCTAATTTCTCATGGCAGTTGGCTTCTTTAGTGTACTTCCAACACCTAGTTTCTCCCTCTCTCTTTAGGTGGACGATGGGCAACACATATGTCCGATATAAAGAGCTAGAGAGAGAAACAATCCTTGTTACAGAGATTGGCTCTGACTTGATGAAGTCATGAGTAACTATGGAGCTTGTTACTCATCTAGAAATTAGTCCTGCATGTCTCGTGTTTCCATTTTCTGTTGGATGCAGTCCTTCATTTGATGAGAAGTGCTTGAGTGACTTAAAAAATTAGAAGTACGTCAATAAATATTTATTTTAGTATATCAAGTGCCTTCCACATGGATGGTTGCATGCTAGAGGATTACCATTGGAAATAGGAAAATCATGGTTTGTGGCTTTAACTTGCATGCATTTAATTCCTTGAGCAGGATTATAACTGTACTGTGGAATTTGTGAGATCACATTTTCTTGCGAGGGAAGGAGTGCGTATCAATGGACAAGGAAACTCAAATCCGACTCTGTCAATAGATAGGATTGATAAATCAGCTAGACGATGGAAGGGGGCAGATATTCTAGTGTTTAATACTGGCCACTGGTGGACCCATGGAAAGACTGCTAGAGGGTATATTTGCTGCCATCTATCTTGTTGATATGTGATTCAAATTCATGTTTGCTCTTGTATCTGACCTGCTGTGCTTTTCTGTTTTGGCCTTTTTTTTTTCTTTAATGCTAGTGTGCTGACTATATATTGGTAATATGATGATTATGGATGTTTTTCTTGCGGTTTTGTGTTCATTTTTCTCAAGTTCTTCTTTCCCAATGCAGTAGTAGGTTTGTGAAAATTAATTCTTGCACTTGTGTTCTGGTGTATGCTGATGATTAGATACACTTAAAGGTAAAGGTAACAGAATCGATTCTTCCAGATGTTATTATTCCTTCAAATTCTGGGAAACAAGTAGTTCAATGTCGTTTTTTTGCAGGAAGAACTATTATAAAGAAGGTGACTATGTCTATCCAAAATTTGATGCAGTAGAGGCTTATAGAAGGGCTTTGAGAACCTGGGCGAAGTGGATAGATGCGAATGTGAATCCTGAGAAGCAGTTGGTGTTTTATCGTGGATACTCATCTGCTCATTTCAGGTATGTCTACAATGATCATAAAAAATTTGGTTTTGACTTTGCGCAGGTCCACATTTGTTGAACCTTTTCTTCTAGTTAACTTCATCTCAGAATAGGAATTCTAGGCAGCCATCAATATGGAAGTTGTTGCGGAGAATGATTTGTCTTCTATAATTAAGACAGCCACTGACATAAGGGTGTGATGCTTATGAGTTTTACACGTTTACGAAAACAGAGGTGGAGATTGGGATTCAGGTGGGACATGTAATGGAGAAACAGGACCGATCTCAAGTGGGGGCTTCCTCAACAATTATCCTTTGAAAATGAGGATAGTGGAGGAGGTCATCAAGGAAATGCGAGTTCCCGTGATGCTTCTCAATGTAACGAGGTTGACCAACTTCCGCAAGGATGGCCATCCATCAGTATATGGAAAAAACACGACCAATGGACGGAAGGTATCGATCAGACGCCAAGATTGCAGCCATTGGTGTCTTCCTGGGGTTCCCGATTCGTGGAATGAGCTCATTTATGCCTCTCTTGTTTTCCGACAAACCATTTCCACAAGCTACACATAATACATGAGTGAAAGCGTTTTTTTCAAATTTGACGGTGCGGACAAGTTTGCGAGGAACATGTGAAATGGTTTGTGCACATGTGGAGAGAAAGAGAGTTTTTTTTTTTTTTTTTTTTTTTTTTGGTCTAATGGAGAGAAAAAGAGCTGACCGTTTGGGAATTCTACTCATGATTGATTAACATCAGAGAGACGAAAACATGGGTTGGTCTTCATTCAAACTCTGTAGATTTCCATGTTCCGGGTGCGGGAGGGCAGGGCCCTCAAATCTTGTCTCGGATGATCTAAAAGGAAGAAGAAATTCTTATTTTACTCAAAGCAAGCCCAAGGTCTCTCTACCTCCATCACGACATTGGTCCACCAAAAATAATCATTCGGAGACGAAGTCCTTTTGAACGGTTCCGTAAGACTCGTCCCCAATATTAAACCCAATGCGTGCTGACAGGAAGATCGTGAGACTCGTCCCCAATATTAAACCCAATTCGTGCTGACAGGAAGATCGTGGGGTCTTCTTAAGATATAATATTAACACCTTCCTCTGCTTGACTGCTTTTGAAATCTGTCGTGCAGCTGAACAAGCAGTACAAATGATACAATCCATTCGCAGCATTCGGTTCGTCCAACACGTTTCATCTCTCATGGTCAAACCACGGTTCACACCGAGGAAAAAAAACAGACCGCTTGTCTTCATCGATTCGTTTTATGGAACGCACGATTTTAGATATATTAAGATCGACTGCGATCGCGCAAGCATGACCTGTTCTTTTCATATGTGGATGTACCAGTCGGTCGGTCTCTTGTTAAATTCCAACGTGGGCTGAACCCACCAATCATGCACCCACGAAAAGTAGAGCCTAAAAACGGAGAGGGAATGATTTGTGGAATTGACTTGCGAGGAGAGACTTTTTTGAGTGGCAGGTAGCAAATGAGAATGAATGAATGTTTGAGGTTCCAGGAAACTTGACGAGAACAGAACCCCCTTTTGGACGGGACGCAGTGGGGATGGCGAAGATTGACTTCGCTATTGCTTTTGATCAAGAACTTTTCCAAGACGATTTGTGTGGACCACGGATTGTGTACTCCGTTGACTTTTGTCTCCATCTCTTTAGCGAGGGACTTGCTTGCCTTGCACGCCTGAAGGTGCGAGATGAAAGTGGGACGGACGGACGGATGGACGGACGGGGAGCATGTCACGAGGGGAATGGAATCGAACCGAATTGAAGCTAACAGAATTAGCATTCTTGGTCAGTGACAACGAATGTTGCCGGAAAAAAGATGGGAGGGTTTTTGTGTATCAAATGTCCATATGGGTGGCTACGAGGGCTATGTTGTATGCAGCGCGCCTCTTGATTGGGGGGGATCTTTTGCTTGACATCGCAGGCCACTTGTTTAGCCGTCTTCATTATTATGATTAGGATGGACTAGGAGCTAATACTCTAATCCTAAGCCCCCCAAAAAAATATAAAAAATAAAAAGAAAATAAAAAGACGAGATCTATATAGCTCTCAATTATAAATGGTGTTGAAGTTAGATCCCCCCTCCCCCTTTTTTGTTTTTTTTGGCAACCTTTTTTCATTTTGTGGGAGTGGGGGTGCGGCTGGTCGTTTCGTTCGGTCTTTGATTGGCATACTAGAGGAATTAGATTAGTAGGTGGTTGGGTGGAGGCAAGGAGTATGGAGCGTAGCTCATATATAATTAATATATATTCTCGTGCCGTCTTGAAGGGAGGCAGTCTAAACCAAATGATTTCGAATTCCACGTGGTAATTAAAGGAGGTGGGGGCGGGGAATAGAATTAGGGTTTTGATTAAGAGGAAGCAAAGATATTTGGGGTTGGGGGGATGGACCTCCCTCCTAATTCCATAGCTTCATCACCGTTTTCGTGATTTTGATAATTGGTGGGGTTATGCTTCTAGAGACGAGCGACATTAGATTCTCCAACCCCGTACTTGAAGTTAGGTTTAGACAATTTGCCATCCATTGGTTGCCCGCCCCCAATTTTCTCATCAATAGAAAATTTGAGGAGTATTACATTGTTTGATTTTAGGAATTTCGATTTCGCCTCGTGCAACATGTTCTAGAAGGAAAATATAGTCCGAGCCCGACGAGTAAGCTTTGGCATTCATTAGCCTTTCACCGAATTTCTTTCTTTCATGTGCTACGGACTTAACGTCAAATTATCTGATGCCATTCTCGATCTTTATTTCTCATCTTAGGGTTGAGCACGATATTTTCAAAATAACTTCTCAATCATGTACGGATAGCAATCATCCCGCTTACTTTATCCGGATTTTACCCCGTCTCTAAGATGCTTTCAGAGATCGAAACAAATTGTTGAAATGCTTGCGAAACTTCACGTGAAGAAACTCAAACTTTTTTAACCGACACCTGAGTAATGAAGCTGACATTTTTTACGTGGACTTTGGTTAGGGCATTGTGGAAAGCGTAATTAAGAAAGTAACTGTGGAACACGTGATTATTATTCTTAAGTTCCTTATTAGAGAACCAGCAGTTACCTTCACTGGGAGAAGACTCATTAAACTCGCGGAGCGAACCCAATTTAATTTTGCTAAGTAAAAGTCGCGCCCATAATCACGTGGCCTCCATCAATTACTCTTATTACAATTGAATTTAGGCACAGTTAATGTCCCATTTTTAAGAAAGTTGGTAAGCCCCCCCCCCCCCCCCCCAACCCAAAACTTCACTAATAACGCTATTGACCATTTCACAACGGCCTCTTACCTTTCCTCCTTTTTTTTTCTAAGATATATATGAAAAATTCCATCCTCAATTCACACGTTTCGCATAAGAATTTGTTTCGAAAGAAGAAAAAATGACTCGCAAAGTACATGCAAAACTTAAACGAGTAAAACAACGGAACATCATGGCCACGGATGCAAATTATTTATTACACTTTTGTAATGTTCAGTGAGATGTTGTTTCATAAATATTGAGGTTAGCAATGTTAATTCAATCTTAAAAAGTAAACTTGCAATGCCCACGATGACATTTCCAACTCATTCATATTTATCGCTTATTACGCACATTTAATCAATTCAACTAGTATTCGTGCTGCCCTTTTCTAAATACTAACATAAGCTCAGATTGAAAGTAATGTTAATTCAAAAGTGAGAATGAAAACGTAAAGCATGGATCTTGAAGAAATTGATGCATTTTCTAGTGCTTTTTTGTACATGTGGGAAATAAGGATCCATAGAATTGTGAGCTTGAAAGAAAATTAAAATCATTGCAAGTCCTCAAGAGAACATCATTCCATCTTTACTATTTCATCCATTTACATGTAAGACAATATTGGACACAAATACTAATCTATAGGGTTAGGGGAAAAGAAAGAACATAACTTAACATAGATTAAGAACAACTTTGTTCGGGGATGCGTAATATAATAATGCTTTGTCAAAACAAGAAATTTCTCACAAAAAAAAAAAAAAAGAGAAACTTCTATCATTAGTCAAAATCTAGCATAAACTTCTTGAGTAAGCGTTAGCTCAGAGGGAAAAAAAGAAGTTGGCAAACGAGAAAAAGCACTCATGGAATTGCTCTTTGGAAAGTAATAATCACAAAATCTCCATCGTTCGTTCATAAGGGTATGTGTATATGCAGACTTGTGATGATTCAAGACAGGAAAAAGGCGTGCAAGAATGGGCGACATGTCAAAAACATTATCACCTCGTATTCCAGTCCCCAGTGTACAACAAGGGTCAACACCATATTTTCTACGGGGAAACATATCACCTCTAATATCGTCTTTCCTTTTTTATATATGTGTGTGTATATATTGCCAGGTCAACATCTTCTTCCACCATCGTTGTAAGCAAATTTCATAGGCCTCAGAAAGATGCTGGTCCATCTACGTATACCAGACCATCTTGTCTTGTCTCGCATTCCTTAGATTAGAAGAAAACATGAAAGGCTTCTCGAAATGGTGGGTAAAGAACGACACATCATTGCCAGCCAACCATATTACCAAGCAAAAAAAAAAAAAAGAAAAGGAAAAAGGAAAAAGAAGAAAGAGATAATTACAAGGGAGGATCCATGCAAATTCAATCGATGACTTCTCAGTCTCCACAAATAAAATTCGCAGGGCACGGACCAAGGAAGCGCATAATCATTATTCTCCAGTCAACCTCCCTCAAAAGAGAGCAAGGGAGATGGTCAAACCGCAACGGTGTGAATGCGACGAGTCTTCAAGGAGAGATTCTTTCACTTATTGTGCCTATTCAAACCCCCAAGTGAAGGGCAAAAGGGAAAAATATTTCAAAAAAAAAAAAAGAAAGAAGAAAAAAACTTGTCTAGCCATGGAAATCCTCATCGATGGAAAACAGACGTGCAAAAATCTCTGCATATTCCAAGCTTATTCCGATTCAAAGTAGCCTCTCTCTCTCTCTCTCTCTCTCTCTCTCTCTCTCTCCCTGAGTCTCTGCTTATGTTATCTACAAGGGGTTTTGGTTAAATGGGCTCCTACATGATCATCTGATAAAACTAGATTGTCATTCGATTAGTTCGCTCCGCTCCGCCTGACCAAATCCACCCTGCTTTTTTCTGCTACTTGTTTTCCTTCCTTCTTCCCCGGAACCTCAAATATCGCAGTTCTCTTTCCTCGTGGCTTCGGAATTACCCCTCGTAAGTTCCTCGCAAGAAGGGCATAACATCACTGCCGCTGTCCTCGGTCCTTGGACATATGGCGACGATGACGATCTCAGCTCCTGCAATTCTTTCTTCAGCCTCCGGTTCTCGTCGCTCAAGGTCTCGCAGCATTTTTTCAAGAACTGGCAGTCCACTTCTGTCTGCTTCAGTTTGCTCCTGCAGACATCGGTCAGACTCAGATACATATGTATATATTTCATAATTCGGAAGCTATATTATATCTATCGTCCTAACATAAAATAACCAAAATCTCAAAGATGAGGAAGAGAAGAATGAATTCTTTGGACCTTGCTCTCCTATTCTGAAACCAAACTTCCACTTGCCGAGGCTTCAACTTGAGTTGGTCAGCCAATGATTGTTTCTGTGCCTGCATGGAAGATCGATGAACTTTCCTTTTTGTTTTTGGCCTTCTCTCAGAACACACACACTCGAAACATATACGGATCATGACAAGCAGCATGTGTAGAAAGATATCGAAGAGCCCAATTCCGACTGTATCCATAGTCAATTATTATTCATGGATCCTATTAATCTGGCATATGATCTCTACATGTATAATTATTAGATGCAGAATAAATTACACAATAGGGAATGGACTCATACCGGTGTGAGAGTGGTGTGAAGTTTGAAGCTTTCTTCGAGCAAGGCAGACTGTTCTCTCGTCAATCTGAGTTTCTTCCGGCCACCGTTAAAATCTCCGCCGTCGTTGTTGCTGGTACGAGGTGGACTGTTGTGGTCATCTGGAGATTGGTCAACAAAGCTGTTGTGGAAGCTTGACCTGGCTGGATATTCGGCGTTGTTAATGCTGTCCCAGGGATGATCATCAGCTTCCATCTTTGATGACGAGCAGTTAATGGAGAAGGAAAGCCCCAGGCCCACAGTCGAAGGAGCGTCGTTATTCTGCTTGTTCTTCTTCTTCTCTTCCTTGCGCTTCGTCGTGCTCCCACCAGCGCTTAACCCTAGAAACAACCCCGTGTTGCATGCTTCCTCAATATCTCCCATGGCCGAAACCACAGAGGGAGAGGGAGAGGGAGGGCGAAGGAGAGAGAGATGGGGGGAGAGAGGAGGTGTTAAGTGGGGGAGAAAAAGTGATTTTTAACTTTCCAATTGGCAAAGTGGAAAAGTGAAGGAAGGGGTAAGGGAGGGTTATATCGGGGAAAGAATCAGTTATGAGTGGGCAGATATACTTGGGTTCCTTAATGGCGCGTCTGGCATTACATTACATAAATATTAAGAAGAGCAATTAAATTATTAGGATGGAGAAACTAAGGAGTAAAGCACTAACGACGATTAGGGACTGATTCCCACATGGAAAAGGAGTAAAGGCGGGCGTTAGGATATTTGGGACTTGACTCCTTTGAGGAAACCAAAATAACTTCCCCTTTGAATGCTTTGACTTGGCACATTCCATCCAATTCCAAACACGCCCTCTCTCTCTCTCTCTCTCTCTCTCTCTCTATCTGGCTATTCCATGATGACATGACATTGATATCTCTATCGAAGTCGGTCCAAACAGAGGGGCACCAACTATTCTATATATTGCCATTATTTGAGGAGAAGAGAAACGTATGGCTCTGCCCTAACTATAAGTCCATAATTGATTTGAGGAGGGCTAATTATAAGGGTGACTCTGCAACTGTTGGTAGTCAGTGGTCACCCCCCCTTTATTCCTCCTAGTAGCATGATATCGACAACAGCCTCAATTTATTATTGCCCCCTTTATAATTAAGCTGCTCCGGAACCCTCCCACTACCATGGTTAGACATGGGCACAGCCCAATCTTTAATCTCCTTAAAAAAAAAAGGGAGGATCGAATCACAATATCTCAACTTCCTTTTGGTTTTTCGAAAGAAAAGAGACATTTACCTACTTGACTACTCGACCTTCGAGACGCTTCTCAAGAGTTTGAACAGGCTGCAATTGCCATATTGGCTACTATTTTCTCCGAATCCCGAAACAGAAGCAGAAGACTTATTGAACTAGTTGAGCTTACATCTCTTAGAGAGAGAGAGAGAGAGAGAGAGAGAGATCGTTGAGATAGAAATTATCAGAGCCATTGAATTGTTTCGTGATGCTTTGTCCGGGCAGGTGATTTCGTGATCTTGATCTTCAGAGCCATTGATTTGAGGGAATGTAGAGTCATCATCCCTACATATACCATTTATGCATATTTCCTGTTCTTCCTTTCTAGGCCCCAAAAGATCCCCACCTTTTTTCCTGCTCCATCATTCCGCATCCTCAACCTGAGAAACAGTTGCGAACCCAAATTTAACGAATCGCTCCGTCAAACTTTTCTTACCTCGACTATATGGGTGACTATGGATTGACCCATGGAGACGAAGCTTGCCAAGAAACGTTTCTCTCAATCTAAATTTCGTTGCAATAAATTATACCCTTACAATGGAAAGATATCATACAATCTAGTATTGTTTATTTGAGCGGCGTCAGGAGATCGAGATTATTTACTTTGTTACGTTCCTTTGTAGGATAAGTTTTCGCCTCTTTCAGACTGTAGGTTGGAGAATTCTTCTGTGGGTCCGCACCGACATTGAAGTTTAGTGTGAGTTTTGAAGAGTCTTTATTCCTAAGAGCGGGAATACCGCTTTTGTGGACCGATTTATGATTAGGATAGACGACGCAATCTCCGGACGAGCACGAGAAGAACGATTATAGGCCTCGCCTTTAACGTTGTCACTGAATGTCAACTAACCGCCCAATCCGTAGTTGGGCTTGCCCGAGTCCACCTTAGTTTTTATTTCACTTTCATCCATCTCAATGTTTCTCACTCGATCGCTTGGATATGTTTCCGACAAGCGTCGTGCTCCAGCCGCAGAACGCATGGCTTTGATTCATTTTAGACAGCCAAGCATGAAATTTGTGCTTGCCGTGAATCATGTTTCTTGAGCTCCAGAGTCCAAAATATGGTCTATGGCTGCGCAGAAGAATTATGGAGAGCGTTTTCTGCAAACATTTCCATGATCATGGTCAGACAGACCCCATTTCCGGTAATATCAGGGATGGCAATGGCGAGAATATATGGTTGATGAGCGGCATTCAGTGTTTCTGCACCGAACCCACTCGGGCAAAACAACTGTGATTCGCGTGGGATTAACTGAGAAACGATTGCTTTCACGCTGCTCAGATGGAACACATGACTCTCGACGCTGAGGCAATCTCAATCGTCGAAACCAATGGAGACATCAAAGATTCCCGAGACCCCCATTATGTGTATGAGAGAGAGATGGGGAAGAGGTTCCCAAAATGTGACGTAGGTCCGATAGGCTCGTCCGGAAGGACCAAGACAAAACATGGATCAATCATGCAGTCATGAGCGGTCTTGTTTGGCATGGAACACTCACGTGAACCACAGCTTCGCTTCTTCGTTTGACTGACCCAAAGACCCATCAAACCATAACGTCTGAAGCTCGTGTCCTCACCTAGCTCCCCTGTATCATGTGATGATATACTCTCCGCAAGTGCATGTGCTCTCTCATTTTTCCAACTCTCTCTTTCTTTCCTCCCATCTCTCACCTGTATAGCCCTCTAGATGATGAGACCTTCATTTCTCCTCTCCCTCTGTCTCCTAACTACTACGGCCTTCTATCTCTGCCCCTCCTCAAGCTCACCGGTCGATTCCTCAGTTTTACACGACACCAGTCGACGGGCCACGATGACAGGAGATATAAACCTACCCTTTCTCGACAGAAAGCTCAAAAGCCACAACATCAAGGTACAGTACTGTTCTACCGATCAACAAACAGATTGAGTTTAGCTTCACTTGCCCCATCTCTTACATATCTTCACAGTTTTCTGAGGTTCCTTCAGTCCCTATAACATGACGTGGATAAGTAATTGCAGGTTCTTGATGACAAAAGTAAAAAATCAAATGTTCAACAGGGTGGTGCTGAACTTCAGACTTTGAGCAACAATGACAGCACAGATGACCTCGTGTATCACATCGACTACCATGGAGTTACAACTCATCCAACTCCAACTCCAAAACACCCCTAAAACACGGCAAACACGGGTGATTCAGCTTTGTCCAACTTGTTATGTATCCTCTCCAATACAAAAAATCACCATGCATCAATCACTTATATTATTAGAAACATTCTTCATGCATCTTTTCCTTACATTTCGATTTCATAAAGGACATAGTTGTCACAGTAATCTGCAAAGAGGAAATGAATTATGACTAATCTAGAAGAAAATTCAGCTTTGCCATCTGCTCGCTCAAATACAGTGATCAAGGAAATCATCATTCTATGCAGTTGCCTACTTTCCAATCTAACAGTACTTTGTTCCTCAAGTCTCTGTGTGATGCATATTGCGATGATATATCCTGCAGGTATTAATATTCAAACTACATGAATGCAGCTCCCCCCTTTACATTCTACACTAAAACAAAGAAAACAGATTTTCTGCTCCCCATCGGAATCTATGACAATCATATTCATAAACATTTCCTCGTGATCGAACATTATAATGGCCTTTGAAACCACAACATCAATCTTCATACTCTCTGATTAATATTTACAATGCCTCAAGGTTTCCTTTCATCATCCACTTCCGACTTAATTTGATCAGTTAAATGGCTACACTTTGCTAGTTCTAGTGAGAAGGAACAGCTATTCAGATCCAAAGACAGCAAAACTAAACGCAACCAGTCAACTCTTTAGAGACTTTGAATCTCCATGGCCAAAATTAACTTGACCATAGAATGGAATGGATTTTCGGGATCTAGGAAGCCATCTGTGCAGCTAAAAAAGATGCAAACGAGTTGCTTCCGGAGCTAAAACAAACAAAAGGAGCACTATTCATGGCTAATGTTCCAATATCACCAAAGAAAAGGATATCAGCGCAGTAGCTTGAGTTGAACCATCTCGTGAGGTTTCCACTTCTTTTAAAGTGAAATGAGCGAGGAAAGAAATTATACATCTGAGAAAACCATCATTTTTCAAAAATGAGCTCCAGAATAGTAGAATCAGATTCACCAATTCTTCCTCAAAACCAGCCTTTTTCACTTACTGTTCTCAGCTTTGTGCAAGCGCGCGTGGAAGAGAGAGAGAGAGAGAGAGAGAGAGTTAGACAGACAGACAGACAGACAGACAGAGGAGAGAGAGATTCTCCCTTACTAGCATAAATTGTGCAGGCATGTCCATCAAGTCAAATAACTATGGGACACAATATCTGCTTACAGGCCACGACCCATCCACATGCATGCCTTATTTTCTCAGACTGGTCTAATAAATTAGAATTCTTAACATCTATGTTTCAAGAAATCTTCAACAATGTTGCAAAATTCTGAGATTTATCAGAGAGAAACCGATGAAAGTATCTGGCATGGCTCAACTACATGTGCAAGTCAAGTATACAAGAGGACCAGTGTGATGCGTTGATGCACAAGGATAAAGAAGATCAGAAGGCCTTCTAGGCCAATGTGATGAGCATAATCAGTGCTCTTAGCAACTCGTAACACCAAAGATACAGGTGTCAAAGAGGCATATCCAAGGGAAGGGGAGGAGATTTCCCACAAACTCAACTTATTGACAAAAGAGTTCCTGGTAGGGAGAAGTACATTATATTTGTTGAGAAAGAAACAGAAAAAGAAGAGCGATGGACAGAGATAAACATCCGCATCATAGTACTGCAAGGTTGAAACCAGAGGGGAAGAATGATGTCAGCAATTTGGCTAACTAGGAACAAGGTGGATTAAAACTTGAATCAACTTAAATGGGCATTGGATATGCAGACCATAAGACTTTGCTCAAGAATAATGTAATCAGGGTGATGACAGCTTTCAAGAAAGAAATCCCGATTTGCTAGTTCAATTATGATCTATGAGATAAAGAAGATAACGCAGACCACCAGGGGGAACCTTACAGAATTCCTTTAGAAGATTGCAACCACTCGGAAGAGCCATGCCTACTTAAGCTGCATAAAAAAATATAGAGAACTAAAATGCCCTGTGATTGGAGAAGTACCTATAAATAGAGGACAGATTTTTTCTTTTTTTCCTGTGTTTTAAAATACAGTATCTAGCTTCAGAACATGATAATGGAAAAAGAGATTTATATGAGGCAATCAAAGTACAAGCAACTGGATGAAAGAGGCCTCTCCTAACTCTGGAAAGGGCTCATAACTCACAAGTCTGAACATTTTTCTAATCAGTGTTCCTAAGAATCATTCAAGTCTTTTTCATTTCCTGCTTTAATCCGCTGGGAACTAGCCAAGCATATGCAAGAAGAAACATGGTGATGCATGGTATTGCTGCTTAAGCATCGAGTGCTTTTGCTCTCCATGCACTTTGCTCAAGATAGAGGATGCACCAGATGTCAAAATGAGAAATGAATTCAGATCAACCATCTTAAACCTTTTAGCTATGGTGGAATAATTCGCAATGGTAAGAGAGTGTGATTTGGTTTCCGTGAAAATTCGTCATAAGGTAAAATCAATGTACTTTCCCCCCTCAAGGGAGGGTAGGCATGGACGTGCATGAAAGAAACGGGTGCGCAAACACAAACGGCTCACTGTCGAGACTGCCAACCTTCGTGACCACAAAGGTCAGTCTCTATTCGAACACTACAGTAAAAGGAAACAGGTAAATTATGGCATACTAAGTCTGGAGGACATAGATAGAAACCCCCCATACTAGAGAGAGCAAATTTCAGGTTCAGCCAACGAACGGACGTTGTTAGAGAGAAGAGAAAGCCATACGAAAGTGGTGGGAGTCCTTATGATAACTCAGAGAAGCATACACCCAAATGCATTTATTCATAGACCAAGGTGTCATCGTCCGTTTCTTCTATATACATGGACAATTCCACTACGACATACTCCCGAGAAATCACCGAAGGTAGCACAGCTAACGGATCCCCGAAGAAACTTAAACAAGGGACGAGGAAAACAAAAGAGGAGAAAGAAAGATGTGTACGGGGGAAGAGAAGACGAAAGCCGAGAACTACCGCCCTCCTCAAACAGCAGGTATGTTGGCAAAGGAGAAACCTTTATACCCCTTGTACGCGTAGTAAGCAATGCGCGTGTAGTAGAACCCGGGAATGAACAAGATCGAGCCGAGAATCGCGAAGAACACCCCTGCACCACAAGCCGTTCGAATACGACGAATGAATCAAGCTGGGAGGAGTAGAACGGGAGCGAATTAGAGTGGGGGCAGAGCAAGGAAGAAAGAGAGAGAGAGAGAGAGAGAGAGAAGACCGTGGGTGCGGTCGCCGCCGACGCGGTAGGAGGCCATGAGGACGCCGAGGACGATGCCGAGGGTGCCGACGACGAGGAGGGAGACGGCGAGGGCGATCTCCTTGACGGGGGGCCGGCCGGTGGTGAGAGCGAAGGAAGAGTCCATCATCATGTCCTCGTCCGAGATCGAGAAGGCATGGTCCACGTACGCCATTTCCTCGCCCCGACCCAAGAGCTGAAAGCAGCGGAGAGGAGACCGTGTGTTTTGGTCTTGGCCTTGGCTGGTGTTCTTGAGCCGAACGAAAAGTTGGCCGACTTTGAACGAAGGAGGGGGGAATTCAGGGGGGCAGTATCTGCTAGTTCGTTGGTTTCGATAAGAAGGAAAGGTCGGGGATGACTTTTCTTCTTCCCAGGCGAAAGGTCAGACCAGGAGACTTTTGGACAACGACAACAAACCGGGCTTTGGGCAATCGGGCCCAGAATCAAGCCCACGGATTCTCAATTTACAGACGTGCCTCGTTTTAAGACAAGATATATAGAAAGATAGAAACTAACGTTGCTCGACAGTAACAAGTCAGACGAAGAATATGATGAAGCATAGACCAAGCTGAGCACACAACTCCCACAAGCATAGAACATAATCACCCCTATCACTTTACATTTTTATAATGTACAGATTCAGAATTAAAAGCGGATGTACTACAATTTGTTCATATTATTCTGGTCATCTAATTCTGTAACACACATAAAATATTTTTAATCTTCATAAACCAGCTTATATGTAAGTAAAGTTACCCACAAACTTGCATAAATGAGAGCGAATCTATAGAAATTTTTCGGGACAAAAGATGATGTTAAAAACAATTCACTCCGCATGTAGCTTCGAGCGGCAAATCCAATTAGCCATCAATGCAGCTCTTATTGTCACGTGTCAATGTCTGATTTATTCACGTTACACTCACCTAGTATTTACTATCCCTATCCCTTGGATAAGTATGTAAGAATTATTGTGACCCACATAATTTTATTAATTATGATTTAATAAATATCTAAAAGCTAAAACATATCTACTATGAGAAGTTGTAATCCTCATGAAATCAAAAAATGCAATTCTTATGAAGAAGTTATATGAAAATGCAAGAAGATAGAATGTGTTTTGATGGAAGGCACCTATTAACAGCCTATATAAATAGAATATGATCCTCTCTCCACCCACAATGTGAAACATGAAAAGAACATTGTATTATATTCTCCATAAGACAAAATACATTAAGGAAAATTGGGTTAACGGAGAAAAATCATATTTTTGTGCTTCTTTGGTTTTTCATGTGAAATCTTTCGACTCTTCATGATTTGCTATGAACAATTATCTTCAAGGGTATCACTATGAATAAAGGTATATTTTTATATTTCTCTTCATGAATATCATAAAAATCAAACATCCTGTGATTTTGTATTTCCCCATAAAAAGATTATGTTATCACTTACAATTGATATTAGAACGTGATTTAGGATATTGTGATTTTTTCCGATTATTGAACTATTATGGTTTACGGATGAAGATTCGTTGAACAACGATGATCCTTTTCATTTTTTTAATGTTGTTGAAATGATTTTGGAGGTGTTTTGTCAGAAGAAATCCGAATGATGAAAGGAAACAGGCTGAAATAGGGCAAAAAATGAAGAAAATTTGTGAATAGGTGCAAAAAGGGAAGAAGGGGCATGAAAGACACGCACCCCACGCACGTTAGATGGTTGGGCACATGGATTCCATGTGCCACCCGGCCCGCACCCGCCCCAATGCACACTTTAGAGGGGAGCACGTGGGATCTACATGCCAGCATGGTGGGAACGATAGGTATGTGCCGTGTACACGTTCATGTGGCACCCGCCTGCTACTGTTCGCTCTGTTATTACGATTCTACCATTCTCTACGATGCATAATTATGACTCTGCCCTCCATGATGATTATTTACATTTTTACCCTTATTTGTTGGATAATTATGATTTTGCCATGATTGATTATTTATCATTTTGTCCTTTGATATTTAGTTTACAATTCTATCCCCTTGGGATTCATGATTTTACTATTTTATCCTTATGCTTTAATCATGGTTTTACCCTTTAGTGAAATTTGATGAATGTTTGTACTTTACAATATTAAAAAATTCAATTAAGAATGGTTTGCTAGTCACCAAAGTGATCAAACCTAAATGTATATTGATTTTTTGATATTTTAATTTATTTTATTCAATTACTCATGATTAGTTGATACTATGACTGAAATTGATATGTTACATATCTTAATTGATATCATAGGTATATTGAAGTTCATTTATTATAAGAATTTATGAATTAACTTAAAGGTCAATCAATTTCTTATAATTCATGGACATAATAGTTGGTAATTAATATTTTTTGTTAGATTTGTTTGTATATCCAAAGATAGCAAATAAAATTTAAGGAGATATATTTACAATTACCAAATTAAAGTTATTAGTATCATTATAGTTTAATGTATGTTTACATTTCGTAGGATCGCCCAAAGGAAAACTATAATGTACATGTATTGTTAGTTTAAATATGATTATGCGATATACGTAACGCATTAATTTATGAGTATATTTTTACATATTTGCAGTATATGTACTCGTTTCACTTCATTTGCACGCTTCGTCTATTTCTTTATTCAATGGAATGAATTTTTTTTATTGGAGTGAACAAGCTCAGTATCACTTAAGTATCTTGAATTTTGATTTTCTTCTAGTTAAGAAACCAGCTGCTATTATTGATGAGAGTAGTGATAATGAAAAAACTTTCCATAAAGTTTAGGAAAAATCAAACAAACTAAGCTTAATATTCATATAAATGACAATTACAAATAACTTAAATATTACTTTTCCCAAAACTGACAGCACTAAGAAATTTATGAAATTTGTTGAAGATTGTACTCAAACTGTCGATAAGTTACTTGATGGTATATTAATGAGCACTTTGACCACAATGAAGTATGATGATTTACGTACCATGTATGAACATGTTCTTGAGATGATGAACTTAGCTACAAAGTTAAAGACTTTGAAATAAATATGGATGAATATTGTTTAATACAATCTATACTTAATTCCCCACCTCATGAACAATATGAGCCATTTAGATGAATTGCAATACTATAAAAGATAAGTGAAATACAAATGAATTGGCCAATATACTTGTTCAAGAAGAAACAAAGATAAAGAATAAAAAGGCTTATTCCGTTCATATCTTAAGTCATCAAGAAGTTAAAAAGAATTCAAAAAAAAAATGTGAAAGGAGTAAGAAGAATTGATTACATGTCTTGAATGAATTTTTTAATATTTCTCAAATTCACAAGAATAAACACAATCTTAAATATTACTTTTGTAATAAAGTTGGACACTTCAAGAAAGATTCTTTAAAGCATAAAGTTTGGTTCAAAAATAAATGTTAACTTTGTACTTTAGTATATTTCGAATCAAATTTTACTGAAATTCCTCCTAACACTTGGTGAAGTGATTCTAATACCACTATTTATGTGTCAAATATAATGTATGAATTTCTTGTGATCTAAATCATAAATGCCAAATGCTTTGTGATCATAGCGAATATAAACAAAACTCTAGTTGAAGGTATTGTCACTTATTGTTTGGTCTTAGATACTTGGCATTATTTGGATTTGTTTCAAACTCTTGATGTACTCATATTTTCTTACAATTTAGTTTCTTTGTCAAAACTTGATGTAGTGGGATTTTCTTGTAAGTTCGGTTGTGGATCTTTCGGTTTGTTTAAGAATGATAATTTTATTTAAGTTGGAACTTTAAGTGTTGATCTCTAGAAATTTAAACTTGATAATACTTTTATTAAGATCTTAATAACCTTCCATCATAATGTTGATACTAAACGAGATTTAATGGATAAAAATTCTACTTACTTGTGGTATAAATGTTTGAGTTATATATCCAAGTAAAGGATCCAAAGGTTAATGATGAATGAAATTCTTTTGAACTTATATTTTACCGACCTTAGAGTATCTATTGATTGTGTTAAATATAAACAAATAAAATACACTAAGAAATGTGTCACAAAAAGTATTAAGTTTTAGAAATTATACACACGGATATATGTTGTCATTTTGATGTTTCATCTTTTGATATAAAAAGTTATTTAATCACCTTTATCGATAATTTTTCATGTTATTGTTACATTTATTTATTGTATGATAAATCTCAATCGGTGAATGCACTTAAGGTGTGTATTAAAGATGTTGAGAGGCAATTAAATAAAAAATGTAAAAATAGTAAGGTTAGATAGATGTGGTGAATATTATGAAATGTATGATGAGTCAATAATGTTTGAGTCCATTTGCTAAATTCATTGAAAGACATGACATTTGTACTCAATATACGATGTCAAGTACACCACAACAAAATGGTGTAATGGAAAAACGTAGTCGTGTTTTAATGAAAATAGTTAGAAGTGTGATTAGTCATTCATATTTACCCTTATATTTATGAATGTATGCATTAAAAAATTCTATGTAATTATTAAACAAGATTTCATAGTAAGACAGTTCTAAAGACTCCATTCAAATTATGGATATAAAAGAAGCCTAGTTCATGACACTTGCATGTTTTGGGATTATCCTATAAAAGTAAGAGTTTACAATGAAAATAAATTGGATTTAAAAATGATCACTAGTTACTTCATTGGTTATGTAGAGAATTTTGTATACATTTTATTATTTTAATCATATTATGAGAATTGTTGAATTTGGAAATGTTAGGTTTATTAAAAATAGTAACACTAGTGAGAGTAAAAGAATGTGTAATGTTTGCATTTAAGAAATAAGGGTGAAAGTTCTTATATAAAAAACTTCTAACGTTGTTGTTCCGATATTATAGTTCAATCAAACAATAATCAAGAACAACAAATAAATGATCAAATACTATATAATTAAGATGTCAACATTGAAATTGCAGTAGTTGAATTACAATATATAGTATTAAGACGATTTCAATGAGAAAAGAAGTTGGCTATTTCTTGTAATTATATGGTTTATTTACAAGAGTCAGAAATTGACTTAAGAATTGGAAATGATCTAGGTTTATTTTCTCAAGTCATGGAATATGAATATTTTAATGAATGGTTTAATACCATGAAAAAGAGTAAAAATTTATGCATCAAAATCAAGTTTGAGACTTTATTGAATTGCTTTAATGATGTAAAAATGTTGAGTGTAAATGAGTTTTTAAGACCAAGCGTGATTCTAAAGACAATATTTATTATGTATAAGGTCAGATTTATTTTAATAAGAAAGCATTGACTATAAGGAGATATTTTCACTAATTTTGAAGAAAGACTCACTTAGAATCATTATGGTTTTAGTGGCTCATTATGACTTAGAGATGGATGCTAAAACCACATTTCTTAATAAGAATTTTGAAGACGATGTTTATATGGACCAACCCGATGACTTTCAATTAAAGGAAAAAACACATTGTGAGTAATTAAAGAAATCAATATATGGACTTAAATAAGCTTATCGGCAATGATATCATAAGTTTAATGATACCATAACTTTATATGAATTTAAAGAAAACATCATTGATCAGTGTATATATATGTCGGTAGGAGTAATTTTATTTTTCTAATCTTATATGTTGATGATATTTAACTTACTATTAATGATCTTGGTTTTTTTTTTTTTTTTTTTACAAGAAATCAAGAAGTTTCTATCTAATAATTTTTAAATGAATGATCGGAGTGGCAACATTTGTGATAGGAATATAAATATTCCATGATAGATCACAAGGATTGTTAAAGTTGTCTTAAAAAGCCTACATTGAGAAAATTCTAGAAATATTCAATATAGATAAATGTTCAGCAAAAATAATTTCAATTTAGAAATGTGACAAATTTAACATTATGTAATATCCGAAAAATGAATTAGAACTTGAACAAATAAAAAATATTCCTTATACATTTGTTGTTGGGAGTATAATATATGCCCAAACTTATATTAGACCAAGCATTAGTTTTGCTGTCGAAATGTTGGACGGTATCAAAGTAATTTTTGATTGGATCATTGGAAAATTGTATAGAATGATCTCAGATACTTGTAAAGAACAAAAAATTTTATGCTCACTTATAAAAGATTCGATCATCTTGAAATGATTAGATATTTAGATTCAAATTTAGCCAGATGTGCCGATACGAGAAAATCAACATTCAATTACTTATTTATCTGGCTAGAAGGGCAATATCATGGAAAAATGCAAAGTAGTCAATTATTGCTGCATCCACTATGTAGGTTGAATTTGTGGCTTACTTTGAGGGGCTATTATTTGTGGATTATGGTTGCAGAATTTTATTTCATGACTTGTGATTGTCGATGGTATTTCGAGGCCTTTGAAAATTTATTATAACAACTTTATAATAGTTTTCTTTTCAAAAATGACAAGTATTCTAAAAGTACTAAACATATGGAAATCAAGTACTTGTTTATTAAAGAATAAGTATAGAAACCTAGAGTGTCAATTAAATATATTAGCACCAATCTTATGATAGCAAATCTTTTAACAAAAGGATTGGAGATAAGTACACTATTAGTGTCATAAGTTGTGTATGGTGCTCACTTTTGTGCCAAAAGTTTTTGCTAAATCACTTAAGTGCCAAATCGGAGAAAAAACGATCACTTTGGTGCCATCGGTGAGAAATTCCGGCCAAAATGATCACGTGGCATTTATATTTTAAAAAAAAGTTGCTTGGCTTTTAAATGACGCCGTTTTGCCTTGATACGTGGACACCCTCGCAAAAATGATGCCATTTAGCTCGTACGTGGATTGAAATTAGGGTTAGGGTTTTTCCTCGCCACTCAGCCACCGTTGTTCGCCCACCAACGCTCGGCCACCATTGTAGATGCTCAACCAGGTGAGTGAGGAGAGAATGAGATTGTTGCTCAAGCAAAAAGTGGCATAAGGAATAAGAGGTGAGGGCGGAGGAGGAGGAGGAAGAAGAGGGGTCGAAGGTGCCGCTACTGGTGCGCCGTCGCCACCGCCGCCGCTGGTGTTGTTGTTGGTGCCGCTATTAGTGCGTTGCTGGTGTTATTGTTGGTGCCATTCGTTGTTGGTGTTGTTCTTCAAGGAAGAAGAGGATGTGCCTCTCTCTATCTCTCTCTCTCTCTCTCTCTCTCTCTCTCTCTCTCTCTCTCTTTCAATTTGGATTTAGGGTTTCGATTTGGGGGAAAGAAGCCAAATGACGTCATTTTTGTGGTTTAGATGCTGATTGTGCTCTCCGACGAGCCACGTTAGCCTAAAAAATTAATAAAAAAAATGCCATGTCGGATTTCCGATCAATCTGATCGGAGTTGGCATTAAAATGATCGTTTTTCAAATTTTTTGGCACTTAAGTGATTCGACAAAAAATTTTGGCACCAAAGTAAGTGCCCTATATAACTTTGGCATTGTTAGCGTACTTATCCGAAATGATTGCCACTCAAAATATTTAATAAACATGTTGAAATGATGCGTATTATTGGACGTCATGTAATTATGATTGCATTAAGTTTATATATTTGACACTCTAAGCTCAATTATTTTCTTATGATATTTCTAATATTCTAAATAGTATGCATTATGGAATTAGATGACCATTAAACATGACAGTTTCTAATGAGACATTATGGTTGGACCATTATTTTACTTCTCATATATGGATCGTGTTAAGTGGAGTGCTATCGTTGTAGTACATGGAATGGACTATATCGACTAATTACATATAATCGCCATGACTCACATTAGTTTGCTTTACTTAATTGTGATTATTATGTGATAGCTAATTTAAGAAAGATTTTAGCATTATGTTATTGTGATGATCTTTATTAAACCATGAAAGGAATGTCACGGGCCAACTAGGGGATGTAAAAATTATCGTGACCCACATGATTTTATTAATTATGGTTTAATGAATATTTAAGAGGGCTATGAAAAGTTGTAATCCTCATGAAATGAAAATGTGCAATCCATTTGAGGAAGTTACATTTTGTATAAAAAGGCATGATGGTAGAATATGATTTGATGGAACATATCTATTGATAGCCTATATAAATAAAATGGTTAATACCTTGAAAAACCCCAAACTAGTACATTTGTGACAAATTTATCCCAAACTATTTTTTTGACCATGAAAAACTCCAAACCGGTACACCCGTGACAAATTTACCCCGACCGACCATAAAAAAATATAAACCGGTACATTTATGACAATTTTACCTTAAGCTAATTTATTCAACTGCAAAAAACCCTAAACTAATAAATTTGTGACAAATACACCCTCCGTTAAAATGAATTAATACCACAAAAAAATCACAAAAATTGTAAACTGCGACAAACGGAACGTAAAATCCCAAATTGGTATACTAGTCAATTGTTATGTGTCATTTAACTTAATAATTTGATAATAAAATTTAACAAAAACTAACAAAGGGTAAATTTGTCACAAGTGTACTAGTTTGGGATAAATTTGTCAAAGGTATACCAGTTTGAGATTTTTAGTGGTCAAAAAAATAGTTTGGGGTAAATTTGTCACGAGATATACCGTTTGGAGTTTTTTTAGGGTATTAACCCTAAATAAAATATGATCCTCTCTCCACCCACGACATAAAACGTGAAAATAACTTTATATTCTATCATCCATCAGACTGAATATATTAAGGAAAAGTGGATTAAATGAGAGAAATCAGATTTCTGTGTTTTTACCATTTTCCACAACAATTATCTTCAAGGATATCATTATGAACATCTTTCTCATCGTAAAAATCATGAAAATTAAAGATCCTGTGTTTTTGTATTTCCACATAAAAGAACTACACTATCACTTACAAGGCATGCCAACATTTGATGTGGAACTACCACGTGGTGACATGTGTCACCACCTAGTTTTGATTGAACGCTTACATCACCATTTTCTAGATTGTGCCAAAAACTTCAAAAGTGATAAAATATTTTGTAAACATAAAAAAAAATGCAAATAATATGTTGCAAGAAAGCTTATGTTGAATACTTTTTGATGGTATAAGCTTGGAAATTTCAGCCCTTTTAAGGCTCATTTAGTTTCATGGAAAATATGACGTTTCTAGAAAATATTTTTCAGGAAATCATTTTTCAAAAAAATGTAATTATTTTACGGTGTTCGTACGAAACCCGAAAAAAAAAGTGAAAAACATGTTCCACCGTTCACTAAGGAATTTTTTTTTTTTTTTTTCATTCAGTCTTTTTCAAATTTTGTTGTTATTTTATTTTTAAAAAAATTAATTCATAATTAATTTTATATTTAAAAATAGATTTTTAATTATTTTATATTTTATTATTTTATATTTTAATTATTTTCTTTTATTTTCTTTATTTTTGTCTTCCTCTTTTTTCGGCCAATTGTCAACCATTGCAATAGTCGGCGACTAGCCGAAGAAGAGCTCGAGCTCGCTTGATGCCGCGAGTGAGTTTGAGCTTGCCGATTTGGAGAGCCCGAGCTCATCGCTCACCTGGCTTGCCGATCTAGCGAGCGCAAGCAACGAGCTAGATTGGCAAGCCTAGAGTTTAGCTCACCGTCGATTAGGCGGCTTGAGCTTGTCGTAGATCAGGCTAGCGGTGAACCTCAAGCTTGCCCTTCGTTGGCAAGCTACCACTCGGTAGATTGGCAAGCCTAGAGTTTAGCTCACCGTCGATTAGGCGGCTTGAGCTTGTCGTAGATTGGGCTAGCGGCGAACCTCAAGCTTGCTTGTTGCCGGCGAGAGAGAGAGAGAGAGAGAGAGGAGCTCATCGTAGATCGGACTAGCGGCGAACCTCAAGCTTGCCTGTTGCCGGAGAGAGAGAGAGAGAGAGAGAGAGAGAGAGAGAGAGAGAGAGAGAGAGAGAGTTCAAAGTCCAATTTTTTTAAAAAAGATAAAAGATAAAAAAAATAAAAATGTTAAGATGGGTGTGAGATAAGAGAAAGTGAGTGAAGACAACGCTTTCCTCTTTATCAAAAGTAGAAAATATTTTCCCCTATTTTAGAAGACTTTTTTCTTTCCATAAAAAATGTTTTCCCCACTAATTTATATGAAACGAATACCGGAAAATCCAAAAAAATATTTTCCTGAAAAATATTTTTTACGAAACAAACAAAGCTTGAGTACGGTGCAATTGATCATAAATGGTGCCCACAAAGAGAGACATGACCTTCAAAACATGATCAAGGGCATATTGGCTACAATTTACATGAAGATAGTGTAAAAGGAAAAAGTTTTTTTCAAAGCGCTATATTTGCACTCAATAGGTCTGAAACGTGATATTTTATTCAAAAATACTGGGTGATGCGAAGCTAATACAATGCACGGAAAACAATCAACACTTTCTTTCGTATTAATGTTGAATCTGGATTGAGCGGAATGTCTAGTATCTTTTGCGCGGCATGATCAACAGTTATTTTACCCAACATATGTATTGTCGGTGGTCGAAAATGCATTCACAATTTGGAAAAGCCCAAGTCTCCACAGCTAATTGTCCCACTCGATCGACACAATTCAAAGTTTATCCAACATATAATATTGTTTCGATAGAGACGTGGCATAACTTTCTTCGACAAGGAAAAATAAAAAAAATTGTCTTCTTCCTTTTCCTATCTTTTCTTAGGTCAGACAAAAGTTTGTGCAAATAAAGAGATTATTACCTTTTATATCCGGCCGACAACCTCTTTTTGGATCCCATGATCACTTGTTTTAGGTAGATCGGAGCTTGTTTATGTTAACTGTTCTCTCAAAAAATTAAAGAAGTAAGCATATTAGAAATCCTAAAAGAAATTCCTAAAATTTGTCTAAAATTGATATCCGCCAATTCTTAAAAATTAATCACTTGTTTTACTTGTTTATGTTAAATGTTCTCTCAAAAAATTAAAGAAGTAAGCATATTAGAAATCCTAAAATTTGTTTCATTGAAAAATACAATCAATTCCTAAAATTTGTCACGAACTAAAATTGATATCCGCCAATTCTTAATTGTAAAGTGTGCAAGAGGGCGAGCGAATTTACTCAAACAGTAAATGGATCTAAAGTATGAAGGCTTCGCTTGATGCATATTTCATTTTTTTTTTGCTGTTTGTCCAAACCTTAAACGAACTATTTATCTGTTAGATGTTAAGCCACATTTCCATGCGCAAATCGCATCCATATATCGTTTTGAGAGTTCGATTTGCTCGGCTATGCGGTCGTACTAATGCAAATACTTTCGACTGAAACGAACTGATGCATGGAGTAGGCTAGCTCCAAGTCTAGTGGGCTCATGGATCTGTGCTTTGCAGGACTTCCTAGCACAATCAACTGTAAACACAATCTCATAATGTACTGTGAGCTCGCATTCAGATCTCTCCCAAAAATTACCAGCTTTATCTACGGACTAGCAAGGAAACCCAGAAGAAGAAGAAGAAGAAGAAGAAGAAGAAAGAAGCCTGATACATCGGCCATTTATTTTACGCTACCTACTACTGAACCATCATGACAAAACAGAAAGATAACTACAATCAAATTAAAGTGCTTTTGTATATAGTTGGGTACGCACATTTGATATGATACTACCGCAACTAGCAAGCTAGAAGAAGATATCTCTTTCAACTTGATCGTATCTTCTTGGAAGGCTTCCCAATGACCAGGAAGACGGAGGCAAGATCGTGCGGAACCTGAAAGAATCCTTGAGGAGGAGGCCCCGACGCTTTTCTCCTCGGAGGCCGAGGTTTCTTTGGTGCCGGTGGACATGCCCTGGCAGTGTGGCCAGTCATAGGATCAGGACACGACTTGGGGGTGCGGCACTCGTCTTCGTCGTCAGGCGAGGAGTGAAGCTGCTTTCTCTCGCACAGGGCTAAGTCGGAGAGCTTAGATCCAGAGCTGACGATGATGGTTCTGATTGGGGTTGATGGCCTGAATTCTTCTGAGACTCCCATTCCCATGTCAGTTCTCCCACTTGCACACCCCTGGCTGCTTGCTCGTGGTACGTAACGTGTCCTCTTCAGTTCACTGCGCAGTTCTGCAACTGAGAATCCCCTGGGATACCCAGGTTTTTATTATGATCTTGGTACAAGAAGAGAGCAAAAGTGCTTGCAGAGAGGGAGAGAGACAAAGGCGTGCATAAAGGCAATCGAGCGGATGATGATGAGCGGCGATGAAAGCGAGACAGATGGGAGTGATGAGGACGAGTTACTGCTGGACTCTGGAAGATAAGTGTCGCAACATGACAACGACCTTTTTCCATGTCTGCAAAAAAAAAGCAAATGACAGTCGCGTTTTGGAAGCGAGCGAGTACTTCATTCGTAACTTTTTTGGTAGCCCAAGAGCGTAAAGGCACGGCTACGCGAAAAGTTAATTTCTTGTGAGTCTAATGAATTATTTAAGTTGGTGTCTTTGACATATGTTAGTAATTTCGATCCATAGCAATCTCACACAATTTGTGAGATTTGAAGGAATGAATTTTAATTCTTGAACTGAAATTTTATTACATTCCAATCAACTACATCAATTTTGGGGTCATGAGTGACATTATTAAATTAACATAATGTACTACGTTATGTTAAATCCAGACAATCATGTTCTTATGCAAATTGTGTGGGACTCACATAAGATCTATCATTTTTATCATTCGGATTCTATTTAATACATACGTAAAATCGATTCAATAATTTCTTCTGTTCATGTAAGCTATGGGGTCCTATTTCCACCTATATTCATCATCTGAAATTTCATCACTTTTGCCTTGAATGGCAATTTAACACCAAACTGAAAAATCCTATTTTTGCGTCCCACTTCTCTCAAGAAAATATTATATGAAACTTATACGTTTATAAATATGAATTTGACCTAACATACTGTAGGAATACTTTCTCTTTGTCTTCGACGATCGCGGCTACCTCTAGGGCTGAGCCAGATAATCCGCTCTGTTTTAAAAGGAAAGTCAAACTACACTGCAATACCACGCTTTGGAAAATTCCGAGACCCAACTTCAATAAATAAGGATTTGAAACCTTGAGGTCAACTAGACTTTTCAATTTGGTTCGGTTTGGAACCAAATTGAAGTAAATTATCATTAATTCCATTTATCTTATATAATTTCCTTAGTTCTCATCCGGCGTTTAACTTTGTCAACCATGAATTGGTCAAAGGCTCCGGCCATCAGCTATAGATATAGCTGCCTAATGACTAAAATACCAATGTACGAACAATTGTCGCAACTCAAACTTGCTTGCAGGTCTCCAATTCTGAAAACATGACACCATAAAGTCACCCAAAAATAGTTCGATTTGGAAAAGATTAAGACCCGACTAAATTGCCAAATTCTAGTCTGGTTCGATTTATGAACCAAACTCTAAAATCACCTCCCAAAACCAAATTGGACTAACAACCTTTATCACCTTTGCTAAGCTTGATTTGGTCTTTTTTCCTTAAAATTCCCGGGTATAATGGGGCTGGGCTCCTTGTGCGCCGGCCATGGTTTTATCAATACAAAGTCAGCTCCTCATACGCTACGTCGCCTCCCCTTTCCACCTTTGTTTTTTCTTCATGGTAGGATTTTACTTTCACTGTAAACGGCCCCCTAGTTACACAGTTCAACCTAGGTTGATCGATAACTTCTGCAACTTGTCGACAGTTATCAGTTTCTGCACCAATCATCCGATTCGATACTACTGCGTCGTGAGGGCCATACAGTGTCTGGTGGCCTCGCTGTTTTCACAGCGAGTCGCCTTGTCTGCTTTATATATATATATATATATATACTTGTATGTTATATTTATATATATATGTAATAATTAAACGAAGAGAGATGTTGCTTAAGATCCAATTCACATGAGGAATATTATGGCACAAGTGAGCAACAAAAGCTGCAATTATCACATGCTTCTCTGGCCATCAAGTGTGTTTTCGCTAGTGCTCTACGATCGACTACATCATGAACTGGCGAGATCCCGCCTGCGTGAACGATTCGGCAACATGCAATTTAAACAAAGCTTTATTATCTATCTCTACAGTAAAGATTGGTGCATGCCAAGGACAACCCCATCGTGCATGCGTGTTCATGCCCACTCATTCCATCTTTAAAATTTCTATTTACACCAAAAAATGTCGAGGGTAATTGGCAAATGCTGAGATATATCAAACCCTCTTCCTTAATTAAGGAAAATAACGTTGAGGTATTTATTTTTCACGCGGTGACCGACTATTTATGCCAAGACGAGAGATCGTTCCCTTAAATTGAAATGCACGTGTATTAGAACCTTTGTGAGGACCACCACGTGGTGATGTCCATACTCCTAGAGAGAGACAAAAGTTTTGAGGGCCTAGATAGCCTGAGATAAATTTAGCTAACAAGCAGAGTGGTACGAGGCAGCTCAGATCATTTTCTTATTCTCTCTGTTTTTTCTTTTTCTTCTTTCGGCCTGGAGCTTAGGATCCCCCTAGTTGATTTAACAGCTAGCTATATATATGTCAATGTTATCTATATAAAAAGAGAATGTGTAATTATGTCCACATTTTGAATCCATCCTCACATTTTCTGTAAGTACATAGCAATTCTCGGAGCCATCTCATCATGGTAGGACAATCGGCACCCTATCGGGATTTTGCCCTTCTTCTCCAGCAATCATTTATGATTCAGCATTTTAGGAGGTAAGGCTCGGGCTTCTGATGTGATTATAGAAGGTGATTGGTGCGGGCTTCGGCGAGAATGGCAGACCTTACAGAATTTCAATCAGCTTCATGTGTTGCTTTTGAGACCCTTGACCAAATGTTAGCATTTCATATGCTAAAAACTCAAGATAGATAAGGACTTATTTTGGATTTTTAGCATTTTGAAAATATAAATCCACCATTCATTATCCTTATTCATCTTCTTCCCTGTTCATTCATAACCATTCGTCTTTCCTGATCCATGGCCTAAGAGTCGGGCTTCTGTAGTGATCGCCACTATCACCTAGGGGTCACACGTCCCTGGCGACCACTACCTGGAGTGGCGCAACCTGCGACTTAGGCGATGTAGCTTGAGGTCGCTCAACCGTAGGTAAGGCTGTGTGGTGACCAGATCTAGTTTTTGGCCGTCGACAGTTGGCCAGCAATCGACCTCCACTGGATTTTTAATTTTTAGGCTAAAAAAAAAATAGTAAAATCCTTTTATAAATGTGGATTTTATCAAATGGCATTTACATCAAAATTAATTTTCAATATTAATTAAAGTTACAATTTATCAAATGTTATAGCATTTGAAAAAAAAAATCATTTTATCCCAACAATATTTGCATTTTCTTAAAGCTATTTTCCTAAAGCCAAATCAAACTGGCCCATCAGCAGCATAGCATGATCCAAAGGTATGAATTTGGAAAGAAGATAAAAGGGTTTTTCTGAAGGATTTGATTTGTGAACTTCCTCTTTTCGAAGGAACAGGTAGAAAAGGGAAAAGAGAAAAGAAGAAAAGAAGATAGCACAGTCTATTCCAACTCATGTACCCTCGACAATCATAATAGTTAATTAATTGAGTTTTCGGCTAGAGTTTCATATCCCCACCCGAATCAAGTTCTCCATCAATGGTCGATTCCTACAAATAAGATAATTGGAAACGATCGATGAGTGTTCGCTACATGGTCTAATCAAAACATAGTTTTGGCCAAAACTTGCAGCTGAATCGAGCTGCCTCTTTGTCTTGAATCCGGATGTAGCAAACTAGGGTCGTGCCGTCCCTTGGTTTCTCCCCCAGCTGGTCGATTTACAATTTGTCAGAATGTCAAAGCCAGTCAAAACTCAAGACTGGCCACCTTTTGTCTTCTTGCTAATCCATTAATAGGTCTAAATGTTTGGGCTGGTCAGTGGTCGGAGCCCCCACAGACGTTGCTAACCCAGTCGAGCATCCAAGGCCATAGAGACGTTGGGCCTCGTTCGGACTGGATCGAGCCTGAATTAGCTCCGAACGAAACAACAGCTCGGCGCTACTGTACAGATGTCCTTTGTGCGCTTCCAAAACCCTCTCCAAGATTTACGAGTTCTTCTCACATCCTCCCTGTTTGAAATTTGAGTTATACCTAACGTTGGAAGTGATAGTATTAAGTGTAGGTCCACGTTTTTCTGACCAAATCCCTTTATTTGACCTTAATAAAGAGAGAGAGAGAGAGAGAGAGAGAGAGAGGCAGAGAGCAGTGAGAATCTGACAGGCCTCGGAGCGGTCATGGTCAACGAAGCAGGCGGGCAATCGGGTGGGGCACGAGGGTAATCCCAAAGTTTGACCTTGGCGCACGCATCACGACATAAAGTAAAGGGCCCCACCACCCACTCCTCCCCAAGTTTTCAGACTTTTTCCCGGTCGACAGTGCGCATCTGATGCCCACATTGGATCCCTGTCTCCCTCATTTCTATTAGAAAAGTCTAAAGGTAAAGATAAAGCCATCAAAAGTCTATCACCCTCACGCCCCACCCCCACCCAAAAGTCCACAAATCACGCGGAAAAAATGATAACCAGGGAAGACTAAATGAACTCGCATTTTTCATTTCCACTAATTTTTCTTGTTCTTCAGCTATAATTTACAGAAGCAACCAAAAAAAGAGATGCCTATCCACCAAGTCTTCCTCGTGGAAGTTCGCGTTGAATTCCGTGCGAAAGTTGAACTCTCTCGCTTCCTGTCTCTCTTGTCTTCTTGCTCCGCCGCTGCAGTTGCCCGTGACCACCGCCCCCCCACGGCAAAGGACCCCCTTTCGGACACCAGATCTCGTGCGCCCTTTTCGAATTCTCAAGCGTCGGGCATCGAGCCGTAGGAGATGGCGTTGGAGACGGAGTGACGGTGCTCCCCCTCGTACGTCACGACCAGCAGCCTCGGATCGTCCTGGGCTCTCTCCACGTGCTTCCTCGCCGGGCATCCTCTCACGCTACTGCACCTATAGTACCCTCTGCACCCCGCGAATCCATCAGTTTTCATCCCAATCTCCATGATCAATATGATACATATATACATAGATGGCGGGGGGATGTCGCTTACCGTGGGAATGGCGACCCTTTGATGGGCTTTTGACCGTACTTCCTCCACGTGTACTGGTCCGACGCTGTCTCCGCCGCCACCCTAACGACCCTCTTGACTCTGTGCTTCTTCTTCTTCGAACAGTGGCATCTGCCGGCGGAGAGGGCCTCCTCCGCGCACTTCTTCTTGTGGGTCGACGCCAGAGGCGGCTTCCCGGCGGACATCGTCGGGGGCGACAGCCCCTGCTTGCCGTTGGAGACGCTGCCGTCGCCGGTGATGGTGGAGAGGAAGGACGAGGTGGCGGACGACATGGGCTGAGACATGCTGAAGAAGTCCTGCGACGGCGACAGCGACAGCGACTGGGACTGGCACAGCGAGGGGTGGGGCTGGCTCAGGGGCTTGGTCGCCGGCTTCGGAGGGTCGGGCTTGGATTCGAGGACGAGATCGAGAGGAAGGGGCGGCTGCGGGGCGCGGCGGAAGCGGGCGTGGCCGGTGCGGTTCAAGAGGGAGATGACCTGCTTGAACTTGGAGACGGTGAAGTCGGTGAGGTGAGCGGCCGGGTCGGAGGGCTGCTGGAGGTGGTGGTGGTGGTGGTGGTGGGGGTGGTGGGGATCCGGGTTGGAGCTGGGTTGTGGGGGAGAAGAGAGGAAGGAGATGAGATGCTGCATGCTCTTGAGCCCGGCCGCGGCCGCTTCCTGGATGGCCCGCTCGTTGTCCACCATCTTCACGCAGTCCACTGCCATGAAACGAGACCCCCCGCCGACGAGATCCGAAGTTCCCAGACGCTGCGGTGTTGGAGAGAAACAGAGACGCAGGGGGTTTAGAGAAGAGAAGTGAAGAGATGAGAAGAGAAGAAGTGGGTTGGGGAAGGAGAGGTGGGGGATATAAAAGAAAGGTAAAGTGGGGGGTGGGGGAGGAAAGAGAGAGAGAATCCAAAGCTGGTTCTTCTCACTCGAGGCCAATGAGAGGAAGACGACAGAGCGGAGAGTTAGTGGGGGAGGGGTTACTGTATTAGGAAGGCTCAGTTTTATAATCTGGTGGGGTCGTCCCTCCGAAAGCCATTAGAAGGAGAAAACCTAAAACATAAATAAATAAATAAAAGTTCGAGCTTTTGCAAAAGTTATGTATTTGTTGGGTTTTAATCACGCGTGAGGTTTGTGAAACACTACTGACTATCTCTATATAATGCGCATATATATTAATAAGTTTTGGGTAAAGTCGTCGTGGGCATTTAGGGTGGGGTTTGAATTTTGCGGAGGAGAGAAAGAGAAGGGTCAAAAAGTAGATCAACCAACAATGGAGAGCACATCATTCCCTCCCCCTTTTTCTCTCTCCTCCTCGCACGTTGATTGGTTCCCGCTTTTGCACAAAAGTCAACGATCCCTCCCCCATCGTTTCTTAATTTCCATCGCCCCCCGGATCTAATCCCGCTTTGTAATTTAAAGTAAATCAATCCAGGAGAGAGACGGATGCGAGAAATGTCAAAGGTGCTATTCCACTTCTTAAGAAAAAGATGGGGGCGGAGGGTCGTATGTGGGGTTGGGATTCTCCGCCATCCCCATTATTGCATGTTGACTATTTGCATTTGTCCCCCTTTTTATTTTTATTTTTATGTCTATCTACGGAGTCCTCGCACATGCTACATTAAGATCCAGCTTCCCTTCCATCCATGTGATCATCTCCCGAGCCTTGATTTATTTTATCATCAAAGTCAAATTTCCGAAAAAATACCTGCGATGACCACATCGAGGCGTCCTTTCTTGGCTGATGGCGAACGAGAACGAACTTCTTTTTTTTCGTATTTATCGGTTCCGTTGACCATAGCGTACATGTACAACATAATTAAGCTGGAGTAGACTTAACTATTAAGGACGAGAAAGAAAGCGGAGGAGAAACTTGCCGGAATACTATATAATATTTCTCTGGATCACAGGCAAATTGACTATAGTTTATAATTTCCCGCATCGGGGTCAAAGGCTAGTTGCGCAGGTAGGGAAGGGAAGAGGGTCGGAAATTGCGAATTCTTTAAAAATTCGGGGGCCTGTTTCGCGAGGAATATGAACCTCCTCCTAGCAAGTGGAGAAGTTTCCCTCTCTCTTGTCCCGTCCTCCCTCACTCAAATGTCAGGTTGGGTCCCGCCCCAAAGGTGTTGACATTTTTCGCCATCGTCACGAGTGAAACTGTTGACTGACTTTTAAGCAACTTCCTCTGAGGAATCCCGCGGGGGAAGGCAAGCTCCTCGCGCCCGTCGGATGACGCGTCATCCGACGCGATCGGACGGCCGGCGCTGGGCGCGGGTGCTTTCGAAGTGGTTGACCCGGGAATAGAATAATGCACGGAACCAGTGGCGTCTCCTGCTTGGGCTTTCCCACCACCACGTGGGTTTGCAAAAAAGAATGCTGGCTTCCCACGTCTCCTGTCCTCTCGTCTCGTCTAAAGGGGTGAAGGGATTAGGAAGGTAGTGGGAACTTTCGTCTGAAACTCCATCACCTCCTCTGCTTTTGCTCCTTTTGCTCCTCCTGCTCCTCCCTTCCTTGTCTCCTCTCGACTTCGGTTAAATTTTTGCTTCGATTTCACCTCCCTTTTCCATCTCCTACTGTGGCTAAGACGATGGGAAAATGCCACAGTTTGGGCGTCGCTCGTTCCTTAGAGTCCAGAGCACGCACCCATATTCAGCGACTGCTTGCGCTAGTGCTGCGCCGTGCGAATTTGGACCGTGTTAGGAACGTAGAATTGACGACCGTGACTTTGAAGACAAGGGTGTTCGGAGATGATATTTGACGTTTTGAACTTGCTAGTCAAGCAAAGGGTGGGTGGTGCGCACCGCGAGAGACGATCATCAATGCATCTTTGCACGATATCAATGATCGAGGGGCTCCTGCAATTCCCCTCTTTTGGATCTCCGTGACGCTAAATGTTTTCTAAAGGAACAGGCGACAAAAAAGATTTACCAAAAACCAAGTCAATTTGTGCAAAATCATTATTAGGGGTGATCGGTTATTGGGAAGGCCAATTCACAATTTTTGGAATGGGGAATCGGCTCACATGGTCCTAAAACCGGTCCGGTCCAGTTTTCGGGTGGGCCATTGAAACCGGTAGCATATTCTGTTCTTCTTTTTTTTTCTTTTCTCTTTTTTTTAAAAGCATGTAGTCTATAATCCATTGTAGAATCTTTATAAGAAGGATGTTAAACCCCTCACTGGAATTCGCATGGGTTAACAAGGAACAAAGTTGAAAGAAAGACGGGAAATCTTTGAGCTTCATTCTCTACAGATTAAAGATTGCATTATCATGCTACTGAATCAAAGGGACATTTCGAATGATTTAACATGGAAATGAAAGGCACATACAGGAGAATATCGATGGGGCATCATGGCGAGTCACCATTCAAGAAAAGAAATGACCCAAATTTTTTCAACAATCTCGAACATAGATAGAACAATGATAGCTAGCAGGAGCCCATCCATCAACGGTGTAGAAGTAGAGATCAGAAGCAATCGTCCAAAGAGACAATAGCAACGAGGAGAGGCCAAACTGCGAATTCGCCAAAAAATAGACAAGAGCAGGACACATCACATAAACGCGAAAAAGATAGAACATTAGACATTGCGATCACGATGGATCAAAAACAGAGGAAGAGAGGGAGACAAGACTTAAGACTAGAGATAAGATCGTGAGAGGGAGGCATTGAGCGAGAGAGACACAAGTGACTTAGGTGAGAGGGTGGTGTCTAAGAGTCAAGCCAGAGAGTGATTGAGAGTCAGAGTCGAACTAGCGTAAGAGGCGTGAAGAATTAGGGTTTGTGAAAGTGTGAGTGTGAGCGCCTGGTGTTTGTGGATGGAAGGTCCAAGCCGAGGATGATGATCGTGACAGGAGGATTTGTGAAGGTTTAGGGTTTTTTTTACATGTTCTTTAGAACTGGCCGGTGATTTGTGAAGGATTAGCATAAATTTCTTGGGTAGATAGTTTTACACATAGAACCGGTTCCAATTTTTTTGAAACCGAGAATTGCCCAAAACTAGTTAGTTTGGTCCAATCCGAGTAGTTCCTTTTGCTCATCCCAACTTATTATATATGTTTTGTGTAAACTTGTATGGGTGGATCTAGTCAACAATAATCTGATCCTAATCAACTCATATAACCTATTTTGACTATTTCCATATAATAAAAATTTAGTAATTTATATCTGACCCAATACATATCTGACCCGACTTATATTGTTAAAGCACTTTTAAATTTAATCTAATTTAGGAATATTCATATGCTAACTAAGATGAAAGCACAAAATGAGTAAACGTAAAATCGAGAGAGTGAAAATAGATTAATAGAGGTGGACTGAATTTAGGTAAGTTGTGAACCTATTTAACATTCATATGATTTTAAATTTTATCATTTTAAATTTATTTATAACATGTTTACTAAATTTAACTAGTTCATATAATAATTTAGTGCATCAAATACATACATACATACATACATACATACATATTAAGAAATGAGTTTACGACCCATTTTGACATGTTTAGTTATGCATTTTGACACACTTTGTCTCAAAAGGAGGGTGAGACGATAAGTGAGGAAAATGGATCGAAATAGTTAGTGAGAGAAATAAGAATACGAGGGGCAACAGAAACTTCCTGGAACAGTTGACATCGGTTGCGCAATTATGGCCAGGGTCGGAATCCTTGTCCTAAGGTCATAAGCCCGCGTCTGAGTTGGGTTGCGACATGTCGAAAGCTTCCACATCGGGTGGTCCACACAGTCATGACAAACATGCGCAACCATACAAAAATTGAAGAAACAAGACACGGCACTGCCTCGTGCTCCAGAATCAAGAGGCTTAAATTCGGGTACTGAATGGGCTGAATTTGACTTTGGGCTTGTGACAGCCAACTGGGCAGGGATCGAGGTCCACATCGCAACGAGGACCTCGTGGTTTATCAAAGAAGAAGAAAGGATCTTTTTTGACTTTGACCTCTGAAGCATTGGCGTTGACTTGCACTTTCTCGAGTTTCGGGGGTCCCATCCATACCCAACTTTACTTTACTTGCAAGATGCAATTCCTACTTCTGAAGTTGCGTTTCTCTTATGTGAAGATTTGGAAACCTCTCTTCGACCCGTCTCTCGAGCCAGAAGATCCCTCAAGATTATGATAAATCGGTCCCCGAGGAGAGGAGAGGAAACACGCATGTGAGCCCAGGAGCTCAGGAAAAATTAGTTGAAATTCGTCCTCCCACGTTGCCCTACTTCTTTGACTGCTGCACCCTACTGGCTACGACTAATCATAGGAACACCAATCATTTCAGGGGCCTAGCCTACTTCTTTGACTGCCCCCACCACTCTACTTAATGAACATTTAGTGCATAAGCCAAGGATTTATCCGTCAAATTGCACCATTTCCATCTATGGAGAATCCAACGAATAACTAAAGCCTGCTTTTGAACGGCACCGTCATTGATTGGACAGCCATAGAAAGGAAAAAGAAAAAGCAAGAACCCTCATCTTGTGCGTGTTTTGCTTCTGCATACGACCGCTTGATGAAAGAGCTTTGTGAACACAGATGATGGTTTTTGGGAAGAAGGAATGAATGAATGGTATTCAATCAATTTGCTATTTACGATGCGTGCCTATGCGCTCTCGTTTTACGTGCAAAATGTTTTAAAGCTCATAGTATGTGATACAGAATTCACTAAGACAAAAAGCAGACGCCCTTTGTTTTAATTTTAGGCGAGTTATATTTATCAAGACTCATTCAACTGAGCAGAGAGGTACATGCCCCGTTGTTCTTTCTAGCAAAGAAGAAGAAGAAGAATCGCGTCGTAATTGTACGCGTTAACGTACTCCTCAACGGGCAATGGTGTCTTGGTTAGAATAATTCTGTCACGTGGGGCACGCAAGCATCTGGAGTTGTCATCTCTTGTTTAATAGGGGGTACGTGGCGTAGTCTAGATCATGAGAATTCAAAGCCATCATAAAAAGTGCACATGAAGGCCCCCTCCCAAATCTTGCCAAACTCCCTAGACATGCCCGATTAAACAATTCTGATTTTTGGAGACCTTGTCCACCCCAGAGCCGACGCCATGCATCCAGGGACAGCAAGAAGTTCTGTGCCCACGTGGGGTCGGTCGCCCCGCCCCAAGCTTAGAAAGGCTCCGCCAAGATATCGTCAATTATCTTATTGAGCTCCAATAAATCACACCCTTCTGCACCTTCTCTCGAAAATTGATAAAAAAAGAAAGATTTTCCTAGACCGCAACTGCCCTGCCTATCCCATCTCATTAATTTACTCTCCAGGATTTTTTTAAAGTCAGCAGATTCCCATTGCATCACCGTCTTCTCCACATGAACTCTCTCATCTTATTTCTTTATAGCTAGTTCTCGTATCAAGCCAGACGAAAACCCACCTATAATTGGAGGACAAAGCCCCCGTTTTTGGTCTCTTTCCGGTCCCGTTCCTTCTCCACATGAAGAGAAGAGGAATCGCTCGTGATTCATCCATCACCCTCCGCGTCTCATTGGCGCACTAGTTTAATCGAAACACAAGGCCATAAACACTTTGCTTACTTAGCACTGCTCGTGTCCCGTTCATGTGCACCATTTTTTATCTCCCACAAGAGGACCGACTCAACTCACTGCAACAACAGCTCCCTCGCTGATCGCTCACTCCCTAGGCCACAGTGGTCTTCGACAGGAACAGCCACCATGATCACCGGGAAGGACATGTATGACGTGCTCGCGGCGGTGGTGCCGCTCTACGTGGCGATGATCCTCGCCTACGGGTCGGTGCGGTGGTGGAAGATCTTCACCCCGGACCAGTGCTCGGGGATCAACCGGTTCGTGGCGGTGTTCGCCGTGCCGCTCCTCTCCTTCCACTTCATCTCCTCCAACAACATATATGCCATGAACTACCACTTCATTGCTGCCGACTCCCTGCAGAAGGTGGTCATCCTCTTCGCGCTCTTCCTCTGGCACGCCTTCACCAAGCGCAGCAGCCTCGAGTGGATGATCACCCTCTTCTCTCTCTCCACCCTGCCCAACACGCTGGTCATGGGCATTCCTCTTCTCAAGGCCATGTACGGCGACTTCTCGGGCTCCCTCATGGTCCAGATCGTGGTGATGCAGAGCGTCATTTGGTACACCCTCATGCTCTTCATGTTCGAGTACCGAGGCGCCAAGCTGCTCATCAACGAGCAGTTCCCCGAGACCGCGGGGTCCATCACCTCGTTCCGGGTCGAGTCGGACGTCGTGTCGCTCAATGGTCGTGAGCCGCTGCAGGCCGACGCCGAGATCGGTGAGGACGGGAAGCTCCACGTGGTTGTCCGCAGGTCCAACGCTTCCTCCATGATCTCATCCTTCAAGTCTCATGGCCTCAACTCCATCACACCGCGCGCCTCCAACCTCACGGGTGTCGAGATCTACTCGGTGCAGTCATCCCGAGAGCCAACTCCGAGGGCTTCGAGCTTCAACCAAACCGACTTCTACGCCATGTTCGCGAGCAAAGCGGCGAGCCCCAAGCACGGCTACACCAACAGCTTCCAGGGAGGAGTTCCGGACGTTTACTCATTGCAGTCGTCCAAGGTGGCGACACCGAGGACGTCCAACTTCGACGAGGAGATGATGAAGATGAGCGGCAGCAACAATGTGAACGCCAAAAGACGCGGTGGGAGGAGCATGAGCGGAGAGCTGTTCAACGGGGGTCCAGGTAACAATGTCTTCCCTTCGTATCCGCCTCCAAACCCGATGTTTTCGGGTTCGACTAGCGGCAATACGAAGAAGATGAAGGACAGTGGGAACAACAAGGAGCTGCATATGTTTGTGTGGAGCTCGAGCGCGTCGCCAGTTTCCGAAGGTAACATGAGGCACGCTGTGAATAGAGCCACTTCCACTGAACTTGGGCTAGTAGATGCCGCCAAGGCATCTCTGCAACATGCGGAAACTGCTCCTGCTAATTCCAAAGGTACTTTACTTCTTACCAAGTCTTGACTCAGTGTGAACTTTTTGCATCTGGCAGGTATTTAGGGAAGCTTCAGGATCTATCTTCTTTTCCGTTAGCAATAAGGCCTTCTGTTTTCTGTCCACATGAAGCAGGAATGCAGGATTTGATAGAGAACATGAGTCCACCACCAGGAAAGAGAATGATGGAAAACCATAGCAAGGAAGTGGAACAGAATCAGATAGAGGACGGATCAGGTGCATGCAAGTTCCCAGTGAATGGGTCACCATACACCAACAGCTGCCAGAAGAAGGTGGCCGATGAGGAAGGTGGGATTGGAGAGAAGAAGAAGCAACAGATGCCGCCCGCTAGTGTAATGACAAGGCTCATCCTCATCATGGTTTGGAGGAAGCTCATCCGCAACCCTAACACCTACTCTAGTCTCCTTGGTCTCGCTTGGTCCCTCATCTCTTACAGGTACCGCACTCTTGCTAGTAAATGCAGTCATTATAACTGGAGTTCTACAAAACTAGAATGTTTAACTTACCTTTTCATTTCTAAGTTACATCACACTGTTTCCATATGTAAGCTTATGTTCTCTCTCTCTCTCTCTCTCTCTAGGTGGAACATCCAAATGCCCTCGATAGTAAAAGGATCCATCTCAATATTATCGGACGCCGGTCTTGGAATGGCTATGTTCAGTCTAGGTATGTTATAAGGACCGCAATTTCGGCTCATCCTTTTTAATCGAGAGCATTAGTTATTAGCAATTTCTACTGATAAAGCGTAACATAAGGTGAGTCTTCTGAACCCACGACCAGGTCTGTTCATGGCATTGCAACCGAAGATCATAGCTTGCGGGAAATCAGTGGCCACATTTTCAATGGCGGTGAGGTTCTTGACCGGCCCTGCTGTGATTGCTGCAACCTCCATAGCCATCGGTCTTCGCGGCGTCCTTTTGCACGTCGCCATCGTCCAGGTGAAAATCTGGGACTCTCTTCACGCCGACTGTTGACGAATTCAACAATGACCCCATCAATCTCCTCTTCTTGTCCGGAACTGCCCTTGTCGTGTGGGTTCGTGTACGTACGTGCATAGGTACAAGAGCAGAAAGGAGAATTATTTAAACTTGTTTTGCTGTTGATTCTCAGGCTGCTCTTCCCCAAGGAATCGTTCCCTTTGTGTTCGCGAAGGAGTATAATGTTCATCCGGACATCCTCAGCACTGCGTGAGTTTCTCCGTTGATTCTTCAACAATTTGTCTACCCAATTCGAGCTAAGCTAGTAGACAATGCTAACACACTTCCTTATGCAGGGTCATTTTCGGAATGCTGATAGCCTTGCCCATAACAATAGTCTACTACGTACTTCTCGGGGTCTGATAATCCAACTCCGATTCGAGTCAGGCTGAGCTGGATTTGATAACAGCCGCAGTATTTCAAAAAGCCATTGCGTTGGAATCAGTGCACAGCAGCATATGATAACATGTCGCGTGCATCAAATTGGGTTAGGATATGTAAAGCCTTCTTTGTGGCTCGTCTGTTCAATGTAATCAATTCCTTTTAATTTTGTTTTCTCAGCGACAAGTTAGGCGGATAGCGATAGGGGAGACTTAGAAGATCGTGCTTTGATAGGAGTTGAATCCTTATGTTATCTTTTCTTTTCCTTTTTTTTTTTTATTATTTTTTTGGTAGTGTGCACACTGATATCAATGTCGCTCTTTTCTTCCATTCAACTCATAGCCAGCCAGTTAATATAGGTTAAGCCTCAAGCTGTTGACTTTTTTCGTGGGGATCTTGCGTTACATTATCTATTCTGAGTCAATATTTCGGTAGAAGAGCATATCTCTGAGAGCACAGTAATTGACACGAAAATACTTAACTATGTGCAATCTTGGAGGAAGGAACTACTTCGTGACGTACCTGTCAAGACCGTCTCATATAACTATCCTAATCTGATTATATGCATTGGCATGAACTTGGACCATCTCGGTAAGGGGTTTTTAAGTGAGACCGACTCTCATCTTATAGATTCGTGACATGTGATTGACTTACTTTTGCATAGAATACATCTAGGTGATTTACGATTTTTGAGGGTGACGTGTGAAGTCAAGTGTTTAATTGATAGTTGATTGGGATGGATTCACTTTCGCCATGTGATTTACCCTGTGTCGGCAGAAAGAGCCGATAGAAAGAAGGGTAGCTTCGATGAACTCAAAGCTAAGTGCCTATATAATGGTCCATACGCGAAATGAGTCAGGTAATACAATAAATCGGAGCATGTGGACCTCAGACACAAACTGCCACCCTAAAATCTATTGGACACTGCGGCAGGAGCTAATCTACAAGATATGATATTGGGAGAGGCAGGCTACTAGTGTCCAAACTGACCGAGTAACATCCTAGAAAAAACTTAGCTTGGCCTTATCCGGAGCAATCGCATCCAATTCAGATCTAAGGGTTGGCTTTTGGGAACCACTGCTGAGATCCATCAAAATTGACCAGATAAAGATTGAAAAAATTAAGTAAAAATGGGGATGAGACAAAGCAGGCTTGGCCAATTCATGGCCACGACAAGAAAGCGGTCTGAACCGTGTCAAATAAGAACAAACCACGGTCTATCAATCATGTTTCGGCCTCACTGCTTTTCCTTTTGTCCACATTAATCTCATCATTGTCTTGTACATGGACGCTGTCTCTAAAATTAGTGCAATAAGAAGTAATAAATATATTATAATTAATCCGTAATTTAGTGATTTAAACTTTTTGGAAATGTGGGTTCAACTGCATGGGTTAAAGGGCTCAGATTTTACGCCGAATCTGGCAGGGTTCACTGATTTGCTCCATCTGTGTAACTAGATTAATTACAAATAGAGCACATGCATGTGCTGTATCTTTTTCTCAGCCACTCTGCCAATTCTGGAGACAAGGGTTTCATAAAAAACGAGGGAAAGAAGAAATTCTGTAGACCCTAGAGCCGACACCTACCATCACCAACTGAGCCCAACTCTCATTTGTCTCTCTCTCTCTCTCTCTGAGCACATCTCTTTAATGGGTTTTCACATAAATCTAGGACGGATGATAACTTTAATAATGGCGTCTTGATGAGTTCCGAGTTCCAAGGTCTTCCCACTGAATTAAATTTCTCGTAGCAGGAATCTGTCAGCCGCCGGGGGTAAAAGAACAGCTTCGTCCAGCTCTGCTTTATGCAAGATTTTTGTCATGGCGATTTATGTAGGGTGCCTGTTCATCTCGGCGTTGGCTGAAAAGAAATTTACACCATTGCACGCTCTTGCTAACTCATATGAAGCGGACATTCAAGTGGGTGAGCGAATCTTGTGGGGCATTCGAGCTTGTAAGTCGTAACATGAGCAATATGATGCTAGGGAAGGAAGTTGTAGATTTACTAGTTGACTTTTGAGTCGGTACTAGTTTTCCTCAAAAGTTTAAGGGAAGGAAGTTGCAAAGAAAACTGCCCTTTATCGAGCTGTCTTATGAATCTCTATACATTCAGTTTGTGTTCAAACACTAGACAAGTTGAACGCCACCGACCAAACTCTCCACGTGCCCAAATTCATTGCCTATCCAACCTGTCCATTCTTATAGATTTCATACCTCTACCGATTTGTCCCGCCTCATTCATCTCCACAAGTCCATCTAAATCGAAAGACGAGCAATTATAGCATGCCAACAAGAACTGCGCCAGTCCCAATCTTTCACTAAAATCCTATATTGCTGAACTATGCACACCTCAACTCAAAAGAGGGCATCACTATTCAACAAGCAATCCCTTTCAGGAAGATATCTTGCTAGCCATGTGTGTTCAACGAATCAGCCGTGGATGAGAGAGCTATCCTGCAATACTCTATGAAATTAAATAAATGGAACGAAACAATGTGGGGGTCAGTGAAAGAGCAGTTTTCTTTGTCTTCTGAGATGTTGAGTATCAATCTTCCTAGGGTGACTGCTGAGCAGCAGTCTAGACAGCGTCGGGCCCAGAATTTCCATCCTGAGTACTGCCATTTTCTCTCTTCAGTTTAGACTTTGGTAAAGAGGCTTGACGGGAAATTGCTTTGCTGGTTTGCTGTTTCTGGTTCTGTAAATTCAGATAGGTGTAAAAGGACATGCCACCGATTGCTGCAAATGCCCCTGAAATACTTGTTCTACCAGGATTGGAACTGAAAATATAGTAATTTCCTAGAAGAATAACACAGGTCTTGAACTGTCCAAGGACCACGTGTGTTATGGCAGATGTAGCCCTGTGAGAGAGAGAGAGAGAGAGAGAGAGAGAGAGAGAGAGTGGATGAGATATAGCGACCTAGTAAACATAATGCAGATAAACACTGTGCAACTAGCCCTATTTAAGGCATCTGAAGTTCTGAACAGAGTGCTTAGTTTCACCAAGCTCGCCATACGGCCAATCAATGGATGCCACAGCCTTTGCATAAGTTTTTGTTTTCATAATCATGCTACTAAACATAGAAAGGAAAGTGATCTGGGTGTCCAACAAGAAGCTGATTTTGAGTTCCTTGTCCCCTATTGAGTCACCAACAAAATTTTCAAAAACCATGGGAGCTTGGCAAAGTATCTCTAATCTAGCATTTTCATAAGTGCACTCCTGAGATATTTAGAATTTTGTTTGGTCTAACAAGGGATCCCACGGGAAAACCACAATGCATCAATACTAACAATAACAATTGCAGATGACAAGCCATGTCATGTATCAGAGCTCAGCAGAGCCAAACAAGACACAACAAATAACTTGAGATGAGTGCCAGATTTCACATACCCAAGTGCCAGAGCACCGGACCACTGAAGCAAGAATCCGAGAAAAGCTGACATGAGAATGGCTACTGTGTTGTTGAAGGTCCAAGCAAAAGAGAGGGCACCAGGGGGATCAAGCCAAGGAATCAAAAGCACAAGGAAAACCAAGGTGATTGGAGTTGTCTTCCACATTAATCTGCTCAAGAATTTCGTAAGAGAGTAAGCTTCAACAAGGCATAAAACAAAGAACAAGTCCTTGCAGAAGCAAATGACGTACGCCAAGGCTGTCCAATTCTCTTGCTGTTGCAACCTGGACCACAGAATTTTGTTAACTGCACTTGGGACTATCCATGCTAATGCTATGCACGCACCAAAAAAGTCGAATTGCAAATCTGTAACGGTAGCCACAGCAACGCCAATGGATACAACTGTAAGTGCAAGCACCTGAAAAATTTACAGTAAGATACCTAAACAGATGGAAAAGGTTATGAAACATTCAGTAATGATAAAAAAAAATAAAAATTACTGCATCTTTTAATGCAATCAATCGCATGCATCATGTAACACCAACAGATGAATAAAATATATCTAAGGCCTTAAAAGCAGTCGAATCACTGCATGGGTTGACGAGAAGATCTTTTAAAGAGATCTACTGATGAGCACCATACAGTTTCGAACTATGGCAATGGTGTGCAGCAGGCAAGTCCAGAAAGGCTAGAAGAGACCAGATTAACTGCAAATCTCGTCTTATGGAGAAAACTTTCTTCAAAAGACTTCTGATTTAATTGAGCTGGAAAGCTGAATCCAGAACAGAAACTAAGGGTGTAAGTATGCTTAAAACTGAATGATTTTAATGTTTTAGGTCAATTCCATATAGAGATGGAGGATTGATGGAGATATCATTGCTGCAACAGAGCGGGATTGATGAAGTGGTAATGGCAAATAGAGTACTCTCCAATGCAGAATAGCACAAAAATCAAGATATATGAAACTGTAATTATCCTAGCTGTCATGCCACTCTATTGGACAACTGATGTCAGAGCTGTGGAAATGTGATACCCAATCAAGGATGCTTTATATAGGAACATGTTAGCTTTGATGGGCATATGATTCTATGGTCGAAATGACAATACACAAGAAAAACTACAGTAACAAAGTTCTAGTGCGTAACTTAAGCATGTGTACCCAGATGAGGTTATTCCAACACTCACATCTGTGTTGAACAGACATCACAGCCTCGACCGCATAGAGATGACTTTGTTAAATGACAATTAAGTTGCCAAAAATAAAATGAGCACAAATAAAAGTGACCTTTTCAGTGTTCCATCATATAAATTTTGAACAACCAGAATACAAACTTTCAAAGGAAATATGCCTCAATATCATTTTCTCAAACTCAATTATTAACAACAATTACATCCCAAAATATACATTCGGTAAGTTCTCTTTCACACTATCTATCCTCCTTCAACAGGGATATAAGAATTTCATGCAGTCGCTGTCAAGCTTGTTATAAGGAGGAAATAAATCAATGAAGCAGCAACCATGAGATTTTGTTCCAGCATTTATCATTTATCCAGTGAATTAAACATGTCAGTCTTGAAGTTCACATCCACAAGCTGTAAATCATATCAAACTGGGACTTAGGCAATCTCTTCCATATCATAACTAGAACTTATATTCAGGCATATGGTTTGCATAGAAACATGGATGAGACCCTTTTTCTTTAGATGAGAATTACCTTTAAGAAAGATACTTTTTGCCGAAGAAAATGAATTCAGCCAGAACTATTGATGGTGTTACAGCAATCTTGGACATCTGATAAAAACCCACACTGAAGGGTACAGATGAATCACATAATGTGCATCACCAGCAGAGATTGTAACAATGAGAATAAAGAAACCATTCTCACCTATTGTACTTCAAGCTAACATTAGCAAGGCCAGTTGACAGAGACATCACGACGCCCAAAGTGAGCAAGGAAGTTAAACGGTTTGACTTTGAAGGAGGGGATGCAGGCAGGATTGAGAAAACATTCATAATAGCCATTAATACCCAGCTTACTACATAGTGAATGAAAGTGAGAAATATAGGGAAGTGGAATCCAACATTCTTAAGCACCTGAAAAGTCAGAAAGTTAAAACATTGTCAAAGAACCAAGCCAGACAATGGGCTACATTTCAAATCTCCATGACAATGCTTGTCAAGATAGGTCTCACATGAAGGCAGAGGCACAGACCAGTTTATTCGTGAATATAATACTAATAGCAACGACAAAGTTGAATGATAGAGCAACAGCTGGTCGACATAGGCGTTGCTGCTGACGTTTGGCACCCTCAGATGAGCGAAATTCATTAAACAAAGTGGCTCGCAGATCTTCCAGAGCTCGTCCTGCATTGATTAGGAAATTTAAGCAAAACTAAAACATTACCGATAATGAAAATCATCTAAGTTCAAATCTTATTCAAATAGATCACAGATAACCAAGGACAAATTACACAAGAAAATGACATTAAAAATCCTATAATGAAAGCACCTGAGGCCCAAAATTTATGACTGCTTATTAAATTGACTCTCAACAAGTGATCAGAGGCGATTCACAATGCTTAAATTTGTGATTCAAACCGTGTATGATATCTCAAAGTACCTTTACCATGTAAAATGTTTAAAAGAATCATAGAACAAGAAAAGGCACGAACAAGAATGTAATTGCATATCCTTTTCAAGTCTTTTGACGTTCTATTAGTTAAACCCAGAAGCTCCCTCAACAAAGACACAAAATTCCACGTGTTGCAATTGTATAGAAAGCATTCCTCTACTGAAGGAGAAAAACTCTTGCAAAGAGAATGAGTTGATCAGAAACACTAGAACAAAGGGGAGGAGAGAGCAAATACTCCTAATTAACACAAGGGTAGCTAGTTAGAATCATCAAACTGAAAGAAAAAAGGAGCCATTTCCATGGACAATGCACAGTTGCCCCTCCTGCGGAAAATTTGAAAATGGAAGAAATTATAGAGCGCTTTATCTCACTTACCAAGCAACTGGACACGCCAATGTGAGCCTGAAAACAAGTAAACTCTTCCACTGTACAATGCCCCCAACCGGAAGTAGGAAAAGGAGAGAATTTAACATTTTGACCATCATTCCGGCCTAAAATCTAGCCTACACGGAAAATAACCACAACTGCAACTGCATCTTACAGGCTCAAAACCTCCCAAACTAATTTCAAATTCAAAGAAATTTCCTATATCAAGGACATGTTTTGACCCTTATTCTCAGCCCAGATGATAACACTTGTCGTGTGAAGATTTCTGCAACCATCTATCCGCAATGCCAGATAATCGGAAAAAAGGTTGATAAACTGAAATCGCATGCGATTGACTGAACCTCGAAAAAGAGAAAAAACGTAACATATCTCAGGTAGACTAGAGAACACAAGAAAAATGGCAAAGCCGGAAGAGCGAAAAACAAAAAAAGGCATGAAATGCGCATCATCAATCAGAGACTAATCATTCGAGATTCAATAGAACTGAAAAATTAGTTTCAAGCTCTTACTGGTCAGATCAATGAAATCAAACATAAGTTCCATTCCACCGATTGCTAAACAACCCACATTGCAAAAACTAGGCGAGAAGTCAAGAATCAAGCATCCGAGAGTTGATGAGCAAGTAACCAAATGGGAAAACGGTTACCTTTTTCGCCAACATCGCTGTCCTTGCGTTTCAGAATCTTCCTCACATCTTTCTTTAGCAAGAAGCTAAGCATTTTTATGGTTAGTGAAGGGGAGAAGCTTCACTCCTCTTGCCGCGAACAAGATGACATGCTCAAACGAGCCGTTCCAACAGAGCCCTAAAGCCCCCCCGAAAACGAAAATTCAGCGCGAACGGGTAGTGGGTATCGCCTTGAAGCAGCGGTTGGAGTAGCCACTCAGCATGAATCACTAATACCCTTCTGGGAAATGGATTTCCTGAAGAAGGAAAGATGTGGGTGGGTGCGGGGTAGTGTGAAAGAAGAGGAAAGATTGCAGTTTTGAGTTCAAAAATGCCACCAAAAAGATGCACCCACGCACGCACAGGGATTGACAGCGAGCAAAACAAAAAGGAGGGGGGGAGTGGTCTCGTCGCACGCAAGGATCGAGGACGGACACGTGGGTCGTCTACCAGCGTTGATGGCGGAATATCGAAGCTGTCGGGGGGTTGAGAGAGCGGAGAAATTTGAGCAAATCACGGACGGTCGCTCTCCCTCTTTCTCGCTCTCACGGTCACGGGCGCAACCGTATCTCCATTTTCTCTCCCCTTTTTTCTTCTTCGGACAAGAACAGCAAAAGCGACAGCGGTCGGACGCAGGCAATCGTTCGCAAGAGGTTCCATTTAATAAGTGATTGATACCGAGGAATTCGGCCGATGTTTCTGTCGAATGTAATGTAATCAATCTAATTGCGGTTTGACCCATTTAATGTCCGGTTTTTGAGGCCCTTCTTATGTAATACTTAAATTTTAATGTTTTCACCACTAACAATTGTGAGTGATGATATGAAGTTTGCGGAAATCATGCATGAATTAACTTGAAAAATCGACCAAAGGAAAGTTCTTTTTTTATTTTTTGGTCAAACGATGGAAAGTTCATTTTCACACCGATTGGTCGATCTACTTTTTAAAAGCAGCGACATCCTGCGGCTCAGTGGAGTTAATCATGGATTTAAGGCTCCACTCGGCCTGAAATGCAAACGGGGGCACCTAGACGGGTCATTACTTTTTTTGGGCTCAAACAATTTGCCCAAAGGGTTTACACCTAAATTCAATCGTCCAATAGCCGGCTCAAACCCACCCGAATAACATATGTATTATTGAACTATGACCATCTTCTAACGTCTTACGAATCCGAGGCATTTGGATCATTCTAAATAGATTTAGTACATGATAAAGAACTACCGCCATGCTCGTGCCGTGATAAATGACCCTCAAACCACATATCTGCAACTACGGCGAGATCAATTAGACACAAAGTATTCTTTCCTCATGCTAACTCGATTACTCCTATTCATGATCAGGATATTTAAATTGAAAGGCGATCATCTTTCCCACTTTTATGTTCTCTTGCCGATATCAGATGTCCACCACTCACCGTAAGCTTATTGAGGGATGGTATGAACTCAAGAAAGCATATGTTAACAGGACTTTTTTGAATTGAAGAAGTTCGTTTTCAGGTCATATTCAATGATCAACAAACTAACTTTGGGTGAATTGTACAGATAGCAACAGCAACAATTAACATTTCGAAAACAGACACGGGACGCAGGAAAAGAAAAACACTTGTTGAAACGAAATTTCCCGTTCTTTTTTCCCTTCTTTTGTCATTTTACGTGTGTTCTGACGATAAGTGTGCCGGCAAAATTTGTTGCAACACAGAGTTGTACACATCCAGTATAATTCAGTTTATCAACAGGGTTGTGACTCTACTATCCCAGCCCAACTTGAGAATTTTTTGTGGCCCAGTTAAAGCTTATTCCGTAATCAAGGATGGGATGTCCTGCTTTGTTTCGATACAAACGATATAATAAAGTAATGATGTGTTGAAGATGGTGAGTTTGACTGAAATGAACCAATGGAAGATCTACTTGAGGTCTTCAAGGACGGGACTCGTTTCGGGTGACGTTTACGTGAAAACGAGGGGCATAGACAAGATAAATAACTACTTTAATCGATCCTCGAGGAGGTGATCGAGATCACTGACATCTGAAGATAAACTTAAGAAAAACCTCCACCTGCTCCACTTACGCCAAAGTTCTACAACTTGAATGGTATGGGTTTGTCCTCGAACCAAACACATCGATGGTAACTTCGCTTTTGTTTGAATAATTCCATTTAGCCTCCCATAATGATCGCTAATTCTCCAAGTGCCCCTTGGACCTCACCTCTTTCTTTTCCTCAAATTACTCTTGCGCTTGACCAATGTGTATCAAATGGCCCTGTGTTGAGCAAGTCAAAGATTCGATAAGATAGAATCTTTTCTTAACAAGACATGATCTTGATATTTCCCCATTTTCAGCACAAGAAATGATCCTTTCCTTGTCTTCAGCACAAGATGAATATTTCTTGAAGTGTACATATAGAAACAAGATATTATCTTCATTTTTTCCTCATCTTCATCACAAATGAATATTTCTTGAAAACTCGCTTTGTAAAATAGTGTAAGGAGAGAAACGATCAATAAAAAAAAAAATTCTCTTTCACTTTTCTCATCTCTACATCCATTTAGTTTCTCATTATCTTTTTGATCCAACCTATCAAACTCCCCGTCGGGCATTGGTGAAAAAGGTGGAAGGCCAAGGGGGTATGTGCAAATCACATGCTCAACCTAAGGGCGTCTTTGTCCAAAAATTTCATCTGCCTTATGTGGAAATTTGTAGAGAAAAGAGAATTGAAATTAAAGTTAAGAGACATGGAAAGAGAGGGGAGAGAGAAGAGAGAAGCAAAAGGGGAGGGGAGGGGAGGGACAGCACCTAGGCCACAATCTCTCTAGATGTTCTTGTTAGGAGCATGTGGTAGAAATTAAAATTTTTATTCAGAGAAGTCGTCAAGAATGAGCTTAAGTTTGAATCCATCAACATATTGAGTTGAGTTGAGCTAGCTTAAATATATTAACTATTTTACACTACACCAATTCTTTAATGGGAGACGTTTCTAACACAACTCATATGTATATCATAATAATCTCCTTCTCGCATGTGAGTTCGTGTTAAGTCTACTCTCCCTTAATCCATTTATCATTTTGCATCAAGATATCTTAGCTTTAATTTCCATCAATGCCCAATTTCATCCTTCTCTTTTTCCGGACCTTCTCTAGACTGAACCATGAAGTCTGTCATTGGGCCCACATTGCTATATCATGATGCCCACTTGGAAACCTTAAGCGAAGTATTGTTATACATCAAAGTATCTAAGCTTAAATCTCTATCAACATCTAACTACATCCTTAGTCTCTTTTTCTAAATCGAACTATGAAGTCTTCTATCAGGCCCACATTGCAACACCATGAAGCCCATTGCTCGCCACTGCCTGGAGACCTTAATCAAGGTATCCTTCTACATCAAAGTATCTGAACTTAAATCTCCATCAATGCCCAACTTCATTCTTAGTCTCTTTATCCAAACTGAACTGTGAATTCTTCCATTGGGCCCACATTTCTACCACACAAAGCCCATTGCTCGGAAAACCGTTATGGTCACTACATTCCTTTTTGAAGGTATCCAAGAAACATCAGAAAAAATTGTGGGCCACCAATCTATGATTGATTTGGATACCTTTTGTCGAGAGCATGCACTATAAGCTCAATACCTTCACCTAAGGAGATCGCCAAAAGAGAACCCAAATATGATCCCATCAACATATTGAATTGGATTCACCTTTGATTAAAAGTTTAAGCTAATGAGTAATGAACATATTAGGATATATTAATTATTTTAGGGAAAATGTCACAAATGGTCCTTAAACTTTCATCTAATGTTCAATTTCATCCTCGAACTTTCGATTTGCTCAATTTGGTCCTTTAACTTTGATCTAATGTTTAATTTCATTGATGAGCTTTTGATTTGCTCAATTTGGTCCCTGAACTTTCATCTAATATTCTATCTAGTCCCTAACTATTTGAAAATTGACCAATTTCCCTTTTTTTTAACATTAAACTATTTTTTTATAAATTAAAAAAAATACCAAACTATGTTTTTTTTTTTGGTCGAAAAAATACCACATTTATGCAAAGTAATAAAGGTCAATATTTCTTTCCTTAATCCATATTAAAAACAAATGGAAAAATGGACAAGTAATAATAAACAAAGGTGAATCTTACATTTTGATTTCTTTTTTGTATATACAAATTACTTGAATAATGTACAAAAGCCCATCAATTGATTTTTCCCTTTTTGGTGAAGTCCATATGTAGATTTACATAAAAATTTTTTTTATGTATATTTGAAAAAGTACATAAAAATACATTTTATTTTTCACTTAAGTTGAAGTAAACAAAGGTCCATTTTTCTCTCTCTCTACTCTAAGTACATTGAAATATAAGGTGTATTTATTTCATGACAAAAATTTATTTCAAAAGTATTTTCTTAATAATAATTGTTTATATTACTTACAAAGGTCCATTTATTTATTTATTTTATATTTAAAAAACTAAAGCCATGCAAACCAATTCCGTTAACTTTAACTAACGGAAGGATGAAATTGGTCAATTTTCAAATAGTCTGGGACTAGATGGAACATTTTTTAATAATTTAGGGATCAAATTGAGCAAATCGAAAGTTTAGGGATGAAATTGAATATTAGATGAAAGTTCAGGGACCAAATTAAGCAAATCGAAAGCCCATGGATGAAATTGAATATTAGATGAAAGTTTAGGGACTATTTGTGATATTTTCCCATTATTTTACATTGCACCATTTTTTTGACGTGGGACTTTTCTAACACAATTCACACATGTATCCGAACAATTTTTGATCTCGGTCACCGCTGTACCAACGCTCAACATGTCAATCTTGACCACCCAATGCAATTTGTCGCTTGGCTAAAGAACTTTGCTTGTGAGAGATGGACAAATTTAGAAGTGGATGTCCACTTCAAGTTGCGAGATGAAGCGATAGCAATGATGGATTGAAGCAAAGAGACTCACAATGGCAAGACTTCACGTAGTGGAAGGACTTGCATCTAATGGAGGTCAAACACCCATTGATGACACTAGGGTCGAGAGAGAGATCAAGTTGCGAGATGAAGCAATAGAAGCAATGGATTGAAGGGAGGAGATCGAAGCAAAGAGACTTGCGACGTCGAGACTTCACAGAGTGGAAGGACTTGCATCCGATGGAATTGACAAACTTATATCAAGGTCGAATGACTGGGAGAACATAATTTTTGCGAATTTTCTTGATTAGATAGCATTGAGAAATCGCTAGTTTATCATACATTTGTTGCAAAATTAAAATGAAGAAGATAGGAAATGATAAGTGTTATAGAAGTACTAGACAAAAATTAATTCTTTGATGTAAGATTTTTCTAACAGAACTCATACATGTGCAGTAGCGACAAGGAAAGAGAGGGGAGGGGAGGAGAGTGGCAACACTCAAGCCATGGCCTCTTTAGATGTTATTATTAGGAGTGTACAATGGAAATTGATACCTTCATCCGGAGAAATCGTCAAGAAAGAGTTAAAGTTTGAATTTGTCAATATATTCACTTGGACACATATTCACTCAAAAGATCAAATCAGTTAGTTGAGCAAATTAAAATATATTAGCCATTCCACACTACACTAGTTCTTTGATGTGAAATTTTTCTAACAACACTCACATGTGCATCATAACAATCTCCTTATCGCGTGTGAACTTAGTATTAGTTATTCTCTCCCTTAACCCATGTATTCTTCTTCATCAAGATATTTCAGTTTGAATCTCCATCAATGCCTAATTTCATCCTTGGTCTCTTTCTCTAAATTGAACCATGAAGTTTGTCATCTGATTCGTACTGTTACACCACAACACCCACCGTCCAAAAACCTTAATTTAGGTATCCTTCTGCATCAAAATATCTCAGCTTAAATCTCCATCAATGCCTAACTTCATCCTTAGTCTCCTTTTCTAATGAACCATGAAGTCTTCCATCAAGCACACTTTGTTGCCCCACAATGCCCATTGATAGAAAACTGCATTGGTTACCGGATTCATTCATTGAGATATTTACCAAACATTGGAACAATTTGGGGGCCCACCAATCTACATTTGCTCTCATACCATTTATTGAGAGCACACAACAAAAATTCAATACATTCACTCAAGGAGATTGCCAAGAGGGAGCTCAAACCCGATCCCGTCAACATATTCAGTTGAACCCACCTTCATTAAAAAATTTAAGCTAATGTGTTATGAGTTAGCTATGATGTATTAATTACTCTACATTATATTAACTTTATGACATGAGACTTTTTTTAACACAACTCATATATGCATCATAATAGTTATTGATCTCAGTGACCATTGTACCATTTCTACTCTCAACCGTGTCATGTTCAACATGTCAATCTTGACCACCCAACGCATTCAATCGCCTTATGTGGCTAAAGAACTTTGCTTGTAAGAGATCGACGGATTTAGAAGTGGACTTCCACAAGTGAGAATGCGAGGTCAAACACCCCATTGTCGACGCGAGGGTTAAGCGAGAGATCAAGCTACGAGACGGAGCAATAACAGCGGTGGATTAAACGGAGCAGGTCGAAGAAAAGAGACTCGCGATGGCGAGACTTCACAATGTGGAAGGACTTGCAAACGATGGAGTGGACAAACTTATATAAAGGTTGAATGACTAGGAGAAGATAATTTCTGCGAATTTTCTTGATTAGATAGCATCGAGAAATTGTCAAATTATCACATGTTTGTTAGGAAATTAAACAAACAAGACGACAGATGATAAGAGTTATAGAAGTCTTGGAAAAACTAATTTTGAGTTAATTTTATTTTCAACAAATCAAAATAATAACTGGATGCTTACGAAGCCACATTTGTGTTATGGAAAACTAAAATACGACAGATTTTCTTAACTTTGATTTTACGAAATAGAAGAATGTGGGTATTAATCAATATGTCATTTCCAAATAGAGTATTATGCTTTCACTTTGAAGGAAACCTATTTATATATTTTCAAACGTACTTAAAGATACAAAATATCTCTGATCTTATCTTCCAGCCGCCCCTTGGTCGAACGACAAGCATGATGAATGTTTTTATCCGAAAGAGAAGGGATGTATTCGGTCGTTAAAGCCGGCGAAGTCGAGAACACGCATGGGGTCCAAACGGCGGCCATCGAGATCTTTGCACCTCAAGCTATTCCATGATTTAATCACTTCAAGTAAATTAGACCTTAAGAAAACAAAATTAGTTCGGCTGGAGATTTGATTATCCGGTAGGGTCGTCTTTCCTCGTATTGAATTAAGGCACACGTCAACGTGCGTATTGACCATGAGCAGGTCCGGAAACAGTTAACGTAAGCGTACCTCTCCTGACCATATGCAAACCAACAAGCCAGGTGCGAGTTCTAAGTTAGGCTTTGGACCTCCATACTCCACCTCCGCCATGCTGTTTCCAAGCAACATTAGCTTGTAAATGAAGATAACCCGTGAACTATGATCCAAGAAGCTGTTCTTATAACTAGCTTACTGGACAGCCGATGATCGTTCATTCCACGTTCAGCTCCTGATTTGAGTTCCACATCCGAACGCAGCAGCAGTAATATGTCCTCGTGCTTCAAGATGAGTTCGTGTGCCGTCATGTACTTGGCTGTCTCACTGGCGTGCTTCTTCATCATTGTCACCCCATCGACACCGAGCGCCGATGTCTCAGCAGAGAGAGCGCAGATGATACGGGAGTTCCTGGACGGCCACAACGCGGCAAGGAAGGCGGTTGGAGTGCCGCCACTCGCATGGGACACGTCCCTCTCCACCTATGCACGGGTGTATGCGAACCAGAGGCGGGCGGACTGCAGGCTGGTGCACTCGCCAGGGTACGCGTTCGGGGAGAACCTGTTCTGGGGGCAAGGGCGGCGGTGGAGCGCCGCAGAGGCCACAGCGCAGTGGGTGGCGGAGAAGCAGTGGTACCACTACGCCAACAACTCTTGCTCGGGCCAGGAGTGCACGCACTACACGCAGGTGGTGTGGCGGACGACAATCCGCGTGGGCTGCTCCAAGATCATATGCAACTCCGGCGACACTTTCATAGCGTGCGAGTATTACCCTCCGGGCAACTACATCGGCCAGAGGCCTTATTAAGCATCAGCACGCACAGCTTATAAATCCTCATTTTTATCCATCTCTGTACCTATACAATAAACTGTTGTCTTATGATTCTTAATAAAGTGCACTGTAATTAATGCAATAACTCCTCACGTCGAGATTATGTCATTTAAATTAGACCCATCTTTGGCGTGATGTTCTATGGTTTGAGAAATGAAAATGATTAAATCCACAAAAACCCCAAACTTTATCAACTATGACACATTTATTTCAATTTTTTTGTGACACAAAAAATCATAAAAATTACCAAAAAAGTCATAAACCTATTGCAATTGTACCAATTCAGTCCTAAACTTATTTTTTTTAACCAATTGAGTCATAAACCTTTTACTATTATTCCCGATCAATCCATTGAGCCAAAAATGGCCGGCCGGCGCTAGTGACATTTTTTTAATAATATATATTTTTTACTTTTTATCTTTTTTTTTCCTCTCCCTCCTTCCTCCTTCTTCCTTGGGCTTCGGCGACGGGCTAGAGGGGAGGGCTGATTGGTCGCCGAACTGAGGCGGCCGGCAAGGCGAGCCCTCGCTAGATCCGATGAGGGGGGCCTCGCCGTCGCCGAGTTTGGCGAGGCAAGCCCCGCCTGATGAGGCGAGGACTGGCGCGCGCTCAGAGATGGCGGGGCGAACCCCCATCGGATCTGGTGAGGGATGGCCTCGCGATCGCCGGGTGAGGCGAGCCCTCGCCAGATCCGGTGAGGGGGGCTCGCCAACGGTCCAGGAACTGATCTAGAGGAAGAATACCTTGGAGTCGCCGACAGAGGCGGCGGGGATGAGGCGGGAGTCGAGGAGGCCGAGGATGTCATTGCAGATCTTGGAGATCTCGGCCTCGATCTTGGCGCGGTAGTCGCAGATCGCATTTGGTAAGGCCCTCCTCGCCAGATTTGGCGAGGGCTGGCCTCTCGATCACTAGGTGAGGTGAGCCCTTGCCAGATTCGTCGAGGAGGGCCTTGCCAGCCGTGACGGCAAGCCCCCCTCGCTGAACGAGGTGAGCCCTCGCCAGATCAGGCGGGGCTCGCCTCGCCAAACCTGGCGATGGCGAGGGCTCGCCCCGCTGGTCGCCTAAGTCCGGCGATCGGCCAGCCCTCCCCTCTGGCGGTGGCCGGAGCCAAGGGAAGAAGGAGGAGAGGAGGAGGAAGGAGGGAGAGGGAAAAAAAAAAGGAAAAAAAGATTAAAAAAATTAATAAAATATATTTTTTAAAAATATATTATTTAAAAAAAAAATCGCCGGTGCTAGTTGGCTGCCACATTAGCGCCGGTCGGCCATTTTTGGCTGGATGGATTGATCGAGAATAATTATAAAAGGTTTAGGACTCAATTGGTCAAAAAAATAAGTTTATGATTGAATTGACACAATTGCAATAGGTTTAGGACTTTTTTAGTAATTTTCCCTAAAAAATCATAAACTTATATTTGACATATTTATCCCTAAAATTCAATATCATATAAAAAGTTTGGGGTAAATGTGTTACACAAGTATAAGTTTGAGATTTTTAGTGTTACCAAAAAGAAATTTGAGGTAAATATGTCACACGGTTATAAGTTTGGGATTTTTGTTCGTAAAAAAGTTTTGGGATAAATATATTATGGTTGACAAAATTTGGAAGTTTCTATGGCTTTTATCCAAATGAAAGTGCAAAATTCAGAGCAAAATGACAACGTTGTTGGGCTTGCAAATTGTAATCTACAAGGCTTTATCTTGGATTAGAGCCCAACCCACTCTAGAACTTTGAACAAGAAGTCAGTCAATCAGTCAGTGCTGGATCTGAATTATACTGAAAACACCAGACTCCGAGTAGCAGCTGATCCATCATCGATTGCTTCCGATTCCCCAATCCAAGATGGCCCCGAAGCCGGAGTCCCCGAACTCGCCGCACGTTGCATGCTGACATGCCACCTCCGTCGACCCCCTCTTCCACATCCTAAAGGTCCTACCTTTCGCCTTCCTCCAGCCGCCGCGCCTTTGCCTCAAGCTGCCCACCATGACCCTCCCCTCCCCGATGACCGTCTATGCCCTCGTCCTCCTCACCTACTTCATGGTCATCTCCGGCATCATTTACAACGTCATCGTCGAGCCCCCCGGCATCGGCTCCACCCAGGACCCCCACATCGATTCGTCCGCCCCATTGTCTTCATGCTCGGCCGTGTCAACGGCCAATACATCATCGAGGGCCTCTCCTCCGGCTTCATGTTCGTCCTCGGCGGTGTTGGCATCGTACTCATGGATCTCGCCCTCGACAAGAACCGGGCCAAGAGCGTCAAGACGTTCTTCGTGACGGCCGGGATCTCCGCGGTGGTGCTCGCTTACGTCATGAGCATGCTCTTCATCCGCATCAAGATCCCGGCTTATCTTAGCTAGTGTTTCGATTTTGAGGTTTAGCTGGGGCTTCCCTTTATAATCTTCTAGCTTCTCACGTTTTTACTTGTTGCGAGATCTCTACACTTGGTAAAAAGGAAATTGAAGCCAATAGTTTGGCAATCTGATTTACTGCTTTGTTAAATGGACAAAGGAAAAAAGCTCTTCTCAAGCAAATCGTTACTCTATCATGTTTAGAATGCATCCCATGGTGCTTCAACTCCTGTGATAAATGCTTACAGTGTAGCATAAAACGTACTAATAGCACATTGGAATACCAAATTTTCCTATTGTGATCTCTATCTTGAGATTTAAAAGCAATGTCTAGTCATTTTTCATCTTGACTTGATTGTTGATGAACACATTGCTTGGCAGTTGAGTTTGAGAGAAAACGTGTTGGGTGAGGATAATGGATTGATAAGTAGATTCTTTCTATTATCATACTTTTTTTTTTTTGGTAAAGTAAGAATATATTGAGCTTAACCAAAACTATACAAAAACGGTCCGGCACCAAAAACTTACACTCAAAGTGACAAATCGTCAAAATGAGTGGAAGGATATTGACAAAAACAACAAACATACGCCATAAGCATTAGAGAGCCCACTAGGGAACAACACGACAACTAGCTAGCCAAACAACGGTTACAACAAGGAGGGGGAGGGGGGCTCCTAGACTAGGAGGCCAAATAGCCAAGCACCACATAGATAGCCACAGCAATGGGACACCGCAACAGCCCGAAGTGGAGAAGTTGTCAGCCAGCCACTAGTAACAAAAGAAACAGTAGGCACCATAGCACCCACCATCAAAAGAGGCCCCCACGGCAAGTAGTCCACTCTGCCAGCAAAACCAACTTCAAGGAATAGCTACAACTCACATGGCAAGCGTAGGAGTAAAGATAGAAGGGTCCAAGGCCCATTCGCAATGAAATTTGGAAGTCGTATAAGTGTCTACGATACTCCTATAAGTCGAGGCTTTATCCTTGACTATTTTGATTAGATGATTCTTGAGGGCCATAACAGCTATTGAGTCTTCCCTAAAGAGGATACTGTTTCTCTTTTTCCAAATCACGTGACATAACGCTCCAAAAGAGAATCTAGCAAGGGTTTCATGAAATTCCTTACTAGATATAAACTTCATTGCCCGTAGGAGGTTATCCATCCAAGACCCATTTTGTCAGGGAAGATTGCATCTTGCCGCCTAGAAGAATGCTAGAGACGAAATGATGTGACATCCAAAGAATACGTGCTTAATAGAATTGAGCCTGGAACTACAAAAGGCACAAACCGCATTGTCAATTCTCCCATACAAAAGAAGGACTTGAGTAGGGAGCCGGTTCTTGACCATAAGCCATAGATTGAATTGGTATTTTGGAACAATCAAAGTGCTCCAAATGAACTTGGCCTAAGGCACCTTGGCCCCTTCAATCTCATGGTTTGCCAGGCCGAGACAACCAAAAATAACCCAGAAGAGTTCTTTACCCAGCAAAAACGGTCCGGCCTTGGGGGAACCGCATGCCGAGATAGTCTTGAGCTATAGATAAGAGTGTTGGAGAAGCACAAGCTAAGGGGACCCTTGGGGTGCTAATGGTCAAACCATAGTGAGACCGATAGGCCATCCCCTATCGTCCACCAAAAAAACTGCCGATAGTTCCTTCTGAGCTGAAGAATCTTCTTCCAGGCCCACGAGCAAAGAGTCGGCTTCTTGGCTATCTAGAAGTTCTTCCTTTTTAAAAAGGTAGAATGGATTCATTTACACTATAGGGATTCCTTGAGAAAATTATCCAAATATGTTTAAACATGGCTGCGGTATTACAATCTTACAGCCTCTGGATTCCAAGTCCTCCCTCCTCTTTTGGAAAGCAAACATCATTCTAAGAAACTTTAGCCCCACCTCTACCTAGGCTGGCCCTCTCCACAAAAACTTTCTCAAGATTTGTTCAATTCGATCCAACACAACTCTAGGTAGAATGAAGACACTAGCTTAGTAGGCTTGAAAAGAGTGGAGGATTGACCCGATAAGTTGTAGCCTACTAGCAAAGGATAAGAGGCAATGAAGCCATGATTGCACCCTATAGTGATGCGATTGATGAGTGAGCAATAATCTACTTTTCCAAGTCGAGAGGTGATGATGGGAACCCCCCAGATATTGAACCGATAAGCTCCCTACACGGAACCCCAAAGCTTGAATAATCTGGTTCCTAGAAAAAGCCGTCCCACCCACAAGGAAGATCTTGCTTTTTATCCTTGTTTGGTTTCAATTCGCTCCAAGTCGAGAAGGTGTCAAGTCCTTTCTTAAGGAGGGAAACCGAATCTATGTATGCTTGACAAAAGAGGAAGACATTATTAGCAAAAAAGATGTGTGATAAGGACAAATCTCTACACCTCCAATAGAATTTGAACTTTGGTCTCCTCGAATGAAGGAATAACATCCGGAGAAAATCTCCATCACCAATGTAAATAGATAGGGGGAGATAGGATCCCCTTGTTGCAACCCTCGACCACTTGGAAAGAAGCCATGAAGATCTCCATTTAAGGCGATCGAGAATTTGGGTGTGTGCACACAAATCATAATTAGCCAGGTGAAATGGTTTGAAAAACCAAAGGCATGGAGGACAAGCTCCAAGAAATCCCAATTGATAGTATCATAAGCTTTTTGGAAGTCCACTTTGATCGCATACTTGGGCGAGTATCGGTCGAGGTGGAATCCACCGAACAGCTTTTGGGCTAGAGGATGTTGTCCCTAATTTGTCGGCCTTTTACAAACGCACTCTGAGGAGGACTAATGACAACTTGAAGAACAGCCGCCACTCTATTGGCCAACACCTTTGTAATGCATTTATATATCGTATTGCAACAAGCAATTGGTCTAAAGTCCGCAATCGTAGATGCATTAGGAACTTTAAAAACCAATATAAGAATGGTGTTATTTATCTCCCGAAGAAGACTACCAGAGATAAAGAAGTCTTTCACCGCTGTAAGGACCGAAGGGCTAACAACCTTCCAGTTGAGTTTGAAAAATTATACATTAAAACCGTCCAGCCCCGGAGCCTTTCCTTGAGCTAAGGAGAATAAAGTATCTCTAATTTCCATATCAGAAATAGGCCCAAAGAGAGAGCTAACCTAGTCAGCATTCAGGGACTGTTGGATGACCACTTGGATCTCCTAGATGGACGGCTTCACCAGTTGATCAGTAGGCGTCAAAAGCTCTTGGAAATATGTCACAAAAAAGTTGCTGCACCGCGGGTGAATCCGTGACTAAGGCTTCATCGAAATCCCCGACTGAAATCGCCCTATTCCTGAGTTGTTTGCTATTGACAGCCTGGTGGAAGAATTTGGTGTTTCAGTCTCCTTCTTCAAGCCATTTAACTCTGGATTTTTGCCTAAAGAAGGATTCCTCCTAAATGCGTAGTTCCATGAAGGCGCGCCGTCGATCCCTCTCCAGATTTGCGAGAAACTTGCTAGTTGGGTCTTGATGGAGATCAACTTGAGTGGTTGAAGAGCTTGCCTCGCTTTTGCTCTCCGACCAAAATATTGGAGAAGGAGTCTTTGTTTAGCTACTTAAGACAGCCTTTGAGGGCCTTCAACTTGGAGACTAGCCTAAACATAAGGGGCCCCTTGCCCGAACTCTCCCATACTTAGGCAACTATCAAATGAAAGTCCGGATATTTCGTCTAGAAGTCAAAAAACTTAAACCGCTTCCTACGGTGAACATGATTCAAGATCCTAACAATCATAGGGTGTGGTTAGAGATGCTAGGCTCAAGAAAGGAGGCTTCAGAGAAGGAGAACTCCTGGCTCCACTTTGAATTCACCAGTACCTTGTTGATCTTCCTTTGTTTTTAGGAGGATCCAGAAGACGAAGCCTAGGTAAAACGAAAACTAACATACCTAAAATCAACTAGATTAGTTCGATTTAGACATTAATTAAACTTGTCGAAATAAGGGATCCAGACAGTAGAACTCCCTCAGTCTGAAGAATCCTTAATAGCATTAAAATCCCCTACTACCAACCAAGCTGAGTTCTGTAAGGAGGAGGTCCAATGTATAAGGTCCGTTTAGAGTAAGCGATGGGAGATGAAAGTATGCTCGCCATAGATAATCGAGACACAACAGTCTCGATTAGAAGTAAGACACCTTAACCTCTCATGAATTGCCTGGGCATTAATTGCAAAGACATCAAAACTGACAATAGAAGGGTCCCACCCGACCCAAATTCTCCCATAGGGGGAGTAAACATAATTAGAACTCCAACACCACCCCCTTATAAGCTTAGAGGAGACGGAATGGAAGAGGCTTTCCGGCACTTTAGTTTCCAAAAAACCAACAAAACACAGCCTATTTGATGACACTAAGCTTCGACCCTTAGCTTGTCTGATGGGCCAACCATACCCCTTATATTCCAAATACCTATATACATAATCAAAAAGACAATCGGAAGCCTACCTTCTCTTGGTTGAGCATCGCCGGCTAGTCACCTCCTTTGGCGGATCAGCAGGGGGTGGAACAAGGGTTGGAGTCTAGGCCTTCTATTGGGTAGGAATAGGATCAAGGGCAAGGGACGGAGGAATGTCCTACTGTGACCCGACATCCTCCCTGCAAGAATCACACGTAGGGACCGAGTGCGTCCGGGGCCTTCATCTTCCGAGTTGCCGATATGACTTGTTACATCAAAAGCATCCAGCTCATCCTTCAAGCTAAAGAACGAAGCAAAGGAAGAACTTTCTCCCTTACTGACCTTGTTGTTTGGAGCAGCAGGAGAGAGGGATCCTCTGTCCCTGTATCAAGCTATTTCTCTCTTTTGGGATGGCCTAGCCCAACCAGTAGTCCTCTCCCTTGATGGGGGCTTTCGCAGCTTTGAGATCTGGCCCTCCTCTCTTGGTAACATTGAACATTCTTTAGCCTCTACAGGTTGCTTCTTTTTCCTTCCTCCGACCTGGATCCAATCAGTCTCCGAGGTCCCCGGAGTAATAATCAACGGAGGGGTAGGGACCTGACCCTTCGCACGGATAGTAGGACTTACTTGAGCAGGATCTTCTTGAATAGGGGGTTGTTGAGGAACTTTGTCTTGCGTAGTTGTGCTTGATAGGGCTGCACACTTGTGACCGGAGGTGCCACAAATTGGGCATAATATCGGTTTTCACTCATATTCAATAGAGACAATCTAAGACTCCCCGTTTAGGACTACATCTATTGAGTTGCATCAAGGATGCGAGGCCGAGATCTCTACACACACCCTGGTGAAGACAACATCTTCATCTATCATGTACGAAGGTTGACATACAAAGGTTTTCCCACCGCACTCGCAATAGCACCAATCCCCGGTGTAGACCAAAAGGCATAGCGAATGTTCTTAAGTCTTACCCACACATGAACCAAAGTTTGGTTGTCCTTCTTGAGCTCCAACATGGGACGCCACTGCTGAAGAATCAGCAGCACCCGAGCTACTGTGATCGGCCCATCATTAATAATCTTTCTTCAAAACTCTCTATCAGGGATATGGAAGAAAAAGCATCCTTGGTCATTGGCCATCACCTCAGCCAATTTTTGTCCCCATGCCTGCTTCAGGGTATTTTCAGTCATCTTGAAGGGAAGTTTCCTCCGCACATAATAGCCAACAAGACACTCAAGCCACTTCGGATCCGTGGCTTCAAGTATTTCCTTAGACAAGGTAACGGCAAGTTTGTTATCTACATAGGTTGGTGGCATATAAGCTAACTCATAGCCCTTTTCAACCATCTTCGCAACTCTGGTCTAGGTGCAGGCAGGAGGAGGCTTTGAGCCTTTGAGCCTTTCCCCTGCTGGTTCTTGGAATGGGCCCTGCCGAATGAGGGTCTCTTGTTGTCTCGCCCCGATCCTTGAGTGCATGCCCATCCTTTTGTGGTCGATAAAATTTTGCGACTTCTTAGGACGAGTCGCCGACCCTTTTATTTTATTGTACATGCGGAAATGAATAACAAATCTTTTGATAGTAACCATCTTGGGATAGAAAAGCAGGACAACAGATCCACAAACAAAACATGCTTTTATAAACATACTGAGTTATGTACAAAAGTCGATAACCAAAAGACTTCAAAAGACTGACTCTAAAAAGGAGGCTGTCCTATCTGACCTACACCTCAGATCTCCTCAGCTTGGCTTTAGGTCTTTCACCCTATGGTTTTGAAAATTTAAGCCCACGATGGGGTGAGATATAAGTCTTAGCAAGTTCACGCTCTAAACCCCAATTAGGAGGGTAATACGTCTAGAAGTGTCCTACACACAACCATACAACCACAGCTATAGGGACTTACCTCACCTCAGGTCCTCCCTGCAGATTAGTACAATTCATATCATAGACAGCATGAAAGCACGAGCAACAACTAAGCTCATTTAACTAGAACGTCACACTCAAATTTTCAAATAAGCACAAGGGATTCTAATTATAGGGCTAAATCATTATGACACATCCCATACTGTGCCACACAATTTTATCCCATAATTCGGCGTATTCAACTCAATTAATCATGCGTTCCTAGTTTTTGATCTCGGCCTATATCACAGCCTACTCTCGGTTCGGCGGTCTTCTGGCATAGCTAGACGTTGTCTCACCTCATTGAGCATGGCAACGTCTCTTACTAGACGGCTTTCTCAAAGAGCATAGGTCCATAATCTATTACGACCGGCATCCGTTGTCCAGGGGCATCCCATATAGGGGTAATGTCCAACTTAATAGCCCGGGACGAGTTTTCTTAATCAACACACAACTATTCATTCTTGACCCAAGGCATCGTGCATTGCACTCAAATACCTCAATTAAAATGGTGAACCTAGCATATTTTCTTCGTATTAGAAATAGACGATAAAATAGTCGTGTGTGGATACATAATCAACTCAATCCAGAAAAAGTGATATCTTCCAATTTTAAATCCCACTGTTTTATATAGTATATAAAACCATTTTTGGTGTTAAAATCCGACACCTGAAATTTTCTGAATAAATATTGAAATTCACAATTTTTGGAATAAATAACCAAAATTTCAATTAGCACTCAATTTGCACAAATTAACATCCAATTGCAGAAATTAACTACACCATTGCAATCAACACGAAATTTCGGTTACCGGCTATCCCGGTTTAATTTTTGAAAAATATTTAATAATTAAATAATTACAAAAATTAATTAGATAATTCAATTTAAATTCTAAAAATACTAACTTAGGCCGGAAATGCCTAATTAAATACCGAATGGGCCTAAAAAATTCCTTAACCTATCTAGATAAATAATACAATCTATCTAGTTGCTAAATTAGCCATTCTAACCTCGTAACATGCATAATTAACTAATTAAATCACTAATATAATCTAACTAACCACATAATCCATAATTAACTTAAACTAAATGTCACGCCCGATCCTCGAACACGTGCCCATCCCTCACCTGGTCAATTAATAGCAACGTCCCAAGATGTATTGCCGACCCCTTTTTCATTTTAATACGCATGTGGAAGCAGATAATAATCCCCAGACATTAAACTATTGGGATAGAAAAGTATACCATAATTTTCACAATATGAAAACACATAACCACACTTTTATACAAGGCAAATTATAGTATAACACAATACTATTCACAAGTCTGATCTACTGTATATCGGATCAAAACCCAAAGTTTGCAAAACAGGATGAGATATCAATTCTCATCCGGGTAGTACTTAGGATCCTCCTTTGGATCATCATCATCTTCTTCTTCTTAATCTTCCTCCTCCTCAGATTTCACATCAGGGTTCTCCTCCTCAAGCTTCTCATCAGGATCCTGAAATGGTCATGCAATAACCATTGACACCACATCTCAGCGAGTTCTACCTTAAGACTCGATTAGTAAACTAATACGCTAACCAGGTTGCCTATGCACGAATGGGTGAGAGGACTTACCTTGGTCTTAGATTCCACCTGCATATTAGCATAGTTCAATAGGCACCAAAGCAATCACATCATCGATCGATATCTCGATCAATTGACCTAATCGATTACATGTCATTCGGACCATTCCCCTGTCATTTCAATCAATACTATACATTCCTCAATCCACGATGGAACATCTAGTCGTCGAGTCTATGTGCATTCTCTAGGTAATGACATACCAAGTCTTCGAGCCCATGTACAATTTCCAAGACGACATACCTATTCGACGAATTCACGTATGTTTTCCAAGATGGGATGTCTAGTCATTGAGCCCATGTGCATTCTCTAAGGCAACCTATTCAAGATGCCACACTAAAACATTGGGCTCACGTGCATTCTCTAAGGCACTAGTTCGCCAAAGTGATGCATCAAATCACTGAGCCCACGTGCCCTTTTTAGATGCCAAATGTACTTATTGAGACCATGTGCCTTCTCCAAGGTAATGCATCAATTTACCAAACCCACGTGTCTTTTTCAAGACGCTACCCTTAATCATTGAGCCCACGTGCCTTCTCTAAGGTGATATATAACCTATCATCGATCCACTATACACATGACCAAATTCTTAGATGACGTGCCTAGTCATCAAGTCAACATACATCTCATATACGCACTTTCATTTTCCACAATTCCCATTATGATCGGTAGTCTACTACGATATCTTTGTCACTAACAATTGATACCCGATTATTCACCAATCAATTACTCAAATCAATTCAATTTAGGAATAGTCCATAAAAATCCACAATTAAATTAATTCAGCACAACGTAGAACCCAGTTAAATAAACGGATTGCACCATGACAATCAGTATAAAATTTTAGTCGTCAGATATCCCTACCTTATTTTCGAAAAATAAATAAATAATTAAATTAATTTCGAAAATTAATAAATAAATACAATAAATCCAATTTAGGCCCGTAATGCCTAATTGAAGCCCGAATTGGGTTGGGAAAAATCCCGAGATGCATTCAATAAATAGTAGCATGTCTCTACTTACTAATTGCACAATCAAATTACCTAACATGCATCACAATTTACTAATAATCACTAATTCATTCTAATCTAACCACCTAATCCTACTTAATTAACACTATCAACCATTAAGCATAATTAGCAAACTAAGAAAGTATTAGTGAGCAAAACTCACCTGATTAAAAGTGGAGACCGGATCACCATGACGGCGCGATGGCGGCCGAACTTTGAATTTTTGATGGCGTCGGCGGACTTGGACAAGGCCTAAAACGGGCCAAACAAATCTTAGCCCAAATTAAGATTTGTTGTTGACTTGGACTGGGCTTGAGCTGCTTTGCGGGCTTCAATTGATGTGGGCTTGGAAATGCTGAGTTGGGCTTGAAGAGCTCAATTAATGGGCTGCTCTCTTGGGCTGAAATAATCTGAATTTCACTTGGGTTGCTGGAGTTGATGGGCTGAACTCCACGTGGGCTACTGGTGGGCCGAGCTAGAAATTTAGGCTGCTGCAATTGAAGCCCATGACTTCAAATGGCTGAAGTTTGTTGCCGAAATCACGGAGGTGCTGGACTTCGGCTTCGCCGACGTGTGGACGACGCTGCTAGTGCATGAAATGGGGAGTACAGCTTCAGTCAATCACGTCTTCATTGGAGAAAAATCTTGACCAAACAAGCTGGGGGAAAGAAGCGGACGCGTGGGCTGAAGGCGGTCAACTTCGGTGGGCTTGAGATGGTTTTGTTGACCGGTGAAGCTGAAGGCTTGGACGTGAGCTGGCGGTGGGGCTTTCTTCTTTGGACATGGGGTGATTCGGTGAGTGGGGAGGTGGAGCGGATGATGGATGATGGATGATGAAGATGAGGGATGAAGATGGATGAGACGTTGGGGATGGGTTGCTCCACTTCGGTGGGTTTAGCATGGATGGAGAGATGATGATGGGGATGAAGCGGCAGATGCGGTGGGGAGCTGAGCGTGCGGTTCGTCCAGAAGAAAAGATGAAGCAGCTCGTCCTTTGCTAAAGCAGAAGCCATGAAGAAGATGGGCGGTTGAAGTCTTCGAAGGGAATGAAGGCAGGCAATTTTAGTGGAGTTTTGACCGACCAAAACAAGAACTGAAATGTTGGAGAAGAAGGAGCATTCGGTGGGCTTCCCTGGACGTGCAACGAAGTGGATATTTGCAGTCAAGGATAGCTTTGTTAATTGCTGAGGTTGACCGAATTAGACAAAACTTGATGGAATTGATGGCGTGGCTTCGGGGGAGAGGGGAAACAGAAGATGGTGGGAAGTGGCGTGAGGCTTCGCTGACATGCAAAGGAATGGAAAATGAAAGGAAATAAGAGACAGAAGCAGCTGAAGTCCTCGGTAAAGTAAAAGCACAAAGAAGATAAGGACCGGCGGCAACTTGCTCGAGAAGATTGAGGGAGAGAGGGATTAAAGTCCAAAAATCTACCTTCCCCATTGAATGCTTTGTCTCCTATATTACTTTCTTGAATAGACAATGCACAATTAATCCAAATTGAGGTCCCATTTTTCAGCCCCATGGCAATTCCGAATTTCACCAATTTACCTTCAATTTCTTCACTCAATTTCTCCAATTTGAGGTCCGATTTCGGTGAAGAAAAATCTCGTATAATTTTATGTAAATCCCCAACACTTTAAGGCTCGGCTTGGAAGTTTGAATTTCCTTTAATTTGGCCAATCCGAATTTCCTTTAATTTTCTGAATCGTCTGTAATGATTTTCCGTCAAAATCCCGAAATCTCTGAAAATTCTTCGAAAGATGAGTCGACGTTCCTAGAGTTTATCGTGACATAACATAATCTTCAATTTCTGAAATTAGACTTGAACTCGTGATTAATTTTCATTCGGCGCGTTTTTAGCATGATCTGTGATCTAGATTACTGGGTGACTTTAAGAAATTTTTAGTGCAAATATCCGTGGTCGATTTTCTTCGAGCCACCATGAACCCACTTGACATAATGGAGACTCTTGGTTGTCGTGCAAATCTCGAGGATTCAAATACGGACACATGATACTAAAATGATAGAAAAATCAAACTAGTGCCGATTGATGAGAATTTTGCAATTTTGTGGGATCACCCACATTTAACCACGTATCTCAGTCGAACCGACCTATCTCTGATTTGTAATTGATTTATATCTGTGTTGTAATGATCTTGGTAGATGAGCACGGTTGATCAGTTGATTCCTAGTCGAATTTTCAAGTCTATTGCATTAAAATTCCTTAATGGCTTCCCTAGATAGTCTAGTTATCTCGGGAGTGATAAGCTCTAAGAACAGTCTTATGGACGTGTCAATGAAATGCCCGATTTATTTAGTAGAAAACATGACCGAAAATCTAGGATGTCATGCTAAACACCATTTAAACGTCATTAGCCTACAAAGTAGAGTTTAGTGCTGGGTTGCCTCATCGCTTTGTATCGTCTTGAAAAGAAAGGGAAATTTTTAGCCAATTCCATCGACCTGACTATTGACCCATAAATTGAAGAATAAGATTCCATTCTTGCCGATCTCAAATTGGGCCCTTCCTTTAAAACTTTGCCCCTCCTCTGTACTTTGATGAAAGTTTGTCTCAGAACTACAAAAAGCAACTTCCTTTATGACAAGGGTCTTTATTGATCATCAATGGCCTCCTACGAATGGTAGATTTGCTCATCTCGCTAATTTTAATCCTATATTTGTTGCATGGTATTGACGCTTGAAACCTGATTTTGAGCTTGCTTGGAGAAGGCTAAAAATTTCTTGCACTCTTTATGTTTCTATTTCTGTTGATTATGACTTACTTGCCAGCCTTTATTTTTTTTGTCACTATCCACCTAGTGTTTCTTTGTTCCCGTTGGCCCAATAACCGACATTTTACTCGATATCCATGCCTTATGGTGATGAATCTACCACCTTATACATCACCGATGTCTTGGTGTTTTGTGGCTTGAGTTCGTTCAATCTTTATCCTAATACTTTTGTGAGATGCTACATGCATAGTGGTTGCAACACCATGAGTGAAGAATATGCAGTAATTTGACCACAAATCTCCACCGATCAAGCCTGTCCTTGTGTCATCTCCTTCCCCATTTGCCACCATGAAGACTAGCCCACCGAGGATACCACGTGTCCCCAGATTCTTCGCCCATGGTCAACACTTGCAACGACATCTTCAACGCAAGTGAAACTCACCCACAGCTCGGGCAGCAATCAGCGAACTCTCCTCCTTCGCATGTCTTCATCTTGTTGCCACCGATCTTCGCCCTCCTTCGTTGCTTCCTCATCTAGCATCAATCCATTGAAGCCGCCCCAAAATTTTTCTTCCTTCGCCTGTTCAGCCCACATCAATGGCCTAGCAGTTCCTTTTTCTTTGCTTGGCCGAGTAGACAAGCCATTCGAAGCCCACCGAAGTTACCTTTTTCCAATCCAACCCACAAGTTCAATTCAGCCCTATCTTCAGTTGGATCCAAGCCTACACCAAGCCCGCCTATTTCAATCCATTAAAGCCAGCAAAGTAGGCCAAAACCACGGCTCAACTCAAGCCCAAATCAGCCCAGCTTTGAAGCCCACTTAAAGTCCAACCCAAATCCAAAACACATCTTAGCTTGGGCTGAGATTTGTTGGGCCAAGTTTAGGCCTGGTCCAAGCTTGTCGATGCCGTCGGAAACCTGAGTTTCGGCCACTGTCGCGGTGAACTGGTTCTCATTTTTTACACTGGTGAGTTTATGCACTAAACTTTTCTTGGTAGGCTAATGGCGTCTAAGGGGTGTTTAATTTAATTTAATTAGGAATTAGGTGGTTAGTTAGATTAAATTAGGAATTTAATTATTTAATTGAGCATGTTAGGCAGTTAGCATGGTTTAGCTAAGACTTAGATAAATCGTACTATTTATCTAGTTTGGTTCGGTATTTTTCCCGACCCGTTCTGATATTTAATTTAGTGATTTTGGCTTAGGATAGCATTCTTAGAATTTAAATTGATTCATTTAATTAATTAATTATTTTTCTGGAAATTAGGCTAGGATGGTCGGTGACCGAAATTTCGTACTAATTGCAATGGTGTGGTTAATTTTTGCAATTGAGTGTTAATTTATGCAAATTGAGTGCTGATTGGATTTTTGGTATTTATTCCCAAAAATTGTGAATTTTCAATAATTGTTCAAAAAATCTCGAGTGTCAGATTTTGACATCAAAAATAGTTTTAAGTATTATATAAAATAGTGGGATTTTAAAAAAGAATTATATCACATTTTCTAGGTTGAATTGATCATGTACCCACACATAACTATTTTATTGGGTATTTCCAATATGAAGAAAACATGTCAGGATCATTATTTTAATAGAGGCATTTGAGTGTAAGACATGGTGTCTTGGGCCGAGAATGAGTGATCATGTGTTGGTTAAGAGAAACCATCCTGGGCTGTTGAGCTGAATGTTACCCCTATATGGGACGCTCTAGATAACGGGAAGCCGTCGTAATATATTTTGGACCCTATGCTCCTTCGGGAAGCCATTTGATGGAGACGTGCCATGCTTAATGGGGTGAGATGATGCATGGCAATGCTAGAAGACCGCCAAACAAAGAGTAGGCCGTGTTATATGCCAAGATCAAAACTAGGAATGCATGATGAATTGAGTTGAATGTGTTGGATTATGGGACAAAATTGTGTGGCACGGCATGGGATGTGTCATAACGACTTAGCCATATAATCAGGGCCCTTGTACTAATTTGAGAATTGAGTGTTGCGTTCCAATTAATTGAGCTTGAGTGCTGCTTTGGTTTGTGATATGAATTGTATTGACATGCGGAGTGGATATGAGACGAGGTAAGTCTCTTTGATTGTGTGATTGTGTGATTAGGATGTTTCTTAGTGTATTTCCCTCCTAATCGAGGTTTAGAGCGTGAACTTGCTGAGATTTATATCTCACCCGTCGTGGGCTCAATTTTCAGGATCATTGAGTGGAGGACTTGGAGCCGAGAAAAGGTGATCGGAAATGTAGGTCAGTTAGGACCGCTTCTTTTTGGAGGGCTAGTTGTTTCTAGTCTTTTGGCCATAGAATTTTGTATATAACTCAGTGTATATATATAAATGCCATAGAATTATTGTCCTACTTTTTTTTTTTTATCTCGAGATGATTATTGTTAGGGGATTTATAATTCGCTTCCACATGTGCAATAAAATGAAAGGGTCGGCGACTCGTTCTGGGAAGTCGCAAAATGTTATCGACCAGAGAGGGATGGGCATGTGCTCGGGGTTTGGGGCGTGACATCGTCGTTTAGTGGTATCAGAGCGAAGTTTGTGTTTGGAGTGATAAGGTGCGATGGGTTCTTGGGATAGTTAGTAGGAATGACCTTTATGTTATGCTGATGCATGTGATTGATAGCTGTTTGGTAAATTGGTTGTGGTAATCACTTAGTTTCTAATTCTGTATGAAATTAGGAACATGTTTTGTAGAAAGAGGACCTTATCTTTGGTAACTCAGGGTAGGATTTCGACAAGGGTTGGTGCCCGAGGTGGCCAACGTAGAGCGCAGGCTGAGGCTAGTGCAACTGGTGTAGCACCGCCGCCAGTCTTGCCGGTTTGTGCCGGGGTAGCAGCTCCTGGTGATCCAAGATTTGAGGACTTGGAGCCGAGAAAAGGTGATCGGAAATGTAGGTCAGTTAGGACCGCTTCTTTTTGGAGGGCTAGTTGTTTCTAGTCTTTTGGCCATAGACTTTTGTACATAACTCAGTGTATATATAAATGTGTGTTTTATTGGTGAAATTATTGTCCTACTTTTTTTTTTTTATCTCGAGATGATTACTGTCAGGGGATTTATAATTCGCTTCCGCATGTGCAATAAAATGAAAGGGTCGGCGACTCGTTCTAGGAAGTCACAAAATGTTATCGACCAGAGAGGGATGGGCACGCGCTTGGGGTTTGGGGTGTGACATCGTCATTTAGTGGTATTAGAGCGAAGTTTGTGTTTGGAGTGATAAGGTGCGATGGGTTCTTGGGATAGTTAGTAGGAATGACCTTTATGTTATGCTGATGCATGTGATTGATAGCTGTTTGGTAAATTGGTTGTGGTAATCACTTAGTTTCTAATTCTGTATGAAATTAGGAACATGTTTTGTAGAAAGAGGACCTTATCTTTGGTAACTCGGGGTAGGACGTCAATAAGGGTTGGTGCCCAAGGTGGCCGATGTAGAGTGCAGGCTGAGGCCAGCGCTAGTGGTGTAGCATCGCCGTTGGTCTTACCGGTTTATGCCGGGGTAGCAGCTCTTGGTGATCCAAGATTTGAGGGGATCATGCAGGACGCTTTAGACAATTGGAGATATGATGGGTCAGTAGGCCCAGAATCAAGCTGTCGCAGCCACAGCCATTGCCACACTCGCTAAAGTTCCACATGGGAATGTGGTTGTAGGGAGACCAATCCACAAGCTAGTTGAGTAGTTCCTGAAGTTGCAACCACCTAAGTTCACGGGAACAGGAGATCTTAAGGCTGCAACCCTCTGGATCCCAAAATTAGAAAAAGCATTTGCACTGCTGAGGTGCATTGAAGAGGAGAAGGTTACATTTGCAGTATATCAACTAGGGGATTGTTATTACTTAGTGGAGGGTCACCAGAGAAGAAGTATTCCCCGAAGGTGTGGTTTTGGTGTGGAACACCTTCATCAGAGCGTTCACGGCAAATACTTCTCCAACTATGCCAAGCAATTGAAGATGGTGGAATTTCCGTGCCTTCATCAAGGTCCAATGATTGTGGACTAGTACGAGGCGAAGTTTGCCAAATTATCATAGTATGCTTTGAGATTGATTGATGATCCCGAGGAGAAGGTAATGAGGTTTTTGGATGGCCTCCAATCGGAGTTTCAAAATCCACTGGTGCCGTTTGATATAAAGAACTACAATGAATTGTACGGATGAGCCCAATTGATCGAGAAAAATCTGAATGAACAAGCGGTCGCATTTGGGTCGTGGTTTGGTTATAACCAAGATAGGAATTAGTTTGGAAAGAGATTGATGATTGGAGGCAGGTATCCCATTCCACCCAATAGGAAATGTGGAATAGGAAAATCAGGGTAGAGACAAAATGGTGCGCATCGCTTCTGTGGAAGACGACATGGGTCAGCCCCCTGCCACTCTAGGCCAAGTGCTTGTTATGAGTGTGGCTAGCAAGGTCACATGGCCAGGAATTGTCTCAAGAGATAGATGGACCACCGCGGTTGCTGCCACCGCCATAGATGAATCAGAACCGAGGACTCTCGCCATCGATTGTATAGTAGGGTGGGCTACTTAGGCCTCCAGCTCAAGGAAGGATTTACGTGATCACAAGAGGACAGGCGGAGGATGCGCCTATGTGATTATAGGTATTGTTTCACTGAACGACCACGTTACTTATGCTTTATTTGACCCTGGTGTAACTCATTCATTTATAGTTGAGCAGTATGTTAAGTTGGTAGGACTAGTTCCTGAGTTGTTGGAACCAGTGATTAGTATATCGACACCATTAAAGGATAAGATGTTAGCTACAGTGGGTTCTCTTGGTTGCACGTTAGCGATTGGTGAGCGAGAAAGGAAGATAGACTTGATAGTCCTAGCTATGTATGACTTTGACTTGATTATTGGCATGGACTGACTCACCAAACAATGAGTTAAGCTAAACTGTTATCGCAAGGTGATTCAGTTTAACCCGATAAAGGGTGAGAGTTCAAGTTCATTGGGAGTTAGGGATGACCCTCGATTACGGTAATCTCGTTATTAGAGGCAACCTGGTTGTTAGACGAGGGTTGTTAAGGTTACCTGGCAATTGTCATGGATACGACAATTGAGGAGCTAAAGATTAAAGATATTGCAGTGGTTCAAGAATTTTCAGATGTGTTCCCAAAAGAATTGCCAGGTTTGCCACCAAAAAGGGAGATTAAATTTGTGATTGAGTTAGCTCTCGAGACAGAGCCAATTTCTAAGGCTCCTTACCGGATGGCTTTGTCAGAACTGAAAGAACTAAAGGTGTAGATGCAAGAATTATTGGATAAGGGCCAATTTCTAAGGCTTCTTGAAAAAAAGGATGGTTCATTGTGCGGATTGCTTTGTCAATTGAGGATGGATCATTGTGCTTGTGCATTGACTATCATCAAAGAACTAAAGGTGCAATTGTCATGGATGCAAGAATTATTGGATAAGAGATTCATACGTCCCAAAAGGGAGATTGAATTTGTGATTGCATCACCTTGGGGAGCCAATTTCACCTTACCGGATGGTTTTGTCGGAACCGAAAGAACTAAAGGTGTAGATCATGAAAAAGAAGGATGGATCATTGTGCTTGTGCATTGACTATCATCAACTCAATCAGATGATGATCAAGAATAAGTATCCACTCCCAAGGATCAATGACTTGTTTGATCAATTGCAAGGAGCATCAATATTTTCTAAGATTGACTTGAGGATGGGATATCATCAGCTGAGGATAGGAATGAGGACATTCCTAAGTCAGCATTTTGTACTCAATACGGCCATTATGAATTCACTGTAATGCCATTCGGGTTGACGAATGCTCTAGTTGCTTTTATGGATTTGATGAACCGAGTATTCAAGGAATATCTAGATCATTTCATAATCGTGTTCATCAATGATATCCTAATGTATTCCAGAAGTCTAGAATGAGCATGAAGGGCATTTGAGATTAGTATTATAAACTCAAAGGACTCATGAGCTGTATGCTAAATTTAGCAAGTGCAGAGTTTTGGTTGACTAGTGTTGCTTTCTTGGATCACATGATTTCAAGCAAAGGAATCTCCATGGACCTGAGCAAGATTGAAGCAATGATCAACTGGCCGAGACCGACTACCGTGACAAAGATCAGAAGCTTTTTGGATTTAGCAGGGTATTATAGAAGGTTTGTATAAGGGTTTTTAGTGTTAGCATTGCCTATGACTCCATTGTTGAAGAAGTAAGAGTGGTTTGTCTGGATAGACAAATGCGAGCATAATTTTCAAGAGCTTAAGGAAAAAGCTGACTACCGCACCAATGCTAACTATACCATCTGGTCCTGGAGGATATGAGATCTATAGTGATGCGTCTTTTAGAGGATTGGGTTGCATGTTGATGCAACATGACAGAGTTGTTGCATACGCGTCTCGTCAGTTGAGACCTCATGAGTAGAATTACCGGCGCATGACTTGGAATTCGTAGCAATCATTTTCGCTCTAAAAATTTGGAGACATTATTTGTGTAGAGAAAGATTCGGATCTTCACTGACCATCAAAGTCTCAAGTATCTATTCTCTCAAAAGGAGTTGAATATGAGACAGCATCGCTGGATGGAACTCATGAAAGACTATGATTGTGATATCTTATATCATCCCGGAAAAGCGAACAAGGTCATAGATAAACTGAGTCAAAAGTCCTTAGTTGTGCAAATGGTACTTAAGGAATAGACTTTGATCGAGAAGGCTAGAGATTTGGTTTTCAAGTTTGAGGTAAGCCACCTTTCGAATCTTATGGCCATCCTTACAATTGAACCGGATGTTCAGATCAGAATCAAAGCACTTCAGCCAACGGATACTGATAAGAGAAAAGCTAACTTTCAGATTTCTGACAACGGAACATTGAGGTTCCGAGGATGTTCCGAGGACGATTGTGTGTACTTGATGATGTAGAGCTTAAAGAAGAAATTTTATCAGAAGCTCATTGTAGCAGTTACATCATTTATCCTTGTAGTACAAAAATGTATCAGAATCTACATCAACACAATTGGTGGTTCGGTAATGAAGGTAGATATCGCAAAGCATGTCGCCAAGTGTTTGACATGTCAGCAAATGAAGGCACGGCATTATAAGTCGGGAGGATTTCTGCAACCTCTCGAGATCCCAAAATGGAAATGGGAACATATCACAATAGATTTTGTAATGAGTTTACCGAAGAGTTAGAGAGGTAATGACTCTATTTGGGTAGTGGTCGACAGATTGACGAAGTCGGCTCATTTCATTACAATATGAAAGGACTTGGATTTGGATAGGCACGCACAGTTGTACGTGTGTCAGATAGTTCGTCTGCATGTAGTGCCGGTGACGATTACTTTAGACTAAGACTCAAGATTCACCGTTGTTTTTTGAAAAATTCTGTGGAGTGCATTAAGAACGAAGCTGCAGTATAGTATAGCTTATCATCCTCAGATGGATGGCTAGTTTGAGAGGACAATTCAAACCCTTGAGGAATATGCTGTGAGTTTGCGTGTTGGATTTTAAGGGAAGTTGGGAGGAACAACTTCATCTTGTCGAGTTTGCCTACAACAACAGCTACCAGTAGAGCATTTAGATGGCTCCTTGAGAAATGTTGTATGACAGAGCATGCAGAATGTCGGTATGTTGGGATGAAGTCGGAAAACGGAAAATCACAGGCCCAAAGTTGGTTCAGCAGTCAGTGGATGCAGTTGCATTTATCAAAGACAGATTGAAGACCGCTTAGAGTTGCCAGAAAAGCCACACCGATAAGCGTCGAAGACTGTTGGAATTCCAAGTTGGTGATCACATCTTTCTAAAGGTGTCACCAATAAGAGGTACTTCGCGCTTTGACAAGAAAGGAAAGTTGAGTCTAAGGTATGTAGGTCCATTTGAGATTCTTAAAAAATTTGGGATCCTAGCTTATCATCTTGCATTATCGTTGAGACTAGCGTAAGTGTATGACATCTTTTACGTGTCAATGTTAAGGAAGTATGAGCTTGACTCGACCCACGTATTCAATTTTGAAGAATTGGACGTGAACGACAAAGTGTCATACGTTGAAAACCCGGTTCAGCTTGTGGATCGCAAGGAGTAGGTCCTGCGCACCAAGACCATCTCATTGGTCAAAGTAGTCTGGCAACACTACGGTACTAAATCAGCAACTTGGAAAACTAAGGAGTCGATGAGATGATTGTACCACTATCTTTTTATTTAAATATTGTAATAGGTTTAAATTTTGAGGATAAAATTTTTATAAGAGGGGAATAGTTGTGACGGCTTGAATTTTCATATTTCGTTTTCGATTAAATAAATCGGGCATTTCATTGACCCGCCGATGGTGCTATTCTTTAAGCTGATCACTCACGAGATAACTAGACTATCTGGGAAAGCCATTAAGGAATCCAAATGCAATAGACTTGAGAATTCGACTAGAAATCGACTGTTTGACCGTGTTGATCTATAAAGGTCATTATAGTATTGTCAGAAATCGATCAGAGACCGAAGATAGGTCGATTTAACTAAGATATGTGATCAAAGTGTGGGTAATTCCACCTGATTATAAAATACTCGTCGATCAATACTAGACCGATTTTTTTATCATTTTGGTACTCGGTATATGTATTTGAAACCTTGAAATTTTCATCACAACCGAGAGTTGCCAATGTGTTGAAGATGTATGATGTGACCAAGATAAATCGATCATGGGTCAATTGCACTAAAAATTCCTCAAAGTTACCCAATAAATTAGGTCACGTTAAAATTGTGCCGGATTGAAATTAACCGCAAATTTGAATTCGATTTCAGAAATTAAAAGTTCTGTTGTGTCACGATTTATTTTGGAAACGTTGATTCATCCTCCAAAATTTTTTCGGAGATTTCAAGATTTTTAAGGAAAATCGATTCGGACGTCGCGAAAAATTAATAGAAATTTGGATGGGTTAAGTTGAAGGAAATTTGGACTTCCAAGCCAAGCTTTTGGGTATTGAGAACTTCTAGAAAATTTGTGGACTTCATTTTCATCAAAATTGGACATCGATTTGGGGAAATCATGGAGAAATTGAGAAAATTCGGAGCTTGGACTAAGGGCTGTAAATTTTAGCTTCAAATTTGGTTTAATAGTGAAATTTACTTGTTAGAAAATAAGTGGGGACATTAGGATATTCATGAGGGCTTTAGGGGGGGACCAATAATTAATGGAATGGGTGAGGTTATTGACTTCTCTTCCCTTTTGCTTTTGCCAACCTTCCTCTTCAGTCCATCTTTTTCCTTCTTCGCTCGAGCACCATCTTTCTCTTCCCAATTCTTCTCTTCTTTCTTTGTAACCAAGCATCCCTCTCTCCCTCACGAAGACCAACACCCACCGCTCCATCCCTCTTGCTCCATCGAAATTTGCTGCCTCTTTATTTATTTTATATCTTGGAGTCCTACCAAAGAAGTTCACCGAAGTTGCATGCCACACGTCCACGTTTCTCTTTAATTTGGTTGCCTTGCGTCGGCCCATCTTTCCCCATCGAAGCACCACCAAAATTTCAGTTAACTCCAGCGAATAATTTGACCACAAATCTCCACCGATCAAGCCCATGTCCTTGTGTCATCTCCTACCCCATTTGCTACCATGAAGACTAGCCCATCGAGGATACCACACGTCCCTAGATTCTTCGCCCATGGTCAGCACTTGCAACGACATCTTCAACACAAGTGAAGCTCGCCCACGGCTTGGCCAACAATCCAACGAACTCTCCTCCTTCGTGTGTCTTCATCTTACTGCCACCGATCTTCGCCCTCCTTCGTTGCTTCCTCGTCCAGAATCAATCCATCGAAGTCGCCCCAAAATTTTTCTTCCTTCGCTTGTTTAGCCCACATCAACGGCCTAGCAATTCCTTTTTCTTTGCTTGGCCTGGTAGACAGGCTATTCAAAGCCCACTGAAGTTATTTCTTTCCAATCCAGCCCACAAGTTCAGTTTAGCCCATCTTCAGTTGGATCCAAGCCTGCAGCAAGCCCGCTTAGTTCAGTCCATTAAAGCCAGCAAAGCATGCCCAAACTGTGGCTCAACTCAAGCCCAAATCAGCCCAGCTTTGAAGCCTACTTAAAGTCCAGCACAAATCCAAAACACATCTTAGCTTGGGCTGAGATTTGTTGGGCCAAGTTTAGGCCTAGTCTAAGCCCGTTAACGTCGCCACAAACCCGAGTTTCGGCCGCCTTCGCACCATTGTTCGCGGTGAACCGGTTCTCGTTTTTTTACACCGGTGAGTTTATACACTAAACTCTTCTTAGAAGACTAATGATGTCTAAGGGTTATTTAGTTTAATTTAATTAGGAATTAAGTGGTTAGTTAGATTAAATTAGGAATTTAATTCTTTAATTGAGCATATTAGGTGGTTAGCATGGTTTAGCTAAGACATAGATAAATCATAGTATTTATCTAGTTTGGTTCGGTATTTTTTTGGACCCATTCCGATATTTAATTTAGTGATTTTGGCTTAGGATAGCATTTTTAGAATTTAAATTGATTTATTTAATTAATTTATGTATTTATTTATTTATTTTTTTTTCCGGAAATTAGGCCGGGATGGCCAATGACCGGAATTTCGTCTTGATTGTAATGGTGTGGTTAATTTTTGTAATTGAGTGTTAATTTATTTAAATTGAGTGTTGATTGGATTTTTGGTATTTAATTCCAAAAATTGTAAATTTCCAATAATTATTAAAAAATCTCGAGTGTCGGATTTTGATACCGAAAATAATTTTAAGTACTATATAAAATAGTGAGATTTTAAAAATAAATGATATCACCTTTTTTGGGTCGAATTGAGCATGTACCCACACACGGCTATTTTGCTAGGTATTTCCAATATGAAAAAACTGGCCAAGATCACTATTTTAATAGTGGCATTTGAGTGCAAGGCACGGTGTCCCGAGCCAAGATTGAGTGATTATGTGTTGGTTAAGAGAAATCGTCTTGGGCTATTAAGCCGGACGTTATCCCTATATGGGACATCCTTAAACAACGGGAAGTTGGTTGTAGTAGATTCTAGACCCTATGCTCATTCGGGAAAGTCGTATGATGGAGACATGCCGTGCTTAATGGGGTGAGACAATGCTTGGCAATGCCAGAAGACCGCTGAACAAAGAGTAGGCCATATTATATGCCGATATCAAAACTAGGAATACATGATGAATTGAGTTGAATGTGTCAGAATATGGGACAAAATTGTGTGGCACGATATGGGATGTGTTATAACGATTTGGCCCTATAATCAAGACCCTTGTACTAATTTGAGAATTGAGTGTTGCGTTCTAATTAATTGAGCTTGAGTGTTGCTCTGGTTTGTGATATGAATTGTACTAATGTGCAAGGTGGATATGAGACGAGGTAAGTCTCCTTGATTGTGTGATTGTGTAATTAGGATGCTCCTTAGCATATTTCCCTCCTAATCGGGGTTTAGAGCGTGAATTCGCTAAGATTTATATCTCATCCCGTCATGGGCTCAATTTTCAGGATTGTCGAGTGGAGGACTTGGAGCCGAGAGAAGGTGATTGGAAGTGTAGGTCAATTAGGACCGCTTCTTTTTGGAGGGCTAGTCTTTTGTAGTCTTTTGGCCATAGACTTTTGTACATGACTTAATGTATATATAAAGGTGTGTTTTATTAGTGAAATTGTTGTTTTGCTTTTCTATTCCGAGATGATTACTACGTCAGGAGATTTATAATTCGTTTCCGCATGCGCAATAAAATAAAAGGGTCAGCGACTCATCTTGGGAAGTCACAAATATTATCAACCAGAGAGGGATGGGCATGCGCTTGGGGTTTGGGGCGTGACATTTTTCGTAGTGCTTCGGACTTCATCTCCAAAAAGTTCAGCGCTTTTGCCATCTACATAGCCATCAAGCTACATTAACCTCTTGACAAGATGATACTTGCTACTTTATATAGATTCATCACCTACATTCAATCCTCCCTCAACACTGACCATCCTAAACCTTTCTTTGGTCCTTTTTTGCTTTTGCAATTTTGGGTTAAATTATATTTCCCTAACTTGTTCATTAATGTTCTCAAGATTCATCAAAGCTAGTATGACATGCATTTGAGTCCACTCGGTCTCGACAACTTCGGTGTTGAAGTTCTTTACAAACCTCTAAAGCAGCAATCATTGTCTCCACCTTCTCCTTTCACCTTTTTCCTAGAATGTTTCCTTTCGACCCTTGAAGATTCCATGGCTTTTGACCGTGTCTTCTCTTCTAGCTTGTACCCCGTCTCGGATTGATTCCCAGACTACTCAGGTGACCAATATCTAAAGGATGCATACCCATGGAGGCTTGCCTTCACTTCTGCTGATTTGCCATTGTACTTCTCCAAAGATGACAAATTCTCTCTTGAGTTCGAAGTGTACCATTCATAATATTGTGCAAGGCAATTTGGGATGACCCAAGAAATTCCAATGCCTTGTGTGTACTTGATCGATTTCCCCTCCACTCTCCTGAAGTGCTATCATCCTCGAGCTGCCTTTGAGTGTCAAGAGGTTATTGATAAGGAGATGGTTACACGCTGCTACTATTGTAGCTTCTGGATACATGCTGAAAGTTCGCCATATTTTGAGAGTTGGTGGACTTTGTATTGAGATACTTTATTTATTATCGGTGTCGAAGCTATTCTCTCTATGGTGACTAGGGCTCACTTGGATGAGCTCTATTAAGTTCATTATCTTGATTCAAGATTTCAAATATGAAGTAATATTCACCTATTTCGCCATTTTTAGGAAAATTTATTTTCTCAGAATGTGACATCCCGTGATTCAAATTTAGTTATATTCCCACTTTTCTGCTTACCTATAAACACATACCCTTTAGAGTGTTCTGAGTATCTTATAAAAATATTTTTTTTTTGTCTTTGGGACCCAATTTTCTATACTTGTAAGATGGCTCATGAGTATAAGTAATACAGCTCCACGGTTTAATAAAACTTAAGTCAGGTTTTCTACCTGTCCATAACCCATATAGAGTGGAAGTAATTGATTTAGAAAGTATACGGTTAAGTATAGAGACAGTAGTTAATAAAGCATCACCTCCAAAAAGTAATAGGTAAGTTAACATGTGTCATCATGGATTTAACCATTTCCAACATGGTTCTATTTCTTCTTTTCGTAACACCATTTTGTTGAGGAGTACAGGGAATATACAACTATCTCTCTATTCCTTTTTCATCACATAAATTTCTGAATTCATTAGATAGATATTCTCGAACTCAATTGGATCTCAATACTTTTATTTTCTTATCTAATTGATTGCCAAACTCATAAACTTTTTAAGATAACTAAATACTTTGGATTTAAGATAAATCAAATAGACATGTCCGAATCGAGTATAATCATCTATAAATGTGATGAAATAAATAACTCATTGCATTCCTCTCATATTCATTGGACTACATATGTCAAAATGGATTAATTACAAAGAAAATTCAGTTCTTTTACCTTTTTTTTTTTCAAATGGTTTCCTTGTCGTTTTCCTCATTATGCAATGTTCACATGTGAACAAATCGATTTTTTTAATGTTACCTAACAAGCCCTATTTGGCTTGTTTATTCATACGTTATTGGCTAATATAATTAAGCCTAGGATACCACACATTCACATCATTATCATATGAATTAGAAGATGTGAATAGGGAATAATAAACATTGATATTACTATAATCAACATTTAATACAATAAAACCATCCAGAAAATAATTACAACCATAATAATTTGTATCCAAATACAAATCCATACTATTATTATGGAAGTTCAAATATAATCAAGTTTAACCAATACTAACACATATACTAAATTTCGATAAATCTCCGGGATATATAACACATCATGTAGGAATAAGGTGCGTCCACCATGCATATTTAATTGATACATGTCAATCTATTTTATTTCCTACATATATCTATTTAGTTCTAGTCGATACTAGTCATAATTTCATGAATGATTCTCTATCATTTGCTACATGGTCTATGCTACCGAATTTAGAGTTCACAAATGATTAGATTCAGTTAAGAATACAAAACTTGATACATAAGCAAAGTTTTCAAGAATACATGGAGTGTTACTTTCTTTCACTCACGAAAGTCGTGAGCATAGTGACATTTCTTATCACAGTTATAACACTTTACCCTTGACAACATCTTCACTTGAGGACGGTTTCCACTTTCATGTTGGTCAACTCTTGATTTATTTCCCAAATAACTTGCTCCCTTACCTTTTCACATTTTCAACAAATTAGGACATTTACGCTTGGAACTCAAAACCTTTTGCGAACTAGAACTAGCATAATAAATGTCAATATTCGTCTCAACCACTAGGAGGCGGTCTTTTTTTGGCTTAAGATGGCATACTGCATCCTTAAAGACTTTAATATTCTCGTGGTGTGTCAGGTATACCTTCACATGCTCCCAACTTTGAGATAAGGAACGAATCACTGCTTGCACTTGTTGCTCATTAGTCAAAACATAACCAGCATCCTTAAGCTCATTAATTATATTTGACATCCTTTTCAAGTGTTATTTCATGGTTTGACCATGAGGCTTCTTGCAAGAGTCAAATCTTATAGTGAACTACCTTAGTTTGATCATTGATGTATTACTAAATCTTGCTACCAATGCTTTCCACATTTCTTTGGCATTTTCAAAACGTTTAAACTCTCACATGACATCATTCTTCATGCTGTTTAGCAATGTAATATGAGCAATGAAGTTCTTTCTTTTCCATGCATCAAATGCATCTTTATCTCTTTTATGTTGTGTAGTGTTCACATCTTTACGTTCTTCCATACTTAGCTTAAGAACTGCTAGTGTCTCTTACTCTTCCATCACATATTGGATTTTCATATATCATATTACATAATTATCGTCGTTTAGCTTCTCACCTTTGCCCAATTCAGTGACTATGCTCTTAATTGTTGAAGCTATTGGATCTGAATATATCAGACACATATGTACGAATTATTAATGCTAATCATTTATGCATCCATTTTGCATAAACTCATCATATTAATGAATAATTTCAAATAATGTTTCAGAATTAAAAGGTCATTATTGTTTCCAATCATCATCTAAAATCCTAAATTTGAAATTGTCATTAATATAATTTTCTATGCAAAATAAGTTCTTTGAAGTTACAAAAACTTTTATGAACTACCCACAATAATTAATAATAACAAAAGCAATTGATATTGAATATCCATTGACGAGAGGAAAAAAAATATTTCCATATAATGTTACCAATATATCAGTAGCTATAACAACATAAATACTGTAGGAATCATCTACATAAGATATCCATGAAACATATTAAGTAAACACAAATAGAAACAGCTAATGCCAAGTAAACCTATGAATAGGGAAATATATATGTGTGTGTATATATATATTTAATTTCTTAGTAATTTCATTTGAAAATTCTAGAGGCACATTTGGCAACCACGAAAAAATAGATGAAAATCTCTTAAGATTTCTTCCTTGTACATTCTTCCCCCGCCGGGTGAACTCATTTTTTGTGTCAAAGTCTTTGTGGCTTCAATACTATAACATTCCTTAAAAAAAGCCATTACGAGTTTTCAATAATCATGAACCACATTGACCTCACTACGCGAACACTTCTTGCAATGCATATGGAAGAGTGTTAATGAAGAATCGAACCATCTCAAAAGCTAGTATGGGATAACCTTTCCAAATGACTTGTTATATCTTCTTATTGACCTTGAAAACATGTTCAATTATATCACCACTTTCCCATCAACAATTAGCCAACTCAGTTATTATCCCTACAAGTCTCGCCTTTTGTCATTTTGACTTTGTGCAAATAGGAGTATGCATAAGAAGATGAGGCATTGTTCCTGCAACAAATGCAGAACAATCAAATGATTACTTATAATCCATAGAGACATAATTGAAAAAGAAACACATTTTCCCTTTTTTTCCCTATCAATGGTCAACGGATGATCGAGTCGAGTCAAACTAACCAACCGGACTAGGTGACATCATCAACATGTGTCCTGCACGTGCGGGGGCATAACCAGTTGACATCACTAGGCGCATGTGGCGTAGGTGCCTGAGGAAACTCTCTTGGCCCGTGCAATGCACATGTCGACAAGCTAGAGAATTTTGGCCGCATGTGGTGGTGCATCTGGCGGCCCCCAATGGAGAGCCACCCATTGTTTTTCTCATCTCGACAAGAACTACGACCTGTACTTTTAAAAAAGAGTTTTGACTCATGGTAAATCAAAAAGGAAGGGCGAACAGTATGCAAGTGTCGGGATTTCCATCTCCAAGCATCCCATGGCGACATTTCTCAAAATTTCAGCCAAAAACAAATTACAAATGTCAATAGTGATTGGAAACATGAACAACATGGCTCTGATACCAATGTTCCTGAAAAAATGAATCGATACTCAAAAGATTAAATACCAAAAAAATGAATGCGGAAACGTGCCTAGGAAATATGTAACACTGATCAAAAGATATATTACGGAGATGGACATACCTTATTTGCCACAAATTAAGTACTATTGTAGTCATAGAAGAATTAATCGAGGCCTTGGAATTCCATTTGTCAAGAGAGAAAACACCGTGGTCCAAGGAGAGAAAAAGTATGTTATGTTTTTTTCATTGTATCCTATTTAACATTCTCCTTTTTCATATTTATACAATAGTAATTGCACTCTCATTTACAGGCCCTTCATTTACGGGCCGTGTTTTGGCTCAACATGGCCTAACAGGCTTGACTTGGCTCATCAAATAAAAAACCCATCAAAAAGAGAATCAAAATTAAAGTTAGAGACATGGAAAGAGAAGGGAGAGAGAGCCAAAAGGAAAGGGAAGGGAAGGGAAGGGGCAACACCTAGGCTACGGCCTCTCTAGATGTTCTAGTTAAGAGTGCATGGTAGAAATTAATATTTTTATTAGGAGAAATCACCAAAAATGAGCTCAAGTGTGGACCCATCAACATATCGAGTTGAGTTGAGCTAACTTAAATATATTAACTATTTTACACTACACCGATTCTTTAATGGGAGACTTTTCTAACACAACTCATATATGTATCATAATAATCTTGCTTGTGAGTTCAGTGTTAAGTCTGCTCTCCCAATTTCATCCTCATTATCTTTTTCTGGACCTTTTCTAGACTAAACCATGAAGTCTATCATCAGGTCTGCATTGCTATATCATAATGCCCACTCGAAAACCTTAAGCGAAGTATTGTTCTACATCAAAATATTTAATCTTAAATCTCTATCAACATCTAACTAGATCCTTAGTCTCTTTTTCTAAACCAAACTATGAAGTCTTCTATTAGGCCCACATTGCAACCCCATGAAGCCCATAGCTTGGCATTGCCCGGAGACCTTAATCGAGGTATCCTTCTACATCAAAATATCTAAACTTAAATCTCCATCAACACCCAACTTCATCCTTAGTCTCTTTATCCAAACCAAACCATGAAGTCTTCATTGGGCCCACATTTCTACCACACACAGCCCACCGCTCGGAAAACCGTGATGGTCAATAGATTCATTTCTGAAGATGATCAAGAAACATTGGAAAAAATTGGAGGTGAGGACACCTGGAGTGCCATAACTTGGCACGCCGGGACACTTAAGTGCCATAACTTTAAAATGGTACACTTCAGTGCCATCATCGGAGTAAAATGGGACACTTAAGTGCCAATCCGGCCAAAAAATGATCAAAATGCAGACGTGGCATTTTCCGGCGACATGCTTAACTGATGTGGCAATTTTTTTTTTTTAAAAAAAGCACACGTGGAGGAGGAAAACGACGTTGCCCCATCTACTGTGCATTTGGCCAAACTAAACGACGTCGTTTTTCGTTAGTGTTAAACGACCTTGTTTGGTTTATTTGGATTTTAACATTTCGTCAGTTCACATTAGGTTTGACGTCCTCTCCATCCATTGTCGTTCACAGCTCGCCGTTCGTAGGTGATCGCTCGCCGTCGTCGCTCGCCTTTGTCGCTCGCCGTTGTTGCTTGCCGTCGTCGAGCGCCGTCATTGCTCACCGTCATCGATTTGCTCAGGTTTTTTCTCTTCTTCCTCTCCCCTGTGGTGAAATTAGGGCTCCGACTCGTTTATTAGGGCTCGGACTTCAAATTTGGGGGTCGGCTGGGAAAGGTCAGGCTTGATGTGAGATTTATGGTTGAGATGTAGTGCTACAATCCTATTAGGGGGTTCGAATTGACAGTTTAGGAGCGGCATTGAAATATAGGCTCGGTGTAGGGCTCGGCATGGGGAAAATTAGGGCTCAGTGTAGGGCTCGACGTCGCCTCATCCACTGTGATGTGTGATTCATTCAGGGTGTTGAATTGTGATGCGCGAAAGTAATTTGTAGTGGTCGGATGTGAAATGTGTGATGATTGGTGATTGTTAGGGTTCAGAGTATTGGACTTTGCACATGTTCGAATCAAATGTTGTGGGGATGGGGACTTCTGGATATTTTTTTAATAAATTGCATTGTTGAGGACCCATGCTGAAGAATCTCTCCATATTTTAAAGAAATGCGACGGCATAATCAAAGCAGTTGTCGGGTCCCATCTTTATTTTTATTTGTCCTTGTCCTGAGGCCTCTTGTTTTCAAGCTGCAGCTATCGTCTGACCGCATCTTCCCTCTCTCTTCTTCTTTTCTTTTCTTTTCTTTAATAAAGAGTGTAGGGACCTCCACTTGCAATTGTCTGTTCTTTGTGAATGTGGTCCCAAAAGTTAATTGTATATTTGTCCTCTTTTGTTGCAGAAATGGCGCATAAAGACTATGTTGCTGTCATCGTTTACTACGGTGGAGATTTTGTGATTGGGGAGGATGAGTGGGAGTATGAGAGGGGGAATGAGGGTACTATCTTTGTAGATATAAAGAAGGCATCTTATATTGGATTTGTTAGGGATATAGTGACATTTTTGCCTTGTAGAGTACAAAAGTTATTGTATTGTGTTCCTGGGAAAGGCTTGAGAGATGGTTTGAGAGTTTTGGAAGATGATAATGGTTTTAGGGATGTCTTATATCATTATCTTCATGGCGAAGAGGCGAAAGTGTTTGTTGAAAACAATAGTGAGGACGAAGATGATGACAGAGATACCACCCAAGTAGGAGAAGGAGGAGATGAAGTAGGTCATGATGGATAGGATGGGGAGGAGAGGGGCGCAGATGCTGTTCACCAGAGCGATTGTGACATGGGTGATGTCACCATCACTGAATTAGATTGGGAAGTAGCTGAATCCGGTGACGGTGATGATGACGATGACGATGAAGGGTTGGCGGCTGAAGCTGAAAATTTGTTAATCTTAAGTGACGCCGACGATGAGGAGCTTACACAGTCAAGGAAAAAACAAAGGGACTTTTTGTCAGATAGATTTGCAACTTTGCATGTAACTGTTCATCCAAACAAAGACGAAGGCCCTGCAGATGTTGGTGTTGCTGGCCAAGTCCTGGAGACAGATTATGAAGAAAGCATCGACACCGCAACTTCCTAGGACGAAGTTGAAGAAGATCAACGAGCTGTGCGTAGAAGGAAAAGTAAGTTTCCTTCCTATGATCCATCTGTTGCGTCTCCTACTTTGTCAGTAGGTATGAAATTCCATGATGCGATACAATTTAGGGAAGCTATACTGAGTTCTTCCATTGCTACACAAAGAAATATTGATTTCATTAGAAATACCAAGAAATTTGTAAGAGCTAGATGTTTGCAGCAAAACTGTCCATGGAAGATTTACGGTGCGTTTGTTAAGAAGAGTGGGTCTTTTCAGATTAGAGCCTACCAAGAGGAACACACTTGTTCCATTAATTTTCAAAACAAAAGGGTAACAAGTGCATGGTTGTCCAAGCACTTCTTTGATGTGATCAAGGTGATGCCCAACTTGAAACTTGCTAACTTTAGGATGCTGGTGAAGGAGCGTGTATGCATCAATGTATCTAGGAATCAGTGCAAAAGAGCAAAGCAAAATGTGATAAAGGTACTTATTGGTCAGTATGCTAAGGAATATGGGTAGGTGTGGGAGTATGCTTGGGAGTGTAGGTTGCAAAACCCTACAAGTAGAGTGTATGTAGAGATGATTGAGAGACCGCTTCCTGATCATGGGAGCAAGTTCGATAAGTTCTATGTGTGCTTTGATGCATGCAGATGAGGATTTTTAGCTGGTTGTAGACGGATTATAGGATTGGACGGCTGTTTCTTGAAGGGCTTGTGCAAGGGAGAATTGTTGGCAGCGATTGGAAGAGATGCAAATAACCAAATGTTCCCACTAGCTTGGGCTATTGTAAAGATTGAGAACAAGGACAATTGGTCCTGGTTCTTGAAAAATCTGATGGCTGACTTGGAGATAACAAACGGGGAAGGGTGGGCATTCACGAGCGACCAACAGAAGGTAATGCTTGTTTTTTGAAAAATTTAGTCAATAGTTTGCTTTGCTTTGTAATATGAACATGTAATTTGCTCTAGTATTTCTTACTTTGAATTATTGCAGGGATTGGTTCCGGCAGTAGCCGAGTTGTTGCCCCATGCTGAACATCGAATGTGTGCGCGGCACATATACGGAAATTGGGCAAAGAACTATAAAGGGGATAAGCTGCAATTGCAATTTTGGCAATTAGCAAAGAGTGCAAACATGGCTGACTTTAGAATAGCCAAAGAAGGGCCCTTCGGTTGACAAAGGAAGGTTGTGCTACCCTATTTCAACTAGAACCGAAGCATTGGTGCGGGGCATTCTTCGATGAGGAGTTCAAGTGCGATAACGTCGACAACAACATTTGTGAAGTATTTAATTCGAAGATAATAGATGTCAGATGAAAACTAGTCATCTCAATGCTTGAAGATATACGAGTTGCGGTTATGACTCGGCTGCAGAAACAAAGAGATGAGGCTGCAAAGTGGACAAGACAATATGGTCCTAGGATTGTGAAGAAATTGGATGAGAACTTGGCTGCAAGTATGCATTGTCATCCCATTTGGAATGGAGATGACGGATATGAGATAATGAAGGGTGAAGATAAGTATGTTGTCAATTTAGGAAGTAGGAAGTGTTCATGTAGAGTATGGCAAGTAAGTGGAATTCCATGTGCACATGCCATATGTGCCATCCAGTTGAAGGGCGACAATACGAGATGATTACATCGATGATTGGTACCATAAATCAAAATATCTTGCTTCCTATCAGTTCATGATGCAGCCAATTAGAAGTAGCAAGTTTTGGGAGCCCACGGATCATGAAGCACCTCAACCTTTGCCACTGAAAAAGACAATTGGAAGGACAAAACGAAGACGAAGAATGGCGGAGGGAGAGGTCTTGGGTCAGTAAAGAATGAGTAGGTAGGGTGCAAAGATCATGTGCTCTTATTGTTGCCTAACAGGCCACAATATTAAAGGTTGTCAATTGAGGAAGCAACAACGGTTGAGGCAAGGTGAAGGGCCTAGTGAAGAGACAGTTGGAGAAATGCACACCGCAGGGCCAAGTGAGTCGACTGTTCTTCAGTCAACAAGTAGAACCCCGGTAAGTCATGAAATTTATTTTATGTTTATGTTGCTTTTTTGTTGTTTATCATAAAAATGTACATAATATCCTATTTGGCTTTGTATGTAATGTGTTTGTTAGGTCACAAGAAGAACCTCAGTAAATCATGAAACCGAATGACCTATTCGAAGAAGGCAAGGTAGAACACAGCCAGGTGAAGGATCGGCCCAAGCAGCATCACGGCCAGCTAAAGGATTCACCCAAGCAGCATCAGGGCCAGCTGAAGGATTAGCCCAAGCAGCATCACGGCCAGTGCAGTCGATTGTTCTTCAGCAGCGAAAGAAATACCCAGTGCTAAATTCAACCAATTTGTATTAAGTTTTTATTATTATATGTTTCGATATTATATTTATGGTATCTTTTGGCCTCTTTCTCAGGTTTGAAGAAAGCATGTTAGAACTCAACTGCTAACTGAAGGGCCATCACAGGAGCCACCTCAAGGATCATCACAGGAGCCACCAGAAGAATCACTGCAAGGGGCACCACAAGTACCACCACTAGTACCACCAAAAGGCCCAACAGAAGGAGGTGTCACTGAAGTTGAAGGGCTACACAGAAGGACAACTAGAACAAGGCTAGGTGAAGGGGCAGGTACACAAAGGCTATCTAGAAGACGCCCAGCACAATTGGTCGAAGAAGCCCCGGCTGTAGTTAAAGGGCCCAAGAAAGCAGGAAAAAGGGGCAACAAATCACAAGTTCCTGAAAGTGACACCCCTATTCAAACAAGAGGGGCACTTGGGAAGAGGTTAAGACAATATGGTTATGGCCTTTATACAGATGAGCGTACTGGAATAGTCATTCTCAATGTAAGTTTTATTGGCTGCATTTAATTTAATTTATACTGTAGATTTTTGCTAACAATTTATTGTTTTTTTTGTAGCCTGGGAGAAGTTCAGAAGTTCTTATCTCAGGCCCAACTCAAGAATCGACGGTTGCACCAACAAAAAAGAAAACATCAACATCAACTGTGCCAACAAAAAATAAGAGAAAAAACCCAGCTCCAGCTCCAGCTCTAGCTCCTTTTGATTCAATTCGGCCTAGGACATTTACAGCTCCATCTAAGTCGTGGATGCGAGAAGGTTGAAGAAGAAGTTGCACGTCCAATTAGAAAGAGTGCTAGAATTATGAATCAAGTGAAAGGCCTATCGAAAGGAGGACGAACAGGGGGTGTTGTGCATATTGATTGATGAGATGAGATGTGATATTTGTGGAGTTTAGGAGTAAAAACAATTATGTAAACGATGATGTTGTCGTGCATATAGAAAGTCTCTGGATGGTTATCTTTTGTTTTGAAACTTTTCTTTAGTTTGTCATTCATTGATGTTGTCAGACTCAGACTTGATGAAATATCAATGAAATGACATTGATGTTGTCAGACTCAGACTTGATGAAATATTAATGAAATGATCTTGTGCTGCTTGTCAATTTATGTTGTTGTTTATCATGGATTCTGCTTTTACTTGTTGCTGCTGTTGGTGGTGTTCTGTGGTGATAGCTAGAGTGCTGGTATATTTGGTGATGGTGGATGGTGATGTTTGGTGGTAGTCAGTTTGTTCTTGGGGTGCTAATGTGGTGGCTGGGGTGCTAATGTGGTGGCTGGTGGTGATGCCTGGTGATTATTGATTTGTGGTGGGGGTTATAGGCTTAAGCAGCTGCACCTACACCTGGTACAAGTGTGCAGTTTGCACATCTTACACCATGTGTACTGGTGCAAACTAGTGCAAGGCTCAGCTTGCACTAGTTTCTTGTGCAGCAACACCACCAGCATAGTGGTGGCTGGAGCGCCTAGTGTGTAGAGTGTGGCTAGTGGTGATGGTTGGTGGTGTCGCCAGTGCTGGTGGCTGGCGCAATTTTTACAGAAAACTCACAAAAAAATTGGCACTTAACTGATCCTATTCTAAAAAACCTTGGCACTTAACTGTTCACTTTTAACTACAAGTGACACTTAACCGATCACTTTAACAATAACTTGACACTTAAGTGATCATTTTTTCATCGCGACTAGCACTTACGTGATTACTAAATACAATTTATGGCACTTGGGTAATCACTCATGTTTGTCTTGTGTATATGTTGGTCTACATCAAAACAGAGAAGATGATTCTGCATCAAAACAGAGAAGATGATGGTAAACTTATGGCAAGTCCATACAACAGCACAAATAACAACAAAGCAACAATGATCTTGTTCCACAACACAAACTTCTTCGCATCTTTCAAAAAGAAAAAACCCAACGTTTAATCCAAAACAATACCATTTTTAACTATGGCAGTCGGAGAAACTTTTTCTCATTTTCAAGTACTTGACATTTCATCATAAAGTACAATAGACAGCAAAACAACAGCATAATACATGCTTGGTAACACTTTCGTTCAATTTTCATCATTGGAACTTTATTCTTGAAAGGTTTATTTGAAGATGCTTGAGCGTGCATTGAGACTTCATTCTTCAAAAGTTTAACTGAAGACACTTGAGCTTGCATTGAGTCAACATCGTCCAAGTCATCCACGAACACAAATGGAGATTGCTGTCTTTTATGAAGTAGATCCAATATCACCTCTGTGGCTCGGTCAAAGAACTTCTCATCAATCCATTTGAAGTATTTGCACTTCGACGCTTCTTTATATCGGGCGCATCCATAAAATCTTCTCCCAGGATTGATTTGAGTCCACGATGTTCTTCTTGGACTCGGTAACCCATAAAAACAGAAACGCTAGCCTTCTCCTTCGCTTCGGTGAGAGGAAATTGAAGCGCTGCTGCGAGTCCTGCTCTCCATTTCCAAGATTCGACAAAGGAATTTTGGGCAAATGAAAATTAGGGTTCGAGACTTCAATCGAGCACTTCAATAAGGATTTTGGCCGATTTAGGGTTTTAGATTTGGGGCATTTGGGGAGACGACGTCGTTTTTGGAAGATTTGGGGCTTTTATTATGCAGACGACGTCGTTTCTGGTGAGTAAGAGCCGACTCAGCTCTCCGACGAGCCACGTAGGCAAAAAATAGTAATAAAATATTGCCACGTAGGATTTCTGGCAAGGGTCGCCGGAGGTGGCACTTAAATGTCCCACTCGAAAAAAAAAAGTGGCACTTAAGTGTATCGTTTTGAAGTTGTGACGCTTAAGTGTCTCGGCGTGCCAAGTTATGGCACTTGTGTTGGACTTCTGCCGAAAAAATTGTGGGCCCACCAATCTATCATCGGTTTTGATACCATTTGTCGAGAGCTTACACCATAAGCTTGATACTTTCACCCAGGGAGATCGCCAAAAGAGAATCCAAGTATGATCCCATCAATTTATCTAATTGGATTCACCTTCGTTTAAAAGTTTAAGCTAATGAGTTATGAGCCAATTATGATATATTAAGTATCTTACACCCCATCAATTTTTCGACATGGGACTTTTCTAACAAATTCACACATGTATCCTAATAGTTTTTGATCCTGGTGACCGCTGTACCACTACAACGCTCAACCGTGTCACGTTCGACATGTTGATCTCGACCACCCGTTGCAATTTATTGCTTGGCTAAAGAACTTTGCTTGTGAGAGATGGACATATTTAGAAGTGGGCGTCCACTTCAAGCTGCAAGACAAAGCGATAGCAGCAATGGATTGAAGAGAGGAGATCGAAGCAAAGAGACTTGCGATGGTGAGACTTCAAAGAGTGGAAGGACTTGCATCTGATGGAGGTCAAACACCCATTGATGACACTAGGGTTGAGCGAGAGATCAAGTTGTGAGACGAAGCAATAGCAACAATGGATTGAAGGGAGGAGATCAAAGCAAAGAGACTTGCGATGCCAAGACTTCACAGAGTTGAAGGACTTGCATCCGATGGAATTGACAAACTTATATTAAGGTTGAATGACTAGGAGAACATAATTTTTGCGAATTTTCTTGATTAGATAGCAACGAGAAATCACTAGTTTATCATACATTTGTTGCAAAATTGAACGAAGAAGATGGGAAATGATAAGTGTTATAGAAGTACTAGACAAAAACTAATTCTTTGATGTGAGATTTTTCTAACAAAACTCATACATGTGCAGTAGCGAAAAGGAAAGAGAGGGGAGAGAGAAGCAAAAGGGGAGGGGAGGAGAGTGGCAACACTCAAGCCACGGCCTCTTTAGATGTTATCATTAGGAGTGTATAGTGGAAATTGATACCTTCATCCCGAGAAATCATCAAGAAAGAGCTAAAGTTTGAATTTGTCAACATATTCAATTGGGCATACATTCACTCAAAAGATAAAATCAATTAGTAGGGCAAATTAAAATATATTAGCTATTCCACACTACACTAGTTCTTTGATGTGAAATTTTTCTAACACAACTCACATGTGCGTCATGACAATCTCCTCATCGCATGTGAACTTAGTGTTAGTTATGCTCTTTCTTAATCCATGTATTCTTCTTCATCAAGATATTTTAGTTTGAATCTCCATCAATGCCTAATTTCATCCTTGGTCTCTTTCTCTGAACCAAACCATGAAGTCTGTCATCGGACTCGTATCGTTACACCACAACGCCCACTGCCCAAAAACCTTAATCTAGGTATTGCATCAAAATATCTCAACTTAAATCTCCATCAATGCCTAACTTCATCCTTAGTCTCTTTTTCTAAACGGAACCATGAAGTCTTCCATCGAGCCCACTTTGCTACCGCACAAAGCCCATTGATAAAAAAGCATGTTGGTTACTAGATTCATTCATTGAGATATTTACCAAACATTGGAACATTTTGGAGGCCTATCAATCTATATTTGCTCTGATATCATTTGTTGAGAGCACACAATAAAAATCCAATACCTTCACTCGAGGAGATCACCAAGGGGAAACTCAAGCCCAATCCCGTCAACATATTTAGTTAAACCCACCTTCATTTAAAAATTCAAGCTAATGTATTATGAGTCAACTATGATGTATTAATTATTCTACATTACATAAACTTTATAATGTGAGACTTTTTTAACACAACTCATGTATGCATCATAACAGTTCTTGATCCCAGTGACCATTGTACCATTTCAACCCTCAACCGTCTCATGTTCAACATGTCAATCTTGATCACCTAATGCATTCAATCGCCCCATGTGGCTAAAGAACTTTGCTTGCGAAGAATCAACGGATTTAGAAGTGGACTTCCACAGGTGAGAATGCGAGGTCAAACACCCCATTGTCGACGCGAGGGTTAAGCAAGAGATCAAGCTATGAGACGGAGCAATAGCAGCAGTGGATTAAAGGAAGCAGGTCGAAGAAAAGAAACTCGTGATGGCGAGACTTCACAGAGTGGACGGACTTGCAAACGATGGAGTGGACGAACTTATATAAAGCTTGAATGACTGAAAGAAAACAATTTCTGCGAATTTTCTTGATTAGATAGCATCGAGAAATTGTCAAATTATCACATGTTTGTTACGAAATTATACAAACAAGACGACAAATGATAAGAGTTATAGAAATCTTGGAAAAACTAATTTTGAGTTAACTCTATTTTCAAGAATTCAAAATAATAACTGGAGCTTACAAAGCCTCATTTGTGTTATGGAAAACGAAAATACGACAGAATTTCTTAACTTTGATTTTACGAAATAGAAGAATGTGGGTATTAATCAATGTCATTTCCAAATAGAGTATTATGCTTTCACTTTGAATGAAGCCTATTTATATATTTTCAAACGTAGTTAAAGATACAAAATGTCTCTGAGCTTATCTTCCAACCGCCCCTTGGTCGAACGACAAGCATGATGAATGTTTTTATCCGAAAGAGAAGGGATGTATTCGGTCGTTAAAGCCAGCGAAGTCAAGCACACGCATGGGGTCCAAACGGCGGCCATCGAGATCTTTGCAGATCAAGCTATTCCATGATTTAATCACTTCAAGTAAATTAGACCTGAAGAAAACAAACTTAGTTCGGTTGGAGATTTGATTATCCGGTAGGATCGTCTTTCCTCGTATTGAATTAAGGCAGACGTCAACGTGCGTATTGACCATGAGCATGTCCGGAAACAGTTAACGTAAGCGTACCTCTCCCAACCTTACACAAACCAATAAGCCAGGTGCGAGTTCTAAGTTAGACTTTGGACCTGCATACTCCACCTCCATCATGCTGTTTCCAAGCAACATTAGCTTGTAAATGAAGATTACCATGAATTATGATCCAAGAAGCTGTGCTTATAACTAGCTTACTGCGCAGCCGACGATCATTCATTCGACATTCAGCTCCTGATTTGAGTCTCACATCCGAACGCCGCAGCAGTAATATGTCCTCGTGTTTCATTATGAATTCGCGCGCCATCATGCACTTGGCTATCTCGCTTGCATGCTTCTTCATCATCCTCACAACCTTAACAACAAGCGGCGATGCCTCAGCAGACAGAGCGCAGATGATACGGGAGTTTCTGGACGGCCACAATGCGGCAAGGAAGGCGGTTGGAGTGCCGCCACTTGCGTGGGACACATCCCTCGCCACCTATGCGCGGGTGTACGCGAACCAGAGGCGGGCGGACTGCAAACTGGTGCACTCGCCGGCGTATGCATTCGGGGAGAACCTGTTCTGGGGGCAAGGGCGGCGGTGGAGCGCCACGGAGGCCACGGCGGCGTGGGTGGCGGAGAAGCAGTGGTACCACTACGCCAACAACTCGTGCTCGGGCCAGGAGTGCACGCACTACACGCAGTTGGTGTGGCGGACGACGACCCGCGTGGGCTGCTCCAAGATCATATGCAACTCCGGCGACACTTTCATAGCGTGCGAGTATCACCCATCGGGCAACTACATCGGCCAGAGGCCTTATTAAGCATCAGCACGCACAGCTTATAAATCCTCATTTTTATCCATCTCTGTACCTATACAATAAACTGTTGTCTTATGATTCTTACAAAAGTGCACTGTAATTAATGCAATAACTCCTCACATCAAGATTATGTGATTTAAATTAGGCCCGTCTTTGGTGTGATGTTCTATGGTTTGAGAAATGAAAATAGTTAAAGCCACAAAAATCCCAAACTTTATCGACTATGACACATTTATTTCAATTTTCTCATAACATAAAAAACCCTAAACTTCTACGATGTTCCTTAAAATTCGATGTCACATAAAAAGTTTGTGATAAATGTACTACACAAGTATAAGTTTGAGATTTTTAGTGTTACCAAAAAATAAGTTTAAGGTAAATATGTCACACGGTTACAAGTTTGGATTTTTGTTCGTAAAATAAATATATTAGAGTTGACAAAGTTTGGAAGTTTCTATGGCTTTTATCCAAATGAAAGTGTAAAATTCAGAACAAAATGACAATGCTGTTGGGCTTGCAAATTGTCATCTACAAGGCCTTTATCCGGCGTTAAGGATTACAGCCCAACCCACTCCAGAACTTCGAACAAGAAGTCAGTCAGTCGGTGCTGGCTGGATCTGAATATACTGAAAACACAGACTCAGTGCAGCAGCCGATCCATCGTCGACTGCTTCCCTTTCCCCAATCCAAGATGGCCCCGAAGCCGGAGTCGCAGAACCCCTCGCACGCCGACGCGCCGCCGTCGGGCGCCGCCTCCGTCGACCCCCTCTTCCACATCCTAAAGGTCCTGCCTTTCGCCTTCCTCCGGCCGCCGCGCCTCCGCCTCAAGCTGCCCACCCTCACCCTCCCTTCCCCCATGACCGTCTACGCCCTCGTCCTCCTCACCTACTTCATGGTCGTCTCCGGCATCGTCTACGACGTCATCGTCGAGCCCCCCGGCATCGGCTCCACCCAGGACCCCCATACCGGATCCGTCCGCCCCGTCGTCTTCATGCCCGGCCGCGTCAACGGCCAGTACATCATCGAGGGCCTCTCCTCCGGCTTCATGTTCGTCCTCGGCGGCGTCGGCATCGTGTTCATGGACCTCGCCCTCGACAAGAACCGGGACAAGAGCGTCAAGACATCCTTCGCGACGGCCGGGATCTCGTCGGTGGTGCTCGCTTACGTCATGAGTATGCTCTTCATCCGGATCAAGATCCCCGCTTATCTTAGCTAGTTTCTCGATTTTGAGGTTCAGCTGGGGCTTCCCCTTTATGATCTTCTAGCTCCTCAGGTTTTTACTTGTTGTGAGATCTCTACATATAAATTGTGGATTTTGTGCTGCTGCTATCGTTTACTATCATAGATCATAATGATGCTGGGCAATTTGGCATATGTATCGGCTGGTGTCAATCATCGGTCAGCGTTGCATAGATGTTTTCCTTGTTGATTTATCCCGTCCCACCATGAATTTCACTGTTAAAGTCCTCAAGTTTTGCTGAATTAGTAGTCGTGACTTGAGCTGCGCTAGTCTTGAATTGAAGAGATGTGCCATGGGAATGAAAGATTGAGGCTGGCCGGCTCGAGGGAAAGGGTAGATGCGAACCGTGCAAGGCCTTTATTTTCACGGTTCGGTGACTCAAATTCTCTGCGAAACGCAATTCTCCTGGTTAATCCTCCATTCATGTTAAACACCCATTGGACAACTAGACAACCTAGCAATCAAATTCTTACAAGTGCAAATGTAGCAAGATAGTTTGTTTACAACTTGGTATTATCTCTGCTATTTCTTACATAGTTTAGTTATCTCTAGCATTTCGTAAGTTACTTTTTCAATTTCTGTTTCAAGTTACCATCTAGACAGCATGCCAATATTGCTTGACAAATTTGTGTATCCCTAGATCAGTTATGTCCATTCTGTTGCCTGCTTGACTGGTTATGGAAGCAAGAGATATTGCAACAGGGCAGGTAGCCACTCTGCGCAATGAAAGACTACCGTATGGATACATATTACATGATTGTTGCTGTGGGAGTCCTCCAATTACTTGTGACTATAAGAGATTATTTCCTTGCTCACATGGTGGGTGATTTGGTCGTCTAAAAACGTACAAACGCTCAAAATTAGTATTTCCTTTCTTTGATTTACTGAAGATATCTACTTCTCTTGATCTTGCTGTTTATTAGACGATATCTGCAGGTAGCCACAACTGCTTAAGCTCAAGGATATAGAAATCACCTTCTCAAATTGTCCAAAGCTAACTGCCAATATTTTCCACACCCTTTGCTGAAATGTACATTATGTACTTTGTTTTCCTTTAAAAAAGAAAAGATATACTTTTTTCTACGCTTGGGCATGTGCCTTTAAGCAATGGCAAGTAGCTTCTAGTTAGTCACTTTCGCCATGGTTGATTTTAGTCTCTCTTATCATCCTAAGAGCATTTTGTTGTACTATTTTGATTGCCGGCTTAGTTTGTTTTCATGTCTTTTCAATCAAATATCAGTGGATCTCTTTCAAGTCTGTAGTCACATTCGCCATAGTTGATTTGAGTCTCTCTTATCATCCTGAGAGCATTTTGTTGTGTTATTTTGATTGCCGGCCTAGTTTATTTTCATCCTTGTCTTTTTAATCGAATATCAGTGAATCTCTTTCCAACCTTTTCATTTACCCCCTCCGACTTTGTTCAAAGAAGGTATTCGTCTTACTATACGAAGTCAGAGGTCCTTTATCTCGACCAAACTCAGCAAAATTTTTAAAGGTGCTTACACTGATGAGGTTGTGAAGACCAACCAGATGAACCTAGGCTCCTCTGCTGCCTAAATATCCATGTACTTCGATAGCCATGTCTTCGCGTACTCTAGGGACATGTTATGTATAGCTTGTTGTTTTGGGAATTATGCTTTCTACCACAACCATTGAAAGGAATAGCAAATACCTAGAACTGAATCCTGAAGCATGTCTAAACCATGGGATGGGGGAAGCTTATCTTGTTTAATGAGGTGGTATGACATGGTGGACTTCTATAGGCTGTTCTCGTACTTCTCATTAAGGGCGTACTCATGCATAATTTTACTTTGAAATCCATACAAAATGAGTTCATAGATCATTCTTCTTTGCAAATATCAACATTCAGTGGGTTTATGCCAAGAATCTCTCGAGAAATCTATATCCAGTTTAAATTATACAAGTAGCTTGGATTGAGATGTAAGTTACCTCTATGGGGGCATTCCTGTCAGCAACTGTCTTTAAAAGGCCAATCTTTCATGCTTCTATATCAGGGTTCGCATTGTGACTGGTAAGGACTAGTGCACAAGATTGTGCATTGTCATTTGTGTGGCTATTTAATAAATTGCTGCTCTCATTAAGGCACTGTATTTTTAACTGGTCTTGTTTCAAAAGTCATTATCTATTGTCTGTTCTTGATAGACATTCGTGATGATGGAACTTGCCCATGTGGTCTTGTGCCTTTGACTAGCTAGAGAGCCAGGGAATCAAAACTGAGTGCAATAGCACGAAATGACCATCGTTGTATCTGATTGTCTAGCTAAATGTCAATAAGCAACCATGACTGTGAGAATCAATCCCTCCTGGTGCTCATACGGCTGCATCTCATCCTAGGCTAGTGATCTCAATATCTACTAAGGATAGTGCTGTCGGTACTGGTGGGGGTGCTGCTGTAGACTTGAGTGCCACTTGGACCGAAGACAGTGTATAGTATTAATGTTTGCATTCCTGGCAAGTTCTGATTGATTCTTGTTCTGCATTATTTTGTTTAGCTCATCGCCTCAACCGGCCATTGAAGTCAGGAACGTGAATTGGCAAGTGCTTTAGGACATGGTTAGTTGTTTCATTAAGTTTGCTTCCACCCAGGATACAGCGTCCGGGAACTTGACAGTATTATTCACAAAAAGACGATTTCTGTCTTGCCCTGAAGAACAACATGAGAAACATGAGCTTATACAAGGAGGGAAAAGAGCAACTTGTCATGCAGCTAAATGAACCAAGAACGCGATAATGAGTATGTGGGCTCATCTAACATCATTCTGGTCTAATGGGATCACAAACTGGCCTAGTGCTAATGGACCACCCTTCATTTCGCAACAGCCATACAATACCACTAATATAAAAACCTTTACAAAACATTAACTAGCATTGCTTCTTCTTGGAGAGAAGAGGCGGTGCGGTGAGAACCTCCCCATATATCTCGGTGAGGCAAATCCAGAAATTCTTTGATAGTAGGATGCCGTAAACCCTTCGCTTTCCTCCTGGTTCATTCTACTAACTCGGCTCCCATTGAATGTACCGTACCTGACCAACTTGCTGATCCACGACTTCTTGGCTGGACTTTGATGTCCTGCATTCATCTTTTCACTCAAGTACTGCTTCACGGCGTGCAACCCTTGCTCAACGATTTCCACCGGAGGAGAAGTGAGCGGGTTTCCTTCGACGCAGAGCTTCTGTAGCTTCTGGAGACATCCCAGGGAGTCTGGCAAGGCCATGATCTTGTTATAGCTAACGTCCAGCTCGACGAGGGATAGCAGTAGGCCGATGGAGTAGGGGAGGGTCTCGAGGCACTGGAAATTTTGGCTAACGTTGAGAACTTCAAGTTTGATTAAGTTCTCCATGTCTTCGGGCAGTGAGCGAAGGCAGTTGAGACGAGCGTCGAGGATGCGGAGGGAGGTGAGGTGGGAGGTGGAGTGAGGGAGAAGCACAAGCTTGTTCGAACTGACTGAGAGCTTCTTAAGGTTCAGGAGCTCAAAGCCAATGGTGTCCGGTAGTCTCACAAGCTGGTTGAAATTGGCATTCAGTTCCTCAAGTGATCTGGGATGGGAGGGCAACAAGTAGTTGTTAGTGACCTTAAAGACGTTCAAACATGCAAGAGCTTCTCTCTCTCTCTCCACATTTTTAATTTTGATCCCTTATACTTTTAGAAACCTTGACCATCCTTTGAATTGTCTTAATTTTGACACTGGATCAAGATCAACCGTTAACTGATCAAAACATACACGAGATAAATGAAAAGTTCATCGGTTCAACTTGTTTAATCTGGTAAAATGAAAAAAAAAAAAAAGCCTAAGAGAAGTTCATTATGATACTCCTCAAGCCAACTAACCTAAACTTCAGACCAAAAAAACAAACCTATGCTGCTTACACACAATACTGTTTCTTCAGAAAACAGACCGCAACATAATCGGTCAGAAGACGTCAGCCAGCAGATAATTTTTGCGTAAAATACGGTTTATCTCTGGCTTTTGTATATCCCGTAAAGAAAGGCGAAAACGTGTTTGACAAAGGGACAAAAGATCCTAGTTTTACCAGGAGATAACACGAGATTTGTGGAGGCGGTTGTCACTTGCATCACTCTTCCCGTCTTGTTTCCTAACTCAAACGTGACGATCCCAATATCGGCATTTTCATTTATTTAAGAAACAAGTACGTGTGTATGTCTCCAAACCACCTCTTCCTCGCACCAACGTCTTTATGGCCAAAAGACTATGTAAACGTCAATCCATAAACTCAGATTATGAGAGATCTGTTTACGTTTGTATAGATTGAGTATACACGTCCGCCACAGATATGTATATAATCTATCGAACTAAATATTCATATGGGGATGCGGTAGTCTTGGTTAATGAGTTTTCTTACGTCACACATACACGCGGCAGACGGAATCTTTCCCCATTTCCTGCCACTGATAATTACGTTCAGACTCCTAGATATTTTTCAGCCGATTATCTTATGGCCCGCATGGATTGATCATCTTGATGTATACATGATCGGTTAAGAATGATTCTTAACCCTTGTACATAAATTGATTTTACCAATTTAGTCATAAGTCTTGCAATACTAGCCGATATGATTATTATAGCTAATTGCATACTCATTTCCTATACGTGTTTAGGTATATATTCATTTGCTGCTAATAGATCTTAAATGATATTTATAATTTATTCAAAAGACGTTATTTATTTGATACACTGATGATGTAAAATATTTTTAAATTCTAATCAAATGAACTCATTCCATTAGTAGAAGGAATTTCCATATTATGACTGTGTGAAAAGTATTTTAAACTGGCCGTATAACCTATATAATCAATAATTTATACTAATAAATTCATAAATCTCTATCACTTACTAAATAAAACAAAAAATGATGTCTGCCTTACGATAGACCAACATATGCTTCATTGTGCAAGCTAGGCCGGCCTCTTGGAGTTTCTAAAATTCGAATGCCCAGAACAGGTTACGGGGCGACTTATAAATTCATATTAGCAAAGCAAGGGCATTTAATGGGTATACGCTGTAAGGATACACATGTAGAAGACATGTAAAAGACTTCCTATGAATGATGCATATTAATGAGGGGACTAAAGGTTATGGTGATAACGACGGTAATAATACATGCAAGAATACACAATTATCATGTCAAGAAAGCAAAAAGAAGTTAATAAGCTCGTCGAATGTATAGTATCTTTATAGCAAGCCAAACTATGCCATGCTGTTTAGTTATGGGTGTTCATAGTAGTATTCCATTCTTATCTCTTCTCTCAAACTACAAATTAAAATTTTAAATAAGCAAAATGAAGGTCTTACTTTTTTTTTTTTCAAAAGGGTCGGCTTATGAAATAGGGGAAAAGGCTAGCCTTGGCAACTCATTTTAAAAGGGTCGCGGCTTATGAAATAGGGGAAAAGGGAAAGTAACTTCAATGATTAGAGAAAGCATCCTGTGCTCACGGCTTACTCTTTTTTTTTTAATTCCTAATTGTCATTAGGGTTCAAGGCACTTTACTTTTGCTATGTAACGAAGATAGCAGCCTTTAGCTTTTGATGGTGCTGTGTCAATAATTGCATGAGCATTATATTGATGAATTTGGAAAAAAAAAAAAAAGGACGTGGAAGAAGAGAAGGAGAGATTGGGATACTGTACCTGCAATTCTCAATAGTCCTGGGGAGGAATCGGAGATAATTTCCGGCGACATTCAAAACCTTGAGCTTCACGAGACACCCGATCGAGTTTGGAAGGACCTTCAATTGGTTGGAGTGGACGTCCAGCACCACCACGTTTAGCAATCTTGCCACCATCGACTCTGGTATCGTCTGTCATACATTCATATCCATATCTCCAGATTTAGGTCTCATATTCACCGTCAAAGGGACATCAAAATACTAATTTAGTGGTGATCCTGAATCTAGTTTTGTGGCATAATGAGAAGGTGCTCGTTCTGTACGTGCGAAAAGTACTATCTCATAAGATTGAACGGTCAAAAGCTAGCTCTTTCGACTTTGTTCCGTTAACGATTTGTTTTTCAAATCAAGCTTCAAGAAATGGAAGGTTGTTTTTTTGGTAAGTCGTAAGATAATAGCCTAATTGTTCTTGAAGGACCTTTCTTCCCTAACCTCATCACACCTTGAGAATTCAAGATTTGAACCTCATCCTCTTCCCTTAAAGAGGAGATAACGCCGAGCCATTTGCCTTTTGGCGGAAATGAAAGGATGTTACACAAACAATCGGGGGTAGAGAGAGAGTGTGTGTATGCCCGTAATTAGTCTGAGGGTTCTTTTCCCTTCATCGACAGATGGAAAGAGATTGTAGGAAAGCAAACAAAACAGAAGAGAGAGAGAGAGAGAGAGAGAGAGAGAGAGAGAGAGAGAGAGAGAGAGATGGAGTTGATAAGCACGGAAGTTGATAAGGTGACTACCAACTCCCTTATAAGAAAATGTGCTGGTATTTATGAGAAGTTAAAAAGCGTATTGAACCGACCAAAAAAAAAAAAAAAAAAAAAGAAAAGCGTATTGAAACTGATCCTGGGACACCGAATTCATTGTCCTTATCTTTGGCCAACTCGAAAAAACTCATCATCAATACTGCAGACAGAGTATTGAATTGTCTTTGCAGACATGCATTTATCAGAGCCTCTCACGTGAAGATATCTTAAACAAGCTATAGCTTTTTTACGGTGAGTTTGACTTAGCGAGACAAGCCCTCATTTTAACTCTTTCCCCATCTTGATCCTTCTCGCATGCTGTCACTTTTTGTCAAATGGGCCTTTTCTGGGTGGGAAAAGTAAAGAATCGAAATTACTGACATAAACTCAAGAAGAGATGACCTAAAAAAACAAAAAAAAATTCAAGGTGGAGAGAGAGAGAGAGAGAGAGAGAGAGAGAGAGAGAGAGAGTACCTGAAGGTTGTTGTTAGAGATGTCCAACTTGCAGATGAGGGCCAAATTCAGGGTAGGGTTAGGGAGAGACTCCATGGACAAGCCACTATAATCCACAACTTCAAGCCTCTCATCTTCCTCAGCAACGGCGGTTCCTCTCTTTCTCTGATCTGCCTTCCCTTTCTTCCTCCTCAAATCGAATCTCACTTGCTGCTGCTGCTGCTGCTCGTACAGCATCTTCACACCCAAAACTCCAGAAACCCAAACCCCCCAAAAAAAAAGGAAAAACGCAAACGAGAAGAAGGCAGAATTTACGAATGACGAGCGGAAGAGAAGAGTGGCGGCGGGCTTCTGCGGGACGGGAGAAACAAGTGAAGCCTCACGTCGCATTTTATATGGAGAAAGACGGCGAGCACGTACGGATGGAGGAAGAGGAGTAGGTCCCCAACACGTGTGCATCGAAAGTACAATGGCCGTATGCGAAGGGCTCGCCTGGCCACGTCTCTTCCCTCCATCAAAAGTCAACCCTCACTCCAGTTGAAAACCTTGGCTGCCCGCCCCTCTCGGGTTGCGGCTGCTCGCTTTGCTCTTCATCTTTCCCCTCTCTTGGACCATTTCCTCTTCCTCCCACTCGGTATTTCTTTTTCCACGTTTTTCTTCCCCGTCAAACAAACAAAATAAATAAATAAACAAATCGACAAATGCATATCTTTTTATATATTGGTACGTATTCAGTTTACTATTGTATTAGAATTATATTCTCTAATAAAGATCTTTGCGTACAATGCACAAGGTCCTCGCTCCCGTCATCAACTTCATATTTGATTGGTTCATTATTTATGATGGTCCTTTAATTTGCGTTTTATAGATTAGACAAATTTCCTTTTGTAGTCGAGGCTAACATATGAGCAATTTAGATATGTAAGTCACTAAAATTGGGGGAAGCTATCTTTAAGTTAGATGTTAATATTCTCTTTGTATAGAGATGAAAACTAAGTCACAATACTATGTACTAAAGATACTGCCTTTACGTTATATATATTTCTATATACACACACACAAAGATGGAGTGATAGTTTGGTGGGGGGAAGGGGCGTCCAGCGCATCAGATTCGAACTATATGCCCTCGGCCAATGATAGCCACGATGGATCACATGGAGGGTACAGATGGTGGTTCTGGGGATTGACCAATTCTCGTGTTATAACAAGTTGAGGACATCATGACATCTTCTTTTCAAGTAAGAAGGCTCATTTTCAGACTATAACTTATTCACGCCTTGATAAGAGGGCTCGCTTATTAAAATCATTTATGAATTATTCCTTCTGGGCCGCCCTCATGCAAGATTCTTCATCAACTGAAACATCTAGTTGTTTATTTATTGATATATGAATCGACCACCGTACGCAAGTTAGGTATCGGTCAGATGTCAAACTTTTAGTTCCTTCAAATATTTCTAGCTGACAATATTAAAAGAAATTGGAGCTGCCAACCACGACAAACTTGATGACTAGTGAAATTCTTCTGCCTATACATGACAGTTGATTTGATGATGTTCTACTGTGCAGTTGGTTTGCGATTTTTACAATTGAAATTTCTGGTAGGTCATGCTATTGTCCCTTGTTAATATAGTCGATATGCTTACATCTAGATTGACAAGGAATTCGATTAGTATTCTTGCCGTTTTGGATTTTTGACATTTAGTTAAGATAATCATCTGTATTTTCAAAAGGATTTCTTTGATACATTATAGATTTCCATTGGTCCTCCATTGCGGATCATGGAACCTTGAGTTATCTAATGAAATCTTTTCCTTCGAGAATTAGTTTTTCTAGTTATTTTCCCTCGATTTTCTTCTTAATCCTTCGGTGTATTTATGGAGTCCGAGAAGAATTCGAAGGTGTTGTATATTTGGAGTGGCCAATTGATAACTTGTGATTTGGTGGAGGACGACCAGATATATGTAGTTTCTTCCTTTTTGCTATCTTTGGCTCGTCAATGCTAGAATGAACTTCATAAAAATTATCGACTTCCGTCGCCCCATAATTATTGGATTGAGCACTAATTGGCTGGCACAAAAAGAAATTAAGACATAATTAACAATAGAAAAAAATACTTGAAGTCTGTTTCATAAAGTCAACTGATACATATAGTCTTGTTTGAGAAATTGAACTTATTTTTCCGTGAGGTAGGGGAAAAAAAGAAGAAGGAAGCTCGCGTGCACTTGAAAAAGCCTATACACTGTGCTATAGCAATAGCATCTTTGGAAGGACAATTTTATTAGTTGGTTTTTCACATAAGAAAATTAACAGATGCGAATACAAAAAATTAAATAACTGGTCTACGTGATTGGTTCTAAGTAATAATCATTATATGGAATAAATATCGATTAATTGTTTTCATGATGACTGCAACATATAGAAGCTCCATTTGGAGCTAAATATAACTCAACTAGGCATACAAAAAAGATAAAGATGGAAATTAGGCATAAAATATGTTAAAAGATACTTTGGATTTAAAAACAAACTTTGAGAAATGATAATGTTTAAAAAGAAGGAATCAATATTGGCACAGAACAATCAGATTTGTCGATGTCTTGAAGGTTGACAAACCAACCAAAAAAGGAAAAACAAATGTGCTTAGCACAACTCTAATATGACCATTCTGAACTACTCATGAATTTTGAGGGTAATGCATGTTCGCTTTATCTGTTGAGCACAATGGATCTGGCTGAGCCTCACATTGGCGTCGGCCATCACCTGAGTTTTGGTCGTGCTCAATGGATCCAAGATCTTGGAGGCTTCGGCCATGGCTAACTTCGTGGAAGACTAGGAGACCAGGCAGAGGGGCAGATATAGAAATGTGGGGGTTGACATGAATATGTTGACACTATTGTCAGGGTTGCGGCCGCTTCAATTGGGGCCTGCGGCGGTTTCAATCGATCAGGGATGGAGGGGATCGCGGCGACACTAAATCAATAGTAGAGACCAGAGAGAGTCTCAGATTAGTGGGAAGAAAGAATCAGAGAGGGGAGAGATGATACCGGGGTATGAGCGCCAAAGTAGAAGAGAGTTTTTGAAAATTTTCCACGTATATATCATATTCTTATGAAATCCTGAGTAAAATTCTCTATACATCACCCTCACTTAGGTATTGCAGATTTCTCAGTCTCATGCTCTAAGCTAGATGTTTTTGCGTTGGTCTCTGAGTATTGATGCATGGAATCTCTGGGGATGCTAAAGAATATGCTCGAGATTAGAGAGGGTAATTTACTCGACCCCCATCAAGGCCGTCACTAAATTTTCTCCTGCCAAGATGCAAAACTGAAGTCTATGTACCCTCTGCAGTCGCGAGGGTAATTTACTCGACCCTGGTCGTGATAAGCTGGGTCCAGATTTCCGAGTGCAAATAAAGCCAAGGCTTCTGAAAAGTGATTTTAAGGGGGAGGGGGAGTTGACATTTGAGAAGTAGGAGGGATCGAAGCATCGGTTAAAAGGCAAAGGTGGGGGACATGCACGCCCGTCAATTGCCATGTCTCAACATTGTATCTTAAGGTAAAGTTTATGGAGACATGTTGCGGTATCTTAACGGAAATGCTTGTTCAATTAGGGTGAAAATCTGATCTTTGGCGTATATACAAGAGCTTAACTTGCACCAAAGATTGATTTATTTAGCATTAATCAGCCATCCAATGTACTGCAGATATATCGACAAAAATAAATAAAAAATGCACTGCAGATATGATAGATAAGAACAAGAGGGTACTATTAAAATCGAGCACATTACGCAACCGAAATTGAAAGGGAGCTTAGGTTCAACAACAACCCAATCGGTGACGACACTAGCGGCATCTCTTGGAAATCTAGCTCACAAATTTCCGTACAAGGACAAAAAACCTTATCCGAATTATTAATTAGATGGAAAATTTCAAAGCTGTTGACAAATTGACATATATAGATATAAATACACACACAGAGATATATATATGTTACTTGGGTCTAGGTTTCCGGGTGTTGTACGGTCCTCTTGCGTTGCGTATGGTCCAACCGGTGATCGTACACCCGTCCTTTAGTCAACCTTAATAGAAAGCGAGATGCCCGGGAGAATGATTCCCCCAACAGCTTAAGTCTATCATATGGCTTTGCTAGGTGGATGAGTACAATTCCTTGTGATATACATCCGTCGATATCGATGACGATGATGATTAATTAGCCTTTATTCTATTGAAATCGGACTTGACATGCCACCAATCTTGAGCGATTGCAGGTGCATATAACCTAGACGAGCCAACAAGTTTGATTTTGCTGGCCTCTATTCTTTGAACACTAGAATGATGCGCAAACTTGTGACCCCATTTTTATTCAAATTAAGGAATGAATAGAGAACAATAAGAGGAGCAAGAGTGGGGGACAAGGTCAATCGGATCACAATGAAGCGTCGGTAATTCCTTGGAAACGTGCTTAAATTCCACAAAACATGCGAAGGAGTGAAATCGTCCGAAAGTCACCGGGTGTTGTACGGTCCTCTTGCGTTGCGTATGGTCCAATCGGTGATCGTACGCCCTTCCTTTAGTCAACCTTAATAGAAAGCGAGATGCCCGGGAACATGATGTCCCCCAACTGCTTGAGTCTATCATATAGCTTTGCTAGGTGGATGAGTACAATTCCTTGTGATATACATCCGTCGATGTCGATGTCAATGACGACGACGATTAATTAGACTTAATTCTATTAAATCGGACTTGACATGCCCACCAATCTTGAGCGATTGCAGATGCATATAAATGAGACGAGCCAACGTGTTTGATTTTGCTGGCCTCTATTCTTTGAACACTAGCATGATGCGCCAACTTGTGACACCATTTGAATTTAAATTAAGGAATGAATAGAGAACAATAAGAGGAGCAAGAGTGGGGGACAAGGTCAATTGGATCACGATGAAGCGTCGATAATTCCTTGGAAACGTGCTTGAATTCCACAGAATATGCGAAGGAGTGAAATCGTCCGAAAGCCACCGCAAGCATGGGAGGGCTGAGGAGTACAGCCATGTTGACGTCTGGCACCATGCATTATGTTCGATGCACACCTATAGTCTTGTATTACCATTCCATTCGTCGGTAACTTGGAGGAGTTGGATTGTTCATGCTTGAAAATTTAGTATTAGAGATTGGAATTTGACCGATAAGGGGAGAACAAAAGGAATTGGCGCTTTGATGTCAGCCAATCCATTGGAAACTGATATTTATACACATGAACAACTGCATTTGAATTTTCTTACCCAAAAAAAAAACAACTGCATTTGAATGCGAATTCTTGATTAAAACATTTTAATAAGCTTGGCAAAATGGTGATTCATGCTCGGTTCTTATTGTATTATTCTCGAGCCGACGTACAAGAAAACCCTTCAAATTTAATGAATGTTGATTTGTAAAGATGAGGGCGGTTGAACAAAAGAGACATATTACGTGTTCCAAAACTTTCTTATGCTGATGATGGGATCTAATTGAATGATTTGACTGTAATTATATCTTGTTGTTCCACCCTTTTGCTTAAGGTGTGGTAGGCCCAAATGAGCAATGAAGATGGAGCGAATTGGTTTTTCAAGAAAATACAAATTAATTTTGCATAACCAACTCCAACAAAAAAATTTCTTCTACCCTTTATGTGAACTAACAATATAAGTAAAGGAAATCAAATAGTTTAGAAAAAGAGAAATTTCAAATTTGATTTACAATGGTTTGGCACTTCATATCTACATTCTCTCTTCCAGCCCTAGTGATCTAGTTAGGGCTAAGTTCCACTAGTTATACTTAGAAAACAATATTGTCTCGTTACCGGTGTAGAAGTTGATAGTGCTAGTATTACCACTTAGAGGGGACATGAATATGTGTAAAAACAAATTTAGCCAATAAAAGCAGTAAAAGTTATTTTCTTCAAACAAAGTTTAACTAATACTAGACTTCTAATATAAATTCAGATTTAAATAAGATGTTTAGGAAATTAGTAGAACTCAGTAAAATATTGCTATGAACAAATCAAAAGAGTTAAGGGAAGAGATAATCGAACACAAGATTTATAGTGGTTCGGCTTAACTTAATTCAAGCCTACATCCACTTTTCCATGCAAACATCCTTTCGGCTGAATTTCACTATGGAATCAAAAGAGAACTACAACCTTAGATTCCACCTACATATTAGCATAGATCAAAAGATTGAGTATATTTCATATGGAATCAAAAGAGAACTACGATTGACCTTTCAAGATTTAATGGCTTTATGGTCCCACTTGACCCTTTTTACAATGCCCTTTTCTGTCACCGAGCCACCGGTATTTCTCCAGGAAGACATGCCGAGTCTCCGAGCCACATGCATTCTCTAAGGTTACCTTTTCACCAAGATGACATATCTAATCACCAAGCAACGTGTCTTTCCCAAGTGACATTCCAATTCACTGGGCCATGTGCATTCTCTAGGTGATTTATCAACTCACTTTCAATACTGACAACCGATACCCGACTAATTCTCAATCACAAGGCCATAATCACGAGAGAATAAATAATTAAATAATTAATTTCAAAAATTAAATAAATAAACACAATAATTCCAATTTTGCACAATATGAAGCTCAATTAAATAAACGGTCTGCGCACGATCATTAGCATAAAATCCCGGTCACGGCCATCCTAAGTTGAATTTTCGGAAAATAAATAATTAAATAATTAATTTCGAAAATTAATATTTAATTCCTAAAATACCAATTAAGAGTTTCTTTACTATAGGCAATTCTCTATCTAAGTACACTAACCACCTAGCTAATATGCAAATGAAATTGACTAATAATCGTTAATCAATTTTAATCTAACAACCTAATTACACTTAACTAACACTAATCAACATTTAAGTGCAATTAGCAAACTAAGAAGGCATTAGTGAGTAAAACTCACTTGGCAAAGCGAAAACCAGATCACTGCAATGGCGACGCAACGGCGGCCAAAATCCGAACTTTCGGCGGCGTCGACAGACACTCGGGCCGGGCCCAAAGATCTTGCCCCGCAGGCTTGGGCTTCAAAAGAACTTGCTGGACTTCACTGGATTATGGGCTGAACAATTGCAAGCCTCACTAGACTGGGCTGGAAAGGAATGCGAACTGGGCTTCAAGTGGCATATTGAAATTCACTGGACTGGACTGCGAAACTTGGGCTGGACTGTGGGCCAAACTATTGGGTTTTGATCGATGAAGACACGGGCTCAAAGGAGCTATTGGGCCGAAGCTGCTATAGAGGAGATACGAACGAGCTGGGCTTTAAGTGCAAGTGGGCTGAAGACGGCGCTAGTTTTGCCCGAGCGTGGACTAGCACGCACGAAGGAGTTGCGACAAAGAAGCTGCTGTTGGCATCCACTTGTTGCTGCAAGGGAAGAGTCCATGATGGTGGCCTTCGAATGGGAGACCTTGACCGAAGAAGATGCTGGATGTTCGATCGAAGAAACACAAGGCGGTGAAGGCATGCTGGCAGCAAGCAGTGGAGACAGCAGAGGAGGCAGCAGATGTTGGGCTTCGGTTCAGTGGGTCAAAGTCAGCCTGTGGAGCTCGTTGGTTGACCAAACGTGGGAGAGATAGAGGGAGCAGCTTGCTATCTTGGGGCTGTTGGTGGCCTGACTCGGTGAAATGGAGCCACACGAGGGGATGGTAGCTGCTGTCTTCGTGGCAAGTGGATGAGAAGATCGATGGAGGCAGCTCGGTGGAAGAATCGGTGAAGATAACTCGGCATCTGCGAAGAAGAAGTCGTGGGCTGCTCAGTGGACGGTGAAAGACGTCTGGCAGGTCACACTTCGCTGAACCATGCTGGGTCAACAAACTAGCTGCTGCTTCACTCGTGAAGCGGCGTGACAAGTCGTGTGAAGATCGATGGTGGAGCAGAGAAGTGAAGATTATGTTCTGATTTTCTTCGTGGGAGTTGGCGTCATTTGAAGGAGATGGAGAAAAGTAGAAAGGCAATCCGTTCGGGGAGGCTACGCATGAAGGAGGGAGTAATGGATGAGGATGGAGTGCAAAAGTCCACAAAAATATCTTGATTCATGATGAATTTGACCAACAAAGCCTTCAGCCTTATCTACTTGGTCTCCTATTACTTTCCAACAAGTAAATTTCATAATAAACTCACATTAATACCAAAATTATAGCCCCCTAAGCCAAGGCTCCGAATTTCACTAAATTACTTCAATTCTCTTGCCAATTCTCCAAATTGGGTCCAATTTTTATGAATAAAAGCCTACAAAATTTCCACACCTTCCTGTCGTCAAGTAGCTCGGTTTGGAAATCCAATTTCCCTTCAATTAAGCCCATATGAAATTTCATTAATTTTCCGCGACGTTCGAATCGATTTTCTGTAAAAGTCTCGGAATCTCCAATATTTTTCGTACAATGAGTTGATGTTCCTAAAATAGATCGTGACACCACAGAACTTTCAATTTCTGAAATCGGACTCAAATCGGCGGTTAATTTCATTCCGACACGTTTTTAGCGTGACATAAGCTACCAAGTAGTTTTCAGAACTTTTTAATGCAAATGACCCGTGGTCGATTTTCTTCGAGCCACACTGAACCCACTCGATACATTGGCGACTCTTGATTGTTGTGAAAATCTCAAACATCCAAATACGGACACAGGGTCCCAAAATGACAATAATATCAAACTGGTACCAGTCGATGAGAATTTTCCAATTTAGTAGAGTCACCCACGATCGGCCACAAATCTCAATCGAACCGATCTATATCTGATCTCAAATCAGTTTTATATTGTGCTGTAATGACCTCTAAAGATGAGCATGGTCGAAAAGTCAATTCTTGGTCGAATTTTCAAGTCTATTTGCCTTAAAGTCCTTAATAGCTTACCCAACTAGTCTAATTATCTCGTGAGTGGCCAACTCAGAGAAAAACATTGTAATCGTGTCGATGAAATGCCCAATTTATCTAATCGAAATCAGAGCTCGTAATCTGGATGTCACAGTGTCACATGAACAGTAAATTTTCAGAATTTAATAACTAATAAATTAAATCCAAAAGTCATTAAAAACACTAATTAAAGCAAGCAATTAATCCATTAAGGTTAAACCCTAATTAAGCACATAAACACATTTAAACCAATAAAGTAAAATTAAACTAAACTAATCTTAGCCACTAATCTAACCACCTATCTTAGGACTAACATAACCTAATTAAATCTCTTAAACTAGAATTAACACTAATTAAATCAATCATAAGCAAGTTTAGGCACTAAACGGAGGTTGAGGAGCTAAACTCACCCATTAAACGGGCCGGAGACACGGACGTGGCAACGACAACAGTGGTTATGCACCAAGACCTTTACCACGACGATCCAAGGCGGTCCCAAGCTCAGAACAACAACAACAACAGGTTGGACTTCCACTAAAACTCCCAAAAATTGGACTGGCAGAGGAGAAACGAAGATGGGTGGCTAATCAAAGCTCTGGCAAGGGGTTGGCTGGCAACTAGCGACACAAGGGGGTTAAGGGGGTGACTGGTAGCTAGGCTAGGTGAAAGCTTGGTCAAAATGGGTAGAAAATGTGAAACAGGCGAAACCGGGTGAGCTCCAGGCGATCTATCGAGCGTGGCTTCTTGCTGTCATACAGGTCGACCAACGGCTCCATTCGGCGAGCGGTCGGGCTCGTCCGTAGGGACTTGCTGTGCTGAGCATGGTGGTGGGTGGCACGAAGGCTAATTCGTCCAAGAGGACCACTTTTAACTCGAGTTTTTGGAGAAAGGTCAGCTGAAGCAAAACAGGCCGACGGTCTTGCACTAAGTCACTCCTTTGTGCGTTTTTTTTTTCTCTCTCGAGTACAATTGTAAGCACTATTGATGAAGAACAAGTGATTTGAAAAGCTTCAAACTTTGGAATTTTTATGCTCACACACTCTCTCAAATGAACCGAATGATCTCCTTAAATACTCCTCCATGCCTTTCTAACTGTTGGCACTTTCCAGAGGAATTTCTTCAAATCAATTCGTTGGATAGAATTAATTGAGGTGAAATGATCTTGATTGCCCATACAATTGGAATCTAGGTTTCCATAAGTAGATGCTTCCCATAAAAGAACTTGTCTTCGAAATTGATTTCACCAATCCATGATTGATTTCATCAATATATATAGAAAAGGTAAGTGAGATTCTCCGCTAGAAAGCCAGATATATCTTGTTCGTAATGAATCCTTGTTGAAAGATTAATAATTCTGAGTCTAATTATATCTCCGTTCTTGACTTAGGTTTAGTATAGATTTTCCTTTGAGTAGGAAAGACTTTTGATGTAAAATAGACTTTGACAGCATTCCACGATATAATACAGAAGTCTAATATTCCTCAGAGTAAGAATAAGAGAAGGAAAGTTTTGTCAACTTTAATATCTAATAGGAGTTTTCTCAACAATCTCCCTATTTTTGATGGTGACAAAACTTTCATTCAAATTTAATCATAATATAAAATTATATCCTGCAAAATAGCACTTTAGCAGCACATGATAATTTATAAAAAGAACAAACCATAATGATAATGAATAACATAATAGTCTGCAACCACAAAAACACATTAGTCTTAACAGTTCTACAAAACACATACTAATACCAATTGAAGTTCAAACACAAGTTCAAGCACCATAAGTTTAAGTTCAAAACACAACCACAAAAATAACACAACAAAGATTCAAAAGATTCAATCTGCCAAATTTGCCAAAAGTTTAAATCTGCATATTCTCCCCTTTTTGTTAGCAGCAAAAAGATAAAGTCAATTAGACATAAAAGAGGTCGAGTTGAAAAACAATCAAGGTTGTTTGGGAACACGAACAAGTTGGAAATCCTCCAAGGACTGCGCAGTCTCCTCAAGCTTATTCAGGCACTAATGATAAACAATTTCTACTTTCGCCATAGTTTGTGAAGCCTACTAATTCAAAGTCTAAATCTAAGTAACAAGAGATTGTACTTTGGCTGTAAGAAATCTAAGGTAGAACCTAGAGTAGCATGCAACTTCTGAATTTCAAACTCCATTGTATATTGCTGTGTCTTAATCTCCAAGAGGAGTTCGAATATCTAAGGATAGTTTGCTTCCAATTCTATTTGGACACTAGCCTCAGTGAGTTGTATCTGTGGAGTATCCAGAAGTGAAGGAATATTAACCTGAACGTGTGTAGTTCTTTGCTCCCCTTTGAACTACGCTACTCTTGAATTGAAGAGATGTGCCGTGAGAATGAAAGATTGAGCTGGCCGGCTCAAGGGAAAGTGTAGATGTGAATTGCGCAAGGGCCTTTATTTTCACGGTTCGACTCAAATTATCAGCGAAAGAGATTCTCCTGGTTAATCCTCCATTCATGGTAACACCCATTGGACAACTAGACGCTCTAGCAATTAAAATCTTACGGGTGCAAATGTAGCGAGATAGTTTGTTTATGACTTGCAAATATCTCTGCTATTTTCTTACATATTTTAATTATCTCTAGTTTTTCAAAAATTACTTTCTCAATGTCTCTTTAGAGTTACCATCTCGACAATATGCCAATGCTGCTTGACAAATTTGTGCATCCCTAGATCAGTTATGTCCAATCTGTTGCTTGCTCGACTCATTATGGAAGCAAGAGATATTGCAACAGGGCATGTAGACACTCTGCGCAATGAAAGACTGCCGTATGGGCACATCTTACATAATTGTTACTGTAGGAGTCCTCCATTTTCTTGTGATTATAAGAGATTCTTCCCTTGTGCGCATGATGGATGATTTGGTTGTCTCAAAAAGCACAAACACTCAATATTAGTATTTCCTTTCTTTGATTTACTGAAGATATCTAGTTCTCTTGATCTTGTGGTTTATTGGATAAGATGTGCAAGTAGCCATAACTGCTTAACTTCAGGGATATAGAAATCACGAGTTTGGGACACCTAGAGTGCCATAACTTGGCATGGGAGAACACTTAAGTGCCATAACTTTAAAATGGTACACTTGAGTGTCGTTTGAAATTAAATGGAATACTTAAGTGTCACTCCGCGAAAATTCGGCCAAATGGTTGACGTGGTAATTTTCCGGCAAGTTTGGTCCAAAACGGCGTCATTTTGCACGTGGCGTGGTGAGAAAATGCAAAAATGACGTCGTTTCGTGTCTAATGTGTAAATAATAATATAAAAATTAATTAAATTAGATTTAAACTTAATTTTATTTAAAATATTCTAAAATTTAAAAAAAAAATAAGAAAAAAAATTTAATTAAAAAAAGGAGAGGGTCAAAGGGGTGGCCGAGGGCTGAGCTCTTGCCACCACCGCCTCTCTACCGTTGCCGGGAAGGGCTGGCGACGGCAATCCCGGCCAACCGGCGGCGAGGGCTTATGGTGGCGAGGGTTGTGACCCTCGACCCAAATCTGGGCGAGGGCTTGCAGGCCCTCATCGCTGGTCAGCCAACCTTGCTGGCCCCTGGCCAGGGCCCGGCGACCTCGGCCAACCCTCCCCACTCCGTCGCCGGCCCTTCTCGACAATGGCAGAGAGGTGGTGAGGGCCTGCGACCCTCACCCCACATGAGCCCTCCCTTAGATCTAGGGCGAGGGTCATGGCCCTCACCCAAATCCGACGAGGGCTTGTGGGCTCTCGCCACCTCCTCGCTGTTGGCAACAGAGTGGGGAGGGTCAGCCGAGGTCGCCGGGCCCTGGCCAGGGGTCGGCAAGGCCAGTCGACTGGCGGCGATGGCCCGCGAGCCCTTGCCCAGATCTGGGGCGAGGGTCGCTCCTCGCCACTAGTCGGCCAGGGGTCGGCGACCCCGGCCGACCCTCCCCCCTCCGTTGTCGGCCCTTCTTGGTGATGATGGGGAGGCGGCAGAGGCGATGGCTCAACCCTCAGCCGCCCCCTTCGACCTCCCCCCCTTATTTTTCTTATTTTTTAATTTTTAGAATATTTTAAATAAAATTAAGTTTAAATCTAATTTAATTAATTTTATATTATTATTTACACGTCGACACGAAACAACGTCATTTTTACATTTTCTCACTACATCAGAATGCAAAACGACATCGTTTTGGACCAAACTCGTCGGAAAATTGCCACGTCAGCCATTTGGCAGGATTTTCGCCAGAGGGGCACTTAAGTGTTTCATTTAACTTTGAAACGGCACCAAGTGTACCATTTTGAAGTTATGGCACTTAAATGTTCTCCCGTGTCAAGTTATGTCACTTGGGCCGTTCTTCTGCCTAGGAATCACCTTCCTAAAGTGTCCGAAGCTAATTGCCAATATTTTCCACACCATTTCCTGAAATGTAGATTATGTGCCGTGTTTTCCTTTAAAAAGGAAAAGATATACTTTTTTCAACGCATGGGCCTGTGCCTTTTAGTAATGGCAAGTAGCTTCTAGTTAGTAACTTTCACCATGGTTGATTTGAGTCTGTCTCTCTTAACATCATGAGAGCATTTTGTTATGCCATTTTGATTGCCGGCACAGTTTATTTTCATCCGTGTCTTTTCAATCAAATATCAGCGAATCTCCTTCCAGTCTGTCATTTCTTAGCCTTTTCATTTACCCCTCCGACTTTGTTCAAAGAAGGTATTCATCTTACTATACAAAGTCAGAGGTCCTTTATCTCTACCAAACTCAGCAAATTTTTTAAGGGTGCTTACACAGATGAGGTTGTGAAGACCAGCCAGATGAACCCCGTGCTCCTCTGCTTCCTAGACATCCATTTACATTGATAGCCATGTCTTCGTGTACTCTACTTACATATGATGTATAGCTTATTGTTTCAGGAATTATGCTTTCTACCACAACCATTGAAAGGAATAACGACTACCTAGAACTGATTCCTGAAGCATGTCTAAACCATGGGATGGGGGAAGCTTATCTTGTTTAATCTTTCTGTCAGCACCGTCGGTGAGGTGGTATGACATGGTGGACTTCTATAGGTTGAATTGTTTCTTTTACTTCTCATTCAGGGCGTACTCATGAATAATTTTACTTTGAAATCCATACAAAATGAGTTTATAGATCATACTTCGTTGCAAATGTCAACAGTCAATGGGCTTATGCCAAGAATCTCGAGAAATTTATATCCAGTTTATATTATACAACACAAGTAGCTTGGATTGAGATGTGTAAGTTACTTTTATGGGGGCATTCCTGTCAGCTACTCTTTTAAAAAGGCCAAGCTTTCATGCTGCGATATCAGGGTGAACATTGTAACTCGTGAGGACTGGTGCACAAGATCGTGCATTGTCATTTGTGTAGCTATTTAATAAATTGCTGCTCTCATTAGTGCACTTTATCTTTAACTGGTCTTGTTTTGTTGATTGCACATCATGCTTGTGCTATATCAAAAGTCATTATCTGTTGTCTGTTCTTGATTTCATGGCAACGGAACTTGCCCTTGTGGTCTTGCGCCTTTACTATGACTAGCTAGAGAACCTGGGAGTCTAAAGCTGAGAGTAATAGCACGAAATGACCATCGTTGTATTTGATTGTCTAGCTAAATGTCACTAAGCAACCGTGATTGTGTGTATTGATCCCTCTTGGTGGTCATACAACTACATCTCATTGTAGACAAGTGCTCTCAATATCTACTAAGGATAGTGCTGTCAGTATTGGTGGAGGTGCAGCTGTAAACTTGAGCGCCACTCAGACCAAAAACAGTGTAAAGTATTGCTGTTTGCACATTCCTGACAAGTTCTTCTTGTTCTGCGTTATGTTGCTTAGCTCATCACCTCAACCGGCCATTGAAGTCATGAATGTGAATTGGCAAGTGCTTTAGGACGTGATTGTTTCGTTAAGTTTGCTTCCACCCCGGAGACAGCGTTGGGGAACATGACATTATTTATTCACGAAGAAGATGACTTCTGTCTTGCTCTGAAGAGCAACATGAGCTTACACAAGGGGGGATAAGAGCAACTTGTCATACAGCTAAATGAACCAAGAACACGATGATGTATGTGTATGTGTGCTCATTTCCCATCATGCGATTGGGGGATCTCATTTTCTTGTTTAATAGTACCACAAACTGCCCTTAGTGCTAATGGACAACCCTTCATTTCGCAACACAGTCATACAATAACGTGATAATGTCTGTGAATACAAGGCAGGAAAAGAGCAACTTGTCATGCAGCTAAATGAACCAAGAACGCGATAATGTCTGTGTATGTGGGCTCATCTACCATCATTCTGGTCTAATGCGATCACAAACTGGCCTAGTGCTAATGGATGACCCTTCATTTCGCAACAGCCATACAATACCGCTAATATAAAAACTTTACAAAACATTAACAAGCATTGCTTCTTCTTGGAGAGAAGAGGCGGCGTGGTGAGAACCTCCCCATATATCTCGGCGAGGCAAATCCAGAAATTCTTTGATAGTCAGGTGCCATATACCCTTCACTTTCCTCCTGGTTCATTCTACTGACTCGGCTCCCATTGAATGTACCATACCTGACCAACTTGCCGATCCATGACTTCTTGGTTGGACTTCGATGTCCTGCATTCATCTTTTCACTCAAGTACTGCTTCACAGCATGCAACCCTTGCTCAACGACTTCCACCGGAGGCGAAGTGAGCGGGTTTCCTTCTACGCAGAGCTTCCGGAGCTTCTGGAGACATCCCATGGAGTCTGGCAAGGCCGTGATCTTGTTATAGCTAACGTCCAGCTCGATGAGGGACAACAGTAGGCCTATGGAGTAGGGAAGGGTCTCGAGGCATTGGAAATTTTGACTCACGTTGAGAACTTCAAGCTTGATTAAGTTCTCCATGTCTGCAGGCAGCGAGCGAAGGCAGTTGAGACGAGCGTCGAGGATGCGGAGGGAGGTGAGGTGGGAGGTGGAGTGAGGGAGAAACACGAGCTTGTTCGAACTGACTGAGAGCTTCTTAAGGTTCAGAAGCTCGAAGCCAATGGTGTCCGGTAGTCTCATAAGCTGGTTGAAATTGGCATTCAGTTCCTCAAGTGATCTGGGATGTGACGGGAACATGTAGTTTGCTTGTTAGTGACCTTACAAGACGTCGAAACATGCAAGAGCTTCTTCTCTCTCTCTCTCTCTCTCTCTCTCTCTCTCTCTCTCTATATATATATATATATATATCACATTTTCAATTCACATTTTCAATGTCGATCCCTTATACTTTTAGAAACCTCGACCCTCCTTTGAATTGTCTTAATTTTGACACTGGATCAAGATCAACCGTTAACTGATCGAAACATACACGAGATAAATGAAAAGTTCATCAGTCCATCTTGTTTAATCTGGTAAAATGAAGATAAAAAAAGCCTAAGAGAAGTTTATTACGATACTCCACCAAGCCAACTAACCTAAACTTCAGACCTAAAAAACCTATACTGCTTACGCACAATACTGTTTCTTCAGAAAACAGACCGCAACATAATCGGTCAGAAGACGTCAGCGAGCAGATATTTTTGCGTAAATTAACGTTCATCTCCGGCTTTTGTATTTCCGTGAAGAAACGCGGAAAAGTGTTTGACAAAGGGACAAAAGATCCTAGTTTTACCAGGAGACAACACGAGATTTCTGGGGGTGGTTGTCACTTACATCACACCTTCTGTCTTGTTTCCTAACTCAAACATGACGATCCCGATATCGGCATTTTCACTGCGTTAAGAAACAAGTACGTGTGTACATCTCCGAACCACCTCTTATGGCCAAAAGACTATGTAAACGTCAATCAATAAACTCAGATGATGAGAGATCTGTTTACGTTTGTACAGATTGAGTATACACGTCCGCCACAGATATGTGTATAATCTATCGAACTAAATATTCATATGGGGATGCGGTAGTCTTGTTTAATGCGTTTTCTTACGTCACACATACGCGGCAGACGTAATCTTCTCCATTTCTTGCCACTGAAAATTACGTTCAAACTTCTACATATTTCAGCCGATTATCTTATGGCCCACATGGATTGATCATCTTGATGTATGCATGATCGGTTAAAAATGATTCTTCCCTTGTACATGAATTGATTTTACCCAGTTAGTAAAAAGCCTTGCATTAATAGCCGATATGGTTATTATAGCTAATTGCATACCCATTTTCTATATGTGCCTGTGTCTATATTCATCCGTTGCTGATAGATCTGAAATGATATTTATTTTTCGAACGATGTCATTTATTTATTACACTAGTGATATAAAAATGTCATTACATACGCGGTATCCAGAAACCCGACATGTATACAATTTTTAAATTCTAATTAAATGAACTCATTCCATTAGTAGACAAGATTTCCATTTTATGACCATGTGAATTGTACTTCAAACTACATGTATAACCTATGGTAAGCAGTCCTAGATTCCATACAGATTCCACTTGAAATTTGGAACCTACCCATTGGAATAAGTTTCTTATTTTCTAGAACCCGAAATTTACCTTGCATATCTTAGAACTTGGAACTTACCATGATATAAATTCCAAGATCCATCCAAGTTCCATTTTTATTATCAATTGAGCGATTGTATTGAATTATCACATTTAATAATCACTGTTACTATTATAATTCACTAACCATAACATATATTTAAACATATGAAAAATATAAAACATTAACAAAGTAAAAGTCTTAGTTATAAAATGAAACTAGACTAGTAATTTCATATTATACACACATTATTGAACGATATGGAATACCACAAAATTGTGCGAAGATATAGACCAAGAAAAACATAAACTTATTCTAGGTTCTATCAACTTGGAACCCGGAACCTATCACTCGAAATTAGTTTTCCAATTTTGGAACTTGGAATCTACCCAATATATCTTGAAACTTAGAATCGGATAGATTCCCATCAGTCCAATTCTCATGTTTCAAATTCTACCGCAGAACTATCTGGAACCATGCTCACCCCTAGTATGACCTATATAAATCAATCATTTTCATACTAATAAATTCATAAATCTCTATCACTTACTAAATAAAACAAAAGGTGATGTATGCCTTAGAATAGACCAACACACGCTTCATTGTGTAGTCTAGGCCGGCTTTTTGGAATTTCTAAAATTCTAATGCCCAGGACAGATCATGGGGCGACTTATAAATTCATATTAGCGAAGCAAGAGCATTTAAAGGGCATACTTAAGGATGCGTAATTTTATGAAATAGTGATCTCCGGAGACACATGTAGAAGACTCTTCCTATGAGTGATGCACATTAACGAGGGGACTGATGATTGTGGCGATAACAACGGTAATAATTTATGCAAGAATACACAATTATCATGTCAAGAAAGCGAAAACAAGCTAATAAGCTCGTCGAACGTATGGTATTTTAATAGCAAGCCTAACCATGCCATGCTGTTTAGTTATGGGTGTTTGTAGTATTATTCCATTCTTATCTCTTCTCCCAAACTACAAATTAAAATTTCAAATAAGCAAAATGAAAGTCTTACGCCACGGTTATGACAAAAAAACGACAGAACAGGCTAGCCTTTGCAACTCATTTTAAAAGGGTAGGGAAAGTGACTTCCATGATTAGAGAAAGTATCCTGTGCTCAGGGCTTACTTTTTTTTGTTTAAAATTCCTAATTGTCGTTAGGGTTTTTATATTCATTGTCCTAAAGTCAAGGCACTTTTTTTTGCTATGTAACGAAGATAGCAGCTTTTAGCTTTTGATGGTGCTGTGTCAACATGCACGAGCATTATATTGATGAAATTGGGGGAAAAAAAGGAAGTGGAAGAGAAGTAGAGATTAGGATACAGTACCTGCAATTCTCAATAGTCCTGGGGAGGCATCGGAGATAATTTCCAGCGACATTCAAAACCTTGAGCTTCACGAGACACCCGATCGAGTTTGGAAGGACCTTCAATTGGTTGGAGTGGACGTCCAGCACCACCACGTTTAGCAATCTTGCCACCATCGACTCTGGTATCGTCTGTCATACATTCATTTCCATATCTCCAGATTTAAGTCTCATATTCACCGTCAAAGGGACATCAAAATACTAATTTAGTGGTGACCCTGAATAATGAGAAGTTGTTCGTTCTACACGTGCGAAAAGTACTATCTCATAAGATTGAATGGTCAAAAGCTAGCTCCTTCGACTTTGTTCCGTTAACTATCTGCTTTTCAAATCAAGGTTCAAGAAATGGAGGTTCTTTTTGTGGTAAGTCATGAGATAATAGCCTAATTGTTCCTGAAGGACCTTTCTTCCCTAACCTCATCACAACTTTAGAATTCAAGATTTGAACCTCATCCTCTTCCCTTACAAGAGGAGATAACGCCGAGCCATTTGCCTTTTGGCGGAAATGAAAGGGCGTTAAACAATTGCCTTTTGGCGGAAATGAAAGGGCGTTAAACAATCTCAGAGAGAGAGAGAGAGAGAGAGAGAGAGAGAGAGAGAGTGTCTGCCCGTAATTAATCTGAGCGTTCTTTTCCCTTCATCGACAGATGGAAAGAGATTGTAGGAAAAATAAGAGGGCAAAGAGAGAGAGAGAGAGAGAGAGATGGAGGTTTTTTTTTTTTTTTTGGTCGAGAGATGGGGTTGATAAGCATGGAAGTTGATAAGTGACTACCAACTCCCTCGTGAGAAAATGTGCTGGTATTTATGAGAAGTTGAAAAGCGTATTGAAACTGATCCTGGGACACCGAATTCATTGTCCTTATCTTGGCCAACTAAAAAAAAACTCATCATCAATACTGCAGACAGAGGATTGTCTTCGCAGACATGCATTTATTACGGCCTCTCACGTGAAGATACGTTGAACAAGCTATAGCTTTTTTGCGGTGAGTTTGACTTAGTGAGACAAGCACTCATTTTAAATCTTCCCCCATCTTGATCCTTCACGCATGCTGTCACTTTTTTGTCAAATGGGCCTTTTCTGGGTGGGAAAAGTAAGGAATCGAAATTACTGACATAAACTCAAGAAGAGATGGCCTTAAAAACAAAACAATTTTAAGGTAGAGAGAGAGAGAGAGAGAGAGAGAGTACCTGAAGGTTGTTGTTAGAGATGTCCAACTTGCAGATGAGGGCCAAATTCAGGGTAGGGTTAGGGAGAGACTCCATGGACAAACCACTCAAATCCACGACTTCAAGCCTCTCATCTTCCTCAACGACGGCGGTTCCTCTCTTTCTCTGATCCGCCGTCCCTTTCTTCCTCCTCGGATCGAATCTCACTTGCTGCTGCTGCTGCGGCTGCTCGTACAGCATCTTCACACCCAACTCCAGAAACCCAAACCCAATAAAAAGAAAGAAAGAAAGAAAGAAAGAAAAACGCAAACGAGAAGAAGGCAGAATTTACGAATGACGAGCGAAGGAGAAGAGTGGTGGTCGGCTTTTGCGGGATGAGAGAAACCAGCGAAGCCTCACGTCGCACTTTATATGGAGAGAGAGGGGGAGGACGTACGGATGACGAAGAAGAGAAGGGGCCCAACACGTGTGCATCGAAAGTACAGTGGCCGTGTGTACGAAGGGCTCGCGTTGCCACGTGTCTTCCCTACATCAAAAGTCAACCCGCACTCCCGTTGAAAGCCTTGGCTGCCCGCCTCTCTCTCCTCTCTCGGGGGGCTGGGGCTGTTGGCTTTGCTTTTTATCTTTCACCCTCCTTGGACCATTTCCTCTTCCTCCACTTGGTATTTCATTTTCCCCATTTTGTTCCCCGTCAAACAAATACAAAATAGATAAATCTACAAATACATATCATTTTTATATATTGGTACATGTTTAGTTTACTAGTGTATTAAAATTATAATAGAACGGTATTCTCTAATAAAGATCTTTGTATACAAAGAATATATTTCTCACTTACCGATTTAATATTTGATGAGTTCATAAAGTGTGATGGTCTTTTAATTTGCACTTTTGTAGATTTGACGAGTTCCCTTTTATAGTCGAAGCTAACCATGTCTAAGATTGAGCGAGCATCCCAGTAATCTAGATATACAAGTCACTAAAATAGGGAAGATATTTTTAAGTTAGACATTAATATTACCTTTGTATAGAGAAGAGAATTAAGTCACAATACTGTACACTAAAGATGCCGACTTTACGCAAGTGCTTGCGTATCATGCTTCCTATATATAGATATACGTACGTACGCACGTACGTACGTATGTATGTATGATGGAGAGAAACATATGCTCTGATCACAATACAAAGATGGAGCAATAGTTTGGTGGGGGTGGGGGCGGGGAAGGGGAATCCAGCGCACAGATTCGAACTACATGCCCTCGGCCAATGGTAGCCACGATGGATCACATGGAGAGTACAGATGGTGGTGCTGGGGATTGACCAGTTCTCTTGTGTGATAACAAGTTGATGACATCATGGCATCATCTTCTCAAGTTGGAAGGCTCATTTTCAGACTATATCTTATTCACACCTTGATAAGACGGCTTGCTTATTAAAATTATTTATAATTTATTCCTTATAGGCCGCCCTCATTGCAAGATTCTTCACCAACTAAAAGATCTAGCTTTTTATTTATTGACATATGAACTAATTGATGTTCATAAGTTAGGTATCGGTCAGATGTCAAATTTTTGGTTCCTCGGATATTTCTAGCCAACGGTATTAAAAGAAATCGCAGCTGCCAACCACAACAAACTTGATGACCAGTGGAATTCTTTTGCCTATACATGATAGTTGATTTGATGAAGTTCTATTGTGCAGTTGGTTTGTGACTTCTATAGTTGAAATTTCTGGTAGTTCATGCTATTGTCCCTTGTTAATATAGTCGATATGCTTACATCTAGATGATCAACAAGGAATTTGACTAGCATTCTTGCCGTTTCGAATTTTTGATATTTAGTTAAGATAATCATCTGTATTATCAAAAGCATTAAGTAATATTGTACTTTGACACATCATAGATTTCCTTTGGTCATCCATAGCGGGTCATGGAACCTTGAGTTATCCAATGAAATCTTTTCATTTGAGAATTTGCTTGTCTAGTTATTTTCCCTCGATTTTCTTCCTAAAGCTTCGGTGTATTTATGGAGTCCGAGAAGAATTCGAAGGTGTTGTATATCTGGAGTGGCCAATTGATAACGTGTGATTTGGTGAAGGAAGACCTAAATCATGCAGTTTCTGCCTTGTTGCTATCTTTGGCTCTTCACTTCTGGAATGGACTTCTTAACAAATCTCGACTTCCATTGCCCCATAATCATTGGATTGAGCAATAATCGACCGGCACAAAAAGAAATTAAGACACAATTAACAATAGAAAAAAATAATAATTGAAGTCTGTTTCATAAAGTCAACTAATACTTAGTCTTGTGTGCGAAATTGAACTTATTTCTCCGCGAGGCAAGGGGGAGAAACAAAGAAGAAGCTCGCGTGCACTTGAAAAAGCCTATACGCTGTGCTATAGCAATATCATCTTTGGAAGGATAATTTTATCAGTTGGTTTTTTACATTAGAAAATTAACAGGTGCGATTACAAAAAAAATTAAATAACTGGTTTACGTGATTGTTTCCAAGTAAGAATCATTATGTTGAATAAATGTCGATTAATTGTTTTCATGATGTCTGCAACATATATAAATTTCATTTGGAGCTTAATTTAACTCATATAGGCATAAAAAAGATGAAGATAGCAATTGGGCGTAATATATGTTGAAAGATACTTTTAGATTTATTAAAAAAATTGAAAAATGATATTGTTTAAAAGAAGGAATCAATATTGGCACAGAACTACGAGATTTGTCAATATCTTCAAGGTTGAAAATCCAACCAAAAAAAAAAATGTGCTTAGCACAACTCTAATATGACCATTTTGAACTGCCCCTAATTTTTTAGGGTAATACATATTCGCCCTATATCTGTCGAGATCAGTAGATCTGGTCGAGCCTCATATCAGCGTCGGCCATCACCTGAGATCTAGTTGAGCTCAATGGCGCCAAGTCCTTGGAGGCTTCGGCCATGGCTAACTTGGCAGAAGACCGGGAGAGCAGGTAGAGGGGCAGACATAGAGATGTGGGGGTTGACATGGAGGCGCATCGGCATCGTCGTCAGGGCTACGGCGGCTTCAATCGGTCAATGATGGAGGAGATGGCAGCGACACTAAATAAATAGGAGAGAGAGAGTCTCAGACTAGTGGGAAGAAAGAATCAGAGAAGGGAGAGATGAGATCAAGGTTCAAGCCTTGGAGAAGTGGACTTTTGTATATTTTCAAAATTGAAGATAATACCGAATGTGTCAAAGTAGAAGCCAGTTTTTGAAAAATTTTCAAGTACATATCATATGTTAGAGTAATTAAATATTAAATCATGTTTTTATTTAACAACTTAAGCTGTTTTATTTATGTATTTATAATTTAAGCTTTTAGAATAATTAACGGTCCCACAAAATTTCACATAATATCATAACAGAAGATTCTAAGTTCAAATCATTTCGGATTCTATTTGCCTCCCCAATTATATATTTTCACGCCTTTAGACTTAGGCCAAAGTCTAGCCTACACATGGAGGGTAGTGTTAGAGTAATTAAATATTAAACGACAAATTCATTTAACAGTTTAAGCTTCTTCTTTTTTTTTTAGTTTAAGCTTTTAGAATAGTTAGTAATATTTTCATAAAATCTCACATTATACTCCATGAAATTCTAAATAAAATTTTCTATATATCACTCTCACTTAGATATTGCAGATTTCTTGGTCTCATGCTCTGAACTAGACCTTTTTTTAGTATGGATGCATGGAATATTTGGGATTGCTAAAAAATATGCTCGAGACTCTTGAAGGAAATTTACTCAGCCCCTGTCACCAAAATTTCTCCTGCCAAGATGCAAAACTGCAGTCTATGACAAGCTGTGTCCAGATTCCTGAGTGCCAATTAAGCTAAGGCCCCTGAGAAGTTATTTTAAGAGGAGTTGACTTTTGAGAAGTAGGAGGGATCGAAGCATCAGTGAAAAGGCAAAGGTGGGGGACATGTATGCCAGTCAATTTCCATGTCTGAACATAGTATCTTAAGGTAAAGTTTATGGCGACATGTTGCCGTATCTTACTGGAAATGCTCGGACAGTTAGGGTGAAAATCGTGATCTTTAGCGTATATACAATAGCTAAACTTGCACCAAAGATTGATTTATTTAGCCTTAATCAGCCACGCAATGTACTGTAGAGATGATAGATAAGAACAAGAGGGTACTATTAAAATCGAGCACATTACGCAACCGAAATTGAAAGGGAGCTTAGGAACAACAACCAAATCGATGACGACACTAGCGGCATCTCTTGGAAATCTAGATCACAAATTTCCGTACAAGGACAAAAAACCTTATCCGAATTATTAATTAGATGGAAAATTTCAAAGCTGGTGGAAAATTGACATATGTAGATATAAATACACAGATATATATGTTTCTTGTGCATAGATTTCCAGGTGTTGTAAGGTCCTCTTGCGTTGCGTATGGTCCAACCCGTGATCGTACATCCTTCCTTTAGTCAACTTTAATAGAAAGCGAGATACCCAGAAACATGATGTCCACCATCTGCTTAAATCTAATATATAGCTTTGCTAGGTGGATGAGTACAACTCCTATGTCAATTTCTAATGTCGCCTTCATTCTAAAGAAATGGGACTTGACATGCCCGTCGATCTTCGGCGATTGCAGGTGCATATAACCTAGACGAGCCAGCGAGTTTGATTTGGCTGGCCTCTATTCTTTGAACACTAGCATGATGCGCCAACTTGTGACCCCATTTTTATTCAAATTAAGGAATGAATAGAGAACAATAAGAGGAGCAATAGTGGGGGACAAGGTCAACCGGATCACGATGAAGCGTCGATAATTCCTTGGAAACGTGCTTGAATTCCGCAGAACATGCGAAGGAGTGAAATGGTCCGAAAGCCACCGCAAGCATGCGACGGCTGAGGAGTACAGCAATGTTGACGTCTGGCACCATGCATTACGTACGATGTACACCTATAGTCTTGTATTATCATTCCATTCTTCGGTAACTTGGTAGAGTTGGATTGTTCATGCTTGAAAATTTAGTATTAGAAAATAAAATTTGATCGGCAAGGGGAGAACAGAAGGAATTGGCGCTTTGTCAGCCAATCCATTGGAAACTGGTATTTATCCACGTGAACAATTGCATTTGAATACGATCTCGATTACAAAAGAGACATATATGACCAAAAACAAAAAACAAAACAAAAGAGGCATATTACATGTTCCAAAATTTCTTTTGCTGATGATGAGGTCTATTTGAATGATTTGACTATGATTATATCTTGTCGTTCAATCAGGTGTGGTAGGTCCAAATGAGCAATTAAGATGGGGCGAATTGGTTTTTCAAGAAAATACAAATTAATTTTGCAAAGCTAACTCCAATAAAAATTTCTCTTCTACCCGTTATGTGAACTAACAATATAAGTAAAGGAAATCAAAGTTTAGGGAAAGAGAAATTTCAAATCTGATTTACAATGGTTTGGCACTTCATACCCACATTCTCTTTTCCAGCTCTGGCAATCTAATTAGGGCTATGTTCCACTAGTTGTACTTAGAGAACAAATATTGTCTCGTTACCGGTGTAGATGTTTCTATCATGAAGAAATACTCATTTTACAGTAGCGCCGCTATAGACCTGGTCACTAATCTATAGGAACCTTCCCTGCTCTCACGTAGCTGCGGACACTGCATGTAGACTCATTCCCATATCTATAAATTATAACTCTCTGATGTTTACAAAGGCTCATTAATGCGCTTTGGCTTTGACTTAGACAAATATTTTCTTGCTAAGTACAACAACTTTGTCGTACGTTTAAAGATTAGTTTGTCACTCTGGATAACATAATGCCACTCAAATGAGTATCACGGATTTACAAAAAAAATACACTTGGAAACCTCTCAACAAATCACAATTTTTCTTATTTCTCGCTCTTGTCAATTGTGCCACTTCTGTCCGAGCTTTTTCTTGTTTAGAGGACTTTGAGTTCGGATTTTGCTTGAATCTTGTAGATCTCATCACTTCTTTTAACCTAAAGGAATTGGGAGATGGTGGGGTAGGGCCGCTAGTATTTTAGATGAGGGGTTTGACTCCCGCAGTATGTAAAGAAACACAGAGCAAAAGTATGAGAGATAGAGAGAGAAGAGTTGGGAATTGAGAGATGGATAGAGAGAGAATAACACGTGCAAAACCTCAATTCAATATGAGCTGTCAATCACTTATTTTAACCTATGGTAATTGAGTGGGGGGGGGAACTTCAGTATCATAGTTATATGGTTTGATTTCCGCACTCTATAAAGAAGCCAAGCAAAAGTTTGAGAGAGAGGAAAGTTGGAAACAAGACCGACAAAAAATAATCACTTCTTTTAACAATGGCAAGTTTTGATCGAGTCATCTTATCAATCCCTTGTGCTAGTTGAGTCATTTTATCAAATACCTTCAGTATTTGCTTCGAGAAAAAAATAAGGGATAGTCATCGTATCCCAAGCTTATTAATTTATGCTGATAATGAGACCCTCTCAACATCCAAATTGGTGGTGAATGAATGAAGTGAATTCTTAAAAATGGGAAAAAAAAAATATCAAATGCCAATTACCAAGATTAAATTTTTCGAACAGTGCTTTGAATGTATTCAGTTCAATTAGGCGGAAAAAAAAACTAAAACAAGAGCCTAGCTAATGTCATATAATCATCTCTGTCTTGAAACACTTATTACTTTCAAAAGGCGAGTAATCATTTGATGTGATTAAACAGAAAAATTTTCCTTGTTTAGTATCTTTCAATTAGCTTTAGAAAGATCAAATCGAAGAATCATCAAGAAACATTTCAAATGGAATCTCGATATGTCGACCAAACTTGATAGTAAATCACATCCACATCATAATTCCACGATGGCATCGGATCTAGGCTTAGCACAAGAGCTGAAGTTGGGCTTGAACCTGGATCTGTCCTGGATAAGGGGCTTGATCTGGGTCACTTGTACTATTCTCCAGGAAATAGCACAAGTTGACGTACTTGAATTCTAATGCTAAAAGCAAATTATATAGTGAAAAAATCAACCTAAACGCCAACCGTAAGCTTAGAAGCCTCATGCGAGTAATATGTAGTTTCAAAATTTTGCGACCATTTCGGGGAATGCTTATGGTTTCTGAAGAAGAGCAGAAGATACCATTTTCAGGAACATGTAACATGATCCGACAGCTTGGCCCATCTACCCAACCTGGCAAATAAATCCGATTTTTGGTTTTGTGCCAGGAACGCTGACCTGCGAGAAGTAGCTGTATCCTCGGAGGCAAGTTCTATCGTCTCGTGGGTGAATGATATATCAGAGAGGTGTGATGAAAGCAGTCAGTTTTGTTGGTGTATCCAAAGCAAACACCATTTGCACGATCTTGGAAAGAGAAGGAGAGCGATTTCAGCGCTGAGTGACAGCCGACAAGCCTTCCAGGTCGTGTTCTCATGCATGTAACCTCTCTCTCCGATTCCCTTTTTGGGAGTCGACTTGTTGATGCTAGTTGTCAACACTTGTCAACATCCACCTCTTCTTAATTGACCTCTCTCTCTCTCTCTCTCTCTCTCTCTCTCTCTCTCTCTCTCTCTCTCTCTCTATATATATATATATATATATATATATATTGCAGCTTTATTTATCAGAACACAGTGGTCTCTAAGGGACTTGCGTGAGTGTGTGTATGTGTGTGACTGTGTTGTGATTGTGTGGAGAAAGGGAGAGGAGGATGAGAGGGAGAGGGATAGATCTAAGGCAAGTAATGGCCGCATTCCTCACGTTGTCTATGTTTGGTATGCTGGGGAATATGATCAAGCGCGACCACTTCGACCCCCTCCAAGTATGCCTCTCCTAGCTCTTTTATTATGATCATAGTTCAGTTCATGAATTTTCTTTCTGCAATTTCTACATCATCCTACTTCTCATCATTTCTCGACCACATTAAGAAACCAGTTAGATCTTAGTGGGATTCTCATTCTAATCGCAAATGTTTCATATAGTGCTTAAATGATAAAATTATTGCTGTTCATGCATGAGACTATAGATTGGTGACTAGTACATTCATGACAGTTGACAGCATTAGACTTCCAGGAAACAGTTCGTGTACTAAATCAATTATTTCATTATCTGTTCGCTGTTTGCATGCTCTTCAATTTCTTTTCACAGTTTTTCCCATGCCATCAGAAATTGTTTAGCCAAACAGAAAAGCAACAAAGAAAAAGGCCTTCATACGAAATTAAAATATGACACCTCTCCCATCATCCAACAACTAAAACATTATTAGCATTCCAGTTCACAAGCTGTGGCGTAGTATGCTTGGGGTAGTTCATCACTGTGTTATTGTTTTTAAATGAGGGTAAAGTATCCAGCAAGATCCACCGTTCAGTTTAACTCAATAAAGATTACTGGTCCGAGCCTGGCTAATAAGGCTAGCGCAAATGAACAGTTTTGGATGAATGACAGACATAAGCTGAAACCATGTTGGAACATCTCTGCACCAAGCAAGGTCCCTTATTGAGCTGTCCTTAATCAGATTAGATTTGAGGGTGTATATCTTCTCAACCTTTAATGGTGTACTCCCTTACGACCAAAAAAAATAAAAAATGATGTACTCTCTAGTCATATGACAACAACCATCGCAAGGTTACATAACATTCTCACTGACAGAGGGCCCTGAATATCACGTTTCGCAGGTATCATATATGCTATCAAGGATCAAATATTTTTCTATGTTTAGCCTGTCATCAGCTCACTTGATATGTGTAGCTATTGTTCTGCATCTTACTTTTTTTTTTGTTGGTTGACCTCTTCATCTTACTCGATAAGCATTATTCGTGCACATTCAGCCAATTTGGAGAAGACCATGAAACAATGGTATCAACGGTTCAACACATGTAGTTTTTTAGGCCAAACGAAAATCAGCAACTTCTCCCGGAAATTATTCACATCTCCACCTTTTGTGATGTATAGTCATGAGATCTAAATACCGGTCATTTTGCTTTTCTCAGAACATTTTCTCTTATATCTTCTGAACCTTTTCTCTTATATCTTCTAAACCTTTTCTCTTATATCTTCTGAACATTATTAAGTTCTTGGTGAAACATGAATATGCATAAGTTATCTTCCTTCCATTTCATTATATAGTCTTTTACTGGTTTTACAGATTGCAGTTGCGGTGCTAGTAGCTAGAGAGTTGGGAGCAACACTTATGCTCCCTGATATCAAGGGCAGAAAAACAGGAGATAAGAGGTTAAGTCTGAACTTCACACTAGATTCAGTCTTCTTTGGTGATTTCTGCAATACCCATTATTTTCTTTCCTGCTAGGCGTCATTGATGTACGAGTACAGTACAGTAATGCTCTATAGTCTCTTGCACTGACGAGAAATGAGAGTACACAAAAATAAGGAATATGTCATATTAATAGATACTTCATCGGATACTCATCTATATAAGACAATTATTTGATTCGCTCCTATGTTCCAGTTCCGGTTAGCTTTGGTGAGACCTCTAATGCTATAATTTTGGGAATTATATTTCAAATACTGTGAGTAATAAAAGTAGTGTTCCGTTTTGATATGGAAAGGTTGAATTACTTGCATCTATCAACTTTACACCAATAATATTGTTCAAATTGAGATAGCTAGTATAAGCACCTAGAGGGGGGTGAATAGGTGTAAAAACAATTTCTCGAGATACGAAAGCGATACTAGGCAGACGATAGAAAGGAACATCTCCAAAACAGATTATAATCAAAGTAAAGTAGAGAGTAGGGAAGAGAAAATTGAACACAAGGTTTATAGTGGTTCGGCTTATTCCAAGCCTATGTCCACTCTTCCACACTGACAACCCACTGGCTAGATTTTACTATGAACAAAAGAAATGTTACAACACAGCTTTCTCTTGATTCCACAGTGTAGATATTCTACTAAACTTCCTCAAGGTTTCTCACGAATATAGACACTCTTTTGCGTACAAGATTTCGCTCAAAATGAATTGACTAAAAACAATGAGCTTCAGACTTTGGAATTCTTCTATCGTGCACTTTCATGAACAACTGGAACGTCTTTCTTATATACTCCTTTATGTCATCATACCCGTTAGCACTTACCAAAGGAATTCCTTCAATCTATCCGTTGGACGGAATCAATTAGGAAAATCATTCAAGCTATTAAAGGAACATGTTGATAGCCCATCAATCCTAGTCGCCCATACAATCAGGATCTCAGTTTCCATAAATAGAACCTTCCAAGAATATTTCGCCAATCATCAGATCCTTAATCTCCGAATCAATCATGATCAAATAAAGGATTCCATTATGTCATATCCAGTCAAGAGATTTTTTCCAGTCGATAAGGTCACATCCTTAATGAAACATCCAGTTCTAGATAGACCTTCTTTAACGGATTAGAAACTATCAATGAGGATAGACTTTGAGTCTTGAGTCTGGCAATCCGGAGGTCTTCAGACTTTAAATGTCAGAGTCTGCAAATCTTCAGACTAGACTGATGGAAACGTTTTGTCAGCTTCAAAACACTTCACAGAGATTTCTCCAACAATCTCCCCATTTTTTATGGTGACAAAACTTTCCTGCAGATTTGAATAACTTTGACCTACAAAATATTACTCAAACAAATATGGATATCTTATAAAGATAAATGGCTTAATGAATGATAACACTAGAATCTGCAACCACAGAAAATGGGTTAGTCTTGTATATGATAAAACCATCCATAAGATATCAATAGCAGTCAAATCCAAATCCCAAATTCAGTCCACATCCAGACACAAAAGTAAAGTCAAACATCAAAGTAAAACAATCCAAAAGTTCAAAAGGTGTAAGGTTCAATTCAAAGTTTTCAAATCTCGCATCTCTTCCCCTTTTTGTCAGTATAAAAAAAGTTGAGATGAAAATGGAGTAGAGTCAAGAATGCTTGGGACACGAACAAGCTGGAAATCTCCCATTGACTAAACGATGCCTTCCATCCTTTTCAAGTCTTCCTTCAGTTGTGCAACATCCTCAACCTTAGCATTAGCCTGAATCTAAAGAGAAAGGGCTTGGATCTAATCATTCAAGGAACTTGAAGAAGCTTGACCTGCATTCTGCAAATTTTGAACTTCGCATCCCAGAGCATATATCTGACCTCGCATTTCCAAGAGAACATCCAGAATTCTGTGAAAATCTGCTGAATTATTGGTCTACGTACTAGTTTCTGCACGGTCAGATGGAGTAAAGGCAGACGATAGCAAATCAGCATAATCACGCAGATTTGGCGAAAAAACATTATGTCCTTCCTCAGGAAATTGAGAGGCATAAATGTCCTCTGGATCTGTTTGAGAGCGACTGACTCCCTCACTAGTAGCAGGATATGAGGACATTCCTCTTCTCTCTTGGTATCCCCCTGTTTCCATGCCTTAAGGTGGAAAAGAGTGTTCATCATGTTCTCCTTCCTCTTGATCTCTTTTCTCTTCTTCTTCTTTTTCAACTCTTTCCTTCTCAGCATCTCTTTCTTCAGCTTCTCTCTCCTCTGTTTCTTTCTCCTCTGCTTATTTCTCTTCTCTTTCTCCAGTCCTCTGTCCTGAGTCTTTCTCTGGAACAGAACGACTTAGATTCTTCAATGCCATTGTAGAAATGGTGATGTCTTCCTCAATATCTTCATCCTCAATGATGATAGCTCTTCTTTTCTTGGATAGAACAATCATGGGCTCCTTCCCTTTTCTTTTTTGCTGCAGAAGAGATTTGATGAGTTTTGACAGGAGTCTTCTCCTTGAATTTCTCCAATACCTTGCTTAGATCCTTCAGACGCATTTTAGTCACCATTTTCAGTCCTACCACCATATGATCACAAGATCAAGTACAGAGAATTTGTGGAGGCTGAATATTCAGATGTCTGAATAATTTCATCACAAGACCTGGATAAGAAAGTTGACCTATGTCCTTCACCACTGCTCTATACATGTGGAACATAACAATGTGAGGAAGAGAAAACTTTTTCCCAGTGATGATGGCATACATCAGATTTGCCTCTGAATTTGAAACATCAGTTTTGGAAGTTGATTTCGGTTTGAGGCAATTGATCACAATCTTGTGAAGCATAATGTTAAACGCACTCATCCTCAAAAAGGAAATCTTTTCCTCTGTTATTCTATCCTTAACAAGTTACAATGTAGCACGGGCAATAGAAACATTGATGGGTTGATATTATCATTTTATTATGACAAAAATGGTACGTGCATTTTATAATGCATCAGTGATTTTTATTGGATATTTGCTGATATATATGATCGAAGTGAGCTATATTTCATATCTTTAATATTCGATTTACTTTATAAAAGCTGATTTTTGGAAATTGTGATTCATGCAAGATATTTGTTATCATTCTCTACGTGATACTTTTTCCATTATTATCGCTTTTTGATTATGACAAAAAGGGGGAGAAAATATGAATATGCATATGTGTTGATTGGTTGATATTATCTATGGCATAATATTGAGATGCGATTATTTTTCTATATATTATTATGCTCAATTTATTTGCTATCTTAAAAGCATGTTTACAAATATGCATATTCAGAGATTGTTTTGTCATCATAAAAAAGTGAGAGATTGTTAGGGAAATCCCTTATGATATTTTGAAAATGACAAAATAAATCAAATGCTACTAACATGTTTGATGGTTGACTAATAGACTATGCAGATGTTAGAACATGTAAAGGATATTGTTAAAGTCTATACGTGGAAGAACCAGAAGATAGACTCTATGCTGAAGTTGAACTGGATACAAACCTTAAAGCTGAATCTGTTCAGAAGCAAAATATGTTCAGACTCATATTGCAAAGTCTATCGCATTCAGACTCAAATTGAAAAGTCTATTGCTCTCGGATTTTACATTCAGAACGAGACAGATCGTAACTCAAGCCCCGAAGATTTAACAGTTAGTGATCTGGTTTGGATTTCACATCAAGATTGATTTGATTGACTCAATCTATTTGATTGACAATTGGATCTTGAAGACAAGAACTTTCTATACGAAGAAACTTTACTTATGGAAACCAAGATTTCGTTTGAATGGGTGATCTGAATCAATTTTGGATTTTACCTTTGTCACTCAACGGCTACCAAATCTTCTAAATATAGAGCTGTCCAATGGGTATATTGGAAGACGATCCTCAGGATACTATCCAACGGCTAATTTGGAAGTGGAGGAGTATTTAAGAAGATGAAGGACCGATGAGCAAATAAGAGACGGAACGTAGAATTTATAATTCCAAAGTTTGAGCAACCTTTGATCATATACTTGTCTCTTGTGAGGTTAAACGCTCGTGATCGTGAGAGAAATACCAAAAGAATGACTTAGTGAGATAGTGTGATCTACTACTAAGTGTTTACACTCGAAATTGTAATCTCTTGTTGATTGCATAGTGGAATCCAACCAAGAAGGCTGTTAGCGTGGGAGAGTGAACGTAGGCTTGAATTAAGCCAAACCACTATAAACCTTATGTTCTTATTCTCTTTCCTAACTCTTTTGTTTTGTTCGAAGTTTATTTTATTCCGCATATATTTGCCAAGATTTATTTTAAATACCTATTCACCCCCTTCTAGGTGTTAATACTAGCACTTTCAATTGGCAAGCTAAAGATATCGGGAGGGGAGTCAAATGGCCAATTTATTGTAGTTGACCTGAGGATTAAAGCTTTACAAAGCAATAGTTGTCAGTGAAGTGGAAGTGTTGAAATAAAGTTTTGCTAATGTAGGTGAATTTCTGACGAAAATCGGTATTAGTATTGAGACTCCTATCTATGTGACTCGATCCAGATGGCACAAGAATCTCAAACCTTTGAAAGACATCTTCCCGAAAACCTATACAAAGGTATACAATTAGTTTTTGACAATTGTTCGCTTCTTTTAGTTCTTGCATGTATTACCTTGGCTTTAGCAAACTACCTCTTTTGGAATTGTCACAAGAGTTTCTGATGCCACCGGACAAGAAGGAAATGTTCGTGAGCAGTGCGAGCGAACTCGAGAAGGTTATGGACTTCCATCTGGCATCTGAAAGTGATATCTTCGTACCTGCGTCGGCTGATTTGTTTTATGCGACGGTTGCTGGGTCAAGAATAGCTTTGGGGAGGACTCGGATACCCGTGCCCACGTCAACCTCCTCCTTGAGTCATACATCCCCTTACATCTCCGAGAAGAAGCATAATGCTTATTCGTGTTTTTGTTGATTTCCTAGGAAATCAAGATTTAGCAGTTAGTCAAATCACCTTCTTTGTCGCTCTCTTCCTCTCTCAATGCCAAAATGTTTAGAGTCTTAGAAGGTTTCCCACCTCAAATTAGTGTACTTACTGTATGCATGAAAGCCGCAGCTGTAAATTGGCGGGTGTAGTCATAGATGCCCTCTGAACTGGTTCCATCTAAAGCTCCTTTAGTGTTCAACGTTAGTGATAAGTTCAGCATCCTCTTTGCATCATGCTGCTCTCCTTGTAGTCCCAATTTCTTGTTTTGCAAGTTTGCCGTGATTGGACCACAGCATCCTGAAGAATAGTTCATCAGAGAATCACATTCCTTTGACAATCTACAGCAAAGAATCAATTGCAGACTCAGCTGGCGGAGTCTGCAATTGCTCTATTTGATATATGTTAAAGCAATTGGCCATCAAATGTTTTTTTGTTTCTTATTGTTGATTTTGGAGCTGCCAACTCAGTGGTGCCATGTCTTACCATTGAAATTTTTTATCTTTTACTTGTTGAACTTGCCACACTCACTCATTTTCATCTTCCTTTTCTTTTTTGTCTGTCCTTCATTTAATCTTATCCTTCATTGTTAAAAGATAAATTCTATATTTAAACATCCAACGTAACACATCCAATTATCCATTTTTTTCTCAAAATAATCACCATTTGACTTGTTGGGAAGAAATATAAAACTTTATCATAATTAAAGCAATTAAAAATGGAGATATAACCGTGATATCTATTTATGCAGTTCGTCTAATTCACTAATTTGTTAAGCTCAAGTTAAGATTTGTAATATCCAAAATAAACTCTTTAGAGTTTTTTTTTTTTTTTTCTACTTTTGAAACATTCGAAGAACATAAGATAATGACGAGAAGTCATCTTTTTTAGAGTGCCAGTGTGCCTTCCAAAGATAGCTCAAAATCGTTAGGAACTCCTGGGGAGTCAACGGAGTCCGAATATCCGGCGACCGCACCGGTACCGGAAGCAACCAAAAACCATGTCGATGGCGACGACGATGATCGCGATGAAACCCCTCTTCTCTCCCCTCACCCGTCATCGATCTTCTCGCAACGCTCGACTCCATCATCACACCACTCGGATGCCACTCAGTCTCAACCGAGTCGCGACTCATCTCGCGACTTCTCTCGCCTCAGCGGCGGCGGCACCTCCTTCTGCTGCGGAGTCGCTGGTGGACGACTTCGATCCGGAGCTGCCAATCGAGGAGGCCTTGACTCCGCCCAGCTCCTGGTACACCGACCCTTCTTTCCTCGACCTCGAGCTCGATCGCGTCTTCTACCGAGGCTGGCAGGCTGTCGGTTCGTCCTCTTCCATTTCATTTCCTCTCCTCAAAGCTCGAGGCTTTCGACTCGATTTGTTCTAAATGATGTGAATTGGCTTTGTTCCTCCGGTTTCTCTCTGACCCAGTTCGCGACGATGAATTTCATGACCGGCCGGATATAAGTGTTTCCTGAGTTATATCCTATATTCACTCATTCTTCTTGATTGTCAGGATGCACCGATCAGGTTAAATCGCCTCAGGACTTCTTCACTGGCAGGTACTGAGGAGCGTCAGTGAGCAATTACTATCCTCTTGAGGCTCGAAGTTACGACTTGCCTTAATCATAGTCTTCAAAATTTTCTTCCTTTTTCCATGGCTTTCCTTCCCGGGACAATTTTTTAATTTATAGTGGTGAGATAATTAGAAGCAGCACCTTTCCTAGTCAAAACTACCGTTTCGTTTTCTCTCTTTATGCATGACTTCCTGGAACCCAGTTATGGTTGAATGCTGCAGATTGGGCAATGTAGAATTTGTGGTGTGTCAAGATGATAATGGAAAAATCCGTGCCTTTCACAATGTCTGTCGCCATCATGCTTCTCTTCTTGCATCGGGAAGCGGCAAGAAGTCGTGCTTTGTGTGCCCATATCATGTTAGTTCATTTCCACTTTCATGTTAAAGCTAAGAAGTCAATAATTATATGGCTGTTCTTCCATTTTCTTGTAATTTTTGTTCCTTGATGACGCTTGGTAAAAAGGAAATTGAGAAGCCGATAGTTTGGTACTCCAATTCAGTGCGTTTTTAAATGGATAAAGGAAAAAGGCTCATGTCAAGCAAATATTTACCCTATCTTGTTTGGAATGCATCTCATTGTGCTGCAACTTCTGCGATTAATGCTTATAGAGTAGCATAGTTGAAGACTTCTTCAAATATTTTACATACTAATAGCATATTGGAATACTGAATTTTCCTATTATGATCTCTATCTTGAGATTTAAAAGCAATGTCCAGTGATTTTTCATCCTGACTTTGATTATTGATTAACACATCACCAGGCAGTTGAGTTTGAGAGAAAACGTGCTGGTTAAGATAATGGATTGATAAGCAGGTTCTTTCCGTTATCATACTATTAAAACAATTGGAATGTATTTACGAGCCAATAGACCGAAAATCTACCCACGAAAAAAGTATTCAAAGCTTTTGTAGATGTTTTATGCAGATGCACTACGAGAATGCTTCTAAGTCTATGTTGGCACTTGCTATTTCTTGTTGAACTTCTCTTTGAAGTCTGAATACCTTGCGTCATTGAGGAGACTAACAATTAAATACAAGCTTTGTGATGGTAAATCTATTTATACCGGGTGATATGCACACCAACTTATCTTGCTTTTTTCTGCAGGGGTGGACTTACGCACTGAATGGAGCCCTTCTCAGAGCAACTAGAGTCCAAGGAATCCGGAACTTTGATGTAAAGGCAGGCAATTCTTGCTCATATCTCATTCTTCTTGTTGTGCAGAATTTTCAAATGATATAATAAGGAGGTTTCTTTCTGCCGTGTGATGCAGGAGTTTGGGCTCATACCGCTTAAAGTAGCTACTTGGGGCCCATTTGTTCTTCTTAATTTTGAGAAAGATGTTTCTCCCGATCAGGAAGTTGAAAGTGACATGGCAGCAAAGGAATGGACTGGCAGCTGTGTAGATATTCTGGGCAATAACTGCATTGATCCATCACTAACTTATCTTTGTAGACGTGAATACATCCTTGAGTGTAACTGGAAGGTCTGTAGCTCCGCGTTTTGATTTTAATATGCTGCCTCTTAATGTTTTTTTATCAGTATCCTGGGTTCTGGTCTATATAGTGTAATTTTTTACTGCTTTTTGTTACTATGACTGTCTAATGCTTCAACAAAGATCTCATATTATCAGCTTTCGAAGTCATTTGACCCTAGATTCAGATTTCAAATATTGACAAAGAAATTCCCAATCCATGTCTCTATGACGATTCCCAGGCAGCTGATTGAAATCATTCATTCTTGTAGGTTTTCTGTGACAATTATTTAGATGGCGGCTATCATGTACCATATGCGCACAAGGGCCTAGCATCTGGTCTAAAGCTTGACTCTTACTCCACCACGGTATGACTGGGCATAAATTGTACGTTTTCATAATGCCTATTCCATATATTTGAGCATTGTTCCTTCATTTTCCTGGAATCATCCTCATCATGTTTTACAGAGTAAATCTTGTTATATATGATGGTTGCTTAATAGCTGCAACTGTTTATGGCTTTCATTTTAGTAATTGCTCTTACTAGATACATGAAAAGGTGAGTCTACAAATATGTGAAGGTGGATCAACCAACAATGCCGATGATTTTGACCGACTTGGAGCGAAAGCTCTTTATGCTTTTATTTGTCCCAATTTCATGATAAACAGGTGACTCACTCATCAGATTTTGGTATTGATGAAGCAGTTTATCTGACTTTTCTCTAACTGAGAGTTTGCTGCTTTATAGGTATGGACCATGGATGGACACAAATCTTGTTCTGCCCCTAGGACCAAGGAAATGCCGCGTAATATTTGACTATTTTCTGAAAGATTCTCTCAAGGTGATCTGAATTCCAGTTAGTCCCTGTAGTATCAAAAACTGATTGCAACCACCAATCACCTAGTATCAACTCATGAATGTTCTTTCAAATTTTCCAGAATTGCTGCAGAAAAAAAAAAAAAGAAGGGTTACTGTGCACATAGCAAACCCAGAATATCTACAAAAAGTAGTAACCTCATCAAACTAGAACATTAATCTCATACATGAACTCATATCACAAGATGCAGCATTGAATATGCATGCCTTCAGCGCTTTGGCTGATAGTTATTACCAATGAAGGTTAGTGGCAGTAGAGTACATCATAGTGCAGCATGCCTTTATAAGGTTGAGCTAAGTAGCTACAGACACAGATCTGTACATGTTCTCATCTATTCTATACTCATATCCTGTATAACAACCAATTTTCACTGTCCTCCAGTGTTTCTGTTTTCATATTCTAGTTCATTTCTTGTCACTTTTGACAGTGCTCACATCCATTAATTCACTCATCCTGTGGGATATGCTTCAAGTCATTGTTCCACACCATGATGCTGACTCTATGATAGTGTTTTAATTCATAGGAACTAATTATGCAAGTTTTCTCAACATGGTTGAGTTAGATGTCTATAGATATTGAGGTTCAAGCTTTTTACTCTTTCGAAAATATCATCATTTTCAGTAATTCATTTAGTCCTCTTCCTTTGATTACAGGATGACAAGATTTTCGTGGAGAGAAGTCTACAGGATAGTGAAAGAGTACAGGTATTAGAGAGGAAAACATATATGTAAGCCGTAAGGCCAACACTTGGGTCCCGCGATTCTCACACATTTGGTTTATTGCAGATGGAAGATATTGTTTTGTGTGAAGGCATTCAAAAAGGCCTTGAATCTCCAGCCTATTGCAGCGGAAGATATGCACCGACAGTTGAAATTGCTATGTACCATTTCCACGGTCTGCTCTATCGCAATCTCAAAGGGTGAACTACAGGTATCTTGTTCGGTGAGGATGAAAAACCTAGTCCCTGCTTTTTTAACTTTTAATTTCAGACTATGGGATACAAACTCCCTCCGGGCTTATTGAATCTATTGTGTTTGGCTAACAAAACCACCAGGCTTTAGCAGAAGCAACTATCAACCCATGGCCTCTCGATTTTCCTCTATGTTGCTTAGGGATAAAAATATGCTTTCGATAGCGAGATCTCATCTGATCCCTAATTGGAAGAGACTTATAGGTGGGGGGACCTTTAGAGATGAAAACGGAGAAATGCTTTCAGAAGGAAAGGAGCCTTAGAGTTGGCGTGCATGGTTCATGAGATAGCCAAATGCAACTACGGCTTGGCTGAAATGAGCTTAACTAATGATGTTCGAGAAAGGCACTTAATCCTTCGATTGCAACCTTCTTGAACAACCCGTCTGCTCCTATGAAAAGCATGATGACTCTAATTTTTTTAGTCGACAGGCCTCTGTCAAACTGCAAGCACGTAGCAACCTTCATTTTCACCACGTCAACTTTTAATCCAAATCTTGCATTTACAGAAAGTGATATCAGTGAAACAAAGAGAAACCAATTCTGTATGAAAAAGAAATTCCCCCTAACTCATGAACAATTCGCCCAACGTGCGAATAGACATTTTCACCGAAAGCAACACATGCATCTGAAAAATCTCAAGAAGGGTAAGGAGCCATTGTATCAGAACTACGTGTCAGAACCATCTACGTCAGAAGTGTACTGTCAACCCATCATGTCATCCTGTAAACTAGAAACGCACCGTCCAAGCTTATTCAAGATTCACTCAATTGACCTGCAGGAGGAAAAGAAAAATGAGCTGCCAGGCAACTGAAAATCTTGGGAACTTGGTGCGCAGGGAAAATCAGCAATCAACTCTTACTTCCACGACTTTGTCGTCGACGGATTAGTCTTGCAATGTACACATGAATCGGAGTCCTGGGGACGGGTATTAGCTTTCCAACAGCAGCCAGAGGCCAACTGTTTTCAAAGGCAGGAGAACCATAAGGGAAAGATCATTAGTAAGCAAGTGGTTACAGGTTTTACTGCTCTTTTCCGTAATGTCTTATTATTGAATGCACCGACAAAATCCCAAATAAAATGAATTGTTCATAAGAATTAGAACGTTGTAAGAAACTCTGCACAGTCACCATCAATATCGCGAGAGATATACAAGCTACAGACCTGATAAAAGCAATAATAATGGATACGATCCATTGCTTCCAATTAAGTCTCACTGTTGAAGTAAACTTCCCAAGAAACTCTATGATAATGACCTGAAGAGAAGGCAAGATAAAGGATCATCACAGGATATCTTACCTCAATCAAGAAACAAGCTGGAAGGTTCTCACCTGTATTACAATAGTTAGACCTACTATCCCCATGAAGAGACGATTCTTCATGACCCCCTTAAACACATTTAACTCATCTGGTTTCCGGGCATTAAATTCATTGAATATCTGAAGATTCAACATTCACATTCTTGTCAAAATAATGTGTTAAAAGAAGAAATGAGAGAATTCTGAATCTACTTTGTAATAGCATCAGAATCAGCGCAACATTTGCATTAACTAGTTATACTTAGGGCACTGAAGTTGCAGTCGAGGTATAATTGTCAACGAAACAAGAAACAAGAGCGAATCCAGGCTCTGACAGATATACAGGCTTTCCAAGTGCTCACTGTCCAGAATTTGGAGCTCTAAGGAGTAGTTTTCCTCGAAGAACAAGAATGCCACAGAGAAATCCACTTACAAGCAACTAAAAATCAGTTTCTTTCCTAACTCAGGAAAATAGATTCAATGTTGAAGTACAGTTCGTGGATCATTCGATCTTCTCAGCTGATGAAATAATTCAATTGTCAAATGTCCTAACTAGAGATCCAACCCATTACTTTCCGATAAAAGCAAACACATAAGTAATCTCAACAATAACAGCCCAGAACCATCAATTGTGTGTCTTCTTCGACTGTAAGGCACCAAACTTACTTGGCAATAGACGAAAACGTTGAAGATCAGTGTATTCTTCACTTTGTTAGCATGATCCCTGGTATCATGCTTCAAATTCAATAAGCTTCTACCTCGGAAATTGAGGACAAGCAGGACACTCACTTGATAGGCAGCCTAAAGATCCAAACTCTACATTCTTAGGAGCAAAAAGCCGGCAAAAACTCTTTTGAAAAAATGTGTTAGTGGCCATACCTGTATCAATAAATTCCTCCACATGATATTTGTAATAAGAGGTTCTCTGCAATTGAGAAAATCATCCAGTTGGTAAGTGCACAGTTAAAGAGTAAGGATAAACAACGGTTCAAGCAAGTGAAGAAATCGCAATGCAGAACTAAAGAAACAGGGATAAAAAAAGGCATGATATCCAAGCTTGGGACCGAAATTCTCAAACTCTATTGCACCCAATAACAACCACTTACTCTTACCTCCTACCGACTGGAGGCCTATGCACAAGGTGGTCAGTTGGAGGCTCAGTAGCCAGTGCTAACGCCCCAAGGGTGTCCATGATAAGATTAACCCAAAGAAGCTGCAAGCAAAGAGAAAAATTCAGAACCAGAAAAAGCAAATATCATGTGGAGATCTGCACCGCAGGGAGGGAGGGAGTGAGAGGGAGAGAGAGTACCTGCACTGCATTCAGTGGAACATCACCTGAGGAAACAGCAGCAACAACGTTTATGATAAGAGCTGCGACATTAACTGTGAGCTGAAACTGGATAAATTTTTGAATATTTGCATACACAGATCTTCCCCACCTGACAACCTACATTCCATAGGTAATTTGAGGTCTGTCAACCATCACTGCACTTTTTAAGGATTAATCTAACCCGGATTCAAATTCAAAAACTCAATAATCAAAATTGTTAAGTTGACAACGGGGAATCAAATATTCAACAAAGCATTAAGTAAGAAAAAATTTGCCAGGACCTAATTCCATTGCAGTTTTACATATCAGAAAAATCTCCAAAAGTGCAGGCAAAATTTTAGTATTGACTTGTTTGAGGAATCTAAACTAGGTACCCAAGTCAAGTAAGGTTGCACTATACCAATCTAAATCCAGTCAAATTATACAGAGCTTTCCAGAGAGAAAACTCTCGAGATAACTAATGTACACAAGCTACACTATAACTAACTGCCAGTAGTTGACACCTCTCTTCAGAAAAGATCAATTATATAATAAACTCTGTCGTTGACATGCAGAATTCCTCTTTTAATTGAATTCAGGCAGAATACCACGGAAAACCATCGCCCATTTACCAACCTTAACAATGGAGGAAAAATCATCGTCCAAGATTATAATGTCTGAACTCTCTTTCGCAACTTCTGTCCCTTGAATACCCATTGCAAGGCCAATATCTGCCTGAACTCCAAGATCAAATAGACATCCAAGAAACAAAATTGTTGGATGAAAAGAGTTCAAAGTCAGGGCACAACATAAGCGCACTGGTATATGCAGACCAAAGAAATGGATGCTCACAAGCCATTTGTGACAACAGTAAGTATTTCTAAAAGCGTGGCAAGCTAAGATCCTGCATTTTTTAACAATTTGCAACCTTATAATTGATACAAGAACAAGCTAATTTCCACACTTGGAGTAACTTCAAGACTACAGCCAAATTTGCCAACAGATTGCACAGCAAGGTACTATGATATGTCTAGGGAATTGAAGACTATAAACCGGTTATGTAATAAGATTTCAAGGCATCTTGGACTGGTGTATCTGCTGAATCTTTGAGATGCTATGAATGACAAATGTCATGAATCAATGAAAAAGGTGATAACATCAGTAGGACATCAAAGAATCCCCAGAAAAATGGTGTCAACCTCGTGTAGAGCAGGAGCATCATTAGTGCCATCCCCAGTTACAGCTACAACATGTCCTCGCTTTTTCAATGCTTGAACAAGCAGAAGCTTCTCAGTTGGAGATGATCTTGCCATAACCTGGTGCAAAAACAGAAAAAATTATTAGGACACCTTCAGATAGAAGACATGATTGATTACACAAAAGAGAAGCAATGCCATACTGATATCTTCTCAGCAACTTCTTCTCTTTCTGCATCAGTTAAGGAACGAAAAGCTTTTCCTTCAATAAGGTTTGGTGCTGTAGCATCTGCTTCTGGATCTAGTATCCCACATTCCAAAGCAATTGCTTTGGCAGTTTGGAGATTGTCACCAGTAACCATTCGTACCTATAACCCAACAAGATGCAGTACCCAGAGTTCAGATCTAGATAATTACCTATGCTTAATCTGTCATGCTGCAGAAGATTAATATTCGAAATCCAGCATCAATAATTAGCATCCTAACAAAGAAATTTTGAAGTTCTCTATACTGAAATGACTAAATGGCAATGTACTTTGCAATTGTGATTGATAAACTGAATCTCAACGTTTTAGCCTTCATGATAACCCCATTATACAAGGATAAATGATGCTCAATCCATTTTCCAATGAGAGCACCAAACCATCATAAACATCCAATGTTACCACCTAGAAGGATGCAGATGATGAGAAATTCAAGGTTTGAGTTACAGAAGTAATAGAAAAAAAAATAAAAAAAATAAAAGAAGCAGAAGGGAGGAAGGATCATATCCCCAAATAACCAATCTTAAAAATTTATAAAATATACAAACATACCTTAACTCCAGCGTTTTGGCATAGTTTCACTGCATCTTTCACTCCAGGACGACAAGGATCCTGCATGGTATGAAAGTGTAAGAGACTTTGTCATTCTTTGATTAAACTGCACACATATCAAGAGTGAGTACAGCAACTGATTATCAACGCATCCAGCCAAATTTAAGAAAATATTTTGAGTCTTCACCTGCCAGCCACTTGTACCAAGACAGAGTTCTATGGGATCCAGAAGACTATTATTTAAAAAATTGGATTAAGAAGCCGGTGTCAATGAAATAACACAAACATTAAACTTCTCCTTAGGTCCACAATAAGAAGTCTTCAAAGTCATGGGAAAGCACTGGAGTGTGCAAAGCAGAAGATTTCTCTTAATGTCAGAAATCCTTCAACAATTTAAAACATTCCTAAAGTCACATCATCTGGCAGGGAACCTTTCATGGCTAGAAATAAGAACAAATAAAAATCAAAGAACACATAAAAATCAATGTCCTTTTTACTTAATATCAAGTGCACTGCTTGACAAGAATTATACCTTAATGCCTACAATAGCCAGTAAAATAAGCTCATCCTCAGGTAATGCCCATTTGGTTAACTGTTCTTCATCTAGAGGAATGTCTTTTATGTCATAGGGTCTATATGCAATAGCAACACAGCGTAGACTACCGGCAGCCATATCTTCAATAGCCTTTCTGAAGTTCATCTTCTGCAAAACAAGAAAAAACTCATTTAAAGATCTTCCATCTATACTATAAATGGCTTGTGGCAGGCAAGAAAGCATGAAGAAAACAGTATACCACCATACATCTAAGACAATGAAAAAGCCTAGTCTCTTTCTTGGAAGATTTAAGAACTTTCAACAATAAATAAAAGCATAACATGAATATAGAAGTACCAGCATGAAATATACATGCAAACCGAGGTTTTCAAGAATGGTTGTGCTGGAAAGAGTAGTTCAGAGGACTCAAGATCTGCCTCCCATGGAATGTAATGAGTAATGCACAAAACTTGCAAAACTAAATGGTCAAAATAAGTGGGGAACATGTTCAGGAATAATATCACAAAGAACATAAGTGCAATACCAGAGTGTGCTGTGCCATCACAGAAAGAACATTGCAGCAATGAAAATGAAATTTCATTAAAAAGTATTGCAAACTACAACAGTACTGTGAAAGATGCCAGCAAGAAAAACAATGGCAGCCATTGAATTGCTATAGATAACAATAGCCAATTATTTCCCAAACCTTATTTTCATCCATTGCTGCCACTTGATCATTTGCATCCATGTACTTTGTACAAGAAGCCAAAACTATTTCAGCAGCTCCTTTCCAGTGTATGTGAACTTCTGAGTCTGACTGCGCATGAAAGATAAAAAAACAATCATCAATTATGATTTACATTGCATCACTATACAATTGTAGCATAAACCTGCATGACATTTAACACTGTCACAACTCTTCCCAATAAGTGTGCGCTATTTAGGTATGCATCATAATAAAGTACTAGTCGAGACCAAAAGTTAATTCCCTTAAAACAGCAAATTCTTCTTTTCTTCAGACCACCAAAGTGTTAGTTAAGCAAAAGAAATAAATGGTTCATGAACCCAACAGTTGATGGCTTTTACACAACTATCATATAGAAAGGATGCATGGCTTTGCCCCATAGTAATGGCTAATGAAATCTCAAATCTGATACTAGGATCCATCTACTGTTCAATCTAAAACTTAAGGACCAATATCCAGATCTTATCCGTGAAAAAATCAGATGATTGTAGTATCCAATCTTGTCAACTCTATCATTTAAATTTGTTCTATTTAGTCTAGTATAGATATATACATAGACTGGAGATGTAATCTTTGGAAATTTAAGCTCATGAGACCAATAATTATTTACTTTAAATGATAAGTACTTTAAAAGTTTCTAGAACTTAATAATCCAGATTCAACTACAGTACAGTCCTTCAGACACCCCCAACTAGGCCATCCCTAATTGAAATCGTGATTCAAAGTGTTACAGTGCCTTGAAAGTCTTAACTTCATTCTCCGTAAGACCTACTCAAGATGGTAAGCATGACCAAGAGCACCACACTAATAATGCCTCAAAAGTAAAGCTGTTCAAGGGCAAACACAACAGTCTCCTCATTGTCTATGAGAATATCCGTGAGTTATTTTCACGTACACAAGCAAATTTCCCAAAACTTCAGTCAGTGTCAAATCAACTTGGTACAAACTCAAAAGTTGTTCCAGTGACACCAATAATGACAAGATCTTTTTAATTCTGGCCAATCTACATGACAAGATTCACAAACCAATGTAATAACAATAAGCTAGTGTGTGCATGTACATATTTATGTTTATTGAAACAAATGTCCTCTTCAGCAGGGCGCTCATTATCACTAAAACCAAAAACTGAAAAGAATACCAGCTTTACGGCAGCTCCGCCTCGTTTTTTATCAGAATTGAAGGGGAAAACACGAAGTATAGAGGATCTTGACCTAATAGCTTCAAAATCCATCCCCAGCTGCAAATGAGGCATCATGATTTGTTTAACATGATATTGCACCTGAACCAAATATATGAACTAAAGATGGGAAAGCGATAGAAAACTTAAACATGAACCTTGATCCCCCACTGTAAAATGGCCTTTTCAGTTGGTGAACCAGATACCTCTTTATCTCCCCCAGTCTAAAATAGTTCAGACACAGGAAGTTATTATTGGTCACCACTATTAAACAGCCATTACTGGAAGCTGCAACCTCACCTCAGGCACATAAACACTGCCATTTGAATTCTGTGCAATGCCTTCAATCAATAGGGAAATCAGAGAAGTTGATAGCTGTGAGTTGCTGTCTGGAAAATCAACTTTTCTTCCACAAGCAAAAGCCTCAACCACGGTCATCTGTCACAAAATGGACATTTTCTTCACGTTTTGAGGGACTCAAACTTTCTTTCCAAAAGCATTAGTCCTTTAGGGTCATTCATAACACCATCATATAGTATCTGTGCACAAGCATGTTTCACTGCTACAACAGCTGTACAGCTCTTAAATAGTTCAAATCTATTTGTACTCAGATAAACAGCAATTTAGGAGTCCTTGACACCATGCTTAGATCAGCAAAAGAAACCTGTAACAAAATGTACCTGATTTAAAGTCAAGGTTCCAGTTTTATCACTACAGATAGTTGTGGCAGATCCCATAGTCTCACATGCAGAAAGCCTTCGTACCTGAAATTATTTAATATTGGTGATTAGGAATTCCCTTTTATTGGCATAAAACATTCAAATGAAGGTCAAGGAGGAGAAAATCATCCCCATACCAAAGCTTTGTCTGCCATCATTTTTCTCATTGAGTAAGCAAGTCTGTTCATTGCATCAAAGGTAAAAAAATGAGAGACAAACGAAGATGGTAATTTTTCACATAAATCCATTCAAAGACCACACAGATAATTATGGAAATGATATACTATCCAGCTAAATCAAGTTCTACAAAATTCAATGTGATGAAAAGCAACAGTATGATGGAAAGGACATCACCAATGTCAATGTTGTATTGAGAAGTCTGTTCATTATAAGGGACAAACTTACGTCAGTGTAACAGCTAAAGGAAGCCCTTCAGGTACTGCAACTACCACAATGGTAACCTGGAATGTTTAAAAGTTATTGAAGATCTAACTGATATTAATTTCCAAAAACTATTCCATTAGAAATACACTTACTGCTACAGTGATCATTTTAATCGCTCCATCTACAGCGTCGCTAATGCTAGTTTGCCCAGCCTTAAATTGAACAGTGCCATCTGGATTTTTGTATGGCCAGTAAAAAATCTGCACGAAGCTTGAGTTTGTAAAATCCATTATGGTTTCAATTTGTGGAATTAATTGACTGCAATTGGAGTTTTTTTTTAACAATAGCAATTACCTTGCCAAAAGAACAACCAAAACAGCAACAGCTACAGATAGTCCAACAAAACCAATGAAAGTAGCAACCCCATTCAAGCGAACCTAATAGAATAAAGAAGAAATCAGTATGACTAGCAAATTCCATATCTATCAAAAAAGTAAAATGGAAATGACAAAACGTTTTTAAAGAAACTAACCTGCAGGGGTGTCTCTTCCCCAGTATCTTCTGAAATACTAGCCATGAGCAAACCCCACTCAGTATTAATCCCCACACTTGTCACCTGAGAAGAAAAAATTAGAAATGTGAGGCAGAAGACAGCTGGAATCAAACCTGATTTGTGATAAAGAAAGACTTGGAACAGAGTCATACCCCCATCTCAGGAAGCAGTGATATTGACAAACTAACATTCTGAAATCAGACACAAAAGCATATACAGAACCCTACAGACTTGAAATCCATTGAGAGACATGCAGATAGTCATGACAGGCAGACACAAGGGTATAAGTGCATGTCTAAGGGACGTAGCCATTGATTCAATTCATATTTGAACTCCCCTCCACTGCCCCCCTCCTCCTCCAAATGTGGCTTCAAGAAGGGAACATACCATGTCTTTCTAAATATTCCAGTACTCTCTTAAAATCTTTTCTTTCATCACTAAAGTTAGCCTTCTTTCACATCAAAATTTTCACCTCTCTTTCCTTCAAATAACTAAAAGATTACAAACCAACAGAGATTTGCTTATCTAAGAACTAGTATCCCATCATTTTAAGGGTCCACCCTCTGTTTCAGGACAGAGTTGAAATTAAAAGAGTCATGCTCCATTACCAAATTAGCTCAAAGAATGAACTAGAGTAGCAATGTGTCGCAAAAAAATTAGTTATCTCATGAAGTATGGATCTTCTCTGTGATGCTAAGAGCATTGAGAAGTATGCTGAGGAAAGCAAAGTAGAAGAATGGAAAAAATCTTACAAGCATAGTGCCGTAGCCATCTGCAGCTTTGCAGCCAGACATTAGAAAGGGATTCCTGGCATTCTTGTGAACCTGATCAAAGCATTAAAATGAAATAAGAAAGACAAGCTTGTTAATAGATTGATTGCCTAGTGAGAATATAATACCCACAACACATTACAATTTGCTCTCTCCAGTCATGCTAGATTCATCAATCGCCAGGGAGTGACCAAAAATCAAGACTCCATCTGCAGGAACCTGGGGAGAAAGTTAAACATCACACATATAAGAACATATCCAGTGTTCACAAGTGCAGGGTACCAAATCCAGAGCTGGTCTACATTACTTACCTGATCACCAATATTAAGGGGCACAACATCACCAACAACGACATCATATATTGAAATTTCCACTCTTCTGCCACCTCTGACAACCTATAAACATGCAACACCTTCATCAATATCCATAGAGAAAAGTAAAGAATGTAAGACATACATCTCCCAACAAGTGCCCACCTCCAAGTGTATATTTCTTTTCTCCTCATTTAAGTTTTGAAACTGCAGGGATTGTCTGTAATCACTTATTGCTGCAGATGAGAATCCAAACCCAATTAAGAGACTACTTATGACAAACAATTCCAAAGTCAGCGTGCAACTCACAACATCCATAGTGGAAAAATTAAGTTATAGACTGCAAATCAACACATTGATTGCTTGCTTTTATCAAATTATTCTGCAATCTTATCAGAAGAAACTAGAACATGCGGCAGTACATTCTGAGCATATAAGTCATGATTTGATCAATCAGAAGGAAATGTGCAGCATGATAACATGCTCCTCAGTATACAAATATCATCTGATCAATCAACAAAAACGTTTCCTGTGTCACCATGATGGAATAGATAAAATTGGCAAATTACTTAAGTACTAAAGCATGTGTTGACAAAATTCCAATGCAAAAGAGTCTTGCAATCAAACTGAATCCTACCTGTGACAACAATGACGAGAATTACAGCAAAAGCAATGCTCCCACCATTGTACCATCCTTCTTTAATGCCCTAAATAAGCACACAGAAAAGATTGCATAATCATCTTTAATAGAAAGTGATTGAAGACTCATGATATCTTGCCAAAAAACCCATGTGTTTAAAATAAAGAAGGAAATCACATGACAGATAAGGCATAGGCACCACTTGCTGATAGGATGCATGTGTTCACTTGTTTTGACCAAAAAAATAAATAAATTTTTAGATCTAAAAGTGATTAGTGATACATCTCGATAGGAACTTATTTTGTCCCTACGCCAATTCATCTTTGTGCTGGGATACACAGGAAAGTAATTTGCATAAAGACCAGTATATCCACTAAGCAATGTTTCAAAGTCTTTCAGCAAAGCTTTCATATTCTTCTTTTGATGTTAGTTATCTTTTGCTGTCAGTTTGGGTAAGGAATGAGAACATATAGCAATCAAGATAAAGCAACTAGAAAGAAACTAAGACAAATCACAATATTGCATCACTGTCACTCATATGTGAGCAGGCCAGTCTCACCTCTGTCTTTATACCAAGTACCAAAGAAGCCACTGCAGCTATTATCAGTATGATCAAAGTGAGATTTTGCCAGGCTTCCCAAAGGAACATCTACATAGTACAAGAGACAAAAGATGAAGTACTGATGAGAATACTAACAACTAGATGAAAAAAGCCTATGTATTCAAACCGGAAAAAAGAAATAGACGACAAAATGAATGAGGGCACACGTCAAAGAGATTACCCAAAAACTCCTTCCTTTTTTCTGAGGATACGTATTTGATCCATATGTGTTCTTTCGAGCTAATAAATCAGCATCACCTCCATTAATACCCTTATCCAAATCTGTCTTCAACAACTCCGCTAGTCCTTTAACCTAATCATTCAATTGCAAGATGAAATCCCAGAAAATAAAAAGATCTCCCAAATCAATTTTTTTCCTACTCTTTTTAGATGTTCGAACATTTTTAACAATTCTGACTAGAATAGTGTAGACAAGTTATTTGTTGATTTTCTAGCACCAACCTTGGCTGCAGTGCTGCAAAATACGTTAGTTCTTGGAAAAAGCCACATTTTTCTTAATAGAAAGGGATAGAACAACTAATAGCAATTGTCAGGATGCAACTCATATAACTTCAGACCAAAAAAAAAACTCATATAACTTAAAACTCCATGGCAAGATGCCACATTTTTTCTCGACAGAAAGCAAGAAGAATGCTCTTTTGGAAAAATTACCCCTCCATACTCCCCCAGAGTAGAAACATCATGGTCTCTGGTCATCACAGCAAGTTGCTCTTGACTGATCCCAAAATCACCACTTGGGGATGGGCGTTTTTGGTATTCCTAAAAAGAAAAAAAAGAAGAAGAAGAAGAAAAAAGAAGAAATTTATTTAGGATTTGCCCACTGCATTAAGTGATCATGTCAAACCGCAGAAGAAACTACATGTACATGAACATTATCATGCAAAAATTTCACAAAGACATGGTACAACTCAGGAACATTGAACCTATAAATTTTTCGACAATGAAAGAATTAATTAAGAAATGAGGCATCAATAGGATATGAAAAGAGAAATTTATACAAAAGAAAGAAACGTCAACAAACTAGCACACCGGCAATACTGAAAGGAAACGGGAGAAGCCAGAAACCGCTGCAAGGGACGGAAATATCAATGTCCCATAAGTGGCTAAATTGTAGGAGAGCTGAAATATGAAACTACACCCGCGGGTTAGTAATACTAATGGATCATTTTACTCCCCATTTTGGCATGCACGAGCACGAGCATTGTACCAGTTCAAAAACATTTTTAGATCAGCAAAGAGAAAAGACACCCCGAATGTATCAAAGCTTGCCCCAAGTGTAAATTAAGCAAGAGAAGGGGAGATAAGCACCATTAGCTTGCTGACCCTGCGCTTGGAAAAGCTGTGCAGCCTGATGCAATGAAAAGCTCAGTTAGATGTGATAGGTACATATAAGAAGTCGCTCCAAAAGATTAAAACTCTGATATTATTCACTCACGCGTATGGCTTGAGCGAGAATTCTAACTTCCTTCAATGTTATCTTCGCCTGTTCTTCCTTCTCCAAGTCAAGGGTGTATCTAAATCGACGTGGGGGGTTCAACACAAGCGCAGCTTGCTACAAGCATATATAATTAGGTAAATGAGGATTAAAAGAATTCACAACAATCCACATAATTTACCACCACATAAGCAACTCGAGATCATCCACTTCTATTTCATGATTAAAAAAATCATAGTTTGTCCAAAACAATATAGGCAGATGTCCTTGGGGAAAGACAATAAAATATGAAAAGCTTGTAGATCAGAACGATAGTTTGGCAATGGAAGTTTAGTGGAGATCTATGGAGTATAAGCCGTGATTTTTAAAGGTAACCACTTTTCAAGTATATGACGTGGAAGAGGACATTTATGTATCAATTGGAAACTTCAATTTGGATACTACAATTGACAAACCAAAAAGAGAAACCCAAAAAAAAAAAAAAAAAAAAAAAAAAATCGTAAAAACAGCACCTCATGAAGAAGAAATCTGACCTTAAGTTTGACCTTTGAAGTTTCTGGACTGACTTTTACTTTTGTTAATCTACACAACTCAGTCTTTACATTTCATTTAGAATGTACTACTTGAAATCTTTCAAAATATTCAAATGTGATCATTTAGAATTTGATATAATATATTCATAGTTTGAAACTTGAATTTTTTTTTTTTTTTTAATACTCAAATTCAAGAGGAAAATTCATAAATAGACATGAGAAATTGTAGATAAGTGCAAGCAAACAAGCCCGGCATCCCAGAACTCACATACACCACAATTTCTAGAAACTAAGTCACTTTCATAAGCATCTCAATAAGGAGAATCCAAACATATTTCACAGATTCTTCTGGTCAAGAATCTAACTCTAAAATCTAGTTCCAAGTAGAGAAATAAGAAACTCAAACAGAGCAACTCCCAATGGACCTCTAGTGCTGATAAGAATTATTATAAAACCTTGGGGAAAAATCCTAAAGTAATTACCATCTTGAAGTCCTGTAGATCATTAATCATGTTCCACAGACTCTTCTAATCTTAATCTAGAATCTTGATCCAAGTTTTCAAAAAAGAAGTCAAACAGACTGAATTGCATTAGACATATCTGATACTTCAGGGCATTGATTTGGGTTATAAACCACTGCAACAGTATATTTTCACCAAATGGAGGAAACTAGACCTCGAAAGATCAAGCGTTAAACAATTAGATTCACCTAATTTATACTTATCATCATTAATTATGCGGGAACTTCAAGAATAACAATGTTTCTTTTCTTTGAGGAAACTTCCCCATCAAAGTTTCCAATCTGTTCCTTCAACTCATCCAATAGCATAGAGACATTTTCCTTAAAATTGCATATATCTTCCAAGTCACACTCGTCGGTTCATTCTTTGCCTCCTGCAGTAACATCCTAATCAAACATTAATTAATCTGCCATGTGATGTGACCTTATCTTACATATTGGAAGCACACGTCAGTCATGCTCTTTGTCAAGCTTGAATAATCGAGCATCTTGATATTCTCTTCGCCACATAGTCGAGCATGTCTTTCTCTCGCACATTTTATAAACACCTCTACAGAACTTTCCATCGATAAGCAGTGGGACCATGTGTAGAATAAATTCAATACTTAGTCCGATCTCGGCCTTTGAGCAATTGGGATGTTTTAGGACATTTCAAATGTTGAACTGTCTTTTTTTATCTGCTCACGGTCCGCAAACCACGAAAAAAATCCCAAAACACTCTTTCCTTTTTTGTGTAAGTGAGTCAAGACCAAAAAAGTGCTAAATCTATTGTATTTGTACTAATTATGTCATAAACTTTTCAATTTGTACTAATTATTAAAACTTTTTAATTGAACTAATTTAATGTTAAACATTTTCGCATTTTATCAATTGAGCCAATCTGGCTAATTTTGGTCAAAAATCTCTAACGTAAATGTTGGTAATCTCATATAACATATCCAACACTGATATAGACATTTTTTAATTATAATCTAATAAATCTTTTCTTTTCTTTTTTTTATTATTCTTTTTATTTCCTTTCATTTTAACCATTGGCAAGGATCACACCCCTCAACCAAATTGGCCAATATGAACACAAAAAGAAAGGAAAAAACTAATGATAAAAAATTCAAATCTTATTTTAAAAATTGTCTAAGACAATGATTTTCTATCAAAATTAGTCAGATAGACTTAATTAGTAAAATGTAAAAATATTTATGATTAAATAGGCCAAGCAATAGGTTTAGGTTTAGGATTTTATTTTTGTTTTGGTACTTTTGTCCGTCTGGAATTTATGCATATATAATTAATGAATGGGCGCAGATATTTAGGAAACAGACAGGTAGGGACAATGACAACTAATGCGTTGAAATTAACTGGAGCAAACAGGACAAGTGGCAACCAATCGACCGTAGCCGAAAGAATGCAGAGATTACCCTCCAACGCATGAGACGGTGGATGGGGGCGTGTTTAGTGCTGGTGATGTCGAAGGGACCATCGAAGGACTCATCCTCATCCCCATCGAAATCGCGGGAGCGTCCACCTCCTGCCTCCAAGTCACGCCGGCGCCAGTTGGGCGAAGAGATTCTGGGCGGCTCATCCATTCCACCGTCGCAGGAGGAACGACAACGACGGTCACCCGCTCGAGTCCCTTTTCTGCAAATCGCTCCCCCCGGAGAGCACTCTTCAGTCTCGCCACGCTCGGGACAACAAAAACTGCAAGTAAAGCGTCTAAAAGAGCTGGATTGGTCGCTAATTTGGGTGCTTCCTAATTTTTAAGTAGACCATGCATTTCTAAAGAGGAATGGGAATAAACAAAGTTTATCAAACCCTGTCGACTTATATTCATTTAGGTTTGATGACTTGTTTATGTAATTTTTTTTTAATTAAATTAAAGTTTACTTGTAAGGAAAATGAAAAAGAATCTTCCACGTCCTATATGCTATGATGGTTCGTTTCCCCTTTCGGAGGTTAAAATATTACGTGACCAAAAAGAAAAGGATAAAGATGATGCTGCTATAAATAAAGGAATAATAATACAAGTGGTCCTTAAATTTTGACCCAGTTTATAATATGATCCATAAACTTTTAATTAATTTAATTTGATTTATAAACTTTACCTCATCGTGCATTGTGATCTTTGAAATTTTAATTTGTTCAATATGATCTTAGGACTTTTAATATACTTAATTTACTCTCTAAATTATATTAAAATATCCGATGTTATCCATCATTAATTCAAGTTCAGGAATAACACTAGAACTTTCGAATTTTTCAGAGACTAAATTGAACATATTCCTATAATCTAAGGCCTAAAGTTTAAGGACTATATTAAAAAAAAAATCGGGGTCTACTAAACATTAGACCAAAATGTAGAAAACATTCTTGTCATTATCTTGCAAAGAAATAAAAAGGAAAAGAAAAATATAAAGATTTAAGTGGGACCCAATTCAATTGAAAACAGTCATGTGTTAACACATAGGCCTCATGCTTTTGCACCAGAAAATAGTTATTCGATTTTTATTAAAGAAGATAGGTTCTATAACAATTCCAAACAAGAAATACCACAAGCAAACAAGAAATGGCAATACCTTCATTTCAATCAGAAATGTAGGTACACAAGTTATATAGGAATTTAATTAATGAGAAAAGCTTGAAAAATATAACAACTTTCATGGAACCGAATGTGGACAAATTATGCTGGAATTTAATCGACTACAAAGCTTAGAAAAACGAAAATGCTACACTAGAATTTAATTGATGATGCTACACCCAGGATAGAGAAATCATTGGAATATAAACAACAGGCAAGTCTATAAACTAAAATTACAATGCAGGAAAGTAAAATTAACTAAACGATAGTAAGTTTTTATATTTTTGTGGGATTCTAGTGGACGAGTAATGATATTTACAATGGTTGTGCCATATCCGTCTCTGAACAGTTTTGAGGTTATAGCCATGTACCCTCATCTGCGAAAATTTTGTGCCCATACCTTTACGATGCCACTATCTTGTGTACGATTGTTCCTTGAAAATTGCATGCTAGTCGCTCCATGATCTCAATTACTTTGTTCTCCAATGACTCCAATCCTAAAACCGCATCTTGACGTCCTTTATGCATTCAACTATCTCTTTACGCCTTAATTGATAATATGTTGATCTTATTAATTGATACCTTTGTCGATGATCGTTAAACATTCAACTTTTCTTTCAAAATTCAAAACTTTTAAAAGACTAAGTTAAAAAAAAATTAAAATACCATGCATGATTTTACATGTATATATATGTATAGTTTGAAAAGTTTCATTCGTCTAATTGCGAAAGCCATAAAATTTATATAAAAGAGAAAAAACAAAAACATAAAAGTCGCTCTAAATCAACTTCATTAAATCGAATGGCCCTTCATACCAATATTCATTCTTTGACCGTGTTCATTTCTTATGGAGGAGGTCGCGAATCGGTCCACGTGAACTTGACTCATTTAACCAATTTATGGTTGAATGCTCAACTTGGTTTCGGTCCATTTAATAAGTAACATGAAATGATCCGAGTATCTAGTCCAGCCATATATATTTATTGGGTCATTCAAAGTGAAAGCCAAACACAGCATAGGTAATAGCATGAATAACTTCTTTTCAACAAGAAAAATTAACTTTTTAGTTGCTTTTATATTTGAAACACGTGGTAATTATGGGAGATTTACATAGTACAAATGATCCATAATTCAAGAGTCGTGCTTATCCTAATTGTTGGTTTAGTTTATGCATATCTATCAACAAATCCATTCGGTAGAAATGCAGTGAGGCGATCGACCAAAGACCCAGCTTATGAACCGGAAGGACAAGTTATGCTTCTCCGGCTGTTGCTGAACCTTTTAGTTAGATCTAATGAAAGACCGGTGGCATACAGGCTTCCTCTTTTGACTTTTTCCCCGTCAAAACAAAAAAAATAAGCCTTTGGGGACTTTCCCCGCGCCTAGAATAGGAATCGTTTCAGATAAACCAGCACCCCTTCCCTCCATGTCTAAAAATTATAAGGAAAAAATTTGCAAATCATGCTTACAATTGTATAATTAGGCCTTGTTTGGTAAAAATTCTAGGAACAACTGATTTTGTTCTTTTATTTCCAAGAGTAAAAAAAAGGACAAAATTCAGTTTGGTAATTTTTTTGTTCTAGAAAATAGATTTGGAACATAATCAAGAAGTAAAAAATATTTGCTTATTGTTCTTAGAAATCATTCCTAGAATCAATTCCAATTTTTTTTTTCTCCTCTTCTCTTTTCTCTTCTTCTCTTCCCTTTTCTTCTTCTTCCTTTTGGCCAATTGCTAGAGCATTGCCAAGGGTCGACGACGCTGAGCGACGGTGAGGCTAGTCGGCCCGAGACTCGCCGTGGCTGGGTGAGGCTCAAGGCTTGGCCTTGCCTTGACTAGGCGAGGTCGACCTCACCTAGACGTGTCACCTAGCGGTGGCCCGACGAGGCTAAGCCTCGCCGATGGCTAGGCGAGCTCGGCCTCACCATGGAAAATACCTCGTCGATGGCCTGGCGAGGCCGAGGTCGAGCCTTGAGCCATTATGATAAAAACTTATTCCTAGAAAGAATAAAAAAATATAATCATTATCAAATGCGCCATTAGAGTTTCGTTGTATTATAAATTGGTTAGTTATTTTGTATTGATTAACAAATTAATTTTTTTTACTGATGTAGTATTGCCTAATTTTTTAAATCTTAATCTTTTAAGGGTTCTAAATTCCAAAAGGAAAGTCAAATGTAAGAAAAATCTTATATTTAAACATCAAATAGATTACATCCAAGTATCCATTTATTCTCACAATAATCATTATTTGACTTGTTAGGAAGAAGTAGAAAACTTTATCTAAACTAGGGAAATAAAAAAAAATTGAGACGTAAATGTGGCGCTTATTTATGCGTTCCGTTTAATTTATTAATTTGTCAAGGACCTTTTTTTCCCTTCTTTTAAACAAATTCGAAGAACATATATATGTATTTTTATAAACTTATTTTCCTATCAATTCCATTGAATTTGATTATAATAGGCCTAAAAGATATTATAAAAGAAAGAGTATGAACTTTGTATAGTGCCAATGTGCCTTATAACAATGGAGTCAACGGAGTCCCAAATATCCGGCAACGGCACCGAGGAAGCAACCAAAAACCAGGTTGATGTCGACGACAATGCTCGCGATGGAACTCCTCCTCTTCCCTCATCCATCATCTTCTCGCATGGCTCAACTCCATCATCACGCTACTCCTCCGCTTTATTGGAGGTTTTAGGTTTGAGAGAGAAGAAATGGTTGCTTGAAGTATTACACCAAGAGACTTCAAGTTTGGAACGCTCAACAGTGTTACTTTCAGCATAGAAAAACCCTAGAGTTTTTATATGCAAGTTATTGGGCTCCGGCCCATATGGACCCAAATAACCATGCTTTCACTTATTGGGTTTGTATGTGAACATATTATTTTGGATTATATTAATAATATATCTAACAATCTCCTCCTATGTTCACCATACAGCTCAATCCAATAAGGTGGTTAGTGTAATGTTCACACAAACATGAATTGTCCACATTCAGTCCAAGACAATCAACTCGGATCGGTCAAAGAGTATTTCAGCAGTAAAGTATTAAACTAAATCATCATTTGGGTTTGTATGTGAATATATTATTTTGGATTATAGTAATAATATATCCAACAATCTCCTCATATGTTCACCATACAACACAATCCAATAAGGTGATTAGTGTAATGTTTACACAAACATGAATCGTCTACATTCAGTCCAAGACAATCAATTCGGATTGGTCAAAGAGTATTTCAGCAGTAAAGTATTAATACTAAATCATCATTTGCAATTCAAATGAGTGAATCATTCTTATCATGAATCTGTTCTAAGATTAACAAAATCCAAATCCCAAAATAAATATCAGACTCAGTTCACAACCAATATATGCATAATAGTCAAGTATAAGTAGGCCAGTCAAAATAGTCTAAGGCCTTACAAATATAAGAAACAAGCATAATAATGTTTACAAAATAAAAATAGCAAAATGCAAGTCTCAAGTAAATTGATTTCATCAAAATAGGCAATAGCGGGTAAACTGTCAAGTCCTTATATACTTTAAATGATATATATTCATTCATTAAGTAGGTCATATTGGTCAGGATCCCACTCATTAAGCTCTCATTCGTCTCGACATCCCCTATAAAATGTCAAATATGAATTTCATTTTATCATGAATTCAATCATTTAAATAAAAACTTAGCATCATTCCATCAAGCGGAGAAGAACATATATTGATGTCATAAAGCATCATAATATCATGTTCATAATCATCAAGCTAGTTTTATAAATTATGAACAAGACCTAACCAATGTGATTTATAAAGAGCCATCAACTTAAGTTTATTTGTAGGAGAATAATTATTGTCTAGTTTCAAATAACATGACCAATAGTCAAGTCACCTATAATAACCTAGTCATGTAATATCAAGTTTTAATTAAGAACAAGACCAATAGGTTTCTTATGTAAACAATTGTTTATATGTTTCAATTTGGAATGTCACAATTACTGATTCATTAAAGTCAAATAATCTAGCATCAAGTTTGGAATGAGATCATTTAATCAAAAGGATAGTCTAACCTAGTTGAATTGTATCATCAAGTTTGGAATGACACAAGTTTCCCCAATAGAACATTTGAATTAGGTTAAAGTCATATTCATCAAGTTTGAAATGAGATAACTCACCATTTTCAACTAAGTCAGCAACTGTGAACATCGATGAAACATATAAACTGTGCTTATCATTGTAACCAATAAAGAAAGATTCGATAATTCAAAACACACAATTAGAAGGTAAGTAAATGGTAGTTAAGACTTGCCTATATATTATTTAACCACAATTCCCCCACTGTTTTGAATAATCGATCTTTAGGCATACCTTTGCTGAGAATATTGGCTCTGTTATCCTTCGATCTCACATCGATCAAGGTGATAACCCCTTGTTCTCTTAGATAATTCAACAACGCATGTCTCATGTCGCGACCCGATCTCACCGCCCCTCGAAATGTCCAAGGATGGGAAAGGTTGGGTTTAGGGATACTTGATCACAAGAGTTCCCTCACGAGATCACGAGCTCTCCCAAACTCGTACCCTGCGTGACAGTAGGTTTATTTATATGATCTAGGCATTTAACAACCTAAAAAATAGACATGAGTCGCCACTAGCCTCATTTTGGGGGTCGGCTAGAAACCCAATCAAGGGTCGGGAGTGCTCCATCGATTCCTACGTAACCAGATATCTAGGTTTGGGAACTTGGGTTACGCTAATATTACTATTAGCGCCATTTCGGTACCTAAACAGTTTGTTGTGCTTTTCCTAACATGTTCATGCATTTCTTTTTATATTTTCAGGATCGTCAATTCTATACTAAATGATCATGCGTGGTTAATTACTTTCATTCTATTCTATTCTTAAGAAATGAAAGAAAAATAAACAATGAAAATGAAATTGCAAGACATGAAGTAAACAATCAAGAGAAAACAGTAAACCTAATCATGCAATTCTAAAGAATATAAAAGAGAAAACAATCGAGAAGGAAAGGAAACCCGCAACTCGTCGGGCTTTATACAATGCATGAAACCCGAGACATATATCGGGAAAACGAATATTACATGACAATGGTCGGAATGGACATCGACCTTCACCATCTTCACACTTTATCCATGTTCAAGATCCTATTCTAAACCTAGTCTAAGAAATAAGAATCCCTTGAATCATCTTATATGACTAAGAAAACGCATAGAAATCATTATTACAACGAACAGACATAGGCATCAGACATGAACATGAATCCAGCAAAATCAAATCACAAACAGGACAAAATACAAGGTATGTTTAAAGGTTCGTAAGATCACCTAGACAATATACAAAAATGTGAAACTTGCACATGACATAAGGTTGAATGCGAAAAAAGGGTTGGGTAAACATTTAACCCTAAATCATAATACAAAGAAGTCACACGAGTCATTAACATTGCAAAGTGACTTGGAACTGAAAATGTCATGCTTGACAAATTCCAATTGCAATTAGCCAAATGGGTGCATGATATTCACATCAAACGAGATTCAAATATGATATGCCATGCATTAATGTGAAACTTGTAACACGTGTTTCAAATGTCAAGAAGACAATGAGGCACAAGTTTCATGTAGACAACTTCGTCAAAAAATCATCATAGAATTCATAGCACGAATGAAAATCGGTCTAATCTATCCTCTGAATTTCTAGAATCAAACATTGATATGGTAACATTCATTAGGCAGGGCAAACAATAGTCAAATCGCACATATAATATGTCTATGGAAAGCTTAAGAAGTCTATTACAAATCTCTAGAAGATAGTAAGTCCTAATAACATCATCTACCAACTCATTCCAAGGACCGAAGCATATCAGTCAAAACAGGCATACGAATTTCCACATCAGAGTACAACACAACAATTTTCCAAAATTACTTCCTAACTTTTAAAGAAAAATTCATGTGGCTAATGATATCGGATCAGGGTGTATTATAGCTCGTTGGAAAGCTAGCCGAACCATCTTCAGCTCTCATGAAGGCATCAAACACAAAAAACTACAGCAACCAGCTCATATCAGGTCATTTGCACAAAAGGTCATCCAAAACAAAGAACCAATCAGAACAGCAAAATTTCAAACAAGGTCAGGGATATTCTAGACATACTTGACCTGGGTAAATGATCTTCAATTATCATGAAATTTTTATTTGATATAGATTGGAACCTAATGAACAGCTTTCATTTAGGCATTACCTTTAGAATCTAATCACAAAAAATCATGAGAAAATGGCAAAACAGCACAAGTCATTAAAGGCATGAAAACAGAACACTTAATCATTTACAAACTGTAGCTCTGTTTTTAACAATTGTTGAATCTCGTAAATGCTGACCAAATCCAAGAGTTCTCGGCATTTATTACAAAATATCAAGAAAGAAGCAAAATCTATCCAGACATGCCTGCATGTTGACATAATCACAACAGCAGTATCTCAAATCAAGAAATCAATATAACATTTGAACTAAAAGTCTCGTGATCCTGCCCATCTTTCCCTTCTGAACAAACATTTACAAAATGCATGTCACCAATAACCTTGAAGTACTCTATAGGACAGATTGTAAAACCAGCAAGCAAATACATTTCAAAACAAAACCCTCAGGTGGGTCAGTCAAGCAAATATCAGAAGAGAGTAGTCATTTCAAGACATGAAACTTGCAACTATTATGAAGGAATCTACTCCTGAACTTAGATTGCGTGATTTGATTAATACCAAAGAATCGAGACACTCAAATCAGCAATATGAACTCTTTACAATGCAACACTTCTCTTTTAATGATGGAAGCTCGTCAAGAATAAATGCTAAAGATATTGTGAATCCACTAGTAGATATGAAAATCTATTGCTGCATGCTGCGGTCAAGAATCTAAACAACAAGAATGATATTTACATGATTCACGTACTATTCTATATAGATAGAGAGGAAAGTAATGCATTACATGCACAATTGAACTACATATAATGTTCAAAGACTTTATCTATAACCAGGAAATATTGCCAAGACGAGCAACAATGACAGATTTGAACCTATACACAGGTTCCATGATCTAAACGAGACGCTCGGAAAAATTTGAGCATAGACAATCAGATGCATTCACCCAAATGATTCGGTCTTTCGATATCAACATACTCTAACCACAGTTGATGGAGGACTGGTGATAACAAAATTCTCCACTCTCGTGCAGCAGAACAAAATAGTCACCATTATTTTAAATAGGGACATCAATCCAACTCTCAAACCATGGCGAAATGCAAATTATTCACTCTCTGCCCATGAAAATAACACTCAAACTGCTCGGAAAAATAAACCGCACGACAAAATTACAAACAAAACGAGATCATTACCCTCAACAGAGCTGATCAGAGTTTACCCTCAACAGAGCCGATCAAAATCTAAAGGAAGCGAAATACACCTCACCTGACTTCACCAGTCGCTGGGAACCACGACCTATAGAAGAGAGCGTCCCTTTTGACGTCGTAGAACAAACTCGTGCTCTACTGGCAGGCGCAGCGATTCCAATGGTTTTCAGTCTCACTTCAGGAAGATGCCAGGTTCGGTCGGTTCAATGGCTGAATCGACAAGAGGAGGATCCTCCATCGTCTTCTCCGGACTCAGCGCAGATCTGAGCCTCGCACCTCCAACTCCTCAACCAGCAGTTGCTCAAGTCAACTAGATTGAGAGATTCCGGTCCTCAGAGACAGAGTCGAGAGAAAAATCCCGACGGTAGATGATGAACAGGAAAATGATCGGAAGCCGCTGTCGTCACCGTCGTCGATCGAGCTTCGGATCTCTATCCTCAGAGCTCGGAACACGAAGTCAGCGCCGAGGCAAGCAAATGGTTGAATATGAACAGAAGAGGTCAAATCAAGCTCCGCCGCTTCTGCCGTCACTGCTACCGACGCCGATCATTTTCGGAAACCAGATCTTCGAGCAAACTCCTCGCTAAATAGAGGACACACCTCCAATCGCGCACCCACGGAGGAAAACCCTAGCCTTCGACGAGAACCACAAAGAGAGAGAGAACGCTCGATCGAGAGAGAGTCCTCGAAAGAGAGAATCCCCCCGGGAGAGAGTTCGTTCTTCCCCTCAGCCAGAGAATGCATGAGAGAGCGTCCGCGCACGAACGGTTTTTTTTAGAGAGAGAGAGACCTCCAAGAGAGAGAAAAAAAAATCCAAATGGCTTACCCCCAAGCCAAAAAATGAGCAAGCCTTTATATATTGTTTTTAGCGTTTTTTCCCCTTTTTCTTTTTGTTTACTTTTTTTTTTCTTTTCATTTCATTTCAATCAAAAAAAAAATTTTCATTTTTTTATTTTTGCAAAATATTTATTTAAAATGTCGACGAAAATTTCGAGTGTCAACATCTCAATCTCACATGTCTTCGCTTTGAATTAAAGAGAGCATTCTTGACGACTTGGACAACTACTCAATTATCATAAAATAGGCTTAAAAAATTAATCTTTAACCAAGTCAAAGGAATATCGGTAATTAGATTATTTATCCACTATGCCTCTTCACCGGCTGAGGCTAAAGTAAAAAGTTTCGATTCCATATACGACAATGCAATACAAGTCTGTCGTTTGGATTTCCAAGTAATAGCAGCTCCACCCAAAGTGAATACATATCCATTAGTGGACTTACTATTTCTAATATCTTAGCACCATGAGATATCAGAATATCCATCCATAGTTGGAGGATAACCAGAATAATAGAAAGCATAATCTTTAATACTTTTAAGGTATATCATTAGCCTATCGATGGCATCTCAATGCTCTTTACTAGGATTACTAGTAAAACGACTCAACATGCCAACTGTAAAGGCTATGTCGGGTCTAGTGTAACTCATAACATGCATAAGACTACCAAGCAGTTTCGAGTACTTTAACTGATCCACGCTGGTCCCTTCATTAGGACTCAATATGTTATTATAATCACATGGTGTCTCACCTGGTTTACACTTATCATAACCTCAAGTAGATAATAGCTACTTAATATAATGAGTCTGGCTAAGAGAGATGACTTGCCATTTAAAACTTACTTGCATATCAAAAATGGTATTAGCAATACCAAGATATTTCATATCAAATTCTTTAGCTAAAGTAGCTTTCACGTCACTCACTACTGAGAATGATCGAAATTAAGAATTAAATGTCATCAACATACAGCAAATGATTACTATCTTATTTGACATAGAATAATGGTAAATGCATTTATCTGAATAACTAGACTGAAAGCCATAACTCTTTACCATTTTGTCAAATTTAAAATGCCATATCTTAGGTGCTTGTTTAAGACCATATAATGATTTATTCAATTTACAAACTTTGTCCTTAAGACCTTTCATAACATATCCTTCCGGTTGTTCCATGTAAATTTCCTCATTTAAATCCACATTTAAGAAAATTGTTTTTACATCCATTTGATGCACTACAAAGTGTTCAATAGATGCAAAAGCAAGAATAATTCTTATAGTTAATAAATGACACACATGTGAATAGACATCAAAATAGTTTATTCCACTTTGTTATTTATAGCCTTTAGCTATTAAACGTGATTTGTATTTGGCTATTAATCTATCATTATTCAATTTTTTCTTCAACACCCATTTACAGCCTATAGCTTTAGCCTCTTTTGGCAAATTTACTAGCTGCCAAGTGTGATTATGTAGCGTAGAGCTCATTTCATCATCTATAACTTTTGCTCATAGTAGATATTCCATAGATTTCGTTGCTTCTTGATAAGAGAATGGATCATCCTCAAGATGGTAAGTAACAAAGTCCTCACCAAATTTTTTGGGAATTCTCTCTCTTGTAGATACTCTAATTGGAATTGGTTCAACAGCCAACAATGTGGAATTAGTGTCAAAAGTGCATGCTTCAGATTTTACAGGAGATTCTAAAATCATATCTGTAGATCCAGAAACATTCAAGCCTTGATCTCTGAGAAACTTGTTTTCGAAGAATAATACTGCATCTCTAGATTCTATCACTGTGTTAGTAGATAGATCTAAAAACCTATTTACAACATTATCTTTTGCACTACCTAGTTATACACAAGTAATGGTTCTAGATCCCACCTTAGGTTTTTTAGGATTTGGTATACTTACATAAGCAATACAGCCCCAAATCTTACGAGTATCATATCTACAATGGCGCTTATACCATATCTCATAAGGTGTCATAGACAACTTAGAGTGCGATAACATGTTCAAAATATGATTAGCAGTTAAAATTGCTTCTCCCCAGTAGGAGGAAGGCATGCTAGCTGTAAGTAACATGGATTTTAACATTTCAGTTAACGTTATATTCTTACGCTCGACAACACCATTTGATTATGGTGAATAAAGAGCAGTAGTTTCAAGTATTATACATTCTAAAACACAAAATTCCTTGAACAATGTCATTGTATATTCTCCTCCTCTATCACTCATAAACCTCTTAATTTTCAAGTTAAGTTGATTTTCTATTCTAGACTTGAAAATCTTAAATTTTTCAAAAGCCCCATCTTTCGATTTCAACAAATAGATATGACAATATCTAGAAAAATCGTCTATGAATGTTATTAGATACTTCCGACCACCTTTAGTAATGTAATTTGTAAATTCACAAATGTCATAATGTATTAACTCAAGAAGTTGTGTGCTTTTAGAAACCAACTTAAAGGGTTTTCTAATGATTTTAGCATGTGCACACACTTCACATTTGTTAAATTGAATAGAAGTATCTAACGGAATGTTTTGAGTTTTAACTAGATGTTGCATTTTCCTGTAATTCACATGTCCAAGTCTATTGTGTAGCAACTTTGGATCAATTAAAGTAGAATTCACATGATTTATACTATCAGTATTTAAACTCAACATATGCATACCATTAACTATGAATGCACAACCGAAATAATATGAGTTAACAGATAAAGTTACTCTACCATTCATAATTGAAAAAGACATACAAGTTTTATCAAGTAAACTCATAGATATCAAATTCTTTTTAAGTAAATGTACTACTCTAACATGTTTCAGAGTTAATAATTTACCTGAAAAAAGCACCAAATTTGCAATTCCAGCATAAGTCACATTTGCCTCACCACCATTGCAATTTTCTACAATGTCTTTCACTTATGTGACCTCTGTAAGTAAGTTCTTGTCATTTGTAGCATGACAAGTAGCGCCACTGTCCAACCACCACTCAGAAGAGATGCTAGCATTTCCATTCTTCATCATTCCAATGAAAACTCGAGGCTCAGATTCTCTAATTAGCATATTAGCCTCATTTTGTGGTGTGTCATTATTTGGCTTATTTGGCAACTTACACTCTGCTGCCCAGTGACCCCACTTTCCACAATTATGGCACTCGTCATTCTTATTCTTTTTGAAGATAGTCTTCTTGGCCTCTAATTGTAAAGAGGATTCACCTTTGGCGACTTGAACTTTTTCTGAGATTTATTAGAGTGTGAAACTAAGTTAGCAACTGACTTTTTTTGTCCCACTTGTTCCAAACTCTTCCTAATAATATTTTGATCATCAATGTGAATATATACCTCATTAATTCATCCAATCACATATATATCTTCAATATGTGCATTTCAGTCTTGAAAGAACTCTATTCAGTTGGTAGTTTGCTCAACACAAGACCGACAAAGAGATTATCGAACATATCAGAGTTATCATCTTTCAGCTTGTTCCTCATGTTCTCAAATTTAACTAACTGAGAGGTAATGCTTTAATTCATAGTGAATTTAAAGTCAAAGAATTTCTCCGCTATGAGAGTTTTAGAGAGCCCCTCTTGTTTTTGAAACTGAGCGTTCAAGTGATCCCATATCTCTTCGCCATCTTATACTCACTATAAGTCATAGCTAGATTAAGATTTAGAGAGTTCAATAAGTAATCTCTACAAAAATCATCATCTTTGTTCCATTGATATTCATACATATCTTCAGTGGTAGATGCAAAATCACTTAATACCATATAGAATATGTCACGTTCTTTTATGCCAAATTGAACATGTAATTTCCAGTCATGAAATTTAGTAACATCAAATGATTGCAACTTTATAATATCATAGGAACTACGCTTAGCCATTTTAATCAGAGCAAAGTGTTTGAAAGAGTGCACCTTGGAGTCCTCGGAACCACAAAGTCGAATAACTCCCTAATCTTGATCAAACCGCTCTATAGAGATAGAATTTGCCAAAAACGAACCCCAAAAACAAATGTGGAGCGCCCAAAAACCTTAAGATGAATTGCCCTTGTTGTTGAAATTCGCTGGAAATTTCCGTCGCCGAAATTCGCTGGAAATTTCATCGCCAAAATTCGCTAGAAATTCAGATGGAAACTTCCGAGCGCCGTAACTTCTCTGTCCGACCTCCGATCGATGCGAATGACCACTCAAAACGTTTGTATCGACGAGCAGAACAAAGCCCGGGTGGTTTCACCCTCTAAAATTGGCTATAATTTTTGGTTTTTTGAATCAAAGATTTCGGTAATCTTCAAACTCAGATCCCGACCAATACCACCGTCGAAGTAGAAAGTAAATTACACCCGTGAGTTCGTCTTGAAGAAATCTTCAAGAGGTCACCTTACTCGTTCAAATCTAACACAGGAATATAATACTTCAAGATTGTTGGAGGTTATAAGCTTGAGAGAGAAGAAGCGGTTGCTTAAAGTATTACATCAAGAGACGTCAAGTTTGGAACGCTCAACAGTGTGACCTCCAGCGTAGGAAAACTCTAGAGTTTTTATATGCAAGTTATTGAGCTCCAGCCCATATAGACCTAAATAATAATGCTTTTACCTATTGGGCTTATATGTGAACATATTATTTTAGACTATATTAATAATATATCCAACAATCTGCCTCTCCCTTTCCACCGAGTGCCGGCTCTTCTCCCCACTTCTCTCGCCTCAGTGGCGGTGGCGGCGGTGGCACCTTCTGTTGCCGAGTCGCTGGTGGACGAGTTCGATCCAGAGTTGCCCATCGAAGAGGCCTTGACTCTGCCCAGCTCCTGGTACAACGACCCTTCTTTCCTTGACCTCGAGCTCGATCGCATATTCTATCGAGGCTGGCAGGCTGTCGGGTCGTCCTCTTCCATTTCATGTCCTCTCCTCAAGCTCAATTTTTTCGACTCAATTTTGTTCTAAAGGATGTGAATTGGCTTTGTTCCTCTGGTTTCTGTCCAACCCAGATCACGACGATGATTTTCATGACCGGATAGATTTAAGTTCTTCAGTTTCTTGGCTTTTGATAATCTCGCTTTGACTCTCTTTTGAATTGTCGGACTGGATTAAGGATTTAAGTATTTCCTGAGTTATATCCAATTTTCACCGGTTCTTGATGTCAGGAAGCACGGATCAGGTTAAATCATCCCAGGACTTCTTCACTGGCAAGTAGTGAGGAGCGTCAGTAAGCAATTACTATACTCTTGTGGCACAGAGTTACAACTTGACTTAATCAGTCTTCAAAATTTTCTTCCTTTCTCCATGGCTTTCCTTCCCGGGACAAATTATACACACACACACACACACACATATAGTAGTGAGATACTTAGAAACCGTACCTTTCCTAGTTAAAACTACTACCCTTTTGTTTCTCTCTTTCTGCATGACTTCCTGGAACCCAGTTATGGTTAAATGCTACTAAAGGTTTTATTAGTGATGGGCTTAAGGCTCGTCTGCCCAAGTTGGGCCCAAAAAGCCTGGCCCACGGGAATAGGGCCCGTGGATGGAGGGATGTATAAAAGGGAGGAGAGAGAGAGAGAGAAGACACCCATTAGAATAGAACGTACGTACGTCTACCTTCTCCCCCTCTCTCTCTCTCTTGTTTTCTCCTTAAAAAGGAAAACAGACTAGCGCAAAGGCGATTTTGCTTAATCGGATCGAAAAGGGCCAAGTTTCTCTTCCTCTATCGGCGTCGGTATTTAATCTGTGGCTAATAAGGTATGCTCGAATCCGTGGTGTGCTCTAGGATCGGTGATACGTGATATTACCGGGCTTGTCTTCCGCATTCGTTTTAGAGGTTCGATTTAGTGTCGAATCCGGTTTTCGGGGATCCGTTATTACCAACATTGGTATCAGAGCCCTAGTTCATGCTTTCCCGACCCCTTTGATGTTTTTTGATTGAATTTTCGCGAAGAAAATCGGCCGGCACGGATCGGGGCAAAAAATCCCGACACCCAAGCATTGTTCATCGATTTTTTCGAGTTTCCGTAAGTCGAAATCGATTTCTGAAGGCATAGAGTGAAAGAGCTCGTTGAGACGAGTCCGTCAACATGTCGAGCGTCGCCGGACGACGCCGGACGCGCCCACACGCACGGCCAGAAGCCGTTGCGCGTGGGCTCCACGCGCTTGAAGCGTTGGCTTGGCCAGCGAACCGGCACGTGCGCGCCGGTGACCGGCGAATCGGCACGTGCGCGCCGGTGACCGGCGAACCGGCACGCACCGGTCGGTGCGTGTTGACGTCACCGTGACATCACGGTAACCGCCGGGATGACGTCATCGACAACGACCATTGGCTGGCCGGCGACCCGACCCGACCCGACAACGACCCGACCCGAACCACACGGAAGCCTGGCACGCGCACGGCACGTGCCAGATGACGTCTGCGTGACGTCAGCCCGCGCACGCGCGCAGCTCATGCCGGCTGACGTCTGCGTGACGTAAGCCCGCTCGCACGTGTGCGGCACGTGCCGGTCGGTTCGTCCGACCGGCCCGACCCGCGCGCCCGTCTACCCGACCCGTTGACCCGTTGATCGCGACCGTTGACCAGAAAAAAAAAAAAAATATATATATATATATAATTTTTTCTTTTTTCATTTATGCATATGTGAGTTATATGTAATCTATTATTTATTTTGCATTTGTTGCATGAATTTTGGAAAATTATGTATTTTCCCTTATGTAAATTATGGATTATGAGTAATCCATTTTTAGTTCTGCATTTGTTGTAGGAACTATGATGCGTTATGCACGGATACCTGCAATCCCGAGAACGGACGAGGGAAATGCAAGACTTAAAAGGCTAATGTCAGATTTAGCTAATTATCGGTGGCATGACGGTGATTTAGTATCACATGTGGTCAGGGTCAATCAAATGATACAGGAAATCATCTGAAATGGTTATCTTATGCCGGATTTTGAGAGGGTTTCGGCTTTGATGAACACTCTTCCAGCTGAATGGCAAGCAGTGTTAGATCGGCTATGGGAGGTCAACGTGGTCCCAGGTTATAGAAGGCTAGTGGAAGCTTTTGTAAGAGAGTACTATAGGATTGAGTTAACAAAAACTTCAACCCTTAAATTGAGCGCTATATGGTGCAGAGTGAATGCGCCTTGGAGGCGACATGAAAGCTCTCCAAAAGTTTTTCCATGGTTGGCAAATGTGCCTTCAATTTTCTCAAATATTTTTACTGATAGATTAGAATGGACATTCCCTATTTATTTCTTAGATTAGTTTGAGATGTTTTTGCATGTGAATATCTCTTTCTATGTTGATATTTTACTTTGCATATATTGCTTAGTGTAATGGATAGTTGTATTATGTGAAAGCATTGTTATTCTATTGGAGGTTAGAAATTATTTGTTTTTTGTTATGTTGACTGCTGTGGGTAGTTATAGAAATTTTTGTAACTTCATAGAATTTATTTTGCATAAGACAATTATATTAATAATAATTTTGAGTTAGGATTTTTGGATGATGATTGGAAACATAGTGACCTTTTGACTCTGAAACCTTACTTAAAATTGTTCATTGATATGATGGGTCTATGCAAAGTGGATGCATAAATGATAGGCATTGATTATTCGTGCATATATGTCTGATATGTTTAGATCGATGGTTTCAGCAACTAAGAATGTAATTGCTGATATAAACGGCAACAATTGTGAAATATTGAATATGAAGATTCAATATGTGCTGGAAAAGTAAGAAGCACTAGAAGCTCTTGACCATATTATGGAAGATCTAGAGGATGTTGTACGCCACCTTAAGCTAGTAAAGGACTGCCTATTAGCATTTTAGCCGAAAATAGACATTGGCAATGCTGGTTCTAGCTCAAAAAGGGCTTTGAGCTCTAAGCACAAACGTATTGATTCATTCAATATGTGGGAATGCAAAGGATCAAGTCCTTGTTGCAAGAAATTAAGAGTTAACCAACACAAGAGAGGAAAACGTCCTCAAGTGAAGAAAATGTCAAGGGTAAGGTGTTACAATTGTGACAAGAGAGGTCACTATGCTCGCAATTGTTGTGAGCCGAAAAATGTAAACACCCCTTGTACATTTGAGAATTTTGCTTATGTGTCAAGTTCTGCATTATTGGCTGAATCCAATCATTTGTGGACTGTAGATTCAAGAGCGACAGACCATGTAGCGAAGGATAAAGAATTTTTCGTGGAATTCCGACGAGTACCAACTGGAACTAAGTGGATCCATGTAGGAAATAACTCTAGAGCTGAGAGTTAAAGGAATTGGCACCTGCCAATTGAACATGTGTGGTGGACGCACCTTGTTCCTACATGATGTTCTATATGCTCCGGAAATTCGTCAAAATTTAAGTGTCTGTTTTGATGTTGGTTAAGCTTGGTTTTGGTGTGAACTTCCGTAATAGCGGTGTAGATTTGTATTTGAATACAAACTATTATGGTTGTGGTCACTTTTTAGATGATTTTATTGTACTAGATGTTGACTGTGGTGATGTCAATATTTGTTATTCCCTTGTTTCATGTCTTCCACTTAATGTGATAATGATGTGATTATGTGGCATGCTAGACTTGATCATATTGGCCAACAACATATGAATAGACTAGCCAAAGAGGGCTTGTTGGGCAATATTGAAAAAGTCGATTTGTCCATATGTAAGCATTGCATAGAATGGAAAATGACGAATAAACCATTTGGAAAATGTAAAAGAGCTGAATTTCCTCTGCATTTAATCCATTCTGACGTCTGTAGTTCAATGATTGTGAGAGGAAGGCATTAGGATGTTTATTTCATCACTTTTATAGATGATCATAGTCGATTCAGATATATCTATTTGATTTCTCATAAATCTGAAGCATTAAGTTGTTTCAAAAGGTTTATGAACTTGGAAGAAAATCAATTAGACAAGAAAATAAAAGCATTGAGATCCAATCGAGGTCCATAATATTTATCTGATGAGTTCAGAAAATTATGTGATGAAAAAGGAATAGAAAAACAATTGTCTATTCCATATACTCCTCAATAAGATGGTGTTGTGAAAAGAAAAAACAGAACTCTACTAGAAATGGTTAGGTCCATAATGGCGCATGCTAACGTACCTATCATTTTTTTGGAGTGATGCGTTGTTAACTGTTGCCTATATACTTAATCGTGTGCCTTCCAAATCAATTATTTCCACTCCAAATGAGCTATGGACAGGTAGAAAACCAGACTTAAATTTTCTTAAGTCATGAGGTTGTGCTGCCTATACTCATGAGTCCTCTCAAAAGTTTGGGAAATATAGTCCCAAAGGAAAGAAGAGTATTTTAATGAGATACTTCGAACACTCGAAATGGTTGTGTTCATAGGTAAACAGGAAAGTGGGAGTATAACTGAATTTGAATCATGGGATGTCACATTCTTAGTGGATGAATTTCCTAAGAAGGGCAAAATAGGTGAAGATTACTCCATATTTGAAACCTTGGATTAAGATAATGATATTAGTGGAGTTCGTCCAAGTGGGAGTAACATGAGAAGTGATGAATTTAATTCAACTCACTCTCAATTACAACCACATGATGAGATGACATCGTCATTATCTAATCCGAGTGGGAGCTTGATGGGAAATGATGTGCAAAGTGTATTATCTCCCATACAACGAACAAGTCGCCACTTTTATAATTGCTCCACAAGATGAGGATGAGCCAAGAAATATTAATGAGGCTCTGAATTGCCGTAGTAAAAAAAAATGGATTCATGCAATGGAAGATGAAATGGAGTCAATGAAATCAAACCAAGTCTGGGAACTGGTTGATTTTCCAAAAGGACGCAGAGCTATTGGGAACAAGTGGGTTCTCAAAATAAAGCGAAAGGCCGATGGCTCGATAAAAAGGCATAAGGTTCACCTTGTGGCGAAGGGGTATAATCAACAGGAATGAATTGATTATGAAGAAACATTTTCTCATATAGTAAGATTTACATCGATTCGCATAATTCTGGCAATAGTGATTAGTATGGATCTTGAGTTACATCAAATGGATGTAAAGACTGCTTTCCTCAATGGAGAATTAGATGAATGAACATATATGGAACAACATGTTGGTTTCATAGTGAAAGGCCAAGAAGAAAAGGTATGTCGACTTTTGAGGTCGATATATGGCCTTAAGCAGTCATCGAGACAATGATATATACGTTTTCATAATGCCATAATGGCATATGACTTTACAATGATAGATGAGGATCATTGTGTATATATCAAAAGATCCAATGATCAATTTATGATCATATCATTATATGTTGATGATATACTAATTGCCGAAAACAATATAGAGTTTGTTAATACTGTCAAGAGTTGGTTGTCTTCCAACTTTGAGATGAATGATATGGGATTGTAAACCCATAGACACTCCTATTGCAAAAGGTGAAGGATTGAGCCATAGACTGTGTCCAATGACTCCACAAGAGAAGGAACAAACGAAATATATTCCTTATGCTAGTACTGTTGAGAGCTTGATGTACGCTATAATATGTACAAGACCTAACATATGTCTTGCAATTGGAATGGTGAGTAGATACCAATCCAATCCAGGTCAAGCACATTTGAAAGCCGTTAAGAGAATACTGAGGTATCTAAAGGGGACTGCTGATTATACGCTGAGTTATTTTGGAAATGATCTGCGACTCTAAGGCTATTATGATGCTAATTGGAGAGGAGATTTAAATGAAAGAAAATCTACCTCTAGCTTTGTTTTCTTACCGAATAATGGCACCATATGTTGGAGCAGTAAGAAACAAAAGTGTATAGCCTTGTCCACGATAGAAGTTGAGTTCGTGGCATTATCAGCAGTAGTATAAGAAGATGTTTGGCTTAAGAGATTTTTTGGATCATTTAAGTGTTATTGGAAGTGTTGTAAATCCATTGTTGGTTAACTGTGATAGCCAAGCAGGGAAAGCGTACACCAAAGATCCAAAATATCATGGCAAGACCGAACACATAGATACCAAGTATAATTTTGTAAAGGATATGGTTACTTAGAGTACATACTACGCATATAATGGTAGCAGATCCTATGACAAAGCCAATACCTAGAGATGTGTTTTATGACCATATGAAATCTCTAGGATTGCGTAGAGACTGATGTACTGAATATTGTATTTTCCCTAAGTGTTCACATTTGATGAATTTGTATTTTCATCATTAATGCCTATGAATCTTTGTTTGATCTTTATGCATATTAATGCTCAGTGCATTATTTTGAGAAAGTAGCCCACTCACACGGGTAATCGTCTCTATTTACTGTGTGATAAATAAATATGAGACTGTTTTTAAGCTTATTATCTAGGTGATAATCGAGAGCTCAAGCTTAAAATACGTATGTCACCTTAACTGAATGTTAAGATGATGACATAATACTTATTATGTCTGAAAGTAAAATGCCCCACATATTTTACTTTATCTGTCTAATATGCCAGATGTGAGTTCTGATGAATTTTGTGAATGAATAAATACGTGAACTCAAGTTAGACATTGTGTATGTCTGAACTATCATCTGTACGGTATTGAAGATGTAGACATACGCTCAATGGGAAATGAGTTAATACCGTAATACGTATTCCATACTACGTATGCATGAAACAACCAATAGGAGTGGCAAAAAGTTTGATCTCAACTTTTATGTTGTGTGAGACTCTTGAGGAAAAGAGTTCCTCAATTTTTAGTCCCCTCATGACTCTTACTTATTCTCAAGATTTCTATTTAGTGTTTGCTATCTTAGGATGTTGCCAATGGTCATGAGTTTGATTCGATCTAATGGGACATTTCTAGAAAAGTAAGCTGAACTGAAATTGAGAGTTTGAAGGAAAGAGAAAGATCGATTTTAGAGAATCACATTGTGGTTTTGTATTCACTGATCGACCAATTATGACTGTCTTTGTGATAATTATAATTGTGAATACAATATATATATATATATATATATATATATATATATATATATATATATATATATATATATGTATATATCATTATTTAAAAGAGATCAAGAGAGATATAAATGTGATCAATCGATCTAGGATACCGCATACTAAATCTACTCGAGTGTGATGCCCATTATGAGCTGCTATATATTCCTAACATATGTATGGCAACGAGCTCTCAAAGTATGCTGGTCGCACGGATTATTCACCGGTATGAATGCTGAAGAGAGGTAAAGAGAATCATGTTTGGCCCACCATGTGCGAGTGGGAGATGAAGGTTTTATTAGCGATGGGCTTAAGGCCCGTCCGCCCAAGTTGGGCCCAAAAAGCCCGGCCCACGGGAATAGGGCCCGTGGATGGAAGGACGTATAAAAGGGAGGAGAGAGAGAGAGAGAAGACACACGTTGGAATAGAACATATGTACGTCTCCCTTCTCCCCCTCTCTCTCTCTCTCTTGTTTTCTCCCTAAAAAGGAAAATAGTGAAGCGCAAAGGCGATTTTGCTTAATCGGATCGAACAGGGCCAAGTTTCTCTTACTCTATCGGCGTCGGTGTTTAATCTGTGGCTAACAAAGTACGCTCAAATCCGTGGTGTGCTTTAGGATCAGTGATACGTGATATTCCCGAGCTTGTCTTCCGCATTCGTTTTAGGGGTTCGATTTAATGTCGAATCCGGTTTTCGGGGATCCGTTATTACCAACAGCTGCAGATTGGGAAATGTAGAATTTGTGCTGTGTCAAGATAAATCCATTCCTTTCACAATGTCTGCCGCCATCATGCTTCTATTCTTGCATTGGGAAGTGGCAGGAAGTCTTGCTTTGTGCGCCCATGTCATGTTCACTTCCGCTTTCATGTTAAAGCTAAGAAGTCCAGTTTTAGGTTGTTCTTCATTTTCTTGGAATTCCTGTTCCTTGATTCAGCTTGGTTGAAAGGAATTTGAAGCCAATACTATGGTAATCCGATTCACTGTGTTTTTAAATGGATAATTGAAAAGGGCTCATCTCAAGCAATGCCCTACTCCATCTTGTTCGGAAGCCTCTCATCGTGCTGCAACTCATGTTATAAATGCTTACAGAGTAGCATGGTTGAAGGTTGCTTCGAATATTTTAGATATTAATAGCACATTGCAATGCCAAATTTTCCTATTATGATCCATATCTTGAGATTTAGAAACAATGTCGAGTCATTTTTCATTCTGACTTGATTATTGATGAACGTGTCACATGGCAGTTGTGGAACCTTATCATGTTTGGCTAACAAAACCCACCAAGCTTCAGCAGAAGCAACTCTCAACACATGGCCTTTCGATTTTCCTCTATGTTGCAACTCTCAACACATGGCCTTTCGATTTTCCTCTATGTCGCAACTCTCAACTCATGGCTTTAGCAGATGCTTTGCATAACTATTTCATCTGGTCCGAAAATGGGAGTTAGTTATCAATATATATTTGCTTTTTTGTTATTTATTTCTATCATGCTTGACAAAACAAGTTTTTTCATATCCTTGAACAGCTTTATGTTACCATTTTTGCCAACGCTTTAATTTGCCAACTAGATATGAGTTTACCGGCATTTATATGTTTGACTTTGCTTACCAATTTTTTCAATTTACCAAACTTTGAAAGAAATTACCCAGCTTAAGTAGAGCGGTTACGAACTTTTCTCCAATTAAGTTATATCAGCTAATTTTTTTATCACCATCCCTTTTTTTAAGTAAATGACCAAAGTTTATTCATTTTTTTTTAGATTATCAACTTCTCTTATTAGTGATTAACACTCATCTTATGTTTTACCAATGTCTAAACCCACTATTATATGAAATTACAAACCCCTTTGTGTAACTTGTCAATTCTTCCCTAATTAAGTTAAAAACTAGTTTAGAATTAGTATCTTTCATTTGAATTACTAACCAACGTTAAAATGATTTTTTTTTAATATCTTACTAACTTTTCTTTTATTTGCCACTTTTATTTGACTTGCCTAGCTAACCTTTTGCACAATTAAGGGTTTTTTTTTTTTTTTTTTGGCTAGAAATTTGTACGATTTAGTTAGTAACCGAATTTGCATTACTAAATTTTATTTGAGTTAGTTATCAACATTAATTAATTTTGGAATACCGCATATAAAAAAAAATTACTGCTTTTTACCAACTTCCAATTACCTTTCTCACCAATGCCATACCATTATATAAATATCCGACTTTTATTTGAACGACTTTGGTTATAAAAAATATATATATTATTAACTAATTCAATCAGACTTGGTAAACCAGAGGTTGTTAATAACTTAATGGGGGAAAAGTTGATAATTTACTTAAATTAGAATTAGCAATTCATATAATCGTTGGTAAATCTAATCCATACCTTAAGAAATAGGGGTGAGTAAAAAAATCAGGATCCGCCCGGACCACCCGAAACTGGACCGGAACCGCTCGAAACCGGTGGTTCTTGAGGAACCGGTCCAATTCCCAGTTCCAATTTATAGAAACTAGTGGGTACCTATCCAATTCCTGGTTCCATGGGCGGATCCGTCCACCCACCCACCTAGACCGGACCGATTAATTTTTAATATTAAAAAAATTGAAATTACCAATTAACAAACCCAGCATCAAAAGGCAAGCAGTGCACGAACCCTCTTGATGGTTCTCCTTCTTCTTCTCCTCCATCATCATCTTCAACGCCAAATACTCCGAGGTAACCCTAGCTTGATCGCGATGGCCTGAAGAAGAGCGCGCGAGCTCCGTTCTCGTTGAGTCGAACAGACGAAAGTGAGTCAAATAGTCCCAGGGATTGATTGAGCTCGAAGCGCCTCTCTTCTTTTGTCTTCTTAATTGAAGAGCTCTGCTGAAATGAGCCTTCTGATGTCCGAATTTCCTTTTCGCGAGCAGCCGTTCTCCTGATTTTCGTCGGTGGAAGAACAGGAAGCTAGGTGGGGGAATGAATTTGGTTTCGCGTGCGTGATAATTTTTCCGGTTCTGCCGTCCGAGAGTTTTCGCTCCTCTAATCCGTTTCTTCGCTAGGAGAATGGTGTTGCTTAGTTACGAGCTGTAGTGGTTGAGGAAAAGATATCATTTTAGTTTGTAGATCTGAAGTTCTGTTCGCTTCTTTCTATTTTCGGCATGATATTTTGTAGTTATATGGCTGCATGCAGCAGTCGTGCAACGGTTAGCGGTCATGCAGCAGTCGTGCGACTCGGTGGTCGTGCGACGGTGGTGCAATGGTCGTGCAGCAATCGTGCAGCAGTCGTGCGGCGGTCGTGCAACAATCGTTCGGCGGTCGTACGATGACGGGCGTGATCGGCGGTGCGTGAGTAAAAAGAAAAATAAATAAATACAAAAATTTATAAATTTTTACTAAATGCATTTTTATTCTTTAATTATTCCAAAAATAAAAATTTACATTGTATTTTACTTAGAAATTATTCTCGAGTAAAAATAGAAAAAAACTATTTCTGAAAAAAAAAATTTGAAATAGAAACGTTCCATACCCACCCAAAGTTTCTAAATTTTGGGAAATTGCACAAGTCACCATCATTAAATCAATCCAAGAATCTTAGGCTTAAAAGCCCAAAGGCCCGTCCACACACATATATATCGGACTTGGCCCACAAGCCTAAACAGAGGTTAAATCGGAGGTTGTTACGGGATTCCGCGGTTCAAGATAAGGCGTCGAAGGTTGATGGCGAAGAGACTTAAATAGGAACAAGAGCATCTGTTAAGAATGGAAAGAGAGAGAGTCTCAGAAAACTCTTCTTCTTGAAAAATCGCTTCTTTAGGGGCCATTTCCGTACCAGGAAGGAAGGAGCTAAAATCAGATGGGGGGTTACGTGGTTCTGCATCATCAGCAACATCAAGGGCATTGATGACCCGAGAAAGTCCTCGTTTACCTCCAACTGTGGTAGCGTTGTTCGCGGAAGGCATCCGGATTTGTCAAGCCTCAACTGAATCCCACCGCCGGAAGTGGAAACTCGGTCCCCGAGCGGTGACGATGAAGGATTCAATCTGCTTCCGCATTCACGATACCGAAACATTTTCTGCATTGGAGCTCCTCCTTCCTCCTTCCTGCTCCTCGTCTTCGTCTTATCTCTTCGACGACAAGCTCCAGCCACTCTTCGAATACGTGAGCCCTCTTTATCCCTTTCTCTTTCTCCCTTGGGGATGAGTGTGTTGTTTGAAGCTTTGCCCGATTGAAAAATCGAAACCCTTGGATGGGATTTAGCGGCTCGACACATTCAATTTCTGTATTTTGAATAGATGTAGTAGACTAAGCAGTGGCAAATATGGGAGAGACAGCATACAACTTTGGACTGCTTATGGTTTAAGATAAGTGTTATTGGGGATTTAGTGGTTGAGTACGTTATTGTTTTAAACGGCAGATATCCAGAGGCGTATTTGTCATTTCGGTATGCTTCTGTCAAAATTCAAAGTATCTTCTCGTGGTGCAGTTTCATTTTTTAATAGTTTGGGCAATATCAATTGTTGGGTCTGCTTTTACTGATGTCTATGCAAATGAATAACCATACTTTGCTAGAGAAGAAAGAAAATGAACACAAAGGAAATGCATTTTCGATATTGATGCGAGACTGGGATATTCCCTTCTGGACTCACTGATTATTTTTTCTTTGGCGCTCATGTATGAAGCGTGTTCTCTTAGTTTTGTATAGGTGACCACAAGGGGATCATCTTTTTGAGATCGAGCTCCAGCTACTCTGCGGATACGTAAGCCCTCTTTATCTCTCTCTCTCCCTGTGGTTGAGTGTGTTGTTTGAAGCTCAGGGTCTTTACACCCAATGCATCGCCATGCCCAATTGGGCTTTGGCTGGGGCTGCGGTTGAGTTGGAATGACTCTCTCCAGTCGAGTTTTGACCGAGTTAGAATTGGTGCGATTGACAAGTTTGGTTGACGCTCCTTGTTCAGCCTTGATATGCGTAATCATTGCAAAGTGGAGAATGCATTTTCTGCCTCCTCATTGTCACTGTTGGTGGGAATTGGGATTTTGCGATCCTGTTTATGTCTCTGTTGTTGTTCGATTCAGCCAGTGCTTCATGGTTGCCGAGAAGAGACAGCTGAAGAAACTCTGGCTATTTCGCATTTGGCTGGATTGGGTCTTACAAGTAATCAAAATATGAATAGTCAAACCCTTGGATAGGATTTCATGGCTAGACACATTCATTTTCTGAATTATGAATAGATATGGGAGATGAGTAGTGGCAAAATGGGAGACATAGCATGCTGCTTTGGACAACTTATGGTTTAGGACGTGTTATTATTACGGATTTAGTTGTTGGGTGCATTATTGTTTTAATTGGCGGATATTCAGAGGCATATTTGTCATTTCAGTATGCTTATGTCAAGATTCAAAGTATCTTTTCATGGTGCAGTTTCTTGTTTTAATTTTGGGCAATATCAATTGTTGGGCTTGCTTTTACTGATGTCTATGCACACGAATAAGCATGTGTTGCAAGAGAAGAAAGAAAATGAACACAAAGGAACTGCATGACTTTTCAATTTTGATGCGAGCTTTGGGATATATCCTTCTGAACTCAGTGATTATTTTGTCCTTGGTGCTCATATATGCAGCGTGTTCTCTTACTCTTGTTTAGGTGACTACAAGGACAGCCATTGGAATTCACATCTTGCATATCTTCTTCACTTATTTCAAGTTTTGAAAACCCTTCCAAGTTTAGGTTTTTTTTGGGGAGAACACTTGGCCGGTGGGAAAAGGGGGCTCACTTGAGGTAGAGATACAGAGGTATGGATTGTCTCCAAATTTTGGCAGGCCATCGCCCTCGTCCTCCTACAATGAAGAAGATGATGTCGATTATTGTGGGGCTTGCGATGGGGATTATGTTCGTGGTTTGGGTGTCCACTTATTCTCCCAGCCGCACTGCCGCCTGCTTGTCTCCTTCCATCAATTGCCTTCGCAATCCACATTGGCATCCTGCAAGGTACACTGATGAAGAGAGGGCATCACTTGTGACCAAGGAGATACTAAACACAGTTCCCCTTAAATCAAAGAATCAGAAAGTCGCATTTATGTTCTTGACTCCTGGCTCGCTTCCTTTTGAGAAGCTTTGGGTAAGTTTTTCCAGAAGCTCTGGAATGAGTCACTGCCGAACACCGTCGCAAGACCACCGCCCACAGCTCACCAGCCACCACCTCCTCCCACGGCCAATGGGCGGTGGGCGGCAATCCTGTGGCGGTGATTAGCGATGACGGTTGGCGGTCGTGCAGCAGTTGTGCGGTGGTCGTATAGTAGTCGTGCGACAATCGTGCAGCGGTCGTGCGATAGTCGTGTGACGATCGTGCGGCGACGAGCAGCGGTCGGTAGTCCATGAGTAAGAAGAAAAAATAAATAAATACAAAAATTAATAAATTTCTACCAAATGCATTTTATTTTTTTTATTTCAAAAATAAAAAATTTATATAGTTACTAAACACTTTATTTTACTCAAAAATTGTTTAGGAATAAAAATAGAAAAAAGACTATTTTTGAAAAAAAGAATAGTTTCTTGGAAAAGAAACATTGCCATGCACCCCCAAAATTTCTGAATTTTGGGAAATTGCACAATTCGCCATCATTAAATCAATCCAAGAATCTTAGGCTTAAAAGCCCAAAGGCCCATCCACATGCATATACATCGGACTTGGCCCACAAGCTTGCGGGATTCCGCGGTTCAAGATAAGGCGTCGAAGGTTGCTGGCGAAGAGCCTTAAAAAGGAACAAGAGCATCTGTGAAGAATGGAAAGTTTAAAAAAAACTCCTCTTCTTGAAAAATCGCTTTTTTAGGGGCCATTTCCATACCAGGAAGGAAGGAACTAAAATCAGATGGGGGGTTACGTGGTTCTGCATCATCAGCAACATCAAGGGCGTTGATGATCCGAGAAAGCCCTCATTTACTTCCAACTGTGGTAGTGTTTTTCGCGGAAGGCATCTGGATTTGTCAAGCCTCAACTGAATCCCACCGCCAGAAGTGGAAACTCGGTCCCCGAGCGGTGACGATGAAGGATTCAATTTGCTTCCGCATTCGCGATACCGAAACATTTTCTGCATCGGAGCCAAATCTGGCTGCTGCTTGCTTGCTTGCTTTCACAAATTGCTTCTCACGTTGTCGATTTCTTTTTTGAATTGCTTCGTCAGTTGGTGTAAACTTGCTGCTCTCATCCGGCTACTGATGAAGAAAATGTGTTTTTTTTGTTGAAAATGGATCACCAATTTCCAACACTATACTTGCTGGCATCTCAAGCCTTTGAACCTTCAAAGATTGATAGATTCTTCCTTTTGTGGCTCTAACAATCACTGCTTGCATGCTATTAATCGAATAAGAGATGATGCTTCTTGCAGCGATTATCACTATTGTTTCAGTGGATGCATTTAGTTTGTGCATTCTGAAGTCTTTGGAACTCCCATCAGTGGAAAATATATTTCTAAGGTTATGCATGGCAACGAAATATATTCCGCAAAACTATTTCTTTTCAGAAATAGTTTCTTTCTATTTCTACTTCAAGAATAATTTCTGCAGAAAAATAAGGTGTTTAGTAATTATAAAAAATTTATATTCTTGGAATAGAAAAATGATAGAATTGCATTTGGTAAAAATTTACAATTTTTTGTATTTATTTGTTTTTTCTAATTACTCATGGACCGATGTCGTCCACCGCCGCATGACCGCAACATGACTGCGGCACGATCGTAGCACAACCACGGCATGGCACGGCCGTCACACGGCCGCTACACAACCGCCAATCGTCGCCGCCAACCGCCACCGTAGGATTGCCGCCCACAGCCCCCACTGGCCGTAGGAGGGGGCGATGGCCAATGAGCTGTGAGCGGCAGTCGGCAACAACGATCGACGATCGTGCGGCACCAAGCGGCAGTCATGCAACATTTGGCAATGGCAAGCTGTCGATGGACGATGGCAGTTGTAGGCTAGTGGACTGTGGGCGATAGCTGGTGGGCTATAAGCAATGGCAACCATCGCCGACGGTCGGCTGCCAACAATGGCCACGGGCAGCAAGAGGTGGCCAACGATTGACAGGCAACCGGCAATGGCCGCAACAAGGAAGAAGAACAAAAGAAAAAAAAAATTATTTCTAGAAATTATTCTCAATAACAAAAAGCTAATTTTATTTTGTTTCTTGTTCTTTTTTCAAATCTATTCCCTAGCCACTTTTCTATTCGGAGAATAGAAAAATAAGTTGGCGTTACTAAATAGATTTTTATTCTTTAGATAGTTAGTTTCCTTTTTATCTCTAATTGCCCTTTTTTTTTGTCAAAGTTGGCCTATTTATTGATACTTGAATTTTGGTAATTCACTTAATTATTCATTGCATAGAAAATTAAGGACCTAATCCGGCCCCTAAATAAAACTATTAATTAATTTGCATATAATTTTTGGGAGCATTCAGCATATAGATAAATTTAAATGGATTGAAATGAGCCCATGAGAGATGGCAATATCGGCCAGCCCATAAGACCACAATGACCGAATGTCATGAAGGAGGGGGAGCCTCGTTAAGCTTAGCTTAGTTGAATCTAATTTAGCCATTAAAGTTTGATTGTCAAAAGGCCTTGTGTCATTACAGCCCATCACTTTAGTAAGGCCTAAATTAAGGCCGGATAGTTAGGAATAAACCTTAGTTTTTCACTATATAAAGACATGAGATCTCACAATTCAAAGGGTAGGCATTTCTCAACTTGAGAACATAGCATAGAGAAGAAAGCGAGAGAGAACGCGGTCGAGAGGAATCGGCCACAAGAGAAAAAAGAGAGATACACGGAGAGAGCGAGTGAGAAAAACACATTCAGGCTTGACAAGATTTTTTAGAGAACGCCCACAATAAACACAAAGTCGGCAGGAAAGTAAAAAGGGTTGAGAGCAGGGAAGCATGAGTGCACGAGCGAGCCCCTGCTATCCAGGTAATATTTGCACATTCCTGCCTTACCTCACTTGAGAACGCCCTGGTGGTTCATCATATCGGTCAAGCATCCCGGAAACTTTGGACAATCTATTGCATCTCTCCTCCAATTACACGGCATTCTGAGCAGGATCTCCAATTGTCGTCAAATTTATCGACAACCTTTGTGTTGGGAATAACGGATCCCCGAAAACCGAATTCGATACCGAATCGAACCCCTAAATCAATGTGGAAGACGAAGCCCGGGAAAACACGTATCACCGATCGTAAAGTACACCACGGATTCGAGCGTACCTTGTTAGCCACAGATTAAACACCGACGCCGACAAGAGGAAGAGATTTGGCCCTGTTCGATTCAATGAAGCCTTGAAGGGAAGAAAAGCGCGCCGTATGCTTACTGTTTTTCCTTTTGGGAGAGAGAGAGCGTGAGAAGAGAAAAGACGTACGTTGAATTGCAAAACGTTATCTTCTCTCTCTCTCTCTCTCTCTCTCCCTCCCTTTTGTACCTTCCCTCTCCACAGGCCCTATTCCCGTGGGCCGGGCCTTTTGGGCCCAACTTGAGCGGATGGGCCAACTCAGGCCCATCAATAAAGAAAAAATCCATCATCTCCCATTCGCACATGGTGGTCCAAAACCAACATGGGCGGACAGGCCCTACTCAACCCCATCAGAGAAAAATCCATCATAGACTCTCACTTAACATAGTGGGCCGAACAGAATCCTCTTTTCCTCTCTTCAACATTCATACCGGTGAATAATCCGTGCGACCAGCATACTTTGAGAGCTCGTTGTCATACATCTGTTAGGAATATATAGCAGCTCATAATGGGCATCACACTCCGAATAGATTTAGTATGCAGTACCCTAGATCGATCGATCACATTTATATCTCTCTTGATCTCTTTCAAACAATGATATATATATATTGTATTCACAATTATGATTATCACAAAGACAGACATAATTGGTTAACCGGTGAATACAAAACTACAATGTGATTCTTCCAAAATTGATCTTCCTCTTTCCTTCAAACTCTCAATTTCAGTTTAGCTTGTTATTCTAGAAATGCTCCATTAGATCGAATCACTCATGACCATTGGCAACATCCTAAGATAGCAAACACTAAATAGAAATCTTGAGAATAAGTAAGAGTCATGAGGGGACTAAGAAATTGAGGAACTCTCTTCCTCAAGAGTCTCACACGACATAAAAGTTGAGATCGAACTTTTGCAACTCTTATTGGTCGTCTCATGCATACGTTTACGGTATTAACTCCTTTCCCATGGAGCATATGTCTATACCTTTCAATACCGTACAGATGATAGTTCAGACATACCCAATGTCTAACTTGAGTTCACGTATCTACTCATTCACAAAATTCATCAGAACTCACATCTGGCATCTTAGACAGATAAAGTAAAATATGTGGGGTATTTTACTTTCGGACATGTAAGTATTATATCCTCATCTTAACACCTAGCTAAGGCGACATACGTGTTTCAAGCTTGAGCTCTCAATTATCACCTAGATAATAAGCTTTAAAATAGTCTCATCTCTATTTATCACACAGTAAATAGAGGCGATTACCCGTGTGAGTGGGCTAATCTTATATATGTCCGACGTACTTCTCAACTTAAAGTAATGCACTAAGCATTAAGATGCATAAAGATCAAACAAAGATTCATAGGCATTAATGATGAAAACACAAATTCATCAAATTGTGAACACTTAGGGAAAATACAATATTCAATACATCAGTCTTTACGTAATCCTAGAGATTTCATATGGCCACAAAACACATCTCTAGGTATTAGCTTTGTCATAGGATCTGCTACCATTACATGCGTAGTATGTATTCTAAGTTCACATCTTTTCGTGCAACCATATCATTGACAAGATTATACTTGGTATTTATATGTTCGGTCTTGCCATGATATTTTGGATCTTTGGTGTACACTTTTGCTGCTTGGCTATCACAGTTAACCAACAATGAATCTGCAGCACTTCCAATAACACCTAAATGATCCAAAAAATCTCTTAAGCCAAACACTTTCTTACACTACTGCTAATAATGCCACGAACTCAACTTACATCGTGGACAATGCTATACACTTTTGTTTCATACTACTCCAACATATGGCGCCATTATTTGGTAAGAAAACAAATCCAGATGTAGATTTTCTTTTATTTAAATCTCCTCCCCCAATCAACATCAGAATAGCCTTTGAGTTGCAGATCCTTTCCTTATAACTCAACGTATAATCAGCAGTCCCCTTTAGATACCTTAGTATTCTTTTAACGGCTTTCCAATGTGCTTGACCTGGATTGGATTGGTAACTACTCACCATTTCAACTGCAAAACATATGTCAGGTCCTGTACACATCATAGCGTACATAAAGTTCCCAACAGCACTAGCATAAGGAACATGTTTCATTTGTTCCTTCTCTTGTGGAGTCCTTTGACACAGTTTATGGCTCAATCCTTCACCTTTTGCAATAGGAGTGTCTATGGGTTTACAATCCCATATCCTTCAATTCAAAATTGGAAGACAACCAACTTTTGACAGTATTGACAAACTCCATATTACTTCCGGCAATTAGTATATCATCAACATATAATGATATGATCACAAATTGATCATTGGATCTTTTGATATATACACAATGATCATCATCTATCATTGTAAAATCATATGCCATTTTGGCACTATGAAAAACGTATATATCATTGTCTTGACGACTGCTTAAGGTCATATATCGACCCCCAAAGTCGACATATCTTTTCTTCTTGGCCTTTCACTATGAAACCAGCAGATTGTTCCATATATGTTCCTTCCTTTAATTCTCCATTGAGAAAAGCAGTCTTTACATCCATTTGATGTAACTCAAGATCCATACTTCCCATTATTGCCAGAATAATGCGAATCGAGGTAAATCTCACTACAGGAGAAAATGTATCTTCATAATCAATTTCTTCCTGTTGATTATACCCCTTCGCCACAAGGCGAGTCTTATGCCTTTCTATTGAGCCATCAGCCTTTCGCTTTATTTTGAGAACCCACTTGTTCCTAATAGCTCTGCGTCCCTTTTGGAAGATCAACTAGTTCTCAGACTTGGTTTGACTTCATTGACTCTATCTCCTCTTTCATTGCATAAATCCATTTTTCCTTACTAGGGCATTTCAAAGCCTCATTAATATTTCTTGGCTCATCCTCATCTTGTGGAGCAACCATAAAATTTTTCCTTTCAACGTCAAAACATCGACGGGAAATATTTTGGCGACTTGTTCACCATATGGGAGATTGTACACTTAGTACATCATTCCCCATAATGCTCCCACTTAGATTAGGTAATGATGATGTCGTCACATCAGGTGGTTGCAATTGAGAATGAGTTGAATTCAATTCATCACATCTCATATTACTCCCACTTGGACAAACTCCACTGACATCATTATCTTAATCCAAGGTTTCAAATAGGGAGTTATTTTCCCTTATTTCGCCTCTCTTAGGAAATTCATCCACTAAGGATGTGACATCCCGTGATTCAAATTCAGTTATATTCTCACTTTCCTGCTCACCTATGAACACATACCCTTTTGAGTGTTCGGAGTATCTCATTAAAATATTCTTCTTTCCTTCGGGACCCAATTTCCCAAACTTGTGAGAGGACTCATGAGTATAGGCAGCACAACCCCATGGCTTAAGAAAATTTAAGTCCAGTTTTCTAACTGTCCATAACTCATATGAAGTGGAAATAACTGATTTGGAAGGCACCCGGTTAAGTATATAGGCAGCAGTTAACAACACATCACTCCAAAAAGTGATAGGTAAGTTAGCATGCGCCATCATGGACCTAACCATTCCAGTAGGGTTCTGTTTCTTCTCTCCGCAACACAGTTTTGTTGAGGAGTATATGGAGTAGACAACTATCTTTCTATTCATTGTTCATCACATAATTTTCTAAACTTATCGGATAAATATTTTCAACCTCGATTGGATCTAAATACCTTTATTTTCTTGTCTAATTGATTTTCTGCCAGGTTCATAAACCTTCTAAAACAACTTATGCTTCAGATTCATGAGAAATCAAATAGACATATCCGACTCGAGTATAATCATCTATAAAAAGTGATGAAATAAACAGCCCCTTGCCTTCCTCTCACATTCATTGAACCACAGACGCCCAAATGGATTAAATGCAGAGAAAATTCAGCTCTTTTACCTTTTCCAAATGGTTTCCTTGTCATTTTCTCTACTAGGCAATGCTCACTTATGGACAAATCGACTTTTTCAATATTGCCCAACAAGCCCTCTTTGGCTAGTCTATTCATATGTTGTTGGCCCATATGACCAAGTCTAGCATGCCACCATGTTCACATCATTATCATATAAGGTAGAAGACGTGAAACAAGGGAATAACATATTGACATCATCACAGTCAACATTTAGTACAATAAAACCATTCAGTAAGTGACCACAACCATAGTAGTTTGTATCTAAACACAAATCTACACATTTATTATGAAAGTTCATACCAAAACCAAGCTTAACCAACACTAAAACAGACACTAAATTTCGACGAATCTCCAAAGCATATAGGACATCAAGATGCGTCTACCTTACATGTTCAATTGGCAGGTGCCAATCCCTTTAACTTCAGCTCTGGAGTTATTTCCAATATAGATCCACTTAGTTCCAGTTGGTATCATCAGAATTCCACGAAGGATCATCTATCATTCGCTACATGGTCTATCGCTCATGAATCTACAGTCCACATAGGATTGGATTCAGCCAATATTTCAGAACTTGACACATAAGCAAAATTCTCAAATGTATAAGAAGTGTATACCTTCTTTGGCTCACGATAGTCGCGAGCATAGTGACCTCTCTTATCACAATTGTAACATTTCACCATTGACATTTTCTTCACTTGAGGACATTTTTATCTCTCTTGTTGGTTAATTCTTGATTTCTTGCAATAAGGACTTGATCATTTGCATTCCCACATATTGAACGAATCAATACGCTTGCGCTTAGAGCTCAAAGCCTTTTATGAGCTAGAACCAGCATTGAAAATATCTATTTTCGGCTTACATGCCGCCAAGCGGTCCTCTACCAGCTCAAGGTGGCGCACAGCTTCTTGCAAGATCTTTCATAACATGGTCAAGAGCTTCTAGTGCTTCTTGCTTTTTCAGCACATATTGAATCTTCATATTTAATATTTCACAATTGTTGCCGTTCATATCAGCAATTACATTCTTAGTTGCTGAACCATCGTTCTGAACACATCAGACATACATGCACGAATAATCAATACCTATCATTTATGCATCCCTTTTTACATAGACCAATCATATTAATGAATAATTTCAAGTAAGACTTCAGAATCAAAAAGTCACTATGTTTCCAATCATCCTCCAAAAATCATAACTCAAAATTATTATTAATATAATTGTCTTATGCAAATAAATTCTATGAAGTTACAAAAACTTCTATTAACTACCCACAACTAATTACCCACAAAGAACCTAAAGTAATAGCAGAAAGCAAATAAAATCTTAACATCGAATAAAATAACAATGCTTTCACATGATACAATTAATATATCGATTGCTACATCAACAAAAATCAGGTAGTAAACATTACATAATTAATCAAAGAAATAAATAGGGAATGTCCCTTCTAATCTATCAGTCAAAACATCTGAGAAAACTGAAGGCACATTTGCCAACCATGAAAAAACTTTTGGAAAGCTTTCATGTCGCCACCAAGGCGCATTCACTCTGCGCCATGTGGCGTTCAATCTAAGGGTTGAAGTTTTGGCCATCTCAATCCTATAGTACTCTCTTACAAAAACTTCCACCAGCCTCCTATAACCCAGGACCACGTTGACCTCCCATAGCCGATCTAACACCGCTTGCCATTCAGGTGCTGAATAGTGTTCATCAAAGCCGGCACCTTCTCAAAATCCGGCATAAGATAACCATTCCAAATGATTTCCTGTATCATCTGATTGACCATGACCACATGTGATACTAAATCACCGTCATGCCACCGATAATCAGCTAACTCTGTCATCAGCCTCTTAAGTCTTGCATTTCCCTCGTCCGTTCTCGGGATTGCAGGTATCTTTGCATAACGCATCATAGTTCCTTCAACAAATGCAGAACTAAAAATGGATTACTCATAATCCATAATTTACATAAGGGAAAATACATAATTTTCCAAAATTCATGCAACAAATGCAGAATTAAAAATGGATTACTTATAACCCACATAGGCATGACTGAAAAAAAAAAAAAAAAAAAAAACAAATTCCTTTTTTTTCTTTTTTCTTTTTTCTTTTTTTTTTTTCAGGTTAACGGTCAAAGTCAACGGTCAACGGTCAAAGGGCACGCGGATTGTCGGACGTCGGACCGGTCGTGCGGACCGAACGCACGTGCCTCGCGCGTGCGGGGGATGACGTCACGCAAACGTCATCCAGCACGTGCCGGGCGCGTGCCTACGTCCACGAGTCGGGTCGGGTCGCCGGTCGGGTCGGGTCGCCGGCCGGTGACCGCCCGACGAACATCGTCGGCGATGACGTCATCGGTGACGTCATCCGAGCGGTTACCGACCATTGGATGACGTCATCGGTGACGTCATCGAGTGACGTCAGCACGCGTCGGTCCGCGAACCGGCGCGTGCCGTTTCGCCGGTCGCCGGCGCGAACGTGCCGGTTCGTCACCGGCGCATGAGGCGCACGCGCTGGCCATTGCCAACACTTCGGGCGCGTCGCTCCCACGCGCAACGGCTTCTGGCCGCGCGTGTGGGCGCGTGCGGCATCGTACGGCGGCGTGCGACATGTCGCCGGACTCGTCTCAACATCGTCTTTCTCCCCATGTGTTCAGAAAATGATTTCGACTTACGAAAACTCAGAAAAATGGCCGAACAACGCTCGGGTGTCGGGATTTCTCGCCCCGATCCATACGGCCGAAAGGTTTTTGCGAAAAGTCTATCAAAAAACATCAAATTGATCGGGAAAAACGTGAACTAGGGCTCTGATACCAATGTTGGGAATAACGGATCCTCGAAAACCGGATTCGACACCGAATCGAACCCCTAAATCAATGTGGAAGACGAAGCCCGGGAAAACACGTATCACCAATCGTAAAGTACACCACGGATTCGAGCGTACCTTATTAGCCACAGATTAAACACCGACGCCGACAAGAGGAAGAGATTTGGCCCTGTTCGATTCAATGAAGCCTTGAAGGGAAGAAAAGCACCCCGTATGCTTACTGTTTTTCCTTTTGGGAGAGAGAGAGCGTGAGAAAAGAAAAGACGTATGTTGAATTGCAAAACGTTATCTTCTCTCTCTCTCTCCTCCCTTTTATACCTTCCCCCTCCACAGGCCCTATTCCCGTGGGCCGGGCCTTTTGGGCCCAACTTGAGCGGATGGGCCAACTCAGGCCCATCAATAAAGAAAAAATCCATCACTTTGGAAGAGATCTTGGAATATCATACATGATTTCTATGAGTCGAGTCTTCGGTTTAGGATCTCCAGTAGTCGTCAATTTTATCTTTGAAAAGTCCACGTTTGCACAATCTGACCAATTGCAGAATTACACTAAGATCCACATCCTTCCTTCTGCAGGCTTTCAAACTTAGCAGAAACTCACTGATAATACAAATTTTTGCGACACTTAAACAAAGCCGCTAAAAACGAAGAATCATATGTTATCATCACAACTATATAGTATAAATTCCAAAAGGAAATTGGTTCTCCGCCTCGGGGATTTGCTTCGAGGAGGAAAAAAGAGAAAGTCCTTGTATCCCAAGCTTGTTAATATATGCTGATGATGAGATGTGTTTTGACGTTTTGACCATCAATTGGATTGGATACGTTGGTGGTGAATGAATGAAGCTATTCTTACAAATAAAAGAAATATCAAATAGCAGTTATAAAATTTAAAATTTCAAACAGTGTTTTGAATGTGTTCGGTTCAATGGTGAAGGAAAATAACTAAATCAAGAGCCTAGCTAATATGTCATATGATCTTCTGTCTCGAAACACTTTTGCATTCAAATGGTGAGTAGTCATTCAACTTGGTTGAATTTAATCATGAATTGTTACCACATCAACATAAAAAGTGACATAAACAGAAAACGTATGCTTATCTAATATCTTTCAATTAGAAATAGAAAGGTCAAATCATATAATCATATATATATATATATATATATATATATATATATATATATATATATATTTCAAATGGAATCTCGATATATCAACCGAATTTGATATTAAATCACGCGCACATCAAGATTCCACAATGGTATTAGATTTAGGCTTAGCCTTACAAAGTATCAATCATCCGAGAACGGAAGTTGGGCTTGAACCTGGATCTGTCCAGGATAATGGGCTTGACTTGGGTCACTTTTACTCTCATCTGAGCACGGTGGTCTTTGTGTGACTCGCGCGCACTTGTGCAACTGTGTTGTGTTTGTATCTCGTAGGTTTTCATTGACAATTATTTAGATGGCGGCTATCATATACCATATGCGCACAAGGGCCCAACGTCTGGTCTAAAGCTTGATTATTGCACCACCACGTTATGACTACGCACAAACTGTACATTTTCATAATGCCAACTCCATATGTTTAAGCATTGTTTCTGCATTTTCCTGGAATCATCCTCATCATGTTTTATAGTATAAATCTTATTATATGATGGTCACTTAATATCTGCAATTGTTTATGGTTTTCATTTTAGTAATTGCTTCTTACTAAATACATGAAAAAGTAAGTCTACAAATATGTGAAGATGGATTAACTGACAATGCAGATGATTTTGACTGACTTGAAGCAAAAGCACTTTATGCTTTCATTCATCCCAATTTCATGATAAATAGGCAATAACTCACTCATCCGATTTTAGTATCGATGAAGCAGTTTATATGACTTCACGTCTCTAGCTGAGGGTTTACTGCTTCTATAGGTACGGAACATGGATAGACACAAATCTTATACTTCCCCCCTGGGGCCAAGGAAGTGCCACGTAATATTCGACTATTTTTTGAAAGATTACCTAGGGCCCTAGGGGTTGTGAATGCCAGTAAGTCTCTATTGTATAAAAAACTGACTGCAACCACCAATCACCTCTTAGCAACTTGTGAATGTTCTTTCAGAATTTTCCAGAATTGATGCTGGGGAGAAAAAAAAAAGGTATAATGCGCACATAGCAAACCAAAATATCTACGAAAAGTAGTAACCTCATCAAACTAGAACACTAATCTCATATATGAACTCATATGCAGGATACAGTGTTTAATATGCATGCCTTAAGTTCTTTAGCTGATAGTTATTACCACAGAAGGTTAGCGGCATTCCGTATACATCTGTTAGATCATTGTAAGTCAAAGGCAAACACGGCATTGATAATAGCATGAATAACTTCTTTTCAACAAGAAAAATAACTTTTTAGCGGCTTTTATCTATGAAACACATGGTAATTATGGGAGATTTACAAAAAACAAAGTTGCTCTCTAAGAATTTATAACAAAAAATTTACAAATCATGTTTATAATTGTATATTTAGAGTCTCGTTGGGTTGTAAATTGTCTTGTAGGTCATATTTCAGCTATTTTGACTAACAAATTGATTTTTTTACTGATATAGTATTGCCTAATTTTTTAAATCTTAATCTTTTGAGTTTTGAATTTCGCAAGGAAATTCGAAGCTAAGGAAAAATCTTATATGCAAACTTCAAATTTGTTCTCAGAATAATCATTATTTGGCTTGTTGGGAAGAAGCAGAAAACTTTATTGTAACTAGGGATATTTAAAATCGGGATATGCATTCCGTCTAATCTATTAATTTGCCAAGGTCAAGTTAAGATTTGTAGCATACAAAATAAGCATTCGAAAGACCCTTTTTTTTTTCTCTACTTTTAAACAAATTCGAAGAACATGGATATGTATTTTTATAAACTCATTTCCTATGTTCATTCGATTCCGTCGAATTAGATTCTAGTAGGGGTGGAAGATAATATAACGCTCCGTTCGTTTCGCGGAAAATAACTTCCAGGAAAATATTTTCCGGATTTTCTGGTGTTCGGGTGGGCGGAAAATCACGGTCAACGGAAAACATTTTCCGTTGACCGGAAAATTCCTTCTTTGCAGCTTGGAAAATGTTTTCCTCTTTTGAAAAGAGGAAAACATTTTCCAAGCCTCGCCTCTTCTCTTCCTTCGGTTCTTGTTCTCTCTCTCTCTTGCTCTCCTTGCTACGAAGTCGGCTTCGACGACGTCCTTCTCCGAGACCAGCCTCCGCCCTCCCTGGCCGCTCCGCCGCACCGCTCCGGTCGGGCGCCGCCGCCACCGCCCGCTCCGCTTCCCCAGCGGCTCGAAGCCGCTCGGGAGGATCCGGCTCAAGAGGGAGCTCCGCGGCGGCGCCGAGAGGCTCGCGGGGAGATCTGTCACCAGATCCGGGGAGCTCGGGTGAGATCGGCCGAGCCTCGAGCTCGCCGGAGTGGCCACCGGGTCTTGGTCTACCGCTGGGCAATCGGCCATCGTCAGGCCAGAAGGAGGCGGTGGCGGCGGAACGAGGAGGAAGAAGGAGGAGGAGGAAGGAGGCGACGGTGGACGAAGCCGCTCGGGAGGAATCGGGAGGAAGAAGGAGGAGGAAGGAGTAAGGAAAAAAAAAATTTCTATTTTAAAAATATAAAAAACTAAAAAATCATTTTTAAAAAAATATAAATAAATAAAATAAATTTTTTGGTCAATTAAAAATATTAAAATTCAATTTTTGATAATTTTTTCCAGGAAAATGTTTGAGCTAACGAACGGTGGAAAATATTTTCCACTCAAATTTTAGATTTTGGCCGAACACCGGAAAATAGTCGTTTTCCGGAAACATGATATATTCCGTGAAACGAACGGAGCCTAAAAGAAAGAAAGACTCGTGGACTTTATACAGTACCAGTCAGCATGCCTTACAGAGAGATACCTCAAAAATCGTTAGGAACAACGGGGGAGTCAATGGAGTCCCGAATATCCGGCAACCGCACCCAAGAAGCAACCGAAAACGACGTCGATGGCGACGAGGATGCTCGCCATCAAACCCCTCTCCTCTCCACGCACCCATCATCGATCCGGAGCTGCCAATCGAAGGGGCCTCGACTCCGCCTAGCTCCTGGTACGCCGACCCCTTCTTTCCTCTTCGATTTCATTTCCTCTCCTCAAAGCTCGATGCTTTCGACTCTGTTTTGTTCTAAAGGATGTGAATTGGCTTTGTTCCTCTGGTTTCCGTCCAGCCCAGATCGCAACAAAGATTCTCATGACCGGCGGAATTTAAGTTCTTCTGACTTTTGGTAATCTCGCTTTGACTTTCTTTTTAATCGTTGGGCTTGATTAAGGGTTTAATTGTTGGGCTGGATTAAGTGTTTCCTGAGATATTCTATTTTCACTGGTTCTTGATTGTCAGGATACCACGGATCAGGTTAAATCGCCCCAAGACTTCTTCACTGGCAGGTAGTGAGGAGCGTCCGTAAGCAATTACTATCCGCTTGTGGCACAGAGTTACTATGGGTGCGTTTGTTTGTGTTTGTGTTTAAAAATTGTTCTAGAAAACAGAAATAGAAAAAATTGTTTCTGTTCCGAGAAACAATTTTTGAACAAAAAAACGCATTTGGTAAACTTATTCCGGGAATAAAAAATAAATAGAAACACGTTTGGTAAATTTGTATAATTTTTTTTCTTTTTTTTTTTTTTTCTTTTTCCTTTTTCCTTTTTTCTTTTTTCTTCTTTTGGCCGGTCGCCGGCCTCGGCCATGGCCATGCCCGCCGACGAGGGCCGATGACCTCACCCGAGCACGGCGAGGCTCGCCGACCCCCGCGAGGCCGAGCTCGCCCGGCGGCCGGCGAGGCCGAGCTCACCGGATCTGGGCGAGTCGACGTCGCTTGGCGGTGGCCCGGCGAGGCCGAGCCTCACCGACTGCTGGGCGAGCTCGGCCTCGCCGTGGCTGGGCGAGGCCGCCGGCCCTCGTCGGCCGGTCACCGGCCATGGCCGAGGTCGGCAACCGACGAAAGAAAAAAGAAAGAAAATAAGATGAAAAAGAAGAAGAAATAAAAAAGTGTTTCTAAGTTTTGTTTCAGAAATTTCTTATTTCTGTTTCTTTTTTTATCCTGGGAACAAAAGAACAAAAAAGGAACAGAAACACACCCAAACGCGTTTATGTTCCTTTTTTGTTCCCAGGAACAAGAAAACAGAAAAAGTGTTCAAAAACAAAAAACAAAAAAAGAAACACAAGCAAACAAGCCCTATTTGACTTAATCATAGTCATAGTGTTAATAGTTTTCTTCCTTTTTCCTAGTTATTGATTCTCAGAACAATTTATATATAGGATTAATACCTTAAAAAATCCTAAACTGGTAGACGTGACAAATTTTTCCCAAACTATTTTTTTGACCACTAAAAACCCAAAACTGGTATATATTTGATAAATTTACCACAAACTAGTACACACGTGACAAATTTACCCTTTGTTAATTTTTATTAAATTTTACTATCAAATTATTAAATTAAATTACACATGTCGGTTAACTAGTATATCAATTTGGGATTTTACGCTTTGTTTGTCACGGTTTACAATTTGTATGATTTTTTTTGTGGTATTAATACAATTTAGCATAGGGTATATTTGTCACAAATTTATCAGTTTTGGGTTTTTTGGGTTGAATAAATTTGTTTGGGGTAAATTTTTCATAAATGTACCAGTTTATGATTTTTTATGGTCAGTCGGGGTAAATTTATTGTAGGTGTATCAATTTGGGATTTTTCATTGCCAAAAAAATAATTTGGGTTAAATTTATCACATGTGTACCAATTTGGAATTTTTCAGTGTATTAAACCCTTATATATATATAGTAGTGAGAAACTTAGAAACAGAACCTTGACTAGTTAAAACCACCGTTTTGTTTCTCTCTTTATGCATGACTTTCTGGGACCCATTTATGGTTTAATGCTGCAGATTGGGAGATGTAGAATTTGTCGTGTGTCGAGATGATAATGGAAAAATCCGTGCCTTTCACAATGTCTCTCGCCATCATGCTTCTCTTCTTGCATCAGGAAGTGGCAAGAAGTCGTGCTTTGTGTGCCCATATCATTAGTTCATTTCCACTTTCATGCTAAAGATAAGAAGTCAATAATTATATGGTTGTTCTTCCATTTTCTTGTAATTTTTGTTCCTTGATGACGCTTAAATGAAGCCGATAGTTTTGCAATCCGATTCACTGCGTTCTTAAATGGATAAAGCAAAGGGCTCCTCTCAAGCAAAGTTTTACTCTATCATGTTTAAAATGCATCCCATTGTGCTGCAACTCATGTGATAAATGCTTACAGAGTAGCATAGTTGAAGATTGCTTCGAATATTTTACGAACTAATAGCACATTACAATACCGAATTTTCCTATTATGATCTCTATCTTGAGATTTAAAAGCAATATTAAATCATTTTTCATCTTGACTTGATTATTTATGAACACATAATCAGCAATTGAGTTTGAGTGAAAACGTGCTGGGTGAAGGTAATAGATTGAGAAGCAGATTCTTTCCATTATCATACTATTAAAACAATTGGAATGTATTTACAAGCCAAAAGACCAGGAATCTACCCATGAATATAGTATTTAAAGCTTTTGTAGATTGTTTATACAGATGTACTGCAGGAATGCTTCTAAGTTTACGTTGGCACTTAATATTTCTTGTCGAACCTCTCTTTGAAGTCTGAATACCTTGCGTCATTGAGGAGTCTAACAACTAAATGCAGGCTTTGTGATGGTAAATCTATTTATATCATGCAATATGCACACCGACTTATCTTGCTTTTTTCTGCAGGGGCGAACTTACACACTGAACACAGCCCTTCTCGGAGCAGCTAGATCAAAGGAATCCGGAACTTTGTTGTGAAGGCAGGCAATTGTGACTTCCATCTCATTCCTCTTGTTGTGCAGCATTTTCAAACGATATAATAGTGAGGTTTCTTGCGGCTGTATGATGCAGGAGTTTGGGCTCATACCTCTAAAAGTAGCTATTTGGGGCCCGTTCGTTCTTCTCAATTTTGAGACAGATATTTCACCCGATCAGCAAGTTGAGAGTGACATAGCAGCAAATGAATGGACTGGCAGCTGTGTAAAGATTCTGGGCAATTACTGCATTGATCCATCACTAACTCATCTTTGTAAGACGTGAATACATCCTTGAGTGTGACTGGAAGGTCCGTAGCTCCTTGTTTTGATTTTAATACGCTGCCTCTTATCATGTTTTAATTAGTATCCTTGGCTCTGGTCTTTATGGTGTAATTTTTTTACTGCTTTTTGCTTCTCTGACCGTCAAATGCTTCAACGGAGATCATATTATCAGCTTTCAAAGTCATTTGATCCTAGATTTAGATTTTAAATCTGGACAAAGAAATTTTCCATCCATGTCTCAATGACAATTCTCAGGCAGCTGATGGAAATCGCTCATTCTCGTAGGTTATCTGTGACAGTTGATTAGATGGTGGCTATCTTGTACCATATGCACGCGCGCCGAGCGTCTGGTCTAAAGCTTGACTCTAATCCACCACGGTATGACTGGGCACAAATTTTACACTTTCATAATGCCTATTTCGTAAATTTAAGCATTGTTTCTGCATTTTCCTGGAATCATCCTCATCATGTTTTATAGACTAAATCTTATTATATGATGGTTACCTAATATCTGCAACTGTTTATGGATTTCATTTTAGTAATTGCTCCTTACTAGATACTTGAAAAAGTAGGTGTTGAAGTAGTCAAGTGTCAGTTTTTACATGTCTTCAATGATGTAATAGTGAGTCCTGGTCAATAGGAAGTGGCTTGTTTTTAGGAGTTTGTTTCTGCACATGTTCTAATTAGTGAGGTATGTTAGTGGGTCTTTGTTGTTGCTATTCTGTAGCTATTTCCTTGTCAAGTGACTCGGATGTTCTACCTATTTAATAGGCTTATGATCTAATAAATAAAGTAACAAGAGTTACAGCAGCAATTCTCGAGTGTCTTCTTCTCTGGGTCTATTTGATTTGATGGTTTTTATTCATGTGTTGATGGGCCTAAGTGGGCCCGTCCACCCATGATGGGCCTAAAAGCCCAGCCCGCAAGATAAGGGCCCATGGATGAAGGGTTGAGATATGAAAAGATGTTACGTTGAGGGAATATGTCTTTTGGATGAGACGCTTTAAGGAAAAGAAAAGAAAGGGAATAGAAACGACGTACGTATGTTTTCACTTTCTCCCTCTCCCAAAAGAACATATGTCTTTTCAGAGTTTTCCCCCTAATAGCAACAATACGCTCCTCGGTAAAACAGGATCAGGATTCTTTCTCGAACTTCAACATTGGTGTTTAATCTGTGGACAATAAGATACGCTTGATTCCGTAGTGTATCTTTGATCGGTGATACATGTGATTCTTGGGCTCGTCTTCCGCATTCGTTTTAGGGATACGATTTAGTGTCGAATCCGTTTTAGGGAATCCGTTATTCCCAACATTGGTATCAAAGCATTGTTCATGTTTCCCGATCCCTTTTTATGTTTTATGAATTGCTTATGATTGAATTAGTTTTTTTTTTTTTTGGTTGAAATTCGAGAAAAGTTGTCGCCGATCGATCAGGGATGGAAAATCCCGACATCGTATTGTTTCCCCTAGTCTTTTTGATTTTCTGTAAATCAAAGTTTGTTTCTGATAGCGTAGGGTTGAAAGTCTCGTCGATACGAGAAAAACGAGTGGCGGATCGCCGCCGAATGCACCGCCACGCGCAGCCAGAAGGAACCGGCGCCAATTCGGTCCCTAGGTGCGTGCGACGCATGCGCGTGGCACATGCCGATCGGTTCGTCCGACCCGGCTCATTCGACCCGACCCGTCCGGCCCGTCAGGTCCGACCCGACCCTGTTGACTCGACCCGTTGACCCGTTGACCTCGACCGTCAACCGTTAACTTTGACCGTTGACCAAAAAAAAAAAAGAAGTGTTTCTTTTTTGTTCCCAATTAAGTCAATGTGGATTATATGTAATCCCTTACTTGTTCTACATTTGTTGCAAGAACAATGCCTCCCCTTAAGTTGCGCACACCTATTCGCGCAATTACCGATGAACAAAAGAAAAGGCTTTCTAGGTTAATAACTGAGCTAACTGATTATTGATGGGAGAGTAGTGACTTAATTGATCATGTTCTTGAAGTCAACGGGAAAATAAAAAAATTCATATAGAATGGTTGTCTCATGCCATAATCTGAGATTGTACGATTTTTCATAAACACTATTTCACCAAAATGGTAAGGAATGTTGAATCGCTTATGGAAAGTCAATAGAGCTACTTCGTATAAGAGACTTGTGATGGCTTTTATAGATGAACATTACCGAATTGTTACAAAAGAAAAGATCAAGAAATTGAACAAAAAAAGATCTTTCCAAGTTCATATATTGACTTGGTGTTAGATGTTTTGACTGGTCATTATTTATTATGCTTTATGGACATATTATGTAAATGTTTTCTACCTAGTTGTTGTTGGTGTAGCAACTGATATGTTAATTGTATTATGTGAAAGCATTATCATTATATCATTGTTTGATATCAAATATTATTTGATTTTGTTATTATTAATTGTTGTGGGTAGTTCTTAGAAATTTTTTTGTAATTTCAAAGAATTTATTTTGCATAGAATATTATATTAATAATAATTCCAAGTTATGATTTTGGATGATGATTGGAAATATAGTGACATTTTGATTCTGAAACCTTACTTAAAATTATTTATTAATATGATGGTTTTGTGCAAAATTGATGCATAAATTATAGGTATTAATAATCCATACATATATGTCTGATATGTTCATATCAATGGCTTCAGCCACAAAGAGCATAGTCGCTGAGCTAAACAAAAGTGAGAAACTTAATGACGATAACTATGAAATATGACATATGAAAATCCAATATGTGCTGGAAGAGTAAGAGACACTAGAAACTCTTAACCTGACCATGGAAGTACCTAAAGATGGAAACACTGCACAACATAAGAGAGATAATGATGCATTTACTGCATAGAAAATAAAGAACTCTCTTGATTGCATTACATTGCTGAGTAGCATGGAAAATGATGTCATGCGAGAGTTCAGGCGTTTTAAGAATGCCAAAGAAATGTGGGAAGCATTGGCAGCAAGATTTGGTCATATTTCGATGATCAGACTAAGATAGCTCACTATTAGGTTTGACTCTTACAAGAAGCCTCATGGTCAGATCATGAAGCAACAACTTAGAAAGATGTCAAACATGTTTAATGAGCTAAAAGATGTTGGCCATGTCCTGACTGATGAGCAGCAAGTGCAAGCAGTGATGCGTTCCTTGTCTTAGAGTTGGGAGCATATGAAGGTGCACCTGACTCATAATGAGAATATCAAAACCTTTGAGGATACAGTGCGTCATCTTGAGCTGGAAGAGGACCACCTCTTGGCGGCTAAGCTAGAAACTGAAATTTATCATGCTGGTTCCAGCTCACATGGAATTTCGAGCTCCAAGCGCAAACATCCTAACTAGTTCAATAAAAAGAAAGGCAAGGGAGCAAGTGCTTCAGGGAAGAAACCAAATGTTGACCAACATGAAAGAAGAAAGTGTCCTCGAATGAAGAAGCTGACAAGGGTGAAGTGTTACAATTGTGACAAGAAAGGTCATTATGCTCGCGATTGTCGCGAGCCAAAGAATGTACACACCCCTTGTACATTTCAGAACTTTGCTTATGTATCAAGTTCTGTATTTTTAACTGAGTCTAATCCTTTGTGGACTGTAAATTCAGGAGCGACAGACTATGTACCGAAGGATAGAGAATCTTTCGTGAAATTCCGACGAGTACCAACTAAAACTAAGTGGATCTATATAGGAAACAACTCTAGAGCAGAAGTAAAAGGAATTGGCATTTGTCAATTGAACATGCATAATGGACGCACTTTGTTCCTACATGATGTGTTGTATGCTCCAGAGATTCGTCGGAATTTAGTGTATGTTTTAATGTTGGTTAAGCTTGGTTTTAATATGAACTTCCATAATAGTGGTGTGGATTTGTATTTGGATACAAATTACTATGGTTGTGGTTATTTTCTAGATGGTTTCATTGTATTGAATGTCGACTATGGTAATGCCAATGTTTGTTATTCCATTTTCACGTCTCCTAGTTCATATGATAATAATGTAAATGTGTGGCATGCTAGACTTGGTCATATTGGCCAACAACGTATGAATAGGCTAGCCAAAGAGGGCTTGTTGGGCAGCATTGAAAATATCGATTTGCCCATATGTGAGCATTGCCTAGTAAGGAAAGCAACAAGGAAACAATTTGGAAAAGGTAAAAGAGCTGAATTTCCTTTACATTTAATCAATTCTAACGTCTGTGGTCCAATGAATGTGAGAGGAAGGCATGGGGCTATTTATTTCATCACATTTATAGATGATTATACTCGATTTGGATATGTCTATTTGATTTCTCATAAATCTGAAGCATTGAAGTGTTTCAAAAGGTTAATGAACTTGGTAGAAAATCAATTAGACAAGAAAATAAAAGTATTGAGATCCAATCGAGGTCGAAAATACTTATCTGATGAGTTCAGAAAATTATGTGATGAAAAAGGAATAGAAAGATAGTTATTTATTACATATACTCCTCAATAAAATGGTGTTGCGGAGAGAATGAACAGAACCCTACTAGAAATGGTTAGGTCAATGATGGCACATGCTAACTTACCTATCACTTTTTGGAGTGATGCGTTATTAACTACTGCCTATATACTTAACCAGGTGCATTCCAAATCAGTTACTTCCACTCCGTATAAGTTATGGACAAGTAGAAAACCGGACTTAAGTTTTCTTAAGCGATGAGGTTGTGCTGCCTATACTCATGAGCCCTCTCATGAGATGTCACATTCTTAGAAAACGAATTTGGGTCATAGAGGAAAGAATAGTATTTTCATAAAATACTCTGAATAATCGAAATGGTATGTGTTCATAAGTAAGCAGGAAAGTGTAAGTATAACTGAATTCGAATCACAGGATGTCACATTCTTAGAGAATGAATTTCCTAAGAATTGCGAAATAGGTGAGGATTACTCCCTATTTGAAATTTGGATCCAGATAATGAATTTAGTGGAGTTCGTCCAAGTGGGAGTAACATGAGAAGTGATTAATTTAATTCAACTCATTCTCAATTACAACCACATGATGAGATGATATCGTCATTTTCTAATCCGAGTGGGAGCATGACGGAGAATGATGTACAAAGTGTACAATCTCCCATATGGCAAACAAGTCGCAAAAGTATTCCCCGTCGACGCTTTGACATTGAAGGGGAAACTTTTATGGTTGCTCCACAAGATGAAGATGAGCCAAGAAATATACATAAGGCTCTAAATTGCCCTAATAAGGAAAAATGGGTGCATGCAATGAAAGATGAAATGGAGTCAATGAAGTCAAACCATGTTTGGGAACTGGTTGATCTTCCAAAAGGACACAAAGCCATTGGGAACAAGTGGGTTCTCAAAATAAAGCGTAAAGTGATGGCTCAATAGAAAGACGCAAAGCTCGTCTTGTGGCAAATGGGTATAATCAATAGGAAGGAATTGATTATGAAGAAACATTTTCTCTTGTAGTGAGATTTACCTCAATTCACATTATTCTAGCAATAGTGGCAAGTATGGATCTTGAGTTACATTAAATGGATGTAAAGACTGTTTTTCTCAATGGAGAATTAGATGAAGAAATATATATGGAACAATTTGCTGGTTTCATTATGGAAGGCCAAGAATAAAAAGTATGTCGACTTTTGAGATCGATATATGGCCTTAAGCAGTCGTCAAGACAATAGTATATACGTTTTCATAATGCCATAATGGCATATGATTTTATAATGATTGATAAGGATCATTGTATATATATCAAAAAATCTAATGATTGATAAGAAGCAATATGGAGTTTGTTAATACTGTCAATAGTTGGTTATCTTCCAACTTTGAGATGAAAGATATATGTGAGGTTGCATACATTCTTGGAGTTAAGATTTCAAGGGATCATTTGAAGAGGTCATTATCTCTTTCGCAAGAAACATACATAAACAAAGTTCTTGAACGATTTTGTATGCAAGATTTTAAACCCATAAATACTCCTATTGCAAAAGGTAAATGATTGAGCCATAAACTGTGTCTAATGACTCCACAAGAGAATAAACAAATGCAACATGTTCCTTATGCTAGTGCTGTTGGGAGCTTGATGTACGCTATGATGTGTATAAGACTCGACATATGTTTTACAGTTGGAATGGTAAGTAGATACCAATCAAATTCAGGTCAAGCACATTGGAAAGCCGTTAAGAGAATACTGAGGTATCTGAAGGGAACTGCTAATTACAAGCTGAATTACCAAGGAAATTATCTGCGACTTTAAGGCTATTCAGATGCTGATTGGGGAGAAGATTTAGATGAAAGGAAATCTACCTCTGAATTTGCTTTCTTACTGAATAATGGCATCATATCTTGAAGCAATAAGAAGCAAACGTGCATAGCCTTGTCCACGATAGAAGCTGAGTTCGTGGCATTATCAACAGCAATACAAGAAGGAGTTTGGCTTAAGAGATTTTTGGATCATTTAGGTGTTATTGGGTATACTGCAAATTTATTATTGGTTAATTGTGATAGCCAAGCAGCTATAGCATACACTAAATATTCGAAATATCATGGTAAGACCAAACATATAGATACCAAGTATAATTTTGTCAAGGATATGGTTACACGAAAAGATGTGAACTTACAGTACATATTTACGCATAGAATGGTAGCAAATCTTATGACAAAACCAATACCTAGAGATGTGTTTTGTGATCATATAAATCTCTAGGACTGCGTAGAGGTTGATGTACTGAATATTGTAATTTCCCTGAAGTGTTCACATTTAATGAATTTGTGTTTTTCATCATTAATGCCTATGAATCTTTGTTTGACGTTTATGCATCTTAATACTCGGTGAATTATGTTAAGTTGAGAAAATATATCAGACAGATAAAATATTAGCCCACTCACACGGGTAATCACCTCTATTTTTTATGTGGTAAATAGAAATGAGACAGTTTTTAAGCTTATTATCAAAGTGATAATCAAGAGCTCAAGCTTAAAATATACATGTTGCATTAACTAAATGTTAAGATGATGGCATAATATTTATTATATCCGAAAGTAAAATAACCCACATATTTTACTTTATCTGTCTATGATGCCAGATGTGAGTTCTGATGAATTCTATATGTGAGTAGATATGTGAACTCAAGTTAGACATTGGGTATGTCTAAACTATCATTTGTACGATATTAAAACTGTAGACATACGCTCCATGGGAAATGAGTTAAATACCGTAATACGTATTTCATACTACGTATGCATGAGACAACTAATAAAAGCGGCAAAAGTTTGATCTCAACTTTTATGTTATGTGAGACTCTTGAGGAAAAGAGTTCCCCAATTTAGTGCCCTCATAACTCTTACTTATTCTCAAGATTTCTATTCAGTGTTTGCTATCTTAGGATGTTGCCAATTGATCATGAATTGATTCTATCTAATTGGACATTTCTAGAAAAACAAGTTGAACTGAAATTAAGAGTTTCAAATATAGAAGAAGATCGAATTTGGAAAATCACATTCTAGTTTTGTATTCACTAGTCGACCAATTATGATTATTATTGGAATAATCATAATTGTTAATACAATATATCATTATTTAAAAGAGATTAAGAGATATTGATCGATCAGTCTAGGGTACTGCATACTAAATCTACTCGGAATGTGTTGCCCATTATGAGCTGCTATGTATTCCTAATAGATGTATGGCAACAAGCTCTCAAAGCATGTTGGTCGCACGGATTATTCACCAGTATGAATGTTGCAGAGAGGTAAAGAGGATCTTGTTCGGCCCACCATGTGTGAGTGTGAGATGATGGTTCTTATTCATGTGTTGATGGGCTTAAGTGGGCCCGTCCGCCCATGATGGGCCTAAAAGCTCGACCCGCAAAAAAAGAGCCCATGGATGAAGGGTTGAGATATGAAGATGTGTTACGTTGAGAGGATGTGTCTTTTGGATGAGATGCTTTAAGAAAAAGAAAAGAAAGGGAACAGAAACGACGTACGTACGTTTTCACTTTCTCCTTCTCCCAAAAGAATGTACGTCTTTTCATAGTTTTCTCCCCTAATAGCAACAATACGCTCCTCGGTAAAACGGGATCAGGATTCTTCCTCAAACTTCAACATTAGTGTTTAATCTGTGAACAATAAGGTACACTCGATTTCGTGGTATATCTTTGATCGGTGATACATGTGATTCTTGGGCTCGTCTTCCGTATTTATTTTAGGGGTTCGATTTAGTGTCAAATTCGTTTTAGGGAATCCGTTATTCCCAACATGATTAAATTTCATTAGTAAGCCTACAAATATGTGAAGGTGGATTGCTCGACAATTTTGACTGACTTGGAGTGAAAGCTCTTTATGCTTTCATTTATTCCAATTTCATGGTAAACAGGTGATAACTCGTCAGCTTTTGGTATTGATGAAGCAGTTTAGGGGCTGTTTGGTAACGTTTTTTTGTTCTTTTTTTGTTCTAGGGAAAAGAAACAAAAAAAAAGTGTTTCTTTACCAAAAAAAAAAACAAAAAAAAAGTGTTTCGTTCGGGAACACTTTTTGAACAAAAAGATGCGTTTGGTAAATTTGTTCCGGAAACACGTTTGGTAAATTTTTGTTCTTTTTTTGTTTCATTTCATTTTTTAATATTTTTCATTTTAGTTTTCATTTTTTCCTTTTTTTTTTACTTTTTCTTCTTTCACTGTCGTCGGCCTCGGCGACCGGCCGACGGGCCGAGCGCCTCGCCCGGCCCACGGCGAGGCTCGCCGGCCCCTGGCAAGGCCGAGCCTCGCTGTCGTTGGGAGAGGCTCGGCCTCGCTTGGCCGGGCGAGCTCGAGCTCGCCCGATCCGGCGAGGCCGAGCGTCGCCGGCCCCGACGAGGCCGAGCATCGCCCGGTCCCGCCGACGCCGAGCCTCACCAGGGGCCGGCGACACTCCGGCGAGGTCGCCGACCCTCGACGGCATCACCGGCCCTCGACGGCCGGCCATGGCCAAGGCCGAGGCCGGCAACCGGCCAAAGAGAAAGAAGAAGAAAAGAGGAAGAGAAGAGAAGAGAGAGAAGAAGAAACAATAAACAAAAAATTGTTTCGGAATGAGAAACAATAAACAAAAAATTGTTTCGGAACGAGAAACAATTTTTTTTTTGTTTTTCGTTTTCGTTTTTTTGAGTTCCGAGAAAAAAAATAAAAAAAATAACAGTAAACGCAATCAAACGCGTTTCTGTTCTTTTTTTTGTTCCCGGGAACAAAAGAACAAAATTTCTGTTTATAAAAAAAAAAGTGTGAAAACATGCAGCCCCTTATCTGGCTTCTCTTCTCTAGCTGAGGGTTTGCTATTTCTATAGGTACGGACCATGGATGGACACAAATCTTGTACTACCCCTGGGACCAAAGAAATGTTGCGTAATATTTGACTATTTTCTGAAAGATTCTCTCAAGGTGATCTGAATTCCAATTAGTCCCCGTAGTATCAAAAACTGATCGCAACTACCATTCACCTATTAGCAATTTGTGAATGTTCTTTCAAAATTTTCCAAAATCGGTGCAAAAAATAAAAGGAATAGTGTGCACATAGCAAACCCAGATGTTGACACCTATTTTTAGCAAATCTAGGAAAATAAGGAAAATAAAAATTGCATTTTTGGACAAATAAAAAGAAAAAGATGAAAATGGGGGAAATTGATTTGATTAAAGTATGCAAGGAAATTTGAAATTCGATGAGCATTCAAATTTCGATAAATGCAGAAATAATTAAAAATCAGAAGAACAAATGGCAAGAATTTTTATAAAATGGAATAAATCGGAGCAAAAATCAAATTGATTGCGAAATCTCGCTTTAATTTGCAAAATTTGTATGCGACGGAAGATGGAAACTCGAAAAATACCATACAAAGTAACCGTCTGGAATCACTATAAAAGAGAGCTACATTTTTCGTGACTAGGGGAGTGAATTCAGAAAAATTTTAGAGGGGGATTCTCAAAAAATGGAGAGAAAAATTTGAGAAGGAAATTCGTGCAAAAAAAAAAAAAAAAAAAAGAGCTTTCGTTTGTCTTGGTCAGAGAAATCATTTCTCCTTTCTTTCTCTCACCGAGAAAGAAAAGTCAGTAAAAAGTGCTGAGAGAAGAGACAGAGAAGTGACGTGAGAGAGATGAGGAGGGAAGAAAAAATAGAATTACTGTGCATCTTCTTCCTCTCAGCACCCATCGCCTGCGTCCTCCCTGCGAAGCTCGACGCGCCGATCTCGCTCATTGACCCCCCCCCCCCGAAGCCTACTCGCCGTTGCGCCACCGCGAGCACCGTCACCACCTTGCCGCCAACGCAGCAACCCCTCGACGCCGCTGCCGCGCGCCTCCGACGCCCGCTGCCGCGCCTTTGCACCCGACGACCGCGCTCCCGCCCTCGCCGACGCCGCGCCGCTACTACACCGCAGCCTCGACCCGCGACGCCGCCCGTTGATCTCCGACGCTCGCCGATCTGCCTCCGCCCGCACCGGATCCACCCCCGACGTGCTCATCGCGCCAGTGACCCACGACTTCGAGATCCGCTCGATCGTCGACCCCGCGCCGGCCCACGGCTCGACCGGCCGTCCTCGCCGCTCCGCTCCTTGACGTCCGCCGCTCGAGACCCCACGGTCGAGCCCCCCACCGGAACTCCGACGACCGGTCAAACGACCGCCCGCCATTCCCTTGTCGATTCCCTTAGGTAGTTTTCTTTTTTATTTTTTTAACTTTTTACTTTACTTTTCACTTTATTTAGTTTAGTTTATTTTACTCTTTTTATTTGTTATGTTATCTTTTTGTGTATTTAATTTGATAGCGTTTTTAGTTTAGTTATTTGATTTGTAATATTGGGTGTTAATATCTGTAATTTTTGTATGTGTTATCCGCAAAAATTTTGTCCGAAATTATTATGATTATTAATTTGATCCGAGAGACATTTGATCATTTTTTTAATTATTTTAATTGTTGGGCTTTTTAGTGGAATTTCAATTGTTAAATCACAATAATTATTTAATTTGATCCGTAAGACTTTGGATCAGATTTGTAATTATTTTGATCTCTTTGTTGTGATAATTAGGGTTAGAATAATCGTTAATTTGACTTGTGAGGCAAACAGGTTATTGTTTCGATTATTTTAATCATTTATTTTGTTGATAGCTTAGATTTAATATTTATTTAATAATTACTTAATAATTACTTATCTTTAAAAAACTTTAAAAAATCGGAAAAAAAAAATCAAAATTCTGCGTGAGCATATAGGGCTAGTAAATTGAACATGTAGGTATAGTAAATTAGAATTTTCTTAGGATTACATTTTTAGGGTTGCACTTTTAGAACTAAGTTAGGGTTGGACCTAAACTAATCTTTTTAGATAATTTTCGCACATTTTAATTATCTCACTTTTAAAAAAAAAATAGTTTGCTAAGATAGGATAGGGTTTAAGTCAAATTAATCCCTAAAATAAATTAGAAAATTATCATTTTTAGATAGTTTAATTAGGGTTTTTATTATTTCTGAATTTCAATAAATAAAAAAATACGAAAATACTAGATGCATGTCAACTAGTTCGCATAATATGATCATTTAATTAGAATTTGCTTGTTAGTAAAATTAGGTCATATAGTTAGGAATGCATTTCATAAAAAATCTAAGAAAACCCAAAAATTGTTAGCCTCATGTGATACAATTTATTTCATTTGTTGAATTTCCAATAATGGTTGATCACTCGTGTGATCACCTCTTTGCATGTTAGTATAGATCAGCTGCCTGCAAAAACATTTTGAAAAATTAAAAAGAAATGGTACCGAAAGGGCATTAGAAAATTCTAGTATAACCAAGTCCCCGTACCCTTAGTCTCTGGTTCGTAGAAGTAAAATAAATCTCCATTTATTTTAATCGACCTATCATAAACCGATTAGTGGCGACTTCTAATTAATAACCTTTTGCATATTTAAAAATTTGGATTTAAGTCGCGAATTAGTATGAGTTTGGGAGAGCCCGAGCTAAGTTTAAAAACTTAGTAGTCCATTAACCTAATTTTAGGTGATGCACCCAAAAAATAGGTCGCGGCACCAGAATATCTACGAAAAGTAGTAACCTCATCAAACTAGAACATTAATCTCGTACACGAACTCATATCGCAAGATGCAGCATTGAATATACATGCCTTCAGCCCTTTGGCTGACGGTAATTACCGTGGAAGGCTAGCGGCAATAGTGTACGTCATTGGGCAGCATGCCTTTATAAAGTAGAGCTAAGTAGCTAAAGACCCGGTTCTGTACATGTTCTCATCTATTCTACTCTCGTATCCTGTAAAACAATCAATTTTCACTGTTCTCCAGAATTTCTGTTTTCATATTCTAGATCATCCCTTGTCGCTTTAGACACTAATCACATCCATTAATTCACTCGTCCTGTGGGATATGCTTCAAGTCATTCTTCCACACATTTAACGCTATATCATGATGCTAACTCCTTTGATGGTGTTCTATTTGATGGTGTTCTACTTCAGAGGAGCAATTTCTAGATGAACTGAGGTACCAAAATATGAAAAAGTTGAAAACTCAATTGGCAAAATTAAAAGACTTAGGATTGAATTGGCGAAAATACAATAAGTTTAGGACTTTTTGGATAATTTTCACATTTTAAATGCAACCTTCTTGAACAGTCCGTTGTCTCCTATAGAAACGCATGATAACTCGAGCCTTTTTAGTCAGCAGCCTTTGTTAAACTGCAAGCACATTGCAACCTACATTTCACCGCATTCGACTTTTAATCCAAATCTTGCACTCACAGAGAGTGATATCAGCAAAACAGACGAGAAACAAGTTCTTCATGAAAAAGAAGTCCCACCCCCCCTCAGCTCGTGTACAATTCGCACAAGGTGTGGATGGACATTTTTACTGGAAGCAACACAAACGCATCCGAAAAATCTCATAAAGGGTAGCGAGCCAATCATATCAGAACTACGTGTCAAACATCTACATTATAAGTGTACTGCCAGCCTATCATGTCGTCCTGTAAACTAGACACACATCGTCCCAGCTTATTCAAGATCCACTCAGTTGACCTGCAGGAAGAAAAGGAAAATTAGCGGCGAGGCAAACTGAAAGTCCTGGGAACTTAGTGCGCCCAAAAAGGAGCAAAGAACTCTTACTTCCACGACTTCGTCCACAGAATATTCTTGCAAAATACACATGAATCGGAGTTTGAGGGACGGTTCTTAGCTTTGCAATACATCCAGAGGCCAACTGTTTTCAAAGCCGGGAAAACCATAAAGGAAAGACCATTAGTAAAGAGTTGACGAATTTAATAAAAAGCAACTTGGTTACTGGCGTTACTGCTCTTTCCATAATGTTTTATTATTCAATGCACCAACAAAACTTACAATAAAATAAACGGTAATAAGAATTAGAATGTTATAAGAAACTCTCCAGTCACCAACACTATCGTGAGAGATACACAACCTACAGACCTGACAAAAGCAATACTAATGGATACGATCCACTGCTTCCAATTAAGTCTCACTGTTGAAGTAAACTTCCCAAGAAACTCTATGATAATGACCTAAAGAGAAGGCAAGATAAAGGATCATGAGACATTTTTACATGATATCTTTAACTCAGTCGAGAAAAATGCTGGAAGATTCTCACCTGAAGTATAAGAGTCAGACCTACTATCCCCATGAAGACACGATTCTTCGTGATTCCATTGAACACATTAAAATCATCTGGATCCCGGGCATTAAATTCATTGACTATCTGAAGATTCAATGTTCACATGCTTGTCAAAATTACGGGTTAAAATAAGAAAATGAGAGAATTATGAATCTACTTGGTAATAGCATCATGAATACAAGCATGCCTAGATAGAAATAAAATCCATATCAATGTGCTTCTCAAGCTGATGCACAGACTCAACGAATTAGGATGAGTGCAACATTTGGATTAATAAGGGCACTTCAGATGCAGTCAAGGTATTAGCTATTTAATTGTATAGAAACAAGAAACATGAGGGAATCTAGGCCTGGAGTGATATACAGGCTTTCCTAGTGCTCATCCTCCAATGACTAGAGTTTGCCCTAGTAGCCACCCTTCTTACTTGAAAAGGAGAGGTGGACTCTCCACCTCCTCGGGGATGGGATGGGGACATGTGAGTAAGGGAGTAGAATTTTGCAATCTGCGTAAGGCAGTCAGTGGCTGGTACAATTGATATAGGATAAAACTAGATTAAAAAAAAAAAACACTATTCTCACCCTCCAGAATTTATAGGTTTGGAATGGTTGGCTTCCACATACAAGTAGAAAATGTGCTAGATAGCACATTGTAGGGATCTCTCTCTAAGGAGAATTTTTCTTCAAACAACAAGTATGCCACCAAGAAACCTACTTGCAAGCAATTAAGATCAATTTCTTTCCTTACACCAGAAAAAAAGCAGGCGGGGCTATTTCCACCCCTAAATGACTACATCTACCCCATTTACATTAAAAAGACAAAACTGTCCCTTGTAGTTTAAAGTGATGACCCCACTCTTTCTTTTTTTATATGATAGTTCCGTAATTAAGCATTTCACATTTTTTTTTTTTATGACCCAGGAACCGCCATATAGCCGGTAGCCGGCAACGTAAACCCGAGACGACGCTAGCGCAGGGACCCACCTCCCACGACGCCGCACTTAAGTCGCGCAAATTGAGCGCATGGAGAATCGAACCACCCCCCCCCCCCCCAAGTGGGATGGGGACGTCCACCCGAGCCAGCGTGCCTACAGCGGGGTGGGTTGCATTTCACATATTTTGTTTTTAGCGTATTAAAGAAATGCGCGTTCTCAAATATTCTTATAATGCTTTACATACTCTATGTAAAGTCATCTACTAGTAGTAAAAAAACAAACATATTCTTTAATATAGTATAAAACTGAAAAGTCCCTTCTTCATTATTGATCTTAGAACAATTTATCTATTTTTTGTCCCTACTATCTCAATATCTCATTTTCTTGGTGAACTTCTTATTAATTTCATTAGTCTAATATATATATAATCTGTTTCTTTACGATATCAAAGAATTTATCATTTATTATTATTATACTGGCAAGATACTTATATACAAAGCACGTAAGACGTTAGATGAATATATAGCAAAACGATAAAAATATTATGCACAATGAGGTGTCTTGATATTTTTTGTGAACAATTCAAAAATGACATTAATTTTTGTCAATCCAAATTAATGATATTTCGCTGGCATTTTCAAAAAAAAAAAAAAAAAAAATCTTACTTTGTGCAATGTTTTGATTTAATTAAAATTTTCATCTACTTGAAAAAAATTTCATAAATATAATCGAGAATGTGAAAAAGAACTAGATTTATGGGAAATTTCTCTTTTCGATGAAACAAATTTTTATGGAAGTAATATCAAACAATAAAAGAAAAAACATAGCGCCTTTAATATACATTTGGGATCACCTATTTAAATTCCAATTAAATGATAGAGGTATTGTCTTTTTAGTAGAAATTGGATGGATTTTAATCGTACAGGAGTGAAAATAGCGCCACCCACAAAAAATCGATGTTGAAGCACGGTTTGCGTGTCATTCAGTCTTCTCAGCTGATGAAATAATTCAAGTGCCAAATGTCTTAACTAGAGATCTAACCCACACAACTCCGATAAAGTAAACGCATAAGTAATCTCAACAATAGCAGCCCAGAACCATCGATCGCTGTTTCTTGTTTGACCGTAAGGCACCAAACTTACTTGGCAGAAGACGAAAGCGTTGAAAATCAGCGTATTCTTCACTCTGTTAGCATGATCGCTGGTATCAAGCTCCAAATTCAGTAAGCTTGTACCTCGGAAATGGAGGAGAAGCAGGACACCTACTTGATAGGCAGCCTAAAGATCCAAACTCTGCACTGTTAGGAGCAAAAAGCTAGAAAAAGCCTGTCGTATAAAGTGTTAGTGGCCATACCTGTATCCGTATATTCCTCCACATGGTATTTGTAATAGGAGCTTCACTGCAATTGAGAAAATCATTCAGTCGGTGCATAGTCAAAGAGTAAGGATAAACTACAGGTTCCAGCAAGTGAAGAAATTGCAACACAGATCTAAAGAAAAAGGGAATCTGAGTTGACCATAAAGAACATGATCTCCAAGCTTGTGATTAAAATCAAATTGCACCCAGTGACAAACAGTAACTCTTACCTCCTACCGACTGGACACCTTTGCATAAGTTGGTCAGTTGGAGGCTCGGTAGCCAGTGCTAATGCTCCAAAGGTGTTCGTGATAAGATTAACCCAGAGAAGCTGCAAGCAAAGAGAAAAGTTCAGAACTAGAGAAAGCAAATGTCATGTGGAGGTCTGCACCACAGAGAGAGAGAGAGAGGGTACCTGCACTGCATTCAGCGGAACTTCACCTGAGGAAACAGCAGCAACACTGTCTATAATAAGAGCTGCAACATTACTTGTAAGCTGAAACTGGATAAATTTCTGAATATTTGCATACACAGATCTTCCCCACCTGGCAACCTACATTCCACAGGTAATGTCGACCATCACTGCACTTTTTAAGGATTAATCAACCCCAGACTCAAAATCATTACCCACAATAATTGAAATAATTAAGTTGACAATGTGGGATTGAATATTCAACTAAGCATTAAGTAAGGAAAAGATTTTGCAAGACCCAATTCCACAGCAGTTTTACAAATCCGAAATATTTCCATATGCGCAGGGGAAATTTTAGTATTGTGATTTATGTCTGAAGAATCTAGACTAGCTACCCAAGTCAAGTACAGATGCACAATACCAATCTAAACCAGTCAAATTAGTACGTATCTCTCCCGAGCTCTCCACATAAGTAACGTACTCAAGCTCCACTATAACCAATTGCCATCAGTTGACACCTCTCTTCAAAGAAGTTAAATCAAATAATTAACTCTGTCATGAACATACGGAGTTCCTCTTTTAATTAAATTCAGGCAGCATACCATGGTAGACCATCGTCAATTTACCAACCTTAACAATAGAAGCAAAATTGTCATCCAAAATTATAATGTCCGAACTCTCTTTCGCAACTTGTGTCCCTTGAATACCCATTGCGAGGCCAACATCTGCCTGAACTCCAAGATCAAATAGACATCCAAGCAACAAAATCATTATATGAAAAGAGTTCAAAGTTAAGGCACAACATAAGTGCACTGGTACGAGCGGACCAAAGAAAAGAACGCTCGAGAGCCATTCATGACAATGAAATTTTTCTAAAAGGATGGCAAGCTAAGATCCTACAATTCTAAACAACTTGCAATCTATCCACCTTATAATAGATACAAGAACAAGCCAACTTCCAGACACGAAGGGACTTTTAGACTACAACCAAATTTACCTTCAGACCGCAATGCTTAATAGTGCAGCAAGATACTCTGAGACATCTAGGGACTTGAAGACTATAAACCAGTTATGTAAAAAGATTTCAAGACATATTGGTCTGGTGTATCTGCTGAATCTATGGGATGCTATGGCAAATGTCATAAATCAATGAAAAAGGGCATAACATCAGCAGGACATTAAAGGAACCCCCAGAAAAATGGTGTCAACCTCTTGTAGAGCAGGAGCATCATTAGCGCCATCCCCAGTTACAGCTACAACGTGTCCTCTCTTTCTCAATGCTTGAACAAGCAGAAGCTTGTCATTAGGAGATGATCTTCCCATAACCTGGTGCAAAAACAGAAAAAATTATTAGGATACCTTCAAATAGAAGACATGATTGATTACACAAAAGAGAAGCAATGCCATACTGATATCTTCTCAGCAACTTCTTCACTTTGTGCCTCAGTTAAGGAATGAAAAGCTTTTCCTTCAATAAGGTTTGGTGCTGTAGCATCTGCTTCTGGATCTAGTATCCCGCATTCCAAAGCAATTGCTTTGGCAGTTTGGAGATTGTCCCCAGTGACCAATCGTACCTATCACCAGATAAGATGCATTACATACTGAGGTCACATCTAGATAAGTACCAATCCTCAATCTGTCATGCTGGAGAAAATTACTATTTGGAGTCCAAAATTGATGATTAGCATCATATGAAAAAAAATCTTCAAAGCACCCTAAAATGAAATGACTAAATGACAATGCACTTCGCAATCGCAATTGATAAACAGAATCCCAACGTCTTAGCCTTCATATCAACTTTATTATACAAGGATGAATTTTACTCAATCCATTTTCCAAAGAAAAGCATCAAACCAACAGAAACATCCAATATGACCACCTAAAAGGATGCAAATGATGAGAAACTCAAATTTTGAGTTCCTGAAGTAGTTGAAAATAAAGAAGAAGATGAAGGATGAAGGATCATATTCCCAAATAAATTATTGAAAAAATGACAAAAAAACATTAACGTACCTTAACTCCAGCACTTTGGCATAGTTTCACTGCCTCTTTAACTCCAGGACGACAAGGATCCTGCATGGTATGAGCATGCAAGAGAATTCATCATTTCTACGTTTAAACTGTATACATACTAAGAGTAAGTATAGCAAATGATTAACAGCGCATCTGGCCAAAAGTGAGAGAATATTTTCAGTTCACTTGCCTGCCACTTGTACCAAGACAGAGTTCTATGGATTCCGGCAAACAATTATTTAAAAAATTGGATCAACAAGCCGGTGTCAATGAAATAACAAAAGCATCAAATTTTTTAGGTCCCCGACAAGAACTCTTCGAAGTCATGGAAAAGCACAAGATTTTCCAAAGAAGTTTTCTCTGAATGTCAGAAAACCTCCAACAATCTTAAGCATTGCTAGAGTCACATCATCTTGCAGGGAACATTTCACAACCAGAAATAAGAACAAAAAAAATCAATGTTGTCCTTTTCACTTAATATTATGTGCACTGCTTGACAAGAATTACCTTCATTCCTAAAATAGCCAGTAAAATAAGCTCATCCTCCGGTAATGCCCATTTGGTTAACTGTTCTTCATCTAGAGGAATGTCCTTTATGTCATAGGGTCTATAAGCAATGGCAACACAGCGTAGACTACCATCAGCCATATCTTTAATAGCCTTTTCAAAGTCCATCTTCTGCAAAACAAGAAAAACTCACGTAAGGATCTTCCATCACTGTAAAAGACCAGTAATAAGGCAAGAAAACATGAAGAAAACAATTTATTACCATACATCTGAGACTATGAAAAAGCCTAATCTCTTTCTAAAAGGATTTAAGAACTTCAACAATAAATAAAAGTGTGAACATGAATATAAAAGCACCAACGTGAAATATACATGCAAACCAAGGTGTTCTAGGATGGTTGTGTTGGAAAGAGTAGTTCGGAGCACTCAAGATCTGCCTCCCATGGAATATAACGAGTAATGCACAAAACTTCCAAAACTAAATGGTCGAAATTATATTGGGAACATGTCAAGGCATAATACCACGAAGAACAAAAGTGCAACAACAGAGTGTGTGCTATGCCATCACAGAAAAAACATTGCAGTAATGAAATGTCATTTCATCAAAAGTATTGGAAACTAAAATAGCACTGTGAATGATGACAGCAAGAAAAACAATAGCAGCGATCGAATTGCTATGGATAACAATAATCAATTTTTTTTCCAAACCTTATCTTCATCCATCTCTACCACTTGATCGTTTGCATCCATGTACTTTGTACAAGGAGCCAGAACTATTTCAGCAGCTCCTTTCCAGTGAATACGAACTTCTGAGTTTGGCTGTGCATGATAAGTTCAAAAAACAATCATTAACTATGGATTTACATTGCATCACTTTACATTCGTAGCATACGTCTGCAGGAAATATAACGATGTCACAATTCAACCAATAACTGTGCACAATTTGGGTACAGATCATAACCAATTACTAGCCAAGATCAAAAGAAATTTCTCTTAAAGCAGTAAATTCTTCTTTTCTTCAGACCACCAAAGAGCTAGATGCTTTGGAACCCAACTGTTGACGGCCTTTACACAACTAACATATAGAAAGGATGCATGGCTGTGCCCCATCATAATGGCTAGTAAAATCTCAATTCTGATACTAGGATCCATCTACCATTCGATCTAAAACTTAAGGACTGATATACAGATCTTATCATGTTGGCATCTTAATGGGATTTGCATCCTATGTGACAAAATCAGATGATTGTACTATATGATTTCGTTGACTCAATATCATACAAATTTGTTCGATGTATACTTCAGAAATGATCTTTGGCAATTTAAGCTCAGCAGACCTATAATTATTTACTTTGAAATGGTAAGTACTTTGTAAGTTTCTAGAACTTGCTAATCCATATTCAACTACAATATAGTCCTTCAGACACCCCGAACCAGGCCATCCCTAAGTAAAATTGTGATTTTAAGTTTGAAAAACCTTGGTTACCTTGCCCAAACTGCCGACACTTATACCAACTTTTTCTCTTCAACCAAGTGGGTATTCCACTGTTTTACTGTGCCTTGGAAGTCTTAACTTCATTGTTCTTAAGACCTACTTGAAAGGTAAGCACAAAAAAAAAAAAAAAAAAAAGCACCGCACTAATACTACCTTAATAGTAAAGCAATACAAGGGCAAACACGACAGTCTCCTCACTGTCTGTGAGTTATTTTCATGTACACAAGCAATTTTCCCAAAGCTTCAGTTACTGTTAAATCAACTCAGTACAGACTCTAGAGTTGTTCGTAAGACACTGATACTGTCTGCGGGACTAGATCTTTTTATTCTGGCCAACCGGAAAGACAAGATTCACAAACCAATATAATTACAGCAAGGTAGTGTGTGCATGTGCATGTTTATGTTTATTGAAGCAAACATCCTTTTCGGCGGGGCACACATGATAACTAAAACCAAAGACTGAGAAATATACAAGCTTTACAGCAACTCCCCCTCGTTTTTTGTCAGAATTGAAAGGGAAAACACGAATTATAGAGGACCTTGACCGAACGACTTCAAAATCCATCCCCAGCTGCAAATGAGGCATCATGATTAGTTTAACATTATATTGCACCTGAAATGAATAGATGAACTAGAGATAGAAAAGCGATAGAAAACTTAAGCATGAACCTTGATCCCCCACTGTAGAATGGCCTTTTCAGTTGGTGAACCGGACACTTCTACATCTCCCCCAGTCTAAAGAAGTTCAAACGCAGGAAGTTATTATTGGTCACCGTTATAAAACAGCCATTACTGAACCGTTATAAAACACCCATTACTGATGCTGCAACCTCACCTCAGGCACATAAACACGGCCATTTGAATTCTGAGCAATGCCTTCAATCAATAGAGAAATCAGATAAGTAGATAACTGTGAGTTGCTGTCTGGAGGATTGACCTTTCTTCCACAAGCATAGGCCTCAACCACAGTCATCTGTCACAAGATGGACATTTTCTTCACTTCATTAAGGATCCCAAAGTTTACGTCCAAAAGCATAACTCCTTTAGTATCATTCATAGTAAAACTATTAACCTAAGAATGATGTTATCAAGAACACCCACGTTTGTGTATGCATGTGTTTCACTGCTACAACAGCGGTACAGCTCTTAAATAGCTCAAATCTACTTGCACTCACATAAATGGCAATTTAGGAGTTCTCGACAGCATGCTTAGATCAACAAAAGCGACCTGTAACAAAAAGTACCTGATTTAAAGTCAAGGTTCCAGTTTTATCACAACATATAGTTGTGGCAGATCCCATAGTCTCACATGCAGAAAGCCTTCGCACCTGAAATTTTACTATTGGTGATTGAAATTCCTTTTACTTCCATAAAACATTCAAATGAAGGTTGGCATCAGGAGGAGAAAATCATATACATACCAAAGCTTTGTCCGCTAGCATTTTTCTCATTGAGTAAGCAAGTCTGTTCATTACATCAAAGGTAAAACATGAGTAACAAATGCATGTTGTAAATTTTCACATAAATCCATTCAAAGACCACAGATGATTATGGAGATGATATACTATCCAGCTGAATCAAGTTTTACAAAATTCAATGTGATGAAAAGCAACAGTAAGGTGGAAAGGATAGCACCAATAAATGTTGTATAGAGAAGTCTGTTCATTATAGGGGACAAACTTACGTCAGTGTAACAGCTAAAGGAAGCCCTTCAGGTACTGCAACTGCCACGATGGTAACCTGGAAGGTTTAAAAGTTATTGAAGATCTAATTGATATTAATTTGCAAAAACTATTCCATCAGATAAACACTTACTGCTAAAATGACTATTTTGATTGCTCCATCTACAGCATTGCTAACGCTAGTCTGCCCAGCCTTAAACTGAACAGTGCCATCCAGATTTTTGGTATGACCAGTAAAAAATCTGCGTGAAGCTTGGGTTCGTTAGATCTATTACAGTTTTAATTTGTGGGATTAATCAACTACAATTGCAGTTTTTTGTAACAACAACATTTACCGTGCCAAAAGAACAACCAAAACAGCAACAGCTACAGACAGTCCAATAGCACCAATGTGTGTAGCAACCCCATTCAACCGAACCTAATATAAGAGCAAAGAAATCAGTATGGCTAGCAATATTTTTAAAAAAAAAAAAAAAAAAAAAAGGTTGAAGTGATAAAACAAGTTTGAAGAAACTAACCTGCAGGGGTGTCTCTTCCACAGTATCTTCCGAAACACAGGCCATGAGCAAACCCCACTCAGTATTAATCCCCACACTTGTCACCTGAGAGACAAAAATTAGAATTAAGGCAGAAGACAGCTGGAATCAAGCCTTGATTTGTAATAAAGACGCACTTGGAACAGAGCAATGCCCATCTCAGGAAGCAGCAATATTGACAAAATAACATTCTGATATCAGAGACAAAAGCGTATACAGAACCCTGTGACTTGAAATCCATTAAGAGACACACAGATAGTGATAATGGGAAAAGAGAAGGTAGTGATGACAGGAAAAGAGAAGGGTATAAGTTCATGTTCAAAGGGACGGAGCCATTCATTCAATTCAAATTTGACTCACATATCATCTATAAGCTTGAAGGAACTCATCCAATCATACTGCAATCCAAAAGGTCAACTGTGTTAAGTATAACAGGTTCCATGCAAGCAAAAGAATATCCAAAGAGTGATTCCACATCCACTCCATTAAATATTCAACGTATGCCAAGAATTTTGGACAGCGATCCGTGTCCAGTGGTTGGATTCTTTTGTGTCCAAACAAGATGGCAGGTCAAACAAGAAGTGAGATCCCCACTTTCAATTGCAAGGATCTTCTCTGTCAAAAACAAGAGTGGCAAGTTTTTCTTTCTTTTTCTCGGGCATCAATAGTGGAGACTCATAAACATGGATCTGACCGTGGAAGGTAGGAACGGAAAGGAAGATGAAGGGTTGGGTTTTGGGCAGTCTTTGCCAGTGCCCGGTGGAACTGGTGAGGAATGACTCTAATTGTGTTCCCGAAAGAGCCAAAGTACAGGCCAAACGACTCTCTGATCTCTCATGATTCCACTGGGATTCCAGTCATAAACATGTCGCTTCTTGCTCGAGGTGATGCAGATGAACTCCAAAAACTAGACTTTGCTTGCAAGGACTGGGGCTCTTTCTGGGTAGTCAGTCATACACACCTAAACCGTTACTGGTTTTTTGTCCAAAACAACAGCTTTCTACTTCAATATTAGTATCACACTAATATCTTCATTACGAACATAATTATCAGCCCCATGAAAGACTCATTTCTCTTAGTTTTGTGCTTTCCTCACATAGAATATATAACAGAATGAGCTTATATTCAACTCCCTGGTTTGAACTTCTTGAGCCAAAGATTTGCAAGTAATTAAAATAGAGTGGAAGACGCATCTCACGTTGGTGAGACATGGATTTTCAATGGAGGAGGTGTCTCTTATTCGATCAAATTGTACTGAATGCACTCTTAGTTCTCCCCATTTTGCAGCTGACACTTGGCTTCAAGAAGAACGAACCATATTTTTAAATGTTTCCATTACTTTCTTAAAATCTTTTCTTTCATCAGTAAAATGAGTCTTCTTTTCCACATCAACTCCATCATTTGAAGGTCCACCCTCTATTTCAAAACAGAGGGTCGAAATATAAGAGTTGTGCTCCTTTACCAAATTAGCTCAAGAACTCATGCCTATCGATTGTCCAACCCACAATTAGAAAAGAAGAGTAGCAATGTCTTGCAAGAATAGCTATATCAATCTTCTCTGTAAAGCGAAATAAGAGCATTGAGAAGTATGCTGAGGAAAGCAAAGATGAAGAATGGAAAAAATCTTACAAGCATAGTGCCGTAGCCATCTGCAACTTTACAGCCAGATATTAGAAAGGGATACCTTGCATCCTTGTGAACCTGATCAAAGCATTAAAATGAAATAAGAAAGACCAGCTTGTCAATAGATTGATTCCCTAGTGAGAGTATCATCTCCACAACACATTACAAATTTGCTCTCTCCAGTCATGCTAGATTCATCAATCTCCAGGGAGTGACTAGAAATCAAGACTCCATCCGCAGGAACCTGGAGAGAAACGTAAACATCACATGTATAAGAACGTATCCAGTGTCCATAAGGGCAGGGTACCAAATCCAGAACTGGTTTACATTACTTACCTGATCACCAATATTAAGGGGCACAACATCACCAACAATGACATCATATATTGAGACTTCCACTCTTCTGCCACCTCTGACAACCTATAAACATGCAACACCTTCATTAGTATGCATACAGGAAAGAGAAGAATGTAAGACATACTTCTCACAAAAAGTACTCACCCCCAAATGTATATTTCTTTTTTCCTCATTTGAGTTTACAAAATGCAGGTGCTGTCTGTAATCACTTATTGCTGCAATCAAGAAAACAACCCTGTAATCACTTATTGCTTTTGCAATCAAGATTACAACCCCATTTAAGATACTAACTCATGATGAACAATTCCAACTCATTGCATCTTACAGCAGTCAACAGAATCCATAGCGGAAAAATTAAGTTAGAGACCGCAAATCAACACATCAATTGCTTTCTCTTATTGAGTTAGTCTGCAACCTTATCAGAAGAAACTAAAGCATACAGCATATAACCTGTCTCCTGAGCATAACGTTATCAGAAGAAACTAAAGCATACAGCAGTATAACCTGTCTCCTGAGCATATAAGTCAGGATCTAACCAATCAGATGGAAATATGTAGCATGATAACATGATGTACTATCATCTTACAAATCAACAAAAATGTTTCCTGCACCATGATGGAACAGCTAAACTTGTCAAAGCAAATAAGTACAGAATAAAATATTTAAAACCTTAAAGCATGTGTTACCAAAATTTTAATGCAAATGAGTCTTGTAATCAAACTGAATCCTACCTGTGACAACAATGATGAGAATTACAGCAAAAGCAATAGCCCCACCATCAATCCATCCTTCCTTAATGCCCTAAAAGAAGCAAATGGAATAGATTGTATAATCAAGCTTTGAATAAAAAGTTATTGAAGACTCACAATAACATGCCCAAAAAAAAAAAAAAACCTGTGCTTCAAAGGAAAGAAAAAAGGAACTCACATGACAGATAAGGCATAAGCACTGCTTTTTAGATAGATTGTTCGCTTGTTTTGACAAAAAATAAGAAAATTATTAGACCTAAAAGTGATAAGTGGTACATCTCGAGAGGAACTTATTTTATCCCTAAGCCAATGCATCTTTGTGCTGGGATACACAGGAAAGTAAACTGGGTAAAGACCATTATATGCACTAAGCAACCTCTCAAAATCTTTCAGCAAAGCTTTCATCTCCTCCTGATATCAATTATTTTTTGCCATCAGTTTGGGCAAGGAATGAGAACATATGAAAATAGCAATCAAGATAAACCAACTAAAAAGAAACTAAGACAAATCACGATATCATGTCGCCATCACTCATATGTCAGCAGGCCAGTCTCACGTTGGTCTTTATTCCAAGTACCAAAGAAACCACTGCAGCTATTATCAGTATGATCAAAGAAGGATCTTGCCAGGCTTCCCAAAGAAACATCTACATGATACAAGAGACAAAAGAAGAAGTACTGATGAAAATAACAATTAGATGAGAAAAGCAGCTAGTCTACACTCTTAATCAACAAACAAAACCTATGCGTTCAAACCAAAAAAAGAATCAGAAAATGAATGAGGGTACATGTCAAAGAGATTACCCAAAGACCCCTTCCTTTTCTCCGAGGATATGTATATGATCCATATGTGTTCTTTCGAGCCAATAAATCAGCATCATCTCCATGAATACCCTTATCCAAATCTGTCTTCAACAACTCTGCTAGTCCTTTGACCTAATCATTCAATTGCAAATCCAGAAAACAAATCACTTTTTTTTCCTACTCTTTTTAGATGTTCAAACAATTTTAACAATTCTGACTAGAACAGTGGAGACAAGTTATTTGTTGATTTTCTAGCACCAACCTTGGCTGCAGTGCTGCTAAATACATTAGTTCTTGTCAAGATGCAACTCATATAACTTAAAATTCCAAGGCAAGATGCCACATTTTTCTCAACAGAAAGCAAGAAGCGTGCTCTTTCAAAAAAATTACCCCTCCATACTCCCCCAGAGTAGAAACATCACGGTCTCTGGTCATCAAAGCAAGTTGCTCTTGACTGATCCCAAAACCACCACTTGGGGTGGGCCCTTTTGATAATTCTAAACCAAAAAAAGAATTTATTTAGGATTTGCCCACTGCATGGTGTGATCATGTCAAACCACAGAACAAACTACATGTACATGAACATTATCATGCCAAAAATTCACAAAGACATGGTGCAACTCAGGAATATAAAACCTATAAATTTTTCGACAATGAAAGAACACATTAAGACATGAGGCATCAATAGGATATGAAAAGAAAAATTTATACAAAAGAAATAAAAGTCAACAAACTAGCACACCAACAATACTGAAAGGAAACAGGGGAGAAGCTAGAAACCCCTGCAAGGAACCCAAATATCAATGTCCTATATGTGGCTAAATTGTAGGAGAGCTGCAATATGAAACTACACCCGTGCATTAGTAACACTAATGGATCATTTTACTCCCCATTTTGGCATGCACGAGCACAAGCATGGTACCAATTCAAAAACATATTTAGGTCAGCAAAGACACCCCGAGTGTATCAAAGCTTGCCCCTAGTGTCATTTACGCACAAGAAGGGGAAATAAGCACCGTTACCTTGTTGACGTTGCAGTTTGAAAAGATATGCACTCTGATGCAATGAAAAGCTCAGTTAGATGTGATAGGTACATATAAGAGGTCGCTCCAAAAGATTAAAACTCTGATATTATCCACTCACGCGTATGGTCCGAGCGTGAGCTCTAATTTTCTCCAACGTTCTCTCCTTCTCTTCTTCCTTATTGAAGTCAAGGGTGTATCTATATCGACGTTGGGCGTTCAACACAAGCGCTTTTTGCTACAAGCATAAATAATTAGGTAAATAAGGATTAAAAGAATTCACAACAATACACATAATATACCAACCGCATAAGCAATTCAAGATCATCCAACTTCTATTTCATGGTTTAAAAAATCATCGTTTGTCCAAAATAATATAGAGAGATGTCCTCGGTAAAAGGAAACAAAGTACGAAAAGCTTGTAAATCAGAGCGGGAGTATAATTGAAGAAAGAGAGGATGCCGGTGTACTTGTGCAGAATTGAGTTGGCTTCGGCACCTTATATCTTGTCATTTGAAAACAAAAAGAGAGAAGGAGAAAGCAGAATAGGACAGAATAGATTACCCTCCAACGCCTGAGATTTTCCAAGGGGACGTGCTTAGGGCTGGTGATGTCGAAAGGATCATCGGAGGGCTCGTGCGCCTCGGAGCGCCTGCCTCTGGCCTCCAAATCATTCCGGCGCCTGTAAGGCGAAGAACCTCTGGGCGGCTCGTCCAGCTCGTCCATTCTGTACTGTCGCAAGAGGGACGACACCGACGGTCACCCGCTGGACTCGCTTATCTGCAAATCGCCAACCGAAAAACACTGTCCAGTCTCAGCTTATCTGAAATAGCTGGACTGGTCACTACAAAATAACCTTTTGAAAGACCCATTTTTTTCTACTTTTAAACAAATTCGAAAAACATGGATATGTATTTTTATAAACTTATTTCCTAACGATTCCGTTGAATTGTGGACATCTTTTAGATTCTAATAGACCTAAAAGATAACATAAAGAAAGACCCGTGGACTTATACAGTGCCAGTCAGCGTGCCTTGCAGAGATATCTCAAAGTCGTTAAGAACAACAGTGGAGTCAACGGAGTCCCTTGAGTGTGACTGGAAGGTCTGTAGCTCCTCGTTTTGATTTTAATATGCTGCCTCTTATCATGTTTTAGTTAGTTTCTTCTGGTCTGTACAGTGTAATTTTTTACTGCTTTTTGCTGCTCCGACTGTCAAATGCTTTGACGGAGATCATATTATCAGCTTTCAAAGTCATCTGACCGTAAATTCAGATGTCAAATCTTGACAAAGAAATTCCCAATCCATGTCTCAATGACAATTCTCAAGCAGCAGATTGAAATCGTTCATTCTCGTAGGTTTTCTGTGACAATTTTTTAGATGGTGGCTATCATGTACCATATGCACACAAGGGCCTAGCTGTGTAGTATGGACACTCTCCGGAAGCCTTCGTGTCATGTCTGACACGTCCCGACACACTCCGACACGCGGTTAATGAGTGTCGAAAAATCCGACATGTGGTCAACTCTTTCCGACACGCTCCAACACGCGAGTTCAGAATTCCGACACGTGATTCCGACACGCACGGGGTCAATTTTAAAAATTTCTAATACTTTAGAGGTCAAAATATAAATATACACAAAAGAAGCAATAAAAGAAGTAATAAAATTGTTATAAATATACACGCACGGGGTCATTTTTTTCATTTTTTTCAGAATTGTTTTATTTTTTTTAAAAGTCTTTTACTATGAAAGAAGTAATAAAAAAAATGCTATATATGATAAATAAATAAATTTAAAAATATCATTTCAGCATTTTTCTTTAAACAATGTTTTTTCCTCTAAGTTTTGTATATTATTGTAACAAATTAAAATAATGAATGATATTATTTAATATTTTTCGTGTAAATTAATTCTAAGCTATTTTTATTATTTATTTATTTATATATAAAAATATATTTAATATATAACGTGTCGGAACGTGTCGAAATTTTTATTTTTAAGAAATGACATGTCGGTGTGTCGTATCGTGTCGTGTCGTTTAGTGTCCGTGTCGATGCTACATAGGGACCTAGCATCTGGTCTAAAGCTTGACTCTTATCCACCACGTATGACTAGGCACAAATTGTACATTTTCATAATTTGTGCAATTATAAAATTTTAAATTTCAAACAGTGTTTTGAATGTGTAAAGTTCAACGGCGAAGGAAAATAACTAAATCAAGAGCCTAGTTAATATGTCATACAATTTTCTGTCTCAAAACACCTTTGCTTTCAAATGCTGAGTAGTCATTCAACTTAGTTGAATTCAATCATGGATTGTTTCAACATCGACATAAAAAGTGAAGTAAACAGAAAACATCTGCTCATCTAATATCTTTCAATTAGAAATAGAAAGATCAAACCATATAATCATCAAAAAATATATTTCAAATGGAATCTCGATATATCAACCGAACTTGATATTAAATCACAGGCACATCAAGATTCCACAATGGTAGTAGATTTAGGCTTAGCCTTACAAGTATCAATCATCCGAGAACGGAAGTTGGGCTTGAACCTGGATCTGTCCAGGATAATGGGCTTGACTTGGGTCACTTTTACTCTCATCTGAGCACGGTGGTCTTTGTGTGACTCGCGCGCACTTGTGCAACTGTGTTGTGTTTGTATCTCGTAGGTTTTCATTGACAATTATTTAGATGGCGGCTATCATATACCATACGCGCACAAGGGCCCAACGTCTGGTCTAAAGCTTGATTATTGCACCACCACGTTATGACTACGCACAAACTGTACATTTTCATAATGCCAATTCCATATGTTTAAGCATTGTTTCTGCATTTTCCTGGAATCATCCTCATCATGTTTTATAGTATAAATCTTATTATATGATGGTCACTTAATATCTGCAATATTTTATGGTTTTCATTTTAGTAATTGCTTCTTACATACATGAAAAAGTAAGTCTACAAATATGTGAAGATGGATTAACTGACAATGTAGATGATTTTGACTGACTTATGCTTTCATTCATCCCAATTTCATGATAAATAGGCAATAACTCACTCATCCGATTTTAGTATTGATGAAGCAGTTTATATTTCTTCACTTCTCTAGCTGAGGGTTTACTGCTTCTATAGGTACGGAGCATGGATAGACAAAATCTTATACTGCCCCGTTGTGAATGCCAGTAAGTCTCTGTTGTATAAAAAGCTGACTGCAACCACCAATCACCTCTTAGCAACTTGTGAATGGTCTTTCAGAATTTTCCAGAATTAATGTTGGGAGAAAAAAGCTATAATGCGCACATAGCAAACCCAAAATATCTACGAAAAGTAGTAACCTCATCAAACTAGAACATTAATCTCGTACATGAACTCATATGCAGGATACAGCGTTGAATACACATGCCTTAAGCTCCTTGGCTGATATTTATTACCACTGAAGGTTAGCGGCATTTCATATATATCTGTTGGATCATTGAAAGTCAAAGCCAAACACGGCATTGATAATAGCATGAATAACTTCTTTTCAACAAGAAAAATTAACTTTTTCGTGGCTTTTATCTATGAAACACATGGTGATTAGGGGAGATTTACACAATACAAAGTTGCTCTCTAAGAATTTATAACGAAAAAATTTATGAATCATGTTTGTAATTGTATAATTAGAGCCTTGTCGTGTTGTAAATTGTCTTACAGGTCATAATCCAGTTATTTCATATTGATTAATAAATTATTATTTTTACTGATATAGTATTGTCTAATTTTAAAATTTTAATCTTTTTAGAGTTCTAAATTTTAAAAGGAAACTCAAATTTAAGAATAAAATCTTATATGCAAACTTCAAATATATTACATCCAATTATTCATTTGTTCTCAAAAAAATCATTATTTGGCTTGTTGGGAAGAAGCAGAAAACTTTATTGTAATTTGGGAAATTAAAAATTGGATATGCATCTGTCTCATTTATTGATTTGTCAAGGTCAAGTTAAGATTTGTAACGTACAAAATAAGCTTTCGAAAGACCCATTTTTTCTACTTTTGAATAAATTCGAAGAACATAGATGTGCACTTTTACGAACTTATTGCCAATGTTCAATCGATTCCGTCGAATTGAAATTTGTTTGGTAACGTTTCTTTTTTTTTTTTTGTTAGGGAACGTAAATAAAAAAAAAAAGTATTTATTAGAGAACAATTTTTGAACAAAAAGATCGTTTGGTAAATTTGTTAGGAAATAAAAAATGAATAGAAACACGTTTGGTAAATTTTGTTCTTTTTTTGTTTCTTTTAATTTTTTAATATTTTTATTTTTCATTTTTTCCTTTCTTTTTTATTTTTTTTCTTCTTTCGGCCTACGGTCGTCGGCCTCCGACGATCGGCCGACGGGGCGGCCTCGCCCGGCCACGGCGAGGCTCGCCGGCCCTGGCGAGGCTGAGCCTCGCCGTCATTGGGCGAGGCTCGGCCTCGCCTTGGCTAGGCGAGCTCGAGCTCACCCGGCCCATGAGGCGCGGCCTCGTCGGATCTGGCGAGCTCGAGCTCGCCTAGCCAAGGCGAGGCGAGGCGTCGCCGACGCGGGCGAGGCCAAGCCTCGCCTTAGCTAGGCAAGCTCGGGCAAGGGCCGACGACGCTCGGCCTCACCGGGGGCCAGCGACCCTCCGGCGAGGTTGTCGACCCTCGACTGCATCGCCGGCCCTCGACGGCCGGCCATGGCCGAGACCGAGGCTAGCGACCGGCCAAAGAGAAAGAAGAAGAAAAGAGGAAGAGAAGAGAAGAGAGAAGAAAAAAACAAGAAACAAAAAATTATTTTTTCAAAATTATTTCTGGAACGAGAAATAATTTTTTTTTTATTTCTCGTTTTTGTTCTTTTTGAGTTTCGGGAACAAAAGAATAGAATTTCTGTTTATAAAAAAAAAAGTGTGAAAACATGCGGTGCCTTAGATTCTAGTAGGCCTAGAAGATAATATAAATGAAAGACTTATACGGTACAGTGGAGTCAACGGCATCCCGAATATCCGGCAACGGCACCGAGGAAGCAACCAAAAACCACGTCGATGGCGACGACGATTCTCGCTATCAAACCCCTCTTTCGAGTCCCGGCTCATCTCCCCACTTCTCTCGCGGCGGCGGCGGCGGCGGCGGTGGCGGCGCCTCCTCCTTCTGCTGCCGAGTCGCTGGGGGACGAGTTCGATTCGGTGCTGCCCATCGAAGAGGCCTTCACTCCGCCCAGCTCGTGGGACACCGACCCCTTCTTTCCTCGACCTCGAGCTCGATCGCGTCTTCTGCCGAGGCTGGTGGGCTGTCGGTTCGTCCTCTTCCATTTCATTTCCTCTCCTCAAGGCTCGATGCTTTCGACTCATTTTTGTTGTAAAGGAAGTGAATTGGCTTCGTTCCTCTGGTTTCTCCTCGACCCAGTCCGCGGCGGTGATTTTCATGACCGGCCGGATTTAACTTCTTCAGTTATCTGACTTTGATGATCTCGCTTTGACTTTCCCTTTAATTGTCGGACTGGATTAAGGATTTAAGTGTTTCCTGAGATATCCTATTTTCATTCCTTCTCCTTGATTGTCAGGATGCACCGATCAGGTTAAATCGCCCCAGGACTTCTTCACCGGCAGGTAGTGAGGAGCTTCAGTAGGCAATTACTATCCCATTGTGGCACAGAATTATAGCTTGACTTAATAATAGTCTTAAAAATTTCTTCCTTTTTCCATGGCTTTCCTTCCCGGGACAATTTTTTATTTATGGTAGTAAGATACTTAGGAGCAGCACCTTTTCTAGTTAAAACCCCTACAGTTTTGTTTCTCTCTCTATGCATGACTTTCTGGAACCCAGTTATGGTTAAATGCTGCAGATTAGGAAATGTAGAATTTCTGGTGTGTCGAGATGATAATGGAAAAGCCCATGCCTTTCACAATGTCTATCGCCATCATGCTTCTCTTCTTGCATCAGGAAGTGGCAGGAAGTCGTGCTTTGTGTGCCCGTATAATGTTCACTTCCACTTTCATGTTAAAGCTAAGAAGTCAGTTCTAGGTTGTTCTTTGTTTTCTTGTAATTTCCGTTCCTTGATTCAGCTTGGTTAAAAGGAAATTGAAGCCGATAGTTTGGCAATCTGATTCACTGCGTTCTTAAATGGATTATAGAAAAAAGGTTCATCTCAAGCAAAGTTTTACTCTATCATCTTTGGAATACAACTCATCATGCTGCAACTCCCATGATAAATGCTTACAGAGTAGCATAGTTGGAGATTCCTTCAAATATATTTGAAGAAAAGAATCTGTCTTATATTTTTTCATAGAGTGATTACAAGGTGTATAAATACATGAATAGAGGACCTAAATTAGGTAAGAAACCTATTTAGGTAAAGATCCTAATTAGCCTCTAATATTTATCAATAGCTAATTTACAGCTAACAAAATCAAATCAAACCACATAATATCACGTAATATTCCATATAATCAGGGAGAGATTATAGAAGATTTTCCAACACATTCCAACACTCCCCCTCAAGCTGGCTTGAAGATATCTTCCATAGACAGCTTGCTCACTAGACGAACAAATTGCCTTTTATGCAATCCCTTTGCTCAAAATGTCAGCAGCATGATCATCACTAGAAATATACAGCATACAAATCAGTCCACTATCAAGTTTTTCTTTGATGAAGTGTTTATCAACTTCCACATACTTTGTCCATTCATGTAACACGGGATTATGAGCAATTGCGATTGCTGCTTTATTGTCGCAATACACTTTCATTGGTATGGAACTCGGGATCCGTAGTTCATTCAAGATATCTTTAATCCACATAACTTCGCATACACCATGTGGTATTGACCGAAATTCAGCTTCAACACTGCTTCTTGTCACCACACTCTGCTTTTTACTCTTCCAAGTAACTAAATTTTCACCAACAAACGTGCAATAGCCTGAAGTAGATTTCCTATCCATATTGCTTCCATCCCAATTTGCATCGGTGAACACCTCAATTTCCAGATGTCCATGTTTTTCAAACATTAGACCCTTACCAAGATTGCCCTTCAAGTAACGTAGAATTATATATACTGCTTCAAAATGCCTCGGCCTTGGTGAGTGCATGAACTGGCTCACTATACTTACGGCAAACAATATGTCAGGTCGAGTGTGAGATAAGTAAATAAGTCAACCGACAAGCCTTTAATACCTTTCTCAGTCTATCACTTCTTCAGCTTTGGCAAGTTCAAGTTTCATATTTGGTTCCACGGGTGTCTCTGCCACTTTAAATCCTAATAAACCTGTCTCTTTGAGCAGATCAAAAATATATTTGCGTTGGTTTACAAATATGCCCTTCTTAGATCTCGCAAATTCTATTTTAAGAAAATATTTCAAGACACCAAAATCCTTAACCTCAAGCTCCTCAGCCAGCTTCTCTCGCAAGCTTTCCAACTCAACTTTGTCATCACCAGTCAGTATTATATCATCAATATAGACGATTAGAATTGCATGCTTACCTTCCTTTGAGCGTTTATAGGATAGAGAGTGATCTCCTTGACTTTGGTGATAACCGAACCTTTTAACCACCTTCCCGAACCATTCGAACCACGCTCTTGGAGATTGTTTAAGTCTGTACAATGACTTTTTTAATCTACAAACTTTGCCTTCATTTTCTGTAAACCTAGTAGTAAACTCATAAACACTTCCTCCTCCAACTCACTATTCAAGAATGCATTCTTCACGTCTAACCGATATAAGAGCCAATCAAATGTAGCAGTAAAAATAGTAAAATCCAAACAGAATTTATCTTGACAATTGGGACAAAAGTCTCCTGATAGTCCACTTCATAAGTCTAATTGAACCCCTTCGCCACTAGCCTTGCTTTATACCGCTCAACACTCTCATCAGGTTTACATTTTACGATAAATACCCATTTACAGCCAACAGTCTTCTTTTCTTCCAATGCATCAACCAATTCCTATGTGTCATTTTTCTTAAGTGCATGCATTTCATCCTCAACTGTCATCTTCCACTTTGGATCCCTCAAAGCTTTTTGGATATTTCTAGAAATAGATATGTGAGAAAGGTTTGACACAAACACTCTATGATGATAAGACAACTTTTGGAATGACACATGTTTTGATATAAGATGCTAAGTACATAATCTAACCCATTTTCTAAGAGCTATAGGCATATCAAGATTAGAAGTATTAGTATCAAACTTTGAGACAGGAATAGAGGGAAAATGAATACTACTAAAATCACCTCTCGGGGCTGCAGACGGATGGGGCTCCAAGACAAAATTCTAATATGCAACCTTTTAAAGAGTTTTTCTTCTAGTATATAAATCTGAAGCTTAGGCTTGTTGATCACATTGTGATCTTGAACTTTTTCTTCTCCTATCTTTGACACATCAAGATTCGGCAGAGATATTTTTGAAGACTCAAACAAATGAGTAGAAAGGATAGGAGAGTTAATCTCTTCACTAATTTCGGCATTCTCCCCCTGAAGAGATTTGTTAGAAAAAAATGGTTGCGACTCTATAAAGATTAGATCCATAGTGATGCGAGTTTTGCCAATATGTGGATTGTAACACTTGTAACCTCTTTGATTAGGTGCATACCGTATAAACACACTTTTCAGCCCGAGGATCTAATTTGGATTGACACTAAATTGGGAGATGGACAAATGCAGTGCAACCAAACACCTTTAGAGAAATATTAGAAAAAACTACGAATTGTGAGGTACACTTGTTTGAAACAATCTAAGGGAGTAGTGTAGTTTAACACCCAAGTAGGCAGCCTATTAATTAGATAAGATGCCGTTAGCACAGCTTCCCCCATAAGTATTTAGGTACATGCATTGAAAAATTGAGGGCACATAATACTTCAAGGAGATGGCGATTTTTGCATTCTGCAATATCATTCTGTTGGGGTGTAGTTCAATAAATTGATTGGTGAAGGATGCGTTTTTCTTTCAAAAAACTCCCCAAAAACTGGTTATAATATTCAATACTATCATCAAGTACGAAAAATATTAATAGTAGTACAGAATTGAGTCGTAACCATTTGATAAAAAATTTTGAACAAAAACTCAACTTCAGACTTGGCGTTCATCAAGTATGTCCAACATAAACAAATATGATCATCTATAAAGGTGACAAACCATTGTTTCCCAGTTTTTGTTGGCACGGGTGAAGGATCCCAAACATCACTATGGATTAAGTAAAATGGTGATGATATATGATACTGATGATTTTTAGAAAAAAGACAATTCTCATAATGTAGTGAAGAAACATCCACATCTTTGAACAAATGAGAAAAAAAATGTTTCAAATATCCAAAGCTAGGATGGCCTAGTGCCAAACAATTATTTTTTCTTGAACAGGGAAAGAACTAAAAGTTCCATATGCCTGAGCTTTTTTGTCAAAAACAAACTCTTCAAAATAGTAGCGACAATCCCTCATCCTAGCATTGACAATCGTCTTCCCCAAGATCTGATCCTAAAACTCACAATGAGAAGCAAAAAAGACAACACGATAGTTAGACTCTTTAGAAAGTTTACTAACAGACAATAGACTACGAGCTAACTTAGGAACATGCAGTACATTATGAAGTGCAATAGAATCAGAAAGTAGAACTAATCCTTTGCCTGCAATAGATGAAAAACCCCCATCGCCAATCTGAATTTTTTGGTTGCCAAGACAAGGAATATAGGATTTGAATAAATATGGGATATTAGTCATATGATATGATGCCCTTGAATCAATTATCCAAGATACAGATTGTGAACAACAGGAGAGGGCATTTAAATTTCTACCTTGGTGGGTAATCGAAGTAGTAGGATTACCCGATATGGACCCAACTTGAAGTAGCTGTAGAAGATGGTTTAGTTGTTCTTTGCTGAAAGGGATGCAGTGGCCTCATTAGCTGTAGGAGGCATACGTTGAGATGACTTATTATCACGGCTGAATGAAGTTAGTCTCCTTGCCCCACTAGTTGTAGAAGTTGGACGACCATGAGTCCTCCAACAAGTCTCCCCTATATGACGGGGTTTGTTGTAGAAATCACACCAAATACGATGTTTCCCATCTGATCTTTGCAAGTTAATAGGGATTTTGCTTACATTTTCCTTGGAGACTATTGTTGCAGGAACACGACCCTTCTTGTCTTCAGAGATAGCCAATGCTGAACCTTCCAATGATCCATCCTTTCCGCCGGTAGCTGCCTTGCCTAGCATTATTCCCCGTCTACTTTTTTCTCTTCGAACCTCTGAGAAGACCTCTCCAATAGGTGGAAGAGGCTGCTTCCCAAGTATTCTACCGTGTACCTCATCAAACTCATCTCTAAGCCCTCCTAGGAAAGTGTAGATACGTTATGCTTCTACGATTTTCCTATACCGATTACCATCTTCAATACACGTCCACTCATGGTCATTGAATACGTCCAACTCCTACCACAAACGTTTCGAATAGTGAAAGTATTTTGTGACAGTTTCCTCTCCTTGCCACATCTTCCCTAGCTTCAAAGTTAACTCATAGATTTGAGATTGATTACCCAAATCTAAATACATCTCACACATCGCATCCCAAAGTTCCTTCGCTGTATAATAGCCCAGATAGTTTACACCAATATCTTCTTCCATGGAATTGGTCAACCACATCACAATCGCTGAATTCTCTGCATCCCAAACAGCCTAGGTGGGGTCATTTGTCTCTGGTTCTCCGTTATCTACAGTTAGATAGCCAACTTTCCTCTACCTCGTATATACATTCGAACAGATTGAGACCACCGAAAAAAGTTATAACCATTCAGCTTTATGGAAGTGATCTGAATGGGATGAGGTTCGGTGGACTTTATGAGAAGTGATGGAGGGTTAGACTAGGTGGTTGATGATTTGTTCGACATAGTGATCGAACGATCAAAGAAAAAAAATTAAAAAATTACCCGAGGTAAATAGATAAAGGACCTTCAGGCTCTGATACCATGAAGAAAAGAATTTGTCTTATATTTTTTCAAAAAATGATTACAAGGTGTATAAATATAGGAATAGAGAACCTAAATTAGATAAGAAACCTATTAGGTAAAGATCCTAATTAGCCTCTAATCTCTATCAATAGCTAATTTACAGCTAACAAAATCAAATCAAATCACATAATATCACGTAATATTCCATATAATCAGGGAGAGATTATAGAAGATTTTCCAACACATTCCAACAATATTACATACTAATAGCACATTGGAATAGCGAATTTTCCTATGATGATCTATATCTCGAGATTTAAAAGCAACATCTAGTCACTTTTCATCCTGACTTGATTGTTGATGAACGCATCACTTAGCAGATGAGTTTGAGAAAAAACGTGCTGGGTGAAGGTAATAGATTGATAAGCAGATTCTTTCCATTATCATACTATTAAAACAAGTGGAATGCATTTACAACCCAAAAGACCAGGAATCTACCCATGAAAGTAGTATTCTAAGCTTTTGTAAATCAATGCAGATGCACTACAGGAATGCTTCTAGTCTATGTTGGCACTTAATATTTCTTGTTGAACTTCCTTTGAAATTTGAATACCTTGAGTCATTGAGGAGACTTAACAACTAAATACAAGCTTTGTGATGGTAAACCTATTTGTACTGGGTAATATGCACACCAACTTATCTTGCTTTTTTCTTAGGGGTAGACTTACGCACTGAACGGAGCCCTTCTCAGAGCAACTAGAATCAAAGGAATCTGGAACTTTGATGTAAAGGCAGGTAATTGTTACTTATATCCCATTCCTCTTGTTGTGCAGCATTTTCAAATGATATAGCAATGAGATTTCTCTGCAGCTGTGTGATGCAGGAGTTTGTGCTCATACTGCTAAAATTAGCTACTTGGCCCATTTGTTCCTCTCAATTTTGAGAAAGATGTCTCTCCTGATCAGGAAGTTGAAAGAAACATAGAAGCAAAGGAATGGACTGGCAGCTGTGTAGGTACTCTGGGCAATAACTGCATTGATCCCTCACTAACTCATCTTTGTAGACGTGAATACACCCTTGAGGGTAACTGGAAGGTCTGTAGCTCCTCGTTTTGATTTTAATATGCTGCCTCTTGTCGTGTTTTAATCAGTATCCTTGGTTCTGGTCTGAATAGTGTAATATTTTACTGCTTTTTGCTACTTCAATTTTCAAGTTTTTCAATGGAGATCGTATTATGCATTCAACGTCATTTGATCTTTTTAAAAATTTTAAATAGGTTTAGATTTCAAATTTTGACAAAGAAATTACCAATCCATGTCTCAATGACAATTCTCAGGCAGCTGATTGAAATTGTTCATTTTCGTAGGTTTTCTGCAATAATTGTTTAGATGGCGCCTACCATGTACCATATGCGCCCAAGGGCCTGGCATCTGGTCTGAAGCTTGACTCTTTTTCCACCACAGTGACTGGCCACAAATTGTACATTTTCATAATGCCTATTCCATAATGTTAAGCGTTGTTCCTGCATTTTCTTGGAATCATCCTTATCATGTTTTACAGAGTAAATCTTATTATACTATAGTTACTTAATATCTGCAACTGTTTATGGTTTTCATTTTAGTATTTACTCCTTACTAGATGCATGAGAAAGTAAGTCTACAAATTTGTGAAGGTGGATCAACCGACAATGCCGATGATTTTCACTGACTTGGAGCGAAAGCTCTTTGTGCTTTCATTTATCCCAATTTCATGATAAACAGGTGATGGCTCACTCATCAGATTTTGGTATCAATAAGCAATTTATCTGACTTCTCTTCTCTAGCTGAGGGTTTTCTGTTCTTATAGGTATGGACCATGGATGGACACCAATCTTGTACTGCCACTTGGACCAAGGAAATGCTGCGTAATATTTGACTTCTTTCTGAAAGATTCTCTCTAGGTGATCTAAATTCCAGTTAGTCCCTGTAGTATCAAAAACTGATTGCAACCACCAATTACCTATTAGCAATTTGTGAATGTTCTTCCAAAAATTTCCAGAATTGATGCAGAGAAAAAAAAAAGAAAAAAAAAAGGAATAGTGTGCACATGGCAAACCCAGAATATCTACAAAAAGTAGTAGCCTCATCAAAGTAAAACATTAATCTCGTGCACCAACTCATATCACAACATGCAGCATTGAATATACATGCCTTCAGCTCTTTAGCTGATAGTTATTACCATGGAAGGTTAGGGGCAATAGTGCACGCGAGTGCAGCATGCCTTTATAAAGTAGAGCTAAGTAGCTAAAGACATGGATCTGTACATGTTCTCATCTATTCTACTCTCATATCCTGTAAAACACCCAATTTTCACTGTCCTCCAGAATTTCTGTTATCGTATTCTAGTTCATCCCGTCACTTTAGACACTACTCACATCCATTAATTCACTCGTCCTGTGGGATATGCTTCAAGTCACTGTTCCACACATTTAATGCTTTATCATGATGCTGGCCCCTTTGATGATGTTCTAGTTCATAGGAACTAATCATGCAAATTTTCTCAACATGGTCGAGTTAGGTATCTAGAGATATTCAGGTTCAAGCTTTTTACTCTTCAAATTTCTCATCGTTTTCAGTAATTCACCTAGTCCTCTTCCTTTGATTACAGGATGACAAGATTTTCGTGGAGAAAGAGTACAGATATTAGAGAGTAAAACATATGAGTAATCCGTAGGGCCAACACTTGGGCACCACCATCCTCAGGCATTTGGTTTATTGCAGATGGAAGATAATGTTTGGTGTGAAGGCGTTCAGAAAGGCCTGAAATCTCCAGCCTATTGCAGTGAAAGATATGCGCCAACGTGGTCTGCTCTATCGCAATCTCAAAGGATGAACTCCAGGAATCTTACTCGGTGAGAGTGAAAAACCTAATTCTTGCTTTTTTAACTTTCCATTTCCATACTGCGAGATATAACCCCTAGGCTTTAGCAGTAGCAACTCATAACCCTTGGCCTCTTGATTTTCCTCTAGTTGCAACAAACGTAATTCTAATGGGTCGTCTATAAATCGGTTTAGCTTTAGATAGCGACATCTCTTATCTGGTTTAGCCTTTTAGAGAGAAAAGTAAAATGCTTTCTGAACAACCCGTCCTCCCCTATGAAAAGCATGACAACTTGAGCTTCTAAGTCGACAGGCCTTTGTCAAACTGCAAACACATTAGCAACCTTCATTTCAGTTGGACTTTTAACCCAATTCTTGCACTCACATAGAGTGATACCAGCGAAACAAACAGGAAACGAATTCTGTATGAAAAAAAAGTACACCCGAACTCATGTACAATCCGCACAAAGCATTGATCCAGTGAAAACTACCCAAATACATCCGAAAAATCTCGAAATGGGTAGTGATCCATGGTGTGTCAGAACTACCATCTATGTCAGAAGTGTACTATCAACATATCGTGTCGTCCTGTAAACTAGACACCCCGTCCCAGCTCATTCAAGAGTCACCCAGTTGACCTGCAGGAGGAAAAGGAAAATTAGCTGCAGGGCAACAGAAATTCTGGGTACTTAGTGTGCACAGAAAGCAGCAAAGAACTCTTACTTCCACGATTTCGTCATCAATGACAGAATATTCTTGCAAGATACACATGAATCGGAGTTCTGGGGACGGGTAGTAACTTTCCAACAACAGCCAGAGGCCAACTGTTTTCAAAGACGAGAACCATAAAGGAAAGACCATTAACAAAGAGTTGACGAATTCGATAAAAGGCAAGTGGTGACTGGTGTTACTGCTCTTTCCATAATGTTTTATTATTCAATGCACCAACAAAATTTCAAATAAAATAAACGGTCATAAGAATTAGAATGTTATAAGAAACTCTCCAGTCACCATCGATATCACGAGAGATATACAAAGTTACAGACCTGATAAAAGCAATGATAATGGATATGATCCACTGCGTCCAATTAAGTCTCACTGTTGAAGTGAACTTCCCGAGAAACTCTATGATAATGACCTGAAGAGAAGGCAAGATAAAGGATCATCACAAATTTTTAAATGATATCGACTTGATCAAGAAAAATGCTGTAGGGTTCTCACCTGAAGTACAAGAGTCAGACCTACTATCCCCATGAAGAGACGATTCTTCGTGATTCCCTTGAACACATTAAACTCATCTGGTTTCCGGGCATTAAATTCATTGAATATCTGAAGATCCAACATTAACATGCTTGTCAAAATTATGGGATAAAAGAAGAAAATGAGAGAATTCTGAATCTTCTTGGTAATAGCATCATGAATACAGGCAAGCCTAGATAGAAATGAAAATCCATTGTCAATGGGCCCCTCGAGTTGATGCCCAGATGACATGAATCAGAATTAGCACAGCATTCGCATTAACCAGTTATGGTATCCACCATTAAATAGCCAACGAAACAAAAAACAAGCGAATTCAGGTTCCATGTGATAAACAGGCTTTCCAAGTGCTCTCCCTCCAGAATTTGTAGCTCTGGAGTGGTTGGCTTCCATATATAGGCAGAAAATGTGCTAGTTGGCACACTGCAGGGATCTCTCTCTCTCTCTCTCTCACACACTAAGTAGTAGTTTTCCTCAAACTATAAGAATGCTATAAAGAAACCCACTTGCAAGCAATTATAAATCAATTTCTTTCCTTGCCCAAAAAAATAGATTCAATGTTGAAGTACAGTTTGCATATCATTCGATCTTCTCAGCTGATGAAATAATTCCATTGCCAAATGTCCTAACTAGAGATCCAACCCATTCAATTCCAACAGAAGAAAACACATAAGTAACTCTAGCAGCCCAGAACCATCAATCGTTCTGTCTTCTATGACTGTAAGGCACCAAACTTACTTGGCAAAAGACGAAAGCGTTGAAGATCAGTGTATTCTTCACTTTGTTAGCATGATCGCTGGTATCATGCCCTAAATTCAGTAAGCTTCTACCTCGGAAATTGAGGACAAGCAGGACACTCACTTGATAGGCAGCCTAAAGATCCAAACTCTACATTGTTAGGAGCAAAAAGCCAGCAGAAACTCTTTTGAAATAAATGTGTTAGTGGCCATACCTGTATCAATAAATTCCTCCACATGATATTTGTAATAAGAGGTTCTCTGCAATTGAGAAATCACCCACTCAGTGCACAGTCAAAGAGTAAGGATAAACAACAGGTTCCAACAAGTGAAGAAATTGCAACACAGATTTAAAGAAACAGAGATTAAAAAAAAAAAAAAACATGATCTCAAGCTTGGGACGGAAATTCTTGAACTATATTGCACCCAATAACAACCACTTACTCTTACCTCCTACCGACGGGATGCCTATGCATGAGGTGGTCAGTTGGAGGCTCAGTGGCCAGTGCTAATGCCCCAAGGGTGTCCATGATAAGATTAACCCAGAGAAGCTGCAAGCAAAAAGAAAAATTCAGAACTAGAAAAAGGAAATATCATGTGGAGGTCTGCACCGAAGGGAAGGAGGGAGGGAGAGGGAGAGAGAGTACCTGCACTGCATTCAGTGGAACATCACCTGAGGAAACAGCAGCAACAACGTTTATGATAAGAGCTGCAACGTTAACTGTAAGCTGAAACTGGATAAATTTTTGAATATTTGCATACACAGATCTTCCCCACCTGACGACCTATCAGAAAGATCAGAAAGATTTACATATCAGAAAGATTTCCAAATGTGCAGGCGAAATTCAAGTATTGACTTGTTTGAGGAATGTACACCAGGTACCAAGTCAAGTAAATTTGCACAATACCAATCTAAATCCAGTCAAATAAGTACATATATTTACAGAGAGAAAACTCTCCAGGAAACTAATGTACTCAAGCTACCCTACAACTTGACTGCCATCAGTTAGACTTCTCTTCAGAAAAGTTAAATAAAACAATAAACTCTGTCATGAACATGCTGAATTCCTTGTTTAATTAAATTCGGGCAGAATACCATGAAAGACCAGCATCGATTTACTAACCTTAACAACAGAAGCGAAATTATCATCCAAAATTATGATGTCTGAACTCTCTTTCGCAACTTCTGTCCCTTGAATACCCATTGCTAGGCCAATATCTGCCTGAACTCCAAGATCAAATAGACATCCAAGCAACAAAATTAGTGGATAAAAAGAGTTCAAAGTCAATGCACAACATGAGGGCATTGGTCTATGCAGACCAAAGCAAAGAGCCATTCATGACTACAAAAATTTTCTAAAAGTATGACAAGCTAAGATCCAGCATTTTTTAATAACTGGCAATCTGACCACCTCATAATAGATACAACCAAATTTACCAACAGACTGCACAACAAGATACTATGAGACATCTAGGGACTTGAAGACTATAAACCAGTTATGAAAAAAGATTTCAAGGCATCTTGGTCTGGTGAATATGCTGAATCTTTGAGATGCAAGAATGACAAATGTCATGAATCAATGAAAAAGGCAATGACATCAGTAGGATATCAAAGGAATCCCGAGAAAAACGGTGTGTCAACCTCGTGTAGAGCAGGAGCATCATTAGTGCCATCCCCAGTTACAGCAACAACGTGTCCTCGCTTTCTCAACGCTTGAACAAGCAGAAGTTTGTCATTAGGAGATGATCTTCCCATAACCTGGTGCAAAAACAGAAAAAAATATTAGCATACATTCAAATAGAAGACATGATTGATTACACAAAAAAGAAGCAACGTCATACTGATATCATCTCGGCAGCTTCTTCTCTTTCCGCATCAGTTAAGGAACGAAAAGCTTTTCCTTCAATAAGATTTGGCGGAGTAGCATCTGCTTTTGGATCTAGTATCCCACATTCCAAAGCAATTGCTTTGGCAGTTTGGAGATTGTCACCAGTAACCATTCGTACCTATCACCCAATAAGAGGCATTACACACTGAGGTCACATCTAGATAAGTACCTATCCTCAATCTGTCATGCTGCAGAAGATTACTATTTGAAATCCAGCATCAATGATTACCATCCTAAGAAAGAAATGTTCGAAGCACCCTACAGTGAAATGAATAAATGACAATGTACTTTGATAAACAGAATCTCAATGTCTTAGCCTTCGGAATAACCTCATTATACAATGATAAATTATACTCGACCATTTTCCAATGAAAAGCATCGAAACAACATAAACATCCACTACGACCACCTAAAGGGATGCAAATGACGAGAAATTCAAATTTTGAGTTGCAGAAATAATAATAAGAGGGAAAAAAAAAATAAAAAAAAAAAAGAAGGAAGCAGAACAGAGGAAGGATAATTTCCCCAAATTACCAATCCAAAAAATATTTAAAAAAAACAAACTTACCTTAACTCCAGCATTTTGGCATAGTTTCACTGCATCTTTCACTCCAGGACGACAAGGATCCTGCACATTATGAAAGTGTAAGAGAGTTTGTCATAGGTATTGAAAGTGAGTATAGCAAATGATTGACAATGCATCTGGGGAAATTTAAGAAAATATTTTCAGTCGTCACTTGCCAGCCACTTGTACCAAGACAGAGTTCTTCGGGATTCCAGAAGATTACTATTTGGATCAACAAGCCAGTGTCGATAAAATGACACAAACATTAAACTTCTCCTTAGGTCCACGATAAGAACTCTTCAAAGTCATGGAAAAGCACTGGAGTGTCCAAACAATTTAAAACATTCCTAAAGTTACATACAGAGATAGGAACAAAAACAAATCAATGTCCTTTTCAGTTAAAATTATGTGCACTTCTTGACAAGAATCATACCTTTATGCCTACAATAGCCAGTAAAATAAGCTCATCCTCAGGTAATGCCCATGTGGCTAACCGTTCTTCATCTAGGGGAATGTCTTTTATGTCATAGGGTCTATATGCAATGGCAATGCAGCGTAGACTACCAGCAGCCATATCTTCAATAGTCTTTCTAAAGTACATCTCCTGCAAAACAGGGAAATCTCATTTAAGGATCATCCATCAATACTGTCAATGACTAGTGACAAGCAAGAAAACATGAATAAAACAATTTACCACCATACATCTAAGACTATGAAAAAGCCTATTCTCTTTCTCAGAAGATTTAAGAACTTCAACAATAAATAAAAGCATAACATGTATATAAAAGTACCAACATCAAATGTACATGCAAACCAAGGTATTCAAGAATGGTTGTATTGGAAAGAGTAGTCTGGAGGACTCTAAGATCTGCCACCATGGAATGTAATGAGTAATGCATAAAACTTCCAAAACTAGATGGTCAAAAAAAGAGCGAGAATATGTCAAGGCAATATCACGAAGAACGTAAGTGCAATACCAGAGTGTGTGCTATGCCATCACATAAAGAACATTACAGCAATAAAATGAAATTCCATCTATTAGTATTGCAAACTACGACAGTACTATGAAAGATGTCAGCAAGAAAAACCATAGCAGCTATTGAATTGCTATAGATAAAAATAGTCAATTATTGCAGCAAGAGTGCAATACCAGAGTGTGTGCTATGCCATGAACATTGCAGCAATGAAATGAAATTTCGTAAAAAGTATTGCAAGCTACAATAGTACTGTGAAAGATGCCAGCAAGAAAAACCATAGCAGCTATTGAATTGCTATAGATAACAATAGTCAATTATTTCCCAAACCTTATCTTCATCCATTGCTACAACTTGATCATTGGCATCCATGTACTTTGTACAACAAGCTAAAACTATTTCAGCAGCTCCTTTCCAGTGTATGTGAGCTTCTGAGTCTGGCTGTGCATGGAAGATAAAAGACAATCATTAATTATGGTTTACATCACATCACTATACAATCGTAGCATAAATCTGCAGGACATTTAACACTGTCACAACTCAACACAGTAACTGTGTGCATTTTGATGTGCATCATAACCAAGTACTAGCCAAGAACAAAAGTTAATTCCCTCAAAACAGCAAATACTTCTGTTCTTCAGACCACCAAAGATTTAGTTAAAGAAAAACAAATAAATGGTTCATGAACCCAACAGTTAACGGCCTTTACACCACTATCATATAGAAATGATGCATGGCTTTGCCCCACAGTAATGGCTAGTAAAATCTCAGATCTGATTCTGAGATCCATCTACTGCTCGATCTAAAACTTAAGGACCAATATCCAGATCGTATCATGTTGGCATATTAAGGGGATTTGCATCATACTTGACAAAATCAGATGATCGTAGTATCCGATCTTGTCAACTCAATATCATTTAAATTTGTTCTATTTAGTTGAGTATAGCTATAAATATACGCTTGAGATATAATCTTTGGAAATTTAAGCTCAGGAAACCTATAATTATTTACTTTAAAATTATAAGTACTTTAAAAGTTTCCAGAACTTACTAATTCAGATTCAACTACAATATAGTCCTTCAGACACCCTGAACTGGACCATCCCTAAGTGAAATCGTTATTCGTAGTTTTATTATGCCTCAGAAGTCTGAACTTCATTGTCCTTGAAACCCATTTAAAATGGTAAGCACAAAGAAAAGCACCGCACTGATACTGCCTTAAAACTAAATAAAGCTGTTCCAAGGGCATACACGACTGTCTCTTCACTGTCTACGAGTTATTATTATGTACACTATCTGCATGACTAGATCTTTTATTCTGGCCAATCTGCATGACAAAATTCACAAAACAATATGATAACAATAAGCCAGTGTGTGCATGTATGTATTTATGTATATTGAAGCAAACATCCTCTCCGGCAGCACATTCATGATCACTGAAACCAAAGACTGAGAAGTATACCAGCTTTACAGCAACTCCACCTCGTTTTTTCTCAGAATTGAAAGGGAAAACATGAATTATAGAGGATTTTGACCTAACAGCTTCAAAATCCATCCCCAGCTGCAAATGAGGCATCATGATTAGTTTAACATATTATTGCACCTGAATCAAACAGATGAACTAAAGATAGGAAAGCGATAGAAATCTTAAGCATGAACCTTGATCCCCCACTGTAAAATGGCCTTTTCAGTTGGTGAACCGGATACCTCTACATCTCCTCCAGTCTAAAGAAGTTCAAACACAGGAAGTTATTATTGGTCACTGGTATCAAACAGCCATTACTGATGCTGCAACCTCACCTCAGGCACATAAACACTGCCATTTGAATTCTGAGCAATGCCTTCAATCAATAGAGAAATCAGAGAAGTCGATAACTGCGAGTTGCTGTCTGGAGGATCAACTTTTCTTCCACAAGCATAAGCCTCAACCACAGTCATCTGTCACAATATGGACATTTTCTTAACATTATTAAGGGTCTCAAAGTTTCTTTCCAAAACCATAACTCCTTTGGGCTCATTCATAAACAAACTATTAACCTAAAAATAATGGTATCTATAACACCATCATATAATATCTGCACGCAATCATGTTTCACTGCTACAACAGCCATGTGGCTCTTAAATGATTCAAATCTACTTGCACTCAGATAAACAGCAATTTAGGAGACCTCGACACCATGCTTAGATCAGCAAAAGAAGCCTGTAACAGCACATACCTGATTTAAAGTCAAGGTTCCAGTTTTATCACTACAGATAGTTGTGGCAGAGCCCATAGTCTCGCATGCAGAAAGCCTTCGCACCTGAAATTTTTTCAGATTGGTGATTAGGAATTTCCTTTTTTTGCCATAAAACATTCAAATGAAAGTCCCATAAGGAGGAGAAAACCATCTCCATACCAAAGCTTTGTCCGCCATCATTTTTCTCATTGAGTAAGCAAGTCTGTACATTGCATCAAAGGTAAAAATGAGAGACAAACGAAGATTGTAATTTTTCACATAAATCCATTCAAAGACCACACAGATGATTATGGAAATGATATACTATCCAGCTAAATCAAGTTCTACAAAATTCAATGTGATGAAAAGCAACAGTAAGATGGAAAGGACAGCACCAATGTCAATGTTGTATTGAGAGGTCTGTTCGTTATAGGGGACAAACTTACGTCAATGTAACAGCTAAAGGAAGCCCCTCAGGTACTGCAACTACCACAATGGTAACCTGGAAGGTTTGAAAGTTATTGAAGATCTAACTGATATTAATTTGCAAAGACTATTCCATCAGAAATGCACTTACTGCTACAGTGATTATTTTGATTGCTCCATCGACAGCATCGCTAACACTAGTTTTCCCAGCCTTAAACTGAATGGTGCCATCTGGATTTTTCGTATGGCCAGTAAAAAATCTGCATAAAGCTTGAGTTTGTAAGTTCTATTACAATTTCAATTTAAGGAATTAATGCAGGAATAATCAACTGCAGCTGCATTTTTATTTTATTTTTCTAACAACAGCATTTACCTTGCCAAAAGAACAACCAAAACAGCAACAGCTACAGACAGTCCAACAATACCAATGAAAGTAGCAACCCCATTCAAGCGAACCTAATATAAGAGCAAAGAAATCAGCATGACTAGCAAAATCCATATCTATCAAAAAAATAATATAGAAATGATAAAAACAAGTTAAAGAAACTAACCTGCAGGGGTGTCTCTTCCCCAGTATCTTCTGATATACTAGCCATGAGCAAACCCCACTCGGTATTAATCCCCACACTCGTCACCTAAGAGGCAAAAATCAGAAATGTGAGGAAGAAGACAGCTGGAATCAAACCTTGATTTGTGATAAAGATGGACTTGAAACAGAGTAACCCCCATCTCAGGAAGCAGCAATATTGACAAACTAACATTCCGACATCACAGACAAGCATATACAGAACCCTGCAGCTTGAAATCCATTGAGAGACATGCAGATGGTCATGAAGGGCAGAGAGAAGGGTATAAATGCATGTTCCAAGGGATGGAGCCGTTCATTCAATTCAAATTTGACCCACCTCCTCCTAATGCAGCTTCAAGAAGAGAACAAACCATGTCTTTCTAAATATTTCAGTACTTTCTTTAAATCTTCTCTTTCATCAGTAAATTGAGCCTACTTTCCACATCAAAATTTTGACCTCTCTTTTCCTTCAAGTAACAAAAAGATTACAAACAGACAGAAATTTGCTTATCTAAGAACAAATGACTCCATTTTAATGGTCCACCCTCTATTTCAAAACAAAGAGTTGAAATTAAGGCCTTGTTTGGTAACGTTTCCACTTCTTTATTTTTCCATTTTTTTTTTGCCCAAAACAAAAAAAAAAATAGAAATCCATTTGATAACGCCAACTAATTTTTATATTCTCCGGATAAGTTAGGATTTGAATGATAATCATTGTGTTTATTAATTTTTCTGTTTTTCTGTTCTCCAAAATAAATTTGAAACAAAAATTCATTTCGTAATACAATTTTATTTTTTTATTTCTGAAACAAATTTATACTTCAAAAATAGATTTAGACAAGAAATCATAAATTAAAATTTTTAACTTTTTATTTCTAAAACAAAAGTGCAAAATGAAGATTTTTTTCATCATTCACTCTCATCATTGCTCGCCTTCCACTTGGCCACTCGGAAACGTCGGACGCCCATCGCCGACCGCCGAACGCCCGCCGCATGCCACTAGCCGCCGCCCGCCCACCTCCCACCGCCAATCACCAGTCGCCAGCCCCCCACTCCCAACCGTTGGTGGCTAGACACCACTCACCCACCTCCCATAGCCAATCGCCAATTGCCAGACATCAGATGCCAGCCCGCCCATTACCAGTCGGCCATCAACCACCGAACACCTTCCACCACCACTCAAGAGAGAAATTTTGTGTTGTTCAAATGAGTTTCCATTTTAAAAATATTTTATAAAGTTATCAAACGCATAATTTTTGTTCAAAAACTTGTTCGAGAAATAGAAATAGAAAAATTAATTTTTAACTAGTAATTGATTTCTAAAACAAAATGGCTATCATTCATCCTTGTAGTTAAATAATAGATTTGGAACAAAAATAAAAAGTAAAAAAACTTACTTCTTTTTCCAATTGATACAAGGTTTGGTCTCTTGACCCAATTAGAGTCTCCATTTTTTCGGAATAAAGAAATAAAATTAATAAAAATTCAAAAATTTAGGAAAAAATTAGAAATTATATTTTGAATAGTTTTACTAGATTTTAATGTTAATTATATTTTAAAATTAGTTTAGCACAAAAAAATGTGAAAATATTTTGATGAAAATTGGATTCAAAATTATAATCTTTTAGGACTTTATTATATGGATTTTCGAATGCCATTTTCTATTAGAGACAATGCTAGGTCACGAAAGCTTGGTGACTCCAAGCAACATTTGCCCCTTCTCAAAAAATCTATACACCTATTTATTGTAATGCCCAAAGATTTATTCACTCTTATCCTCTTCATATTGTGACTTAAATTCCAACCAAACTAACAATGAAAGGTCATTTTATGATATCTTCGATCAATTAAATCATTACAATTTCCATCCAATCTTTGACTATCATGTTGGATTTTTAAAGGTCATTTTAGAATATCTTTGATCAATTAAATCATTACAAAAGTCCAATTTTATCCAAACATGAAAAGTTAAAAGTCTCTTTATAATTAAATTAAAAAAATTGGGAATAAAATTGTTATTTTTCTATTCCAAGAATAGAAATTTTATACAATTATTCTGCTACTTAGAAACTCATCTAGGAAATAGAAATAGAAAAACTATTTTTGAACAGAAATTATTCCCAAGAACAGAAACATTACCAAAGCGCACCCTAAAAGAGTCATGCTCCTTTACCAAATTAATTCAAGAACTCATGACTATCAATTTTACAACCCACATCTAGCAAAGAACGAGGTAGAGTAGCAATATGTTGCAAGAAAATTAGCCATCTCATGAAGTATGGATCTTTTCTATGATGCAAAATAAGAGCATTGAGAAGTATGCTGAGGAAAGCAAAATAGAAGAATGGGAAAAATCTCACAAGCATAGTGCCGTGGCCATCTGCAACTTTGCAGCCAGACATTAGAAAGGGATCCTTTGCATCCTTGTGAACCTGATCAAAACATTAAAATGAAATAAGAAAGACCAGCTTGTGAACAGATTCATTGCACAGTGAGAGCATAATCTCCACGACACATTACAATTTTGCTCTCTCCAGTCATGCTAGATTCGTCAATTGCCAGGGAGTGACCAGAAATCAACACTCCATCCGCAGGAACCTGGAGAGAAAAGTAAACATCACGTATAAGAACATATCCAGTGAACACAAGGGCAGCATACCAAATCCAGAACTGGTTTAAGTAACTTGCCTGATCACCAATGTTAAGGGGGACAACATCACCAACTAAGAGATCATATATTGAAACTTCCACTCTTCTGCCACCTCTGACAACCTACAAACATGCAACAACTTCATCCATATGCATACAGGAAAGAGAAGTGTAAGACATTCATCTCATAAAAATTACCCACCTCCAAGTGTATATTTCTTTTCTCCTCATTTAAGTTTTGAAACTGCAGAGACTGTCTGTAATCACTTATTGCTGCAGACGAGAATTCAACCCCAATTAGGAGACTAATGCATCTCACAGCAGTCAACAGTATCCAAAGTGGAAAAACTATTATTTACTGCAAATCAACACACAATTCTTTCCCTTATGAATTATTCTGCAACCTTATCAGAAGAAACTAAGACATGCAGCAAACAACATGTCTCCTGGGCACAAAAATCATGATCTGATCAATCAGAAGGAAATATTCAACATGTTAACATGCTCCTGAGTATGTAAGTTATCATCTGATCAATCAGCAAAAACATTTCCCAGTCATATGACAGAGTAGCTAAAATTGTCAAATTGAATATGCACCAAATAAAATATTTACAATCTTAAAGCATGTGTCAACAAAATTCCAATGCAAACGGATCTTGTAATCAAAATGAATCCTACCTGTGACAACAATGACGAGAATAACAGCAAAAGCAATGCTCCCACCATCATACCATCCTTCCTTAATGCCCTAAAAGAAGCACACCAGAATAGAATGCATGATCAATCTTTAAATAAAAAGTGATCAAAAGACTCATGATATCATGCAACCAAAAATAAAAAAAAAAAACATATGCTTAAAAAAAGGAATTCACATGACAGATGAGACATATGCACCGCTTGTCAGACAGGAGATACATCACTCACTTGTATTGATAAAAAATAATTAAATGATTAATTTTAAAAGTGATAAGCTAGATAGGAACTTAGTTTGTCCCTATGCCAATGCATCTTTATGGTGGCATGCACAGGAAAGTAATCCGGGTAAAGACCATTATATGCACCAAGCAATGTTTCTCTCTCTTTTTCTTTTTTCTTTTTTATGTTAGTTATGTCAGCTTGGGCAAGGAATGAGAACATATAAAAATACCAATCAAGATAAAGCAACTAGAAAGAAACTAAGACAAATCATAATCGCATCACTGTCACTCATATGTGAGCAGGCCAGTCCCACCTCCGACTTTATTCCAAGCACCAAAGAAGCCACTGCAGCTATAATCAGTATGATCAAAGTAAGATCTTGCCAGGCTTCCCAAAGGAACATCTACATGATACAAAAGACAAAAGATGAAGTACTGATGAGAATACTAATAAATAGATGAAAAAAGTAGCTAGTCTAAACTCTTAATCAACAAACAAAACCTATGTGTCCAAACCGAAAAAGAAAGAGAATACAAAATGCATGAGGGTAATGTCAAAGAGATTACCCAAAAAGTCCTTCCTTTTTTCCGAGGATATGTATTTGATCCATATGTGTTCTTTCGAGCCAAAGAATCAGCATCATCTCCATGAATACCCTTCTCCAAATTTGTCTTCAACAACTCTGCTAGTCCTTTAACCTAATCATTCAATTGCCAGATTAAATCACAGAAAAGAAAAAGAAGTCCCAAATCACTTCTTTTTTCTCCATTTTTTTGATGTTCAAACAATTTTTATCCTCACTAGAAAAAAGGAGACAAGTTATTTGTTGTTTTTCTAGCACTGCCCTTGGCTGCAGTGCTGCAAAATACATTAGTTCTGGGAAAAGCCACATTTTTCTCAATAGAAAGGGATAGAATGACAAATAGTAGTTGTTGGGATGCAACACATATAACTTAAAATTCCAAGGCAATCCACCACATTTTTCGCAACATAAAGCAATAAGTATTTTCTTTTGGTAATAATTACCCCTCCATACTCCCCAGAGTAGAAATGTCACGGTCTCTGGTCATCAAAGCAAGTTGCTCTTGACCGATCCCAAAATCACCACTTGGGACGGGCGTTTTTGAGATTCCTGGGAAAAAAAAAAGGAGGAAAAGAAGAGCTTATTTAAGATTTTCCAGCTGCATTGTGTGATCATGCCAAACAAGCAAACTACACATACACAAACATTTTCACGTCAAAATTTATTTCGCACAAAGACATAGTACAACTCAGGAACATAGAACATATAAACTTTTCAACAATGAAAGCACACATTAAGACATAAGGCATCAATAGAAGATGAGAAATTTATAAAACAAAAAGAAACGTCAACAAACTAGCACACCAGCAATACTGAAAGGAAACAGTGAAGGAGGAGCTGGAAACCACTGCAAGGAACGGAAAGTTTTAATGTCCCATTTATGGCTAAACTGTAGGAGATCTGCAATATAAAACTACTCCCGCGCATTAGTAAATATGGATTATTAACTCCCCATTTTGACATGCATAGCATGAGCATGGTGCCGATTCAATAGCATATTTATGTCAGCAAAGAGAAATACACCCAGGAAGTATCAAAGCTTGCGCCTAGTGCCAATTAAGCACAAGAAGAAAAATAAGTACCATTAGCTTGTTGGCCTTGTGCTTTGAAAAGCTGTGCAGCCTGATGCAATGAAAAAGTTCAGTTAGATGTCACAGGTACATATAAGAAGTCCCCCTAAAAGATTAAAAGAATATAGTCAACTTACACGTATGGCCTGGGCATGAGCTCTAATTTTCTGCAGTGTTTTCTTCACTTGTTCTTCCTTCTTCAAGTCAAGGGTGTATCTAAATCGACGAGAGGCATTCAACACAAGTGCTGCTTGCTACAAGCATACATAATTAGGCAAATAAGGATTAAAGAATTCACAACAATCCAAATCATTTATCAACTACAGAAGCAATCCGATGTCATCCAACTTCTATTTTATGATTCAGTCCAAAATAACATAGAAAGATGTCCCTGGGAAAGGAAATAAAGTATAGAAAGCTTGTAAATCAGAACGGTGTTGTGGCAATAGAAGTTCAACAAAGATCTGTTAAATATGAGCCATGACATATAATGATACCCTCTTTTCAAGTAGATGATGAAAAGCATCCATATATGAATTGAAAATCAATTTGGATAATATTATTTAAAAACCAAAAAGAGAAACACCCAAAAAAAAAAAAAAATAAAAAATAAAAGTGGTAATAAACAGCAAGCCATGAAGAAGAGATCCCTTGTAACATAAAGAGTTTCTAAGTTTTGAGGTGTCTAGACTACCTTTTCCATTTGTAAATCTACACAATTCACATTTGCCTTTTATTTAATCCGTAATACTTAAAACCTTTCAAATTATTCAAATGTTATCATGAAGAATCTCCATGATATTCCATAACTGGAGGAAAATTCATAGGTAGACGTCAGAAGTTGTTGATAAGAACAAGCAGACAGGCTCTACATCACACAACTCACATGCACACAATCCCTAGAGGCAAAGTCACTTTCATAAGCATTTTAATAAGGAAAATCCAAACATATTTTTAACACTCTTCTAGTCAAGAATCTAACAATGAAATCTTGCTCCAAGTATAGTTTTAAGAAATTCAAACAAAGTAAATCTTAATGGACTCTAGTGCTGATTAGATTAATCAAACTTGGGGAAAATATCCTAAATAATTACCATCTTCAAGTCCCTATAGAACACTAATCATTTTCCATAGACCTTTCTAACCTTAATCTAAAATCATGCTCCAGGTTTACGAAAAAGGAAGTCAAAAAGGCTATATTGCAATAGACCACCGATACTCATAACAATATCATAATCCAATTTGGGGATATATCATGGAGTAGCTATGATCTTGCAATGTCCAACAGAGCCTTGATTGTGTCATAGACCACTGACAAAATATTTTCAACAAAGTTTTGCAATCATGTCAATATCTTGAGACCCATGCCTTGTATGATCCGATGGTTAGCTTACTCTCCTCCAAATGGAAGAAATTAGACCTTGAATTGTCAACCTTTAAACAATTAAATTCACCCAATTCATCCTCATCATGACAAATTATGCGGAACTTCAACAAAAATGGAGTAATACAACAATCAATGTCGTTCCTCAACAATATTTCCTTTCTTTGAGCAAACTCTCCCATAGAAGTTTCCAATCCATTCCTTCAACTTGTCCAATAGCACACAAACGTTCTCCTTAAAATTGCATTCATATTCCTAGACACATTCATTGGTTCATTCTTTGCCTCCTGTGTCACATCTTCATCGAACACTGATCTACCACGTGACCTTATTTAACATATCAGAAGTACGCACCAGTCAAGCTCTTTGTTGAATAGTCGAGCGTCTTGAGACTCCGCTCACCTCCAAACACATCACACAGTCCAAGTCATTGATACTCAGGCATATCTTTCTCGTTACTTCATAACACCTCTACATCTTTGCATTGATAAGGAGAGGAAGAGTGATTGTGTTAGTTGACTGCCATCTATGACCTCACCAACTTTTGTTTACGGGTGCAATGAAAATCCACCCATCCTTCCAAGAACCTTACAAGAAACTTCAAACGTCAGGTCAATTCCTCAATCTTTCCATGAGAGAGTATGAACGATAGTTTCATTGGTTCAACTCATCATTGGTTTCATGGGGAAGAGAAAGAACGGACACACCTAGGATCCTTCTCATTGATCTCCCACTAACGTATAAAAGCAAGAATCATTTTTCCGACTTGGGAAAGTTTGAAAAGTTCACAGAATAGGGCATGGTTTTGGCTCCACAGCAATAGATTAACCCAAGCATGGATGGTCCACCTCAAACCAACTTTAACAAAACCAAAAAATTGGGTTTGATAAGTAGGTTTCACATTTTTGGGTTGATATTAATTGGTGTTATCTAAGACGATAATATTTAATGGAATAAATAGAACCTCGAATCCCACTGCCGCCATATAGTCTAGGTATATAATCACATTAAATGCTTAGTCCAATCTCGGCCTTGAGCAACTGAGAAGTTTAAGACAATTTTAAATGTTAATCGCCTTTTTCATCTACTCACGGTCCACACCGCAGACCAGAAAGATCACAGATTATTCTCTTCACTTTTGGGTGCGCGCGAATCCAGCGAGAACAAGAAGTCAAACATTTATACATATATAAATCAATGATGCGGCGCAGGTACTACTTCGAAATGGAGACGGACAGATATGGACAATGAAGCGAAATGCGTTTGATTTAAACCGGATAGAAGAAATCGCAAAGAGGATTAAGTAGGGCCCATCTAAATAAAATACGAAGACGAAAAGACAGAGAGAGAGAGGGAGAAAGCGAAAAAAAAAAAACAACAGAATAGATTACCCTCCAACGCCTGAGACGATCCAAGGGGACGTGCTTAGTGCTGGTGATGTCGAAAGGATCATCGGAGGGCTCGTGCGCCTCGGAGCGCCTGCCTCCGGCCTCCAGATCATTCCGGGGCCTGTAAGGCGAAGAACCTCTGGGCGGCTCGTCCAGCTCGTCCATTCTGTACTGTCGCAGGAGGGACGACACCGACGGTCACCCGCTGGACTCGCTTATCTGCAAATCGCCAACCGAAAAAACACCATTCTTCAGTCTCACCACACACACTGACGGCAGAAGGAAAGCCACAAGTGAGGAGTTAGCTTGAGCGAGGGGGGGCCAATGGTTGTTCGATTAGGTGGTTTGTCGCTCTCCGTCACCAAACCTCAACCTCAGTGAAGGCTCTCACCAATCGAACCGTGATGTAGAAGCGCTTGTTCGAGAACATTACCAGTGTCGCAAGCGATAGGGTCTCAAAAAGTGCCGTCAAATCCCAAACAGACAATCCCACAAATCGAACAGCGAATAGATGAACGGATAAATTACCCACCACTACCTTTCCTGCTTTCAACTTGTCCTCAAAAACGTTCTCGAACTTGCTCGAAATCCTCCCTTACCTTATCCTCTCTCTCTCTCTCTCGCTCTCGCTCGAGGAGACCGGTGGTTTCGAAATGATGGAGGTGCTGAAAATGCAGGATGAATGAAGGTGGGAGGCGAAGCAAACGGTTACGAGTAGCGTAGAGCTGAAACGGCATGCAGTTGCATCGCCCTTTCGGACACAAATGCCAATTTCTCTCCGTCTCCGGCTCGGCTCTCCAGATGTCGGTCGGTTGGACTGGTTTTTCCCTTTTACCGAGGCACACGCTTTGTCGTCGTGTGTGCTACTAGATCTTCCTCAAGTGGAACCCATGGTTTATCAAAAGGTTCACCACCATGTTCATACAATAATCACGAATCATGAAAAACTAAAAAAAATAAAAAAAAAGATGGATACTGCATCGGAAACGACAACCATTACCCTTTTTGTCCTCACACTCAACAGCCTCGTTAACAATTTTGATAATGCACCGACCATCTTGATGCACACAAAATTCATTGAATATGAAGAGCTTACGCTAGAAATCCAAATCCAATGCATTTAGCAATAGCTCAGGAGACTATTTAATATCATATCAATCTGAATCATAGTATATTATTGAGTGTGTGAAAGCATGATATGATCATATTAAAAGTAAATCGAACAAGATCAATGAAAATATATTCCTTACGAGTGGCGTATATAGCCTAAACTCCTACAGCCTATGTTCCAATTTGCATCAAAGAGAATTAGCTTAAAGAAATCGAAAAGGCGATTTAGGGGATTCTAAGATGAGATTAAACGTCACGGAATGGGACGAACTTTTTCAAAGATGGGAGATGGCTTGGGCCGCCAGCAACTTGGGTCGAACCCATGTGGCTGGGTTTGCAAAGCAAGGGGGACCACGTGGGCTGCATTACTAGTAGAGTGGATCCAACACGTGACACTGGGCTGAACCACCACGTGCCACGTTCCCCTGCCCTTTAGTTTTTGCAGAATCACCGCCCATTCCTTCCATGGGACGCCATGAGTGGACCGCTTTACCCCATTCCTTAATTGTCAAATATGACGATGCGGCGTTCGACAACATTTTCAATTTTTGAAGGTATGGCGGTTCCTACCATGTTAATAAATAGTGCAAACTTTCGGAAAAAAAAAAAACGCAATAAAAGGTTAAAAAGGCATATGCTTCTTTTCACTATTGATTGAAAACCCGTGATCTCTAGAGCAACATTTTCCTCTTCTTCTAAATTAGAGCTCATTCTCACAATATAATCAATCTACTTATATTTCTATAAGTTTACAATATGAGATTTTGTAAGGCCACCGTCAACAGTTAAAAGCTAAAACTATTTACTAAAACTATTAGAAGAATGTGGAATTTATTATTAAAATATTTCAACATTCTTCTTCATATCTAGTCCAATCTTTTACTTTCATCATCTTCCAAACTAAAGCACATTCTCACAAGCCTGTCAATCTACCTAGTATTCCTAACTACTACCAACCATTCAAAAAGCTTAAGAAAAAGCTTAAATGAATGCATGATTTATTACTTATATATTATAACCACCGCACCCCAATCCGAAAGCTTGACTGAAAAAAAAAAATTCCATGTATTCAACCAATGTCGATTTGCAAAGTTCGTGGCAAGAGAAGTTGGAGATTGGTTGGGGTGGTCATAAGGTCATGCGCGGTCTATAGACCTAGAGATCCTCATTTAGAACGCCCGTGAAAGCAATAAAGGAGTCGGATTGGAAATCAAGCCGCTCACGCTTTTCTCGTTTTCATTAAGTGCGGGCGAATCAAGAGACCCTCAATCGTCTCTTTCGATACTGATAGCGAGATAAGATGCAGATGTATACATGATTATTCTCGAAAGAACGCGAGATGTCTTGCAAATGCTTACCTTGAACGGATGGAGCCCAGATGGTATCAAGAACTTTGCGGGCGCAGAAGCCACGTGCTCCGGAACAATGCCTGTTGCCGCTGCAGGACGAAGAACCATGGGATGAGCAGAAGAAGAAGAAGAGATCTGCAGGCCTTGCGACTCGGAACGAGTGATACAGGCACAAAATGATTGCAATCAATCCAAGAAGGCAAAAAAAAAAAATCCAAGAAGGCACGCCAGATGGCGTCACATGATTTTGTCCAAGATAGCTCAGGTCCGTGCTTGGTTTGCAGGCCCGCCACGTACCAATAAGAATGGACAGCGCACTGGACACAGACCAAGAGTTCTCCAGAAGTTTCAAAGAAAAGAAAAAGGCTTACGGGACTTGGCAACACGGTCTGGGTCTCAAATTTTATTTAAAAAGAAGGGGTTCCATATGGGGCAATGGCGTGGGCTAGCCACTATAATCGATTAAAGAAAGTTTTTTGTCCCCCAAGAGTGGCGGGACACGCTGCTTCTTCTCCCATCATACGGCAAGCCACGGTCTCCCGCCAAGACTCGTCCTTCTCCCTCATGAAAACATTCGTTTCTGTTGCCTCCTTTGCCTCTCTGGTCTGTAATCATAGGGCATATGCTCTAATCAACTCATTGCGTATGCTCTCCTCTTTATTCTGGGTCCAACTGGGCTCTCTCCAAGTTCAGCAAATATGAATGGAAACAGTGCCAGAGTGTGATGCTTACCCTTTGGAGAATTTTAGCTTCAGGAAGATTTGGAGGACCTTAGCACAAGCAAAACACCAAACCGAAAAACACTACTCTTCAGCCTCAGCACAAGCACACCGATGGGCAAGTAAGGAGTAGCTTGAGCAGGGGGTGGCCAATGGTTGTTTCGTCAGGTAGTTTGTCGCTCTCCGTCACCAAACCTTAGCCTCAGTGAAGCCTCTCGCCACTCGAACCGTGAGTTAGAAGCGATTGCTCGACAACATTACCGGCGTCACAAAGTGGTGGTGGTCTCAAAAAGTGCCGTCAAATCCCACACAGAGAATCCACAAATCGAACAGCGAACATGGAGCACAATAGAAGAACGGACAAATCACCCACCACCACCTCTCCTGTTTTATAACTTATCCTCAAAAACATTCTAGAAATCCTCCCCTTACCTTATCCTCTCCCTGTCTCTGTCTCTGTCTCTGTCTGTCTCGCTCGAGGAGGTCGGCGTTTACGAATGAGGTGTCGGGGGGGGGAGGCAGTCGGTTACGAGCGGGGCAGAGCTGAAACGGCATGCAGTCGGTACACAAATGCCAATTTCCCTTCTTCTCCAGGTCGACCGTCCAGATGTCGGCCGGTTTGTCGGTTTTACCCCTTTTACCGACTCGTGTGCGCCACTAGATCTTCTATAAGCGGAACCCCATACTTTATCAAAAAGATCACCGCCTTGTTCAATACAATAATCGCGAATCAGATGGATACTACATCGAAAACGACAACCATCACTTTTTGTGCATACACTCGACCCACCATTGTGATCCACATGAAATTCATTCTATATGAAGAATTTACATGAGAAATCCTCATCCAATGCATCTAACAATAACTATGTCATATTACTCTAAATAAGAACGATTGAAAGCACGATAATGCCATCGTATTAAAAGTAAATCGAACAAGATCTTGTAAATATATACCTCGTGAGTGGTGCACAAAGCCTAAACTCCTACGGCCTATGTTCCACTTTGCACCAAAGAGAATTCGCTTCAAGAAATTAAAAAACCATTTGGGGTAATTCTAAAATATGATTAAACGTCACCGAATACACGAACTTTTTTAAGATGGGAAATGGCTTGGGCCAGCAGCAACTTGGGTTCGTACCCATGTGGGAGGGATGGCAAAGCAAAGGGAACCGCGTGGGCTGCATTACTACTATTTTTGCAGACTGGATCCAACCCGTAACCACACTGGGCTCGACTACCACGTGCCACGCGCCACGCGCCACGCGCCACGCGCCACGCTCACTTTAGGTGCAGAATAAATCCCCTGCTTCGCTCACCGCCCTTTCCTTCCGTGGGATGCCATGATTGGACCGCTTTACCCCATCCCTTATTGTCAATTACGAAGATGCGACGTTGGACAACATTTTCAATTTTTGTAGGCAGCGTACCATGTTAATAAATAGTGCAAACTTTCGCCCAAAAAAAAAAAAAAAAACGCAATAAACGGTTAGAAAGGCAGATGCTTCTTTGACTATTGACTGCAAATCTGCGATTTCTCAACCACAAAACTTGACATTTTCATCATCTTCCAAATTAAAATACATTCCCACAAGCTTGTCAATCCACCGGATACCCTTATCAATAAAATTTATAATATTGCTACCAATTGTTCCAAAATTTTAAATTTTTAGATGAAAATATGTTTTATTGTTTAAATACTTTACTTCTCTCCCTCGTATTTAATCTATCCACAAGCATATTAATCCACTTGATAGGTTTATAAGATTTCATGGAACTACTATCAACTGTTCAAAAAATTTTAATCATTAGATGAATACGTGATTTATTATATATATGATAACAACTCTCCCAGTCCAAAAGCTTTAACTGAGAAAAAGAAATGCCATGGATTCAAACGATGTCTATTCCCTATTGTCCATCCACTCACCAAGCATAGCATTCAATCCCAACGTTCATAGCAATAGAAGCTGGAGATTGGTGGGGGTGGTCATAAATGGTCATGCACGGGTCTATAGACCTAGAGATCCTCATTTAGAACGCCCGTGAAAGCAATAAAGGAGTCGGATTGGATTTCAAGCCGCTCACGCTTTTTCTCGCTTTTCATTAAGTGCGGACGAATCAAGAGACCCTCAATCGTCACTTTCGATACTGATGGTAAGATAAGATGCAGTTTTAAGATATGATGCAGTTTTATACATGATTATTCTCGAAAGAACGCGAGATGTTTTGCAAATTGCTTACCTTGAACGGATGGAGCCCAGGTGGTATTAGGAACTTCGCAGGCGCAGAAGCCACGTGCTCCGGGACAAAGCCTGTTGCCGCTGCAGGACGAAGAACCCTCAGATGAGCTGAAGAAGAAGATGAAGAGGAGATCTGCAGGCCTTGGGACGCGGAACCGGCGGTACAAGCACAGAGTGATTGGAAATCAAATCGAGAAAGCATGCGACAGATGGCGTGACATCATTTTGTCCAACACAGCGCAGATCTACGCTTGGTTTGCTGCCCCGCCACGTACAAGCAAGACTGGACAGCGCACTGGACAGACGAAGGGATCTCCAGATGTTTCAAAGAAGAGAAAAAGGCTTACGGGACTTGGCAACAGTCTGCGCCTTAATTTTTATTTAAAAAAAAAAAAAGGAACGGGGTGCCATATGGGGGACTGGCGTGGGCTAGTCGCTATAATCGATTTTTTTTTTTTTTTAACAGAAGTCGCAATAATCGATTAAAGAACGTTTTTTGTCCCCAAAGATTGCCGGGACATCATTCAGCAAGCCACGCTCTCGCGCCAAGACTCGTCCTTCTCACATGAAACCATTCGTTTCTGTTCTTTCTTTTGCCTCTCTGGTGTGTAATCATCGCGCATATGCTCTAATCGACTCATTGCATATGCTCTCCCCTTTATTCTGGGTCCAGATGGGCACTCTCCAAGTTCAGCAAATATGAATAGAAACAGTGCCAGTGTGTACTGCTTACCCTTTCGAAATTTGAGCTTCAGGGAGAATTTGGTGGACCTTATGCGTGCCCACGTCGTGGTGGGAGTGCCATCTTTTGACTCGATCGTGGCTGATCACTTCCTGCTGCCGACGGCTATATAACAAGCAAAAAAAAAAAAAAAAAAACAGCACCCGCTTTACTAGTTGCGACAGCTCATCATAGAATATTGATAGCGAAGAAATATAAGTTAAAGATCAAATTGTTTTTCTGTGTGAAGAAGGAAAAGTAGGGATCTCGCTAGTGCTGCAACGCGCAACCTTGTTGAAGAGTGAAGTCGGCAGAGAGATTCACACGGAAAGTCCAGCAGAGATAAGGTCAATATGATGGGGGAGCATACACGCTTAAGTACAGAATACGAATCTATCTCTTTTGCATACACGACGGTTCAGCTTCTGCTTTCCATTACCCTATGTCAAGTTACCACGTCGATACGATATTTCTTCCTCAGAGTCCCTTCTTTCAAAGATTGACGTAAGCTGAAGAATATCTTTCAGATCCTTAATTAAAATGAATCCCGAAATTGTAGTTGGAAGATCTTTCCAATTGTCATATCTAAACTTTCGAAGAAGGGAATGGTTTCCCCTTAAGTTGACACATCTACCTTTTAGAAATCTTTGTAGGATTTCAATTTATGCGTTCATACGTGGAATAGAATCCTTGAATATTTATCCTCGATACTTTTCTCCCATGCTTGAAGAAACAGATGAGTCGCATCGGATTTGGGTCGGATCGAAAAATGGCTCAACCCAAATGGATCCATTTAACCCGTTTTAACCTATTTCCATTAAATATAAATCTAGTGACTCATACTCAACCCTTATTACTAAAATACTTTTCTATATAACTAAATCTAGCAAAACTCATAGGTGACAGTGTAAAGTAAGCGAGCGCAAGACCGAGTAAAAGCGAAAGAGAATGAAGAAAGAGTCATAGAGACAGTTAAAGTCTAAGCACGTTATAAGCCCATTTAACATCCACATTATGTTGAACTCTATTATTTTAAACTCATTATGATTCATTTACTAAATATAACTAATCAATGTAACAACTTAACTCATCATATTTAGGTCAAGAAATGAGCTTATAGACAGGTCCACTTCTAATTTTGATAATACATGAGCATATGCATCCATCAAAATAATTTTACTTAACAACTATTTATCTTGTTTTTCAGTCGGTGGCCGGTTACTATAGATGGGTCATTGGCACTAAGCTTGCCACAACACTTTTAATTTGCTAAAGTGCATAATTCACATAACCTATAACGCGTCGAATCATAAATGTAAGAGGTATTGTGAATTAATTTATATAAACAGGAACCGCTCTCAAAAGAATCATCACCTTGAGTACTTGTTTTGAGAGCTTGTCTTACGTAAATCAAGCTTGTTTGCTACAATTCCGCCTCTCTATCTTTTACCATTTGATCTTTAAAGTTTAGCTCGTTGTTTTAGCTCAAACGATCGAAGTTCTCTTTTCCATCTTATTGCATCAATCATCATACAGAAACCCCTGGTTGGAAATTGAAAAACATCGGAAAAGTGTGAATGCAATTTGCTCTTAGATTCCCGATATCACAGAAGAAACAACTATCATAAAACCATGTCCTATCCTATCACCTCTTGGCCTCAACTGATTCGAAACCACTGGGACACATAGATGTCGGCAAACGCGTCTAAAACACTGAGGCTGCTACCCATGCAAGTGTCATAGAATACTATCTAAACACACGGATATGGCCTCTGTTTTCTGACAGGTTCTATATGGTTCTGCTTTGGCATATTAGCACAACATATAATAATTCACCTCTGCCAATATATATGTTCTAAAGCTTGAACGATAGTCGTGAAAGGAGGAGGAGAATAAGGGACCTCATTCATTATGCAATAAGAGTAACTTTAATTTGATTCCTATCATGGCCAGTTGTTTAAATGCATAAGAATAAAAGCGAGTGCACGAATGAAAAGAGAAGATGCAGTATTTAAAGTCGGTTGTAGTTATGTGGCTATGCATATTTTGATTATTCCTTTGCAAAAATCCTTTCACTTTTTAATATGTTTGGGCACAAAAGTCATATGTATCTGAATGTACATGTACGCGTATGTGTATGTGTATATTATGTGCGCATATGTGACGGTAATAAAGAAACTATATTTAGACATACCCTCTCTTTTTTTTCCCCTAATATTTAAAATCAGTAAAAGATAAGACGTTTATAGATGACACAATTTACAGTTTATTGGTTGAACGAAATCATGCCATGTGACAATCATAAAGGCAAAGTGAATTACTGCGATGATAGAATCGAGCATTCTTTCGCCACCTACTTTTATTAAATCGAATATATACACTTATTTCATGAAAGGTGATTTCGCAAAAAATCTTTTAAATATCAATTATGTGTATACATATGGCACGTGTACAGTAAACTCTAGTGGTGCTGTGATTTCTAGCACAAGTCCATATAAAAATACATTAATCGTGATCAAGAGATAATCTTACAAAGAAGGAACTAATCTGATTATCTAGACAACAATCCAATTTGTTGATTTCCTCTTGTTCTATTCCTCTGTTCCTACAACAATGATATATTCTGAGATTATGATGTTATTTTATTTGCTTATATGTTTTGAGTTTTTTGGTGTGAACTTCACAATATTGTGCTTAAATCTACCAACTCCCGAAATTAAAAGTAGTATCTTTGGTGATTTTAAAGTATATCTTAGATGATTTGATTTTCCTTTATTATAGTAAAAATTTGGTTTATTTTCGTTTACGAGTTTAAACTTAGAACACACCCAGGGCTCACAAATTATATACTCATGGATATTTAATTTGAACAAATCTAGTTCTAAATTTTTTGACGATTTTCTAATGTAATCATTTTAATTAATTTTGGCCAAAAAATATTGATATGGTCACTAGCCATTTTACATGACATGGCTAAAGTAGTCGATGTTAATATGAACAATTTTTGCAATTTTCTTTTATTTTTTTGAATTTTTAATTTTTTTCCACTATTCCTCTACTCATTAGGGCCTCAACGATGGCTGAGGACCCTCATCGGCCACTGGGTAAACTACGAAGACTTGGCCAGTAGCAGGCAAGGATCAAAGAAGGCCACGAATGACTCACATGTAGCCGGCGAGTGTTTTCAAGCCATCGTCAAGGCCCCAACCTTGCAGGCCCTTTTGAGGAGATGAACAGTGAAAATAAAACTTCTAAAAATATTAAATGTTCAAAAAAATATATAAAACATTGTAAAAATTATCCACATTAACATCAATCGTACCACTTCCAATGACTACGACTAGCTAGCGACCATGCCAGCGATTTCTTGCTAAAATTTAAAAAAAAAAAAAAAAAAAAAAAGACCACATTAAAAAATCATCAAAAAATTCAAAACCAAATTGGTCAAATTAAACAATTCGTGACTAAATTAGCTGGTGTAAAATAAATTGAGGACTTTTGGACTATTTTCGTCTATCATTGTGCAATATTTGCACCGACAAGGTCTTGGTCTAGATGCCAAGGCAATTTGTTTCTCTCTATTAGATTTAAGCCTTATTGGGAGCAATCCAAAACTAAAATCTTAAATGCACAATACATATATTACAGCGTACCCTTATGATCAAATAGATTAATTGAGATGCACGAAAGTTAGAAAGTAAACTCATCTTTAAGTTCACTATATGATATAGTAGTTAAAAGCATAAATTCACGAGATAAGTGATTCACGACATATATCCAATAAAAGATGCTCTCTCTATCCATTAAATTAAAAGACAAAATCTTCGAGTTTTTCTCCGATATATGCAACTTTCCTATTTATTTCTTTGCACACCTAGAGTTTTTGCTTCTTCGGAAAAGGGAAAAACTAAACTATATAATATCTACTTATCCATACTAACATAGAATTGGCTTCCAAATTTTGGACTCCACTCCCTAAATAGATGAAATTTGAAGAATAAATTTGATTAGTTTCTTACCAAACATGAGGGCGAATATTATTGGAAAGTATCGAGAATATAATCTGTAAGATTGTAATTTCTATTGAATATTTTATCGCTTAAGCAATTAAGCAAACGCTTCCTTAATGATTTGCAACTTAAAACAATTAATTAAGCTGTGTTACTAGAGTTTATCAAATGCACTTAATGCCATTAAGTGTTTGAAATATCTATCTTAATTCTCATCAATTAGAGAATATACCTTATGTTTTCACTCACATGACGATGCTAAATATCTATCTTGAACCGTTAGTTCTCCTTTGATAAATAGTTGGATACAAATTCAAAAATAATTCAACCAACTCAAATCACATACCCGTGGTCAAAAAAAAAAAATCACATACCCGCCGTTTGACTTTATTTTTTTAACGCAGGAAAATAGAACTTTATACACGAGTCTCAGCAGATACCCAACACTGCCCCACTCCCATAACTCTAAGTGAGATGGAAAGTCGATATCAGCGGTCAGATCGAAGGCAGCAGCAAGTACAATTCAGTCGGTCCTTACAGTGAACCCTTTATGCTTTATGGCCTCATCACAATTCCACTAGTGTCGGGGCGAAGCGAAAGACAAATTAGGAAAGAAGAGAGAACAGTCGTTCATCTTTTGAGGAAGAGAATGCAACAAAGGGAAAGCAAGATGAAGATGTTGAACCATTCGTCTGATGAACTTTGAAGAATTCTTTGCACAAAGTAATGATGGCATAACCCGGATTCTACCGCTCAGAATCTTGGAACACAAATCACTCAAAGCATGAAAAGCCGAATCAGGAGCTTACCAAGTACAGTCCCCGTACGCACCTCCAAAAGAAACCCAAGCTTGTCCACGAACTTCCAGAGCTCTCAGCTTTGCTCAGCTCAGCTCAGCTGCGAAACGGAAAGAAGGGGAGATGCTCTTTTTATATTGGTTTAGACCTAAGAACCTCAGTCGCGAGTCTAGTCGCGACTCCAACCTTCCAGTCAGTCCCCCACATGAAGCTGACTGTATTTTGTTCAAGCACTCCCTTCACCTTTGTGACTCTAGGGCTTGCTTTTATCACGTGGGAAGGAATCACTTCCTCTGGAAAGCTCTAGTCATACCGAAATTACTCGCATTTTAAACATCCCTTTTTTCTACTCCAGACACCCATAGCACCTTTACTCTTAATTTTAAATCATTTCTTACCTTTTTCATCTTTTTTTGGTTTCAATTTTATTAGAAGACAAAGCTACCATTGATGCTCTCAAATAAATTTTATAAGTGTCAAATGTGGAACTCACTTTTGATTTGTTTATTATTTCTTACTTTTTTCTTTCTTTCTTCTTTTTAGGCTTCTTCTTCTCTTTTCCTTCTCCATCCGGGACGAAAGTGGCACCCTTCTCTTTAAAAAAATATATATATATATATATATATATATATATATATATATATATATATATATATATATATATTTAGCAAATAGATAATTAGTTATCGTGTCATTGGGTTGTATATTTCTTTTGTCTTTCATTTTTTACTAGGAAATCATTATTCTAAACATACCATGAACACAAGTAAGAGTGAAAAGAATCATTTACTAGTTTTAGTAGGCCTTTCATTTTACCAAAACTTTGATATGTGTCATTACATTATTGCCTATGTATCTCAACCGCTCAACTTTCATTTTATTGAGCTAATCCAACGGTCCAATTTTATCTATTTATCATGCCATCACTGCATGATTTGAAAAAAAATAAATTAAACATATCACAAAGTTAAGTACATTTAAAATTCTAAACATCCATCGTTATCAAACAAATGCTAAAGAAATGCTCCCTAAGACATTATTGTTCATGCTCCCTGAACATCCCTCGTTTGATGGGGATGTGAGAAGCTTTGTCCTCTAAAATCGAAGCCAAAAGAAAAATGAGAAAAAGAGACAAGAAATAATCTTAAGTCAAAAGTGAGAACTATAAGGAATAACTTAGTCAATTCAAAGTGATAAAAAGAAGTGTCAAGAATTCAATACGTCAGTGGAAATAGCGTGAACTTCTCTAAAAGCTATATAAATGGCAAATCTAGCCGTCCATACCCTTCCGGTATACCACTTTCAACCCACGAACGGCGAGGAAAGAGAGTAGCACTGAGATCTCTCTAATTTTTCTTAAAGTAAAGGATACCTTTGCTTCATCAGAGCCCCGTTGCATCTCTCTATACGTACTGTGGAAAAATAAGCTATGGACGTGGGAAAAGGGCCATAAGCTACTTCTCTGTGAAGTCTTCTGACGCCAGCTGCGATATTGACTTAAGCTTGAAGTTTCTGATTGGTCACATGCAAATTGATCAGAAGGCGCGTACAGAGTCTTTAGAATCTATTCCAGCACTTGGGAGATCTATCCAAACTCTTCCCGAACTTTTCCCTGATCTCTGCCATTTTCTTCTTCTTCTTCTTTTTTTAATTTCAATCGACAACCAAAACTATCTTAAGCTACAGCTGCAATTTGTATTTATTCTTTTTTTATTCCTGGAATTTATGAGGGAGAAATTAACTCGGGACACGAGAGTTCTCTCCTCTAAAATAGACAAGTACTGACACTAGAACAGCAATACCGAGTATATATTGTAAGACCGATATTCTAAATTGGGTTATTAACTGATGCAGCAGGTTTTACCCAGGGGTTTGACGCGTGGCCATGTTTAACATCAAACAAAGGCCGCGCTCATCGTGCAGTGAACCATTACGTTTGAGTAAATTCGTGCAGCATACCGTTCTTTATGGCGATTCCTGTTTGTACACTGGGAAAACGATGACATTTGCATAGAAAATGACACGATAAACTACTCTTCTCGGTTGTCTTTTTGGTTTTTGTTAATACGGGATAAGCGCGTTGTCCGGTAGACTTTCGCTTTCTAAGTTTGTCTAAAGAACCGAAAGTTAATCCGTGAAGCTTCCGAGGAGAATGACTCACCTTTGTGGCCAAAGTGAGACCTCCGTCGCCCCCGGCCGAACTTGTAAATCAGCGGAAAAGCTCGACAAGGCTCTTCGAAAAGCCCAGAAAACCGGCACGTGTCGCCGCGGAGCTCTCTCAGAGAAGCATACGTGAGCACACGACACACGGAAGGAATTCAAACGGGTGGAAACCAAATGGGAACGTGAAGGGGGTTGCCTTCGAATGCAGGAAAGCAGTGAAGCTGGTTTCTTCTTTCTTGGATCAGATTATGGCTTTAACACACCGCATGGGAGGGGGAACACGACAGCCCACTAACTCTCTTGGTGATGTTAGTCTCTGACGACTGGTGACCACTGACACGGTAGTTCAACTGAACCCTTGTCCGCCTTCTCAGCTGCGAAATTTCCAGGAAGTTTACCCTAAGACGTCTCCGACACGACGATAATTCTCCCTTTATTTAGTCCTTTTCCTTGGGCTCCATTAAACTTATTTCCAAAGCGAAAGGTGAGCCCGACCATACAATGACCATCAGAGAAGAGGTAGCCGTACAGATACAAGTAAATATTACTTCGATGCGAGACCAAAGCTCTAAAATGGCTGGCTGGGATTGAGGGCACAATAGCTTCTTGTGGGAAGCCCCCCAAGATTTCTACTCCTTCCTGACCAGAAGATTCAAGAGCGGTGACATCTGGCACCCACTTTTCCAACCAACGACACGCTGGATGGACCCCATTTTTTGGGTGAAATTATTGGGTAGGAATGTGATCGTGTCACTCGGGACCCACCGCGCTAGAGCCTTTCTCTTCCCCCTCTTCTTTTATCCTTGATTTTTTTTTCTTCTTCTTCCCTTTCGCTCCGGTTGGGACGACACCCCTCCACTACGACCACCCCTCCAGTGTCTTAGTCCACCCCCTCACCGCTGTTTCAGTCCTCCGTCGTCGAGATCGAGCTCGGCCGACGAACTTGGGCCTTGAATCCCAAAAAAACAAAGACTCTTGCGCTCTCTCTCCACTCACACTCTCTGCTCTCACTCCCTCCCGACCTCACTCGCCCTCACCCGCCGCTGCCGCGTCCAACACCTCACCTCTATCTTCGCCCGCTCCTTCTCCGACCTTCAGCGCCGCCACCTCCTGTCCAACTCCTCCCACGCCCTTTGCGCCCGCGCCCGCGTCGGCCAAGAGATCGAGGCCCTACGTCGTGTCGACGAACCACGGTGCCGCCTCCGCCTCATTCGTTGCCTAAGCCGACCCTGGTCGACTTCGAATCAGCCTCGAAGGGCGTTGATCCCTGTCGGAGTGACAGGGTAGAAGAGGAAAAAATAAAGGGAAAAAGACGTGAGGTGAGGGAGGCTTCTGGTGTGGTTTCCCTTGAGCGGCACGTGTCATTCAATGAATGGACAAAATCTCACTCCTACCTAATATTTTCTCATCTTGAGGCCCCTTGACTAGAAAAATATACCGCCATAAGTCTCTTTATTCGTCTTAGAGCGATTGGTGAACTTTCAACTCGCTGTTGTACCTAATTAAACTCCTTCTTACCTTCAGACATTCCCGCATGAGTTTTTTTCTCTCCTATTTCCAACCCACACCCTTGGCTTGAGGTAGATTTGACCTGTCCATCCATGTAAAATGGTGGCACCGAAAGCAATCCTTAAGATAGGAAAAAAAAATTAATAGCTTATCTTATTGAAACTCCATGTCAACAGTTGAAGCGAGATTACATGAATATGAGACCATTATAAATCCCATAAATAAGTGATGTTGAAACATATAATGCTTACGGTGGAATAAAGGTCACAAATTCAAGTTGAACGAAACCAAAAGAACTAATTATAGAAGAATTTGATTAAGGTAACGCACTTCCTAAAAGTTATCGTTATTTTCCCAGGTGCAAGTGGTTTTGGCCAAAATTCTACCTTGTAGCATATATCATCATCTCACAAAAAATACATGATGATGTACTTTAGAACACTCTACAACTATGAACTCGAAAGCAATCAACGATATATGAAAATGTTAAAAATATTGAAGAAGAGGCATGAAGAGGAATCTTCACAAAACTTTTTTTATCTTGTCTTCGTTGAATCTATTTTAAAGCCTAAAAAAGGAAACAATTGTTGAGTAGGTCACTCCCAATTGGAGAGGCCAATGCAATTATATATATTTGCAGTAGAATATGTATAGTAGTGAGTGTGTAAAAAAAAAAAAAAGGGAGAAAAAGAAAAAGAAAAAAATATCAAAAGAGATGGGGAGATAAATTAACGTGATTTTCACGTCTAGAAAATCAAGTGAGATTGGAAAAGAAATCAAAGTGATATTCTCATATATACAAAATCACGAGAGATTAGGAGATAAATCTACGTGATTTTGTATCATATAATTCCTACTTGGGATTGTATTTGCTCCTATAAATAGGAGTCCTCCTTAGCGGAGAAGAGGTTACACAAAAGCAAGAATATCATAGCAGTGTAGCAGAAGAAACGATTTTCTTCTTCCAAGAAAGAGAGTTGTCTTTGAGTGAGTTATCCAGTTTGTGAGAAGTTCAGATCCACAAATTGAAGACAGAGAGAGATCCACCTTTGGGTGAAGTTGTATCCCATTATTTATCATAGTGGAAGTTTGAAGTGGACTACGGTCCAATGGTTTTTCCCTTCGCCTTGGAGGGTTTTCCACGTTAAAATTCTAGTGTTATTTATTATTCATCTTTGCTGCTTTCAGTTAGTATTTTATCCTATTTAATTTTCACAGAAATAGTAGCTGGAAAATTTTTTTGGACGTTCTCCACAAATATTTTTCCCAACAAGTGGTATTAGAGCTTGGTTGCTCTATATATTATTTTTCTGTGCAGAATTAAATGGAGGAAAATTTTGGCAACATGATAAAATTGACTGCATTCAATTATGCAATATGGAAACCAAAGATGGAGGATCTGCTATACATTAAAGATCTTTGGAGGCCAATTGTGATACCGACAGAGGTACCAGTACCAGCGTCCGAGGAGTCAGATCTTGTAGCATAAGCCAAATTGGCATCATCTTCTAGTGACAAACCAACGACAATGTCTAATAGCGAATGGATGGTGCTCAATCAGAAGTGTGCTGCTCAAATCTGACAATGGATTGATAAGAGTATTTTTCAAAATTTTGCTAATGAACATGATGCTGGTGTTCTTTGGCAAAAATTAGAGAAGATGTACGCAAGAACAACGGCGCAAAATAAAGCAAATCACATGCGGCGGCTCGTGAATCTGAAATACAAAGACGGGAGCAGTGTCTCGGAACACATGAGCGAGTTCCAAGGTATAGTAGACCAACTCAATTCTATGAATATGACATTAGATGATGAATTGTAGGCATTACTACTGCTTAGCTCTTTGCCAAATAGCTAGGACACACTTGTTGTGTCAGTCAGCAACTCGGCTCCTGACGGCAAGCTTACCATGGACGTGGTAAAAGATAGAATGTTGAATGAAGAATCCCGGCGAAAAGAGAGTGGAGTCAACCTCAAGGCGTCCGAGGCTCTTGTCATTAATCGACAAGAAAATCAAGAACAAAGAGGGAGAAGCAAAAGCCGAAACTTCCTAAATCAGCAACGAGGAAGGTCCCAATCCAACTTCAGACGAGACAAGAAGTGCCATCATTGTGGTAAACTAGGACACTTCATCCGAGAATGCAGAAAGCTAAAGGCGGAAAAATCAAAAAGTCATAACGTCAACAAAGCTAACGAGAACCAGACGAATGACACTGCAAATATTGCGGATGAGGTGATCATTATTCAAAGTGATGGTTCCATTAATCTTGCATCCCAAGATTCAACATGGATAGTTGATTCTGGCGCATCCTACCATGTCACGGCTCGTCAAGATCTTTTTACTTCTTACACCATTGGTGATTTTGGACTCGTAAAGATGGGAAACGAAGGTACGTCCAAAATTATTGGTATGGGTAATATTTATTTGGAGACCAATGTTGGATGTAGACTACTACTCAAAGATGTGAGACATGTTCCGGACATACACCACAATCTTATATCTGCCGGCAAGCTTGATGACGAAGGCTACATCAATTTCTTTAGTGATGGAAAATGGAAGCTCAGCAAAGGTAATTTGGTGATAGCCAAAGGAGAAAAGACTAACTCTCTCTATATCACACAATTCAAGCCGTGTAGAGGAGAGGTGAATGTAACCGGAAAAGGAGTTACCACCGAGTTATGGCATAAGCGACTCGGACACATGAGTGAGAAAGGACTTAAAATTCTCACTAGAAAGCAACTTCTACCCGGAATAAAAGGTACACCGTTGAATACTTGTGTCGACTGCATTATGGGAAAACAACATAGAGTAGCATTTCACAATTCCTCACCATCTAGAAAAGATGAAATTTTAGATCTGATACATACTGATGTATGCACAATGCAAACTAGGACACTTGGAGGTGCGCTTTATTTTGTAACATTTATTGATGACCACTCTAGAAAGGTGTGGGCATTTGCCTTGAAAACTAAAGATCAAGTGCAGGAAATCTTCAAGCAATTTCATATGAAGGTTGAAAGAGAAACAAGCAAGCGATTGAAGTGTGTATGCTCTGACAACGGTGGCTAATACCGAGGACCTTTTGAAGATTATTGCAAAAACCTTGGGATCAAACTAGAAAGATCCGTATCTAAAACACCTCAACACAACGGTGTCGCAGAGCGGATAAATAGAACCATATGTGAAAGAATAAGATGTATGCTCTCCAACGCAAGGCTGCCAAACCACTTTTGGGGTGAGGCAATGAGAACAGCGGTTGATTTAATCAACCTATCACCTTCAGCTCCACTTAACGGTGATGTACCACAAAGTGTCTGGACTGGTAAGGATATTTCTTATGGCCACTTGAAGGTGTTCGGTTGTAGAGCATTTGTTCACATTCCAAGGGATGAGAGATCAAAGCTTGATGGAAAATCAAAGCAATGTATTTTTTTGGGGTACGCACATGAAGAATTCGGTTACAGACTCTGGGATCCCGTTAACCGGAAAATAGTCAGAAGTAGAGACGTGGTATTTCTTGAAGATCAAACGATTGAGGACTTCGAGAAGCACAAGAAATCTCCATCAACAGACGAATATCCAGTTGATCTTGGCCCAGTCGCTCCTCCTATCAACAAGCAAGCAAAATCTAGGATTGAAGGTATGACTACTTCAACTGAACTTGAACCAATTGTTGAACAGGTCCAATCAGGACCTCAATTGAGAAGATCAACTCGTGAACGAAAATCTAGTCGTAGATATTCTCCCAATGAGTATGTGATGCTCACTGACGGGGGAGAACCAGAGAACTACCAAGAAGCTGTATACCACGAGCATAAAGAGGAGTGGTTAAAAGCTATGCAGGAGGAGATGAAATCCTTAGACGAAAATCATACTTATGATTTAGTCAGGTTGCCGCAAGGAAGAAAAGCTCTCAAAAACAAGTGGGTGTTCGACTAAAGGCGAAGAAGGTAACTCACAGCCACGATACAAAGCAAGGTTGGTTGTGAAGGGATTCGCTCAGAAGAAAGATATCGACTTCGATGAGATATATTCTCCTGTAGTTAAATGTCCTCTATCCGAGTTATCCTTGGCTTGGCAACAAGCTTGAACTTGGAGATCGAGCAACTTGACGTGAAGACCGCGTTTTTACATGGAGATCTAAATGAGGAGATCTACATGGATCAGCCAGAAGGTTTCAAAATCAAAGGCAAAGAAAATCTTGTGTGTAGATTGAGGAAGAGTCTTTATGGGCTCAAGCAGGCACCAAGACAATGATACAGAAAATTCGATTCCTTCATGGAAGAAAACGGGTTCAACAAAACCACCGCTGATCACTGCGTTTTCGTCAAGAAATTTACTGATGGTAATTTCCTCATTCTTTTGCTTTACGTTGATGACATGCTAATTGTTGGCCATGATAAAAGCAAGATCAACAACTTAAAGAAGGAATTGAGCAAGTGCTTTGCGATGAAGGATTTGGGACCGCAAAATAAATTCTTGGGATGGAAATCTTGCGAGACATGACGTAATCGTAAACTCGGTTATCTCAAGAACGGTATATTAATAAAGTTCTTAAAAGATTTAATATGAATAAATCCAAAGCGGTTTGTTCTCCACTTGCAAATCATTTTAAACTCAGTTTAGAGCAGTGCCCAAAAGGTGAGACAAAAAGAAGGAAATGGAAAAAGTCCCTTATGCATTGGCAGTTGACAGTCTAATGTATGCGATGGTATGTACGAGGCTTGATATCGCCTATGCAGTTGGAGTGGTAAGCAGATTTCTATCCAATCCTGGTAAGGAACATTGGGCAGCAGTCAAATGATTATTTAGGTATCTTCGAGGTATATCTAATAACTGCATATGTTTTGGTGATGGTAAAACTGTGTTAGAAGGTTTTTCGGATTCAGACATGGCAGGGGACGTGGACTCAAGAAAGTCTACATCGGGATATCTAATGACTTTTGTAGGGGGAGCAGTTTCATGGCAATCTCGACTACAAAAATGTGTTGCCCTATCTACTGCTGAAGCGGAGTATATTGCGATAACGGAAGCATGTAAAGAACTCTTGTGGATGAAGAAGTTTCTACAAGAAGTGGACCACAGCCAAGAGGAGTATATCTTGTATTCAGATAGTCAAAGTCCAATACACCTTAGCAAAAATGCAACTTTTCACTCTCGATCCAAACACATTGACATCAGATATCATTGGATACGTGATGTGTTGGAAGAAAAAGCCCTACAGCTAAAGAAGATACACACTGACAACAATGGCTCAGATATGATGACAAAATCTCTATCTACAGTGAAGATGCAAGCCTGTCGAACTTTTGCAGGTTTGACGCCTTCTCCAAATTGCTCGTGAGGGGGAGATTTGTTGAGTAGGTCACTCCCAATTGGAGAGGCCAATGCAATTATATATATTTGCAGTAGAATATGTATAGTAGTGAGTGTGTAAAAGAAAAAGAAAAAAAGGGAGAAAAAGAAAAAGAAAAAAATATATCAAAAGAGATGGGGAGATAAATTAACGTGATTTTCATGTCTAGAAAATCAAGCGAGATTGGAAAAGAAATCAAAGTGATATTCTCATATATACAAAATCATGAGAGATTAGGAGATAAATCTACGTGATTTTGTATCGTATAATTCCTACTTAGGATTGTATTTGCTCCTATAAATAGGAGTCCTCCTTAGCGGAGAAGAGGTTACACAAAAGCAAGAATATCAGAGCAGCGTAGTGGAAGAAACGATTTTCTTTTTCCAAGAAAGAGAGTTGTCTTTGAGTGAGTTATCCAGTTTGTGAGAAGTTCAGATCCACAAATTGAAGACAGAGAGAGATCCACCTTTGGGTGAAGTTGTATCCCATTATTTATCATAGTGGAAGTTTGAAGTGGACTACGGTCCCGTGGTTTTTCCCTTTGCCTTGGAGGGTTTTCCACGTTAAAATTATGGTGTTATTTATTATTCATCTTTACTGCTTTCAGTTAGTATTTTATCCTATTTAATTTTCACAGAAATAGTAGCGGGAAAATTTTTTTGGACATTCTCCACAAATATTTTTCCCAACAACAATCATGTTGATTCGGGAGCAATTGTCTCTTTCATTTTAATCGGATGAAGAAACGAACCGGTTCGGAAGCATCCACCAATCATGCTTCGCCGCTTGGAAAGCAACCGTGAGAAACCGCAATCCTTATCCACTGTGTTGACTTCTTTGACATGCTTGATGTCGGTCAACGTAACCCGCATCAAATCATTATCGTTTCCCTCTCTTCTTTTTGAGATTCTGTGAGTAACACATATCACTCATGACCCCCTTTTAAGAAAACCTACAACCCCTCTCTTATTCACCGTTTCTTTTTTTTTTTTTTTTTTACTTTGGCATGTGGTAGGCGACAAGTGAAGGTTTGGGAGGCAACAACATTGGCGAGGGTGTCACGACTCTCACCAGTAACAAGCAAGTGTCACGGGCTGATAGTTTCCTTGGCCGCGAATCAACCTGTGCGGCACTTGACAAGCAAAACTCGCTAAGCCTGCCTTTCTTTTATAATTGTTCCACTAAGCAATACACCGAATAAGCCATTTATACGAGATCGTACCACACTCAGTTTTGCTCAGGCGTCTAAGTCCACGAGCGAGACAACAACCCTCGTTAGGCTCAACAACTGATTTCGGCTTGTCCTGGCCTTATTAGGAGAACAACATAAGCTTTCGACCAGTTTGTGCACGAGAAGCCAACCCCACCTTCAGAGCTTCTAAGCAATATACTCATTTTATCTTATAACTCCTAGCACCAACCGTCCTGATGCCACTCCCACAAACCAATTGTGTTCATCCTCTCTGCGTCCTCACTCTTCACTCAATAACCCTAAGCTTCACTCCCAAGTGTCATGAGTATGGGAGGATTCACGGACCGTGACAAACTCCCCACTCAATTCCGCAACGCCCTCATTGCGGGCTGTTCTGTCACTTCCTTGCATTTCCTTAACCATCAAAGGCCACTCCTTGGAACTTACCTAGATGGCAATGCTTGCCCAACAGAACAATCTCACCACTCCATTGCTTGCTTCCTCGATCAAAGCTGTTCATGAATCTCCAATCACTTGTGCTTCCCGACAAGTGTGGCACCCCTAGCTAATGCGCCTATGGTAGCACCTTCTTTTGCATTCTAAGCTCCTCCTAATCTTAACAAGCCAATAAAGGGTCCCCTTGATGGAAACGTGATTATAGACCTCTTCTTAAGATTCGCCCATTGATCCAAAAACATTTTCCCTATTCACCGAGCAATTCGATTCCTTCCTATGCCCCCATTACCATCCCGAAAGCTCGACGAGAGCCACACATTGTCCGAGCCCCTTTGGCCCAACCGATCACTCTCTACCCTCATAGGACCGGAAGACCACAGGCTTTTCCTTGAATCACCCACCTACTGAAGGGATCCCCGCTCTGATACCATTGGTCACGGGCCGATAGTTTCCTTGGCCGTGGATCAACCCATGTGCATCTTGGTGAGCGAAACTCACCAAGCCATCATTTCTTCTATAGTTGTTCCACTGAACAATACGGCGAATTAACTCTTTTATACGAGATCGTACCATGCCTAACTTTACTCGGCGTCTAAGTCCATCAAGCGAGACAACAGCCCTTGTTAAGGCTCAACAACTGGTTTCGGCTTGCCATGGCCTCATCAAGAGAACGGCATCAACTCCCGACTAGTTTGTGCATGGGAGACCAACCCCGCTTTTGGAGCTCCTAAGCAATATATTCATTCTATCCTAGAACTCCTAGCACCAACCGTCCTGACGCCACTCCCATGGACCAATTGTGTTCATCCTCTCTACGTCCTCACTCTTCACTCGATAACCCCAAGCTTCACTCCTAAGTGTCACAAGTACGGGAGGATTCACGAATCGTGACACAAGAGTCTTTTTTATCGAATTTGTCAAGGGCTCGACCCTCAAGGCCAAGGCAAGATCGTCCTCATCGAATTTGGTGAGGGTTTGGGAGGTTACGACATAAGAGCCGCGAGGGACCTCGAGAATGCAAGGACTAAGGGAGGACTCGAGGTCGTAGACAATAGGGGGCTTAGGCTTGTTCTTGGACTAGTAGCCGTGGCAACATGGTTTGTTGGGCAGTGGAGAGGGCAAGATAGAGTGATTCGAGAGAGAGAGAGACGGAAAGAACATATGACGTCGCTCGGTGTGATTTCATCGACCAGTGGAGGCACCAAACAAAGGCGAATGCAAAGGCAGTGGTGAAATTAAAATTAAGAGAGAGAAGGTTATGGCTTGTGGTGGACTCGGCCGACCCGGACTAGTATTGTTACATGTTGAAATCCCAATTTTACCTAACATTCTCTCCTTTTCTTTTTTCCTTCTCCAATAGGATCATATTTCTAAATGACCATTAAAATAAAATGAAATAAAGTAAAGCACAAGGCATATTATAAGTAATTAAATAATATATATTTTCTATATATTACAATCCCCACTTAATAAGTAAATATATAATGCTTTTCTTAATAATATGCACTAAAAAATAAACATGTCAATAAGATGGGTTTCTTATATAGTGTATGCATAAAGGTAGAATTTGCCTTGAATTTTTATGGTTGAATATAAGGTTAGTAGAATTTTGGCTACACTATATTTGAGTTATGTTGGGAAAATATGGATTCGAATTGAGTAGAACAATAAAGTTGGATCTCTAAAGCAATTAAGTTGGACTTTGGAAATAATATCACTTTCTTTAAGGATTTATTTGCCCCACAAAGTTGCTAATGATCACTGGCAAATATTCTCCCGGATACAACAAAATCTCAAAATGAGAATATTAGATAACAATTATAGTATTTCTCCCGAGTCTCTCTAGGTAACAATTGAGAAGATGACTACAGTTTTCAAAAAGAATGCTAAAAAAAAAAAAAATGATCACACTTTTTCCTCTTGAAAACATGTATATATAAATTAGTTTTAAAAACATAGGCAACTCTTCATGAAAAGTTGCAAAGTAAACAAATGTATCCTTTTGAAAAAAAAAAAAAAAAAAAAAATTGCCAAGATGAGCAAAGGTGTCCATTCGGAAGAAGTTGAAAAATGAACAAATGCAACCCTTAGGAAAAGGTTGCAAACTGAACGAGTATCATTTTCAAAGATTGTCTTGAAAAGTCACAAATAGAAAAATTCGAAATAATAATAATAAAATGAAAATATTATTTTATTATTATTATTAGGGAAAAGACTACCAAAAAATCCAAACTTTGCCCCAAGTGACACATTTACCCCAAACTTTTTTTTTTTTTTTTTTTTTTTTTGTGGCGTGAAAAACCCCAAACATTTTAAATTATGACACATTTACCCCCATCAATGGCATTTTTGTTTTTTTTTTTCTTTTTCTTTTTTTTTTATTTTTTTTTTTTTCTTCTTCCCTCCGCGGCCATGGTGGAGCCAACGAAGGGAAGCCAGCGTCCAATGAGGGCTACCCTCGCCGGCATCGGGCGAGGGTCGCCCTCACTTGGGTTGGTAGGGCTGCCCTCGCTGGCGTTGGGTGAGGGCGGCCCTCGACTGGGTCGAGCGAGGGCCTCCCTCACTAGATTGGAGGAGGGGTATTCTCGCCGGACACCGGTTGCAGGCAAAAGGAGGAGAGAAGGAAAAAAAATGAAAAAATGAAAAAAAAACTAAAATGCCCTATAATTTATGGTAAATGTGTCACATGACAGTTCAGGATTTTTTGTATCAAAAAAAAAAGTTTGGGTTAAATGTGTCACGGTTGGCAAAGTTCAGGGTTTTTCATGTCACAAAAAAAGTTTTTGGTAAATCTATCACTTTAAGAAAAATTTGGGGTTTTTCATAGTTTTTTCCCTTATTATTATTATTATTATTATTATTATTATTATTATTATTATTATTATTATTATTATTATTATTATTATTATTATTAAAATTTCGAATTTTTCATAATTTCTGAAAATTCTCAATAAACAAAAAAAAATCTTTGAATTAATCAAAGTTAATAAGATAACCGTACAAATTTATATGTATATGTATGTATGTATATATGTATGTATGTATATATGTATATTTAACAAATGGGTTAGTGTTAATTAAACTACGGGAGTGCCAAGTGCTTAGTGCGCTTAATAATCGCACCAAAATCGCATAATTATTTGGGCACCCGCACGCGGGTATAGTGGGGTGTAGCCCACACCCAATTTTTTTTTTAGGTATACTAAAGAAACCCCACACTTATTAATTAGCATAATTCCTCCCACTTTTTTTATGTGAGACAAGGAAATATACACTTGATTTGTTTTACAAACAAACTTCCAATAAGTCCATCGTGCTTTTGATGGCATCACTATTATTGGCCTTGTGCTGCTCCTAACTTTACCAAGTTACTCACTGGTTTTACCTCACTTTTTTACTTATGAAGGCAAGCCTCACCAAGAGTATTCACAATAGTTCTAGCACTCCACTTAAAATGGTTATGAGAACCATTAATGATAAAATTCAACCTATCTTGTTGTGAAATAAAAGCACATTAACCAGATATAGAATATAAAGCAATGCACTATAATTCAAGTACTACACTTTTTAGATGGTCCATAATAGCAAAAATGACATAGATACTCCTTGAACTTTAGTCTAATGTGCAATTACATTCATGAACTCTTAATTTGTTTAATGTGGTTCTATAAACTATTACTAATTATTCAATCTAGTCCCTAGAATGTATGTAAAGGTTCAATTTTGTCTTCTCTTAATTATGGTTAACGAAATATATTGATGTGGCTTCATTAAGTTTGAATGGTGGACCAAAAAAAGTTACTTGTGGATTATTTATGTAAAATATTCATGTTAAATCAGAATACAACAATTTATATCATCAAATAACGATGAACAAGATAACGCCCTAATTTTATTTTTCATAGATGGAGAAAAGCATGGACATGTTAAGTCATCATTTTTAAATATCAAAGTTAGCATTATAATAATTCACATCACCAAATAACATCTAATTTATCATTAAGCAAAATGAAGAATTATATTGGACATTTACCAATAATTCAAAAATTGTACTTAATAAATTGAAAGTTTAGAGATATCATTATATATTGAGTCAACATTCAATAATCATTTTTGTCATTTTTCTTTAAAATAAAATTAACCTTTGAACTCTTGAAGCATGATTTTCAAAGAAACAATAAATGTTGTGGACATTATATTGTAGGATTTTGTTATCTCTCTTGATCGATAATAGTCCCAAGAATCACTTGAATGCAGACCATTCGTCCACTATGAACCCATACGTTGTCTCCTCAACGTGATCACGACGTTTGTCCACCCCATCCTAGGTCCCATCTCACCTTTATCCAGATCTCACCAGACTTTATCCTCCTCTTCATATCCCTTAGCCGCCTTACGTCTAATCGTGCTGCCTCCCCTGTCGTCTCCACCGAGCGAAATCGCCACCGCCGCCGCGCTGGGCCCTCCCCCTATCACCTGTCAACCCACGCCACCACCCACCATTGTCATTAGTTGATAACATTTAAGACACAAGTTGGGAGAAATTATAAGTTCAAGAAAGTATATCAAAATAACAAGTTTACTAACATTAAACAATATGGATATATAGCTTTACCAAAAAAAAAAAAAAAACTTTACCAAAAACAATATGGATATATAGCCGCCTTCGCTTGGGACAGTATTCGGCCAAGAGGCCAATCCATGCCTTAGGCATCCTTTATATGGAATCATGCGTTGATTCCCCGATTCCAATTCCATTTGTGACTGATTATCAGGAATAGACTGTCCACCCAAATCTTGCTTCTAACCTATGGCTAAATATCAAATGCTAGCTGTGTTTTTTGTGAATGTCGGCCTGATTTTGTGGATCACCTCTTCTTTGGGTGTCGCACCATGAGTGCTATTGCTATCTTATGGGCTACAAGATGCAACCTAGCTTGGCATAACAATTCATGGTCGGAAAACCTTCGATGGGCCATCAACTACCTATCAAGAGATTCCTTCCACCAATCTCTTGCTCAGTTCACATTTGGAGTATTATGCAATATTATATGGAAGAAATGAATAACATCATCTTTCGTGATCGCAAACCTTCTTTGCCGACTCTAAAGAAGTGCCTAGACAAGGTCGTCAAGGACAAAGCTATGACTTTCCAATAGGTCCCGGATACCCCCTTCAATAGGAGAATGCAACAATGCTGAGAATCTTAGTCCTTCTATCTTTTTAGCCTAAGTTGTGTTTTCGCCTTAGTGTTCTCCTCTTTGGCTGAGGTGACAGGCCTTCCTTAGAGCTTGCTTGAGGGTTGCCGGTGTCTTGGGTTTCGGGTAGGTGCACTCAGCGAAGTTGGGGGCTAGATCCAACTTCATGTTACTATTGCGGTTTGGAGGATTTAGTGACGTTGGGGGCTAGATCCGGTTTTTGGAGGTTGCCATTGCTTTGTTAATGATGCCGCTGAGAGGGCTACCGCTATTTTACTGGCTGACCTCCCTTTCCTCGTTCCTTTCCTGGTTGTTGCCGTTGTTTGGCTGCTTGTTAACGCTGTTTTGGTTGTTTGGTTGCCGTTGTTTGGCTGTTTTTTGTTTTCCTTTTTCTTACGACACCCTTCCACTCGTTTTGACATGTCCATCATTATGAGTGTAAGTTTTTGGTGCCAAGAACCCCTGCTATATAGTTTGTGGTTAAAAGTCAATATATTACTTACCTTACCAAAATATATATATATATAAAAAATAATATATAATATGGATATATAGGTTGATATATAGGTTGATCGAGTAGTGATAGTGAAAAATTTATTGCCATAGAAATTGTTAATAGGTATCGATATTCTCTGAATTATTGGATAATTAATAAAGTTAAAATTCACTGAGTTGTGATTTTCCTAGTATTTGATAACTTTTGCTAATAATTTTAATATGCTCAAAATATTTTTCTAACTTATTGGTATTTAGAATGGATACCAATTCCATTTTTACTTATGGAAATGTGAAAAAGAAAATCATCACAAAAGTATTTTAACCCTCTCATCCAATAAGCCAATCGTCACTCTTTTACATGAACACCTCTTGTTCATTTTACACCCCAAGTTTTAATCCTAATTTTATCATGCATGACTTCACTCTTTTTAACTCTTACCCATTAATGCAGCTTGATCTTCATTCATGCGCCTACTTGGCTAACCCATCTAGTAAAAGAAACAAGTTAAAACAAGGGAAGAGGACAGAAAAAAAGATGGAAAATTAGGGAAGAAAACTACAAGGAAGTGACAACCAACAAAATAAAAGAAAGAGATGGGAGAGAGAGAGGGAGGTCTTCCTCGAAATTTCCAAACAAAATTCTTGCACAAGTTATGACAAACTGAGGGTTGTCATGTGAAGGCTTCATCTATGAGTAAGCAAATTTAAATTTATCTCCTTTGAGGTGGCTTGGATAAAGGAAATATTTGTTGAGTTGTCTTGACAATCAAGTTCTTGGACTTTGAATAAGTGAAAATGTTGGGAATTAATCTAGATTATCTACTTGGTATTCTTGAACTTGATTGGTTGATGTTTTTTATCTAATTTAAATTATGATATTAAGCATAATTGGACTTCAAGAATGGCATGTTCAGTTATTGTGATTTTTTGACTTAAATTGGAAAATTTTTCTACATGGCTAGAATATGTTCAAATGATTTCCAAATGGTTTAATTGCATCTTGGGTGAAAAAATAAAATGGCCTAACTATGCTAAAATGGGCATTTTCATAATTTCAATCGAATTTAGATATATCCAAGATGTCGATGTTGACTGTCGAAGATGTCAATGTCATATGTCCAAGTCATCGACTATCACTTGACAATGATAATAAAAAAATTGGTCATATTTTGTATGAACAACAGGGTAATTTCAATATTAATGAAAATTGTAAGAAGTCACTTAAATCATAAAAAGTTGATCTTCTAAGGAAAATTTATCCTAGTGATCCATTCATGTATAAAACTTCCTATTAGATGACGATGGTATGGTCAAAAGAGGATGAAAGTACTTATGTTGAAATGCACGAAAAAATTTGATTGCAAAAGGAAATGCAAAGAGATTAGTACGGGAGTATTTGCAATGGTGGTTAACGAAATATACATGACATTTATGGTTTATAATGAACTATGTGCATATGATGTCAAGTGATGAAAACATTTACAAGGGTAGAGTGAACTCCCTCGTTTGAATATGTGTATAAGACTCTAACAAAAGACATGTTTTACCGTCAAAAATGGGTCTCTACTAGATTAAGAGGAAATGAAGTCCAAAATGATATGACTTGTGTAGCTTGTGATGTGTTATTATAGAATAGCCATCATCATGTAATTATACAATTGTGTATATGTCCTTGTTGATATAGAGAACACCCGTGATGGATGGACAAAACTAAAATGATGGTGACGATGTAGCAAAATTAGTTGAGATGATGCCTATGTAGTTGGGATTCTATGTTTATCTATGTGCATTTAATTGTTTAACTCCCATGCATTTAGTCAGGGCCACACATGGATAAATCGTGGATTGCATTATCTTCAATGAATTTAAATAATTTGTTTGGGAAGTGAATGTGATACCCATTATTTTGAGGATGTTGCTTATTAAAATGCCTCACTTTTTAGTTGAATTGTGAACATGTTTGTTTGGTATTCGATTCCTCTTAATGATATGTGATTACTTGTCTTGAATTCACGTGGTTTTGTTTCATACTAAGTGCAGTGAGATGATCTGAAATATTAGACTTAAAAGATTTCATTTACTTAGTTTAGGTTCACCCCAAATTTTACAAAATGTTGAGTTCAGAGTTGAGGAATATTTAGTTTAGTGCTTCCGAAGACATCTTTGAGGACTGGATCAGGAGTGTGCAACGAAAATATGGGAGTGTTTTCGGTACTAAGGGTTTTGTTTTGATATAATACTAAACAAAAATTTGTAGTAACTTTGAGGCTAGATTATTTATTTCTTCGAAGTTTAAATTCTATGGAAATTTCGGGCATGACAAATTTAATCTAGTGTCGGTAAGCATGGATAGAGCGGCAGCATTTGATCATCTCATCCTTGGAAATAGTATATGTGATTGTAGGGAATGACATGAAACCCCTTATCAAGCTTGAGAAACAGTTCAAATCAAGTAGTGCTTAATTATTTGAGTTCAAGAGGATCAATATGTTCAACGTAATGAGTAAATTGAGAAATATATATGGACCTTTATGTCACATTGTCCAACTATTTATTTCAATTTTGAGTTAATATCACGAAAAATCTGAAATTGATACATGTATGACTAATTTATCCAAATTAATTTTTTGAGTACTAAAAAGCTCAAACTTATACATTTGTGACAGATTTATATTAAACTAATTTTTTGACCACTAAAAACCTCAAACTAATATATTTTTAACAAATTTACCCTCCATTAGTTTATGTTAGATTAGATTAATATCACAAAATACCTCGACAAATCAAGAGTAAGACCACAAACCAAGTATACTTGTCAACTATCGAACATACTTAAATTCAACAATTTAACAATAAAATTTAATAAAAACTAACATAGGGTAAATTTGTCACAAATATATCAATTTGATATTTTTTATAATAATAAAAAAGATTTTGATAAATTTATTATAAATGTATCAATTTGAAGTTTTTCATCATATTAACCTTTTAATGTTGGCAGGTTAAACCATTCCAACAGGCAATATGAATGGAGAAAAGAGAAACACAACCGCTCCCATCGTTTTCATGTTAGTTAGCACATCACTTGAATAAATCAAATGGCGTTCCGTGACGACTCCCACGAAGGCCAAGTCCCATTCCACTCTCCCCCACAGATGGTGGTGGCACATCATCCTCGATGCTCAGTCTGCATTTGCACGGCCATTTCAAGAATGCTGAGTCATCTTGTTCTTTCTTCCACGTTCATCGGCCTGCTCTTATACGGTTTGGTTAGGACGACATTATCAAAGCTGCGATCTGAGACAAAAGTTAAGGGTTCCACGATGGTTTTCCAAATCGATCTTGGAAACTGATGCAATGCCCATGTGACGTGCCAGAGAATCCAGACATTGCCAGTACTGCCAGCCCCCACCCCATTTGCTACTGCTAGTCATTTGATTGGAACGTGCATTCACATATGAAGTCTTTCCAAGAGATTTTCCAAGGGATGTTTCCACCGTAATCTTACTATCACATCTCTCGAGGACACTTAATAAATAACCATTTGAAAAGATTGTGCCGTTTTCAATACATCAACTGGTTTCGTGTTGTGAGATCGCTGCTTCGAAAGTTAAATAATTCTGAAAATCAAATAAGTATGTTGAAGTCGCTCGTTAACATAATCCTTAGTTTATTTAAGGAGCAATAGCAAATTTAACATCCCCAACTCGACGAGAGCTAAAGTGTTGCATACTTTTAAAAGGATTGGGATTCTCCCTTTGAATATATTCTCACCATCAATTTATACTGCTTAAATGGATAACACGTGAATTTCAATGGCTAAGATTTGTTCTTTCTTTTTCTTTTTTTTTTTCACATTTTTTTTGTTTTCTTTTTCTCCCTTCCCCAAACAACCACTTATCACTTCAAATCGACCCTTGCCACTATGGCTTGTCGCTCAATGTACTCCATGTCTAGCCACCACAGCCACCATCGCCACCTTCCTCTCCCCACCTCTCTCTCTCTTTCTCAAGATCGAGGGAAATGGCTCTTAACCATCATTGGTATGTATTGCTGGTACAATGTTTGATTTCAATTGTCGAGTTCTCATCTAGAGTGAGAAGACATGAATACAATTCATGATGAAATTGTGTTTGAATAATGTGAGTTAATTTAACATTCCCTCTCACATGTAAACACAAATAAAATTACGTGAAGAACATGAATACAGCTGAAGAATTGGAAAAATAAGTAAGAACAGGAAAATAATGTGTGAAAAAATATTAAACGGGACACAAAGAAATGAAACGGCCACGCCACATGCAAAAATTTAATTTGTATGAATATTAAGTCATTACGGTGAGTATATAAATAAAAGGATATGAGATCACTTCGTATTCGACAAGTCATTTATTGCGTCATTTCATGAAGTGGTCTAATTTATAAAAAAAAATGGTTTATTAAAAATTTATGCCCAATATTATTGGAAAAATTTGACTTGTCGAAAAAGAAAAGGAACCTTCTTTTACTGTTTGACAGCCATTTTTTTTCTTCCTTTTTTTTTTTGTCGAACCTTTTGTATTTTATTTGAGTGGATGCTATCTTTTAATTTTAAAAGACGAAGGTAGAAATGTGAGAGAAGAATAAAGTTTTTGATTGTTTGGGAAATTGAATAGGGAAAATGTCACAAATTGTCCTTGAACTTTTACTTAATGTGCAATCTCGTCCCTGAGTTTTCAATTTGCTTTTTTTTTTTTTTTTTGGTAACCCAGGGAACCTCCGCTCTGCCGCTTCGCGGCGGAGAGTAAACCCTGGAGCGCCGGGGCCCCCACCGCTGACCCCGTACGCGGGTAAGTCGCGTGTTGAGCATTGAAGCACTGCGTCCACGAAGTCTCGAACTCTTCCCCTTGGCGTGGAGGGTACCAAGCCTTAACCGCGCGGCCACCGCGGGCGGTGGTTCAATTTGCTTAATTTGGTCCATGAATTATCAATAAATATCCGATCTAGTTCTTGACTATTTGAAAATTGACCAATTTTGTCATTTCGTTAGTTAAAGTTCACGGAATTTGGCATTTTGGTCTTTTTCTTCTTCTTCTTCTTCTCTCTTCCCTTCGTCAGCCATGGTGGAGTCGATGGAGGGAAGTCGGCGTCCAACGAGGGTCGCCCTTGCTTGGGCTGGCTAGGGCTGCCCTTGCTGGCGTCGAGCGCCGAACGAAAGCGAGGGCGATCCTCGTCGATATTGGGCAAGGACAGCTCTCGCCAGATCTGGCGAGGGTCACCCCTACCAGTGTCAAGCGAAGGGTGCCCTCGCCCAACCCAAGTGAGGGCCGCCCTCGTCGGCGTTGGGCGAGGGCACTCCTCACCCAACAGCGGGCCTAGCCAACCTAGGGTCGCCCTTCCCTCTACCATGGTCGGCAAAAGGGAAGAAAAAGAAAAAAAAAAGAAAAAGAAAGGAAAAACAGTCATCACTTAAGTGTTTAAACAAAATGACTAAATTGAACATTTGTTAATAGTTTAGAGACCAAATTGAGCAAATCGAAAGCTTAGGGACAAGATTCTATATTAAGTAGAAGCCAAGGATCATTTGTGACATTTTCCTAATTGAATAAGATGAGGGGAGCTTTTTTTTTTGGTCAGGAGATGGAGGGAGTTGGAAAGCGAGATGAAACACTCTTGTGCTTACATCTTCTTGCAAATTTGCAAGTGATACAGAGTGAAATCAATCTGTTTATTTGGCCTTCATGATGTCCGATATTTATAATGTGTTTATTTCATGAAAAATAGATGACTTAAAAAAAATTAAAAATGATTACTTATATCATTTACTAAATGAATAAATAAAAAAAATCTTATTGTTTACAAAAATGTTTAGATATAAATTATTAACAATAATAAAAATAATTTTCATGGACTAATTATTTCAAATAACATAAATAATCATTTTAAATTATTTTAATTATTTTTTTGCAAAATAAACGGAACTTATTGAAAGGTCATGTTACAAATTACTTACTGATAACATAGAATTTTACAGCTTTTTATCTCATCGTCCATCCCCTTATCCAAAGCCTAAAGCGTTATGCCTTCTGCTTTTTTTTTCTTTCTTTTTATTCGGAATCCCTTCTGCTTTACTTTTGTTTACTTTTTCACTTTTCCTTTTACTGACAATCGAATAACAATGCTTTTTACTATGGGCACTTGTCACTTTTTCCGCCAAAAAAAGAAAAAGAAATTCTTTTTTAACCTTTTGGGTCACCGACGACATCTTTTTTTTTTTTATCTGATTTTGGTCGGACTTTTTCTTTTGGTTATTTTGACCTGAACACATCTTTTCAAGTTAAGAAGGTTCACGTGCTAAACAAGTAAATAACGGGAGAAATTTCAAAAAGTATTTATATGAACAGTGATTTCTATAATATCACTGTCATAGGTAAGTTATTATCAATTTTCTCAAGTTATTTTTTTAAAATTTCTTCATAATCATTTTTTAAATTATATCTACCATTATAAATTCACCATAGTTTCGACTAAATGGGGAATGGCCTACTCCAACATGTCACGCCATGCCCACTAAAAATGATTTGAAATTACATATTGGCGTAGACTGTTCTTACATACATAATTCGAAAACTATCATATGGGCATATTAGAAATTAATTGGATTACTAGTAACGAATGAATTTCAGTCCTAAGTGTCTTTGCCTAGTTTCATCATGCCTAAAATGTTATTATATTTTTTTCTATAAAAGAAAGGAATAATAACAAAAATGGTTCATGAGTCGTCATTAGATTTTTAATTTGTTTAATATAAACATGAACTATTAGTGAATGTTCAATATAATCCTTTATTTTACTCAAATGACAAATTAGACTTTATTTGATGACGTAGACTTTATAAGTAGATATTGTTAACATGAACAAATGGAAAAAGGATGATATTGAATATTTTTATACAACATAGACTGTATAAAAATATTCAAAGTGTTGTATAAGAATATTCAATATCATCTTTTTTCCATTAGTTCATGTTAACAATATATACATACGAATATCTTACGTACATATATATTTTGGGAAATGACACAAATGGTTAATGAGAATGATATTAAATATTTTTATACAATCTATAGATTATGTTGAACATTTACCAATTAATTAAGGACCACACTAAACAAATTTAAAGTCCATGGATGATGATGTACATTTGGCTAAATCTCATGAACCATTTGTGTCATTTCTCCAAAAATAAAAAATAAAATGATAGGGCCAGTCTAGGGAGGGCAAGCTAACCCTAAGAAAGGGTTGCTTGCCTAGGCCCACAGATTTTTCGCTCTAGATTAATGGGCTTGGGCAAGCCCAATGAGCTAGCTACATAAGTTTGAACATGCTTCGTAAGTTTTTAACTCCTTTTGTTTTGTGAAAAATATTACATTTCTAGAAAATGTTTTCTATGGGGTCATTTTCCAAGAAAATGGCAATATTTTTCGGTAATAGGCTAAAATATGAAAAAGAACTAGAATATATTTTCCGTCATTTGGACAAGAAATTTTGATTTGATTTCCTAATGACACTTACACTATCTAAGCACTAGTAATTTGCGCATAGAGAGTCCGAGAACTAGCCACTAGGGATAGGCATTAAGATCTCGGGTCTAAACTCGATGCACCCAAACACAAGCACCTAGGTCCAAGCCTTGACATTGATGGACCCAAACATGGTCACTGGGGTCTAGGGCCTTAGTCTTGATGGACCTAGGCTCAGGAACATGACCTTAGCCCAAGTGTTGGGGATATGAGCATAGCCTTTGTGGACTCATGCCCGGGTGTAAAAGATCTGGCACAAGTACCAAGGCCCCACACTTGAACTTTTGTGGACTTTGGCTTGAATGTCTATGCATCGGGCACGAGCACAAGGGCCTTTGGCTTGGCCTCGATGGATCTAGGCGAGGACGTCAGGACCTAAGCAATGGGCACTAGAGGCTTGGGCTTAACCTCGAGGGACTTGGACGTCGGTGCTAGGGAACTAGATATAAATACCGAGGCCGTAAGCCTAAGCGCCAAGAACTTGGTAACGAGCATTAGGGTTTCGTGCCCAAGTATAGATTTTTTGGTCTAAATGTTAATATCTAGTTATATTTTGGAAAATGATTTCTAATTTTTTTTTAAAAAATTATTTTCTTGAACCAAGCACAAATTTTCCGTTGACTCATTTTCCTAATCAATCCAAATGCCGAAAAAAGAGAAAAATATTTTTCATAAAACAAACCGGGACTTTTGTATAACAATACAATGTATATGTAAGTGTTTTACTGTGGTTTTCAGCTTCTACGATTAGAAAAGTCGCTTCAAAACACAAGTATTTGTAACAACGTTAGAAGTAACAAACGCTGGTAACAAAACTTACTTGAAAATTCTCTACGCTTAGATTTCTTTTAAGGCTGGATATCTTGAACAGATCTCATAAATCACGATTGGCCGGATAATTACATCAAGTTGATGTTGGTTGGCCACTACTCGAACAATGACTTGTTATCTTCTAACAATCGCTTCTTGGTCACAGGCTTTCCCTCATTTGATGCGATCGGGAAAGGTCCCTTCCACCGTGAAAGTCACTCTCTATCTTTACGAGTTATCTTCTTTAAACTATTCCTCCTCCTTTCGGCCACCGATAGGGCGGAATAAATTTAGTCTTCATTCTCATCCTTCCACTTCGTAAAGTGGCTCAACATTGAAATGAATCCACGTCAGTAAAGATAAGAACGAAATTTTGACGATTCTTCTTTGATGTTCTTTAAAATTTAGGGATAAATACATTAAAAGTCTAAAACTTGTCATAAATATGTAATTGAGTCATCAAACTTTTAAAAAGTACAATCAAGTTCTAGAATTCATCATGAAAGTACAAGTAAATTCTAAAATTTTGAAAAATACAATTACTTGAAGGATTTGATTAGAGTAATTTGACAATTTTTAATATGCAATTGCTTTTTTTGAAAATTTAAGAACTTGATTGCACTTTCTTGATATTCAAAACTTAATTGTACTTCATAAAAATTTTAAAACTCAATTGTATATTTGTGACAAGTTTTAGTATTTACTTTTGTGATAAGTTTTAAAATTTTCAATGCAATTATCTCTAAAATTTATAGATTTTTCTTTCATTGGGGTTTGAGTGATGAGTCATTTCCTTGGGCTTTTGAGGTCATAATGAACGAGATTATCGGCCAAAAATCAGAGCATTCTGCAACTCTTTTTACCAACCAAGACCGACCCAACTTGTATGGGCTTCTCCTTGTTATGCTTCTGGATCCCAAAAGTCTCAAGTCCCGCTCCTTCCTTCCACATCAAAAAATGGATCTTCAAGTACGTGACCCTGAGTTCTCGGCCCAATATACACGACCGAATGTGCTCAGCTCTGGTTGCATGCTTAATTTGTCCCCATGGAGCCATATCATCATCAGGAGTCGCTCATGAGTTCGTGCTTCCGAGCATCGCTACTTTAGAGTCATTTCAACCTTCCTATTTCTTTCCCATAAACAAAGCTGAGGGAAATCTTACTGTTGTGAAAAATACCAATCAAAGATGTACCAATCTAAGAAAAAATAGCAAAGAATAAAAGAAAATCAAAATCATACAACATGCAAAATTAACGTGGAAAACTTAAAACGGGAAAAATCATAGGGAGAGGGAGGGATTTTACTGTCTTCAACAAAAAGCATGAACTTACAATCCAAAAAGCTCTGAAACCATGTGTGAGCCACAAGATCTAAATATCTAACAAGAACATAGGAAAAAAATAAAACAAGAAATTATATTTAACAATATACATTCCTTTTACAGTCTCTCTTCAAAAATCCCTAAAAAAATTTGCATGACTAAAATACCTGTATCTCTTAATTTGAAAGTCAAAACTCAACAAATCTCCATCTTAACTTCAAATCTCCAAAGAACATTACGCCAAACACCACAAGACCTTTCTCCTTCACCACCAAAAGTGACGACACAAGGCCACCCCCAAAATGGCAAAATTAATTATGCACACCCCTAAGCCTACGTGAGCGTAGTCAATGTAGGAAATAAGGGATGAAACGCCACCAATTCCATTTAAGCAACTCAAATGGCGAAAACACCAATCAAATCCAAGCAATGCTTGAACTTGATCAAAGGAACTAGTTTAGTCAACATATTTGCTGGATTATCCGCCATAGATACTTTTTTCATTGTAATTGTACCCTTAGCAACCTCATCACATACAAAGTGATAATGTATGTCGATATATTTTGTCCTCTTGTGGTACATCATGCTCTTGGTCAACTAAATCACGCTTTGGTTATCATAAAAGATAATGGAGGTTCCCTCCTACTTCACACCAAGTTTTGTAATCAAATACTTCAACCAAAGAGCTTCATTTATTACTTTCGCTACTGCCATGTATTCTGCTTCAGTGGTAGATAAAGCAACTATATCCTGCAAAGTTGCTCCCCAACTAATTGCGGAACCATCAAATGTAAAAACATAACCTGTCAAAAATCTCATTTTGTCAAGATTGCCTGCACAATCAAAATCAATGAAGCCAACAATCAAAGTTCTATATCATAACCTCTATTAAAGACCAAACCCACATCTAAGGTACCCCGGATGTATCGAAGAATTCATTTCATGGCTTACCAATGAGCTTTACCCAGATGTACCATATACCTACTCGCAACACTAATAGCTTGTGAAATATCTAGACGAGTGCAAACCATAACATATATAAGACTACATACAACATTAGAATATGAAAATTGAGACATCTCATCTTCCTATTTTTTAGTTTTAGGCGACAAAGAAGCTCAAAGCCTATAATAGGGCATCAAAGGAGTACTTGTTAGTTTAGCATTCTTCATGCCAAAGCGTTCAAGCACTTTCTCGATATACTTCTTTTGTGAGAGGTAAAACTTCCCAACTTGTCTGTCTTTATGAATTTCCATATTTAAAATTTTCTTGATAGCTCCAAAATCTTTCATCTCAAATTCCTTACTAAGTTGCCTTTTCAAATTTTGTATCTTTAATATATTCTTCATTGCAATAAGCATGTCTTCCACATATAATAGTAAAAAAATAAAGGAACCATCATGCAATCTCTTGTAGTATGCACAACTATCATGCGCACTTTGCAAATAACCATGACTCAACATAAAGTTATCAAACCTCTTGTACCATTGTCGCGGAGGTTACTTAAGACCATACAAAGAACATTTCAACCTGTAAACATTAGCTTCTTTACCCTCAATAATGAATCCCTTGGGTTGAGACATATAGATTGTCTCCTCAAACTCTCCATGCAGATAAACGGTCTTGATATCAAGTTACTCACGTTCTAGTTCATAAAGGGCAACTAACGCGAGTAACACATAAATGAAACTATTTTTCACAATTGGATGGAACATTTCATTGAAGTCAATCCTCTCCTTTTGACTAAAACCCTTCGCTACCAAACATGCTTTAAATGATTCATGTTTAACTCTTGGAATTCCCTCTTTTCTTTTGAACATCCATTTGCACCCAATAGCTCATTTGCCCTCAAACAATTTCACAAGATCCAAAGTTTGGTTTTTATGAAGAGACTCCACCTCTTCATTCTTGCAACAAGCCACTTCTTAAATTCAGAACAAATAATAGCTTCATGAAATATAGAAAGTTCTTCAATACCAAGCTTTTCAATAACTGTGAGAACATATACTATCAAATCAATGAAACCATACCGTGGGAGAGGCTTAATTTGTCGTTTAGCCCTCCTAGCAGCTAAACTTTGAGGTTGCTCAATTTCTTCTACTTATTCTTTGATAGAATCTTAATCTTGTTGCTTATTGTCACTTTTTGGCTGAATAAGAACATTTTCAACTATTTTCTATGGATGCTTTACATGAAGCTCTACCTCTTTTCGAACAATTTCCTCATGAATACCTATAAACTCAGTAACAACCTTTCTCTTTTCAAGCATAGAATTTTTATTAAAAGTAACATCCTTACTAATGATAAACTTTGGCGATTGAGGATTAGAATACCATAACTTATATCCTTTAACCTCGCCTGCATAACCAACGAAAATGCACTTCTTGGCCCTAGGTTCAAGCTTACCCTCTTTTACATGATAATAAGTAGGACATCCAAATATTTTTAAATCATAATAATCAAAAAGTTTACCTGACCATATCTCATTAGGAGTCTTATATTCAATTGCCATTAAAGGAGAATGATTCCCTAAATAACATGTTGTGTTTATAGCTTCAACCTAAAAGTCTTTCCCAAGTCCAATATTATAGAGCACACACCTAGCTCTCTAAAAGTGCCCGATTCATGCGCTTTGCCACTCCCTTTTATTGAGGTGTGTTCTTGATTGTTCGATGTTGAACAATCCTCAAATCTTCATAGTACTTTTTGAAATCACCTCCGCAAAACTCAAGACCATTGTTTGTTTTGAAATGCTTTATCTTCTTGTCGGTTTGATTTTCTATTGACTTCTTTCATTTTTTGAATGTATCAAAAGCATCACTTTTACGTTTCAAGAAATAAACCTAGAATTTCTTAGAAAAATCATCAATAAATGTCATGATATAAACTGCACCATCATTAGATGTTACCTGTGCCGATCCCCATAAATCAGAGTGAATATAGTCAATTATGCCCTTCGTCAAGTGCATCCCAGTACTAAAACTGACTTTGCACTATTTTTCGAAAACACAATATTCGTAAAAATCAAGTGAGACCATATGATCCACATTAATTCAAGATAGCCATTCATCTTTTGCTCATGTGACCCAACCGCATATATCGTAACATTGATTTTTAATAATCTAAAAAGGATGATATAACAACAGTACATCCTTGTAGAACATAAAGATTTTTTTTTTATACTACCTCTCATCACAATAAATGAGCCTTTTGAAATTTTCGAAACTCCACATCCACCATCCAATGGAATCTAAAGTGTTCAATGAAATAAAGTTTTTCTTTAAATCTAGAATATGCCTAATATTTGTCAAAGTTCTTACTACATAATCATAGCATTTAATTTGCACCATACCTATGACATCCTGAATTTCGACCATGTCCCAACTTTATGAACTAGGCTTTTCATTGACGCGCCTATGTTCTATTTCTGAGTTGATCACTCATGAGATAACTAATATATCAGATGAAGTCCTTAAGGGATATAAACGCAACAAACTTGAGAATTTGATTACAAATTGACTGCTCAATCATGTTAATCGACAAGGGTCAATACGACACCGTTATAATTGATTAGAGACCGGAGATAGGTCGATCCAACAAAGGCAATAAATTAAATTGTGGGTGATTCCACATGATTGTAAAATTCGTGTTGAATAACACTAAACTGATTTTTCAGTCGTTCTATACTCGATACCCGTAATTAAAACCTTGAGATTTTTGTGATAACCGAGAGTTGCCAATGAGTCGAAGATACACAAATGTGGATTGAAAATTATCAATCACGGGTCAAACACGATAAAATCCCTAAAAGCTACTTGGTATGTAAGGTCACTCTAAAATCGCGTTTGATAGAAATTAACCACGAAATTGAACTAGGTTTTCGGGAATCGAAATTTTGAGCGTGTCATGATTTATTTTTGGGATGTTGACTCATCTTTTAAAGAATTTTTGGTGAGCCCGAATTTTTGGCGGAAAATCAAAATTTGGCAAATTAAAATTGAGAAATTCATAGGGGCATTTTCATGGGCACCTTAGTTGGTATTTTTGGAGGCCAATTTGGCTTTCATTTGGTGAGAAATTAATTGAAGACCAAGGCAAATTCGTAGGGGCAGCTGCTGGGGTGGTTTTGGACATCAACTTGAAATTATGTGGTGAGGTTTTGTGAAGAAAATGGCTTGTGAGAAAAGCTTGGACAGCTAGGGCTGAAGACTTTGGGTTTGAAGCACTCATTGCATGGGATATTTTGATTGGAATCTCATTGGACAGTAGCAAAACTTCCTATCCCCCTTGTCCCCCCTTGGTTCCCCTCTTCTTCCTCTCTCTCCCCCTTAGCTTGCTTGACCATCCCCTCCATTTGCAGACCATCTTTAGTTCTTCTTCTTCTTCTTCCATTTTCTTGCTGCAGCTTAGAGCCAAACCAACCACCAAAGTGTCCCCCGCAGCTACTCTAGCTCCGCCTTCTCATCCTGCGGCCATTGTTGCTCTCACTCTTGTTGCCAGTCTAGTTTCTCAACCGCCACATCTGGCCCCCGAACCACTAGCCCACACCACCCTCGATCACCGCCTCACGCCCCTGGCCGACCATCCGCGGGCTCCGCCCATTCCCGCGCCAGCCAGCCATCATCTTAGTACAACCAGCCTTATCCTAGCCGAGACCAACTAGCTCGCAAAACAGGTCCTCCTAGTAGGACCTGTGAGCTTTGTGGGCCTTTTTCAGTCCCTTTCAAGCCTCATTTGGTGTTGCCGTATGCTCGGGTTTTGGTTGCCGTCGCGCCGCCATCACCGTGAATTGATTTTCGCGCTAAACCAATGAGTTACCCTAAACTCTAATTATGGGGTTAATTTGCACTTAAGGGTGATTTAGTAGGCTAATTAATGATTATTAGATTAGTTAGTCTTTAGTGAGATTAGGGTGATTTAGTTAGCTTAGTTAGTTAATTAGATTATGTAGTTAGGTTAGTTAGCAATTAGGTGGTTAGTTAATTTAATTAGTTAGCTTAGTAGGTTTGTATCTAGCTAGATTGGTTAGAGTAATTTAATTAGTTCAATTAGGTGGTTAGATTAGCTTAGCTAGATTAATTATGGGTTTAATTTAAATATTTTGTAATTTATTTAATTAAATGCAATTTAATTATTTAATTATTTATTTATTTATTTAGCATAAATTATACCGAAATAACTAGTTGTCGAATTTTGTGTTGATCATCGTGGTAGTGTTGGTTTGTGAAATTGAGTGCTTGGTAATGAATCTTGAATTATTATTTCAAAAATACAGAATTTTGGTATTTAATTAGAAAAATACCGGGTGTCGGGTTTTGATGCCAAAAAAATTTTAAGTACTATATCAAATCGTGAAATTTTTAAATGGGAGAGTATCACGCTTTGTGAATCGATTTGATTGTGTGACCATGCATAATTATTTTACCGGGTGTTTTTAATATGAAGAAAATATGTCAAGTACATTATTTGAAATTGAGGCATTTGAGTGCAAAGCACGATGTTTTTGGCCAAGATTGGATGTGCGTATGATCACTATTGGAATCCGTCACGAGGCGTTTATGCCGGACGATGCTTCTTCAGGAATACCCCATGTCAACGGATGCTAATCGCAGTGAAGGCTGGACTAATACTCCTTCGAGAATGCTGTCTAGATGTAAATATTGCCGTGCCTGATGAAGCGGGACAGCGCCCAGTTATGCTGAATGACCGCTGACTATTTAGTTGACCGTGGCCGTTCGGTTGGAATTAATTAGAACGCTTGAATGAGTGAGATAATCGCGCTTGATTATAGGACAAAATTGCGTAGCACGAAATGTGACGTGTCATAACGATTTAGCCTTATAATCGGAACTCCTGTGATTGATTGATATATGAAAGTGAAGTGTTCCATCTATTGAATGCATTTGATGTATGTATATGTTATATGTTATATGAGTTGTACTAATGTACAGGGAGGTGCTGTGTGACAGCTCGATTTTCCAATTCTATTTTCAATAAATTGAGACGGGCATTTTGTTGGCACGCATATAGTTCTTTTCCTTGAGTCGGCCACTCATGTGAAAACTAGTCTATCAGGTGAAGCCGTTAAGAGATTGTAATACATCAGATTTGAGAATTTGACCAGGAAGCAACCTTTCAATCGAGTTAATCTACAAGGGTCATTACGACACAATTAAAAATTGATTAGAGACCGGAAATAGGCCGACTCGACAGAGGCATGTGATCAGGTGTGGGTGATTCCACTAGATCACACAATTCTTGTCGATCGGCACTGGACCGACTTTTCTGTCAATTGGATACCCTATATTCGTATTTGAAACCTTGAGATTACCCCGACAACCGTAAGTCGCAAATGTGTCAGATATGTACATTGTGGCTTGAATTGATCAACCACGGGTCAAATGCATGGAAATTTCTAAAAGCTACGCGGTAGATCAAGACGCGTTAATATCGTGCAAAAGTGAAATTAACCGTGAAATTGAAATCGAATTCAGAAATTGGAAGTCATGGTGTGTCACAAATCATTTTAGGAACATTGACTCATTTTCAGAAGATTTTTTATATAATCAAAATTTTTCAGCAATTAAATTAGAGAATGGCTAATTTGGCTCGAGAAATTAGTAGGATTGCCTTTGGTCGTGCTTTTGGGCTTAAATTGGTTTTATGGACGTGTGAAAATGTGGATTGAAGTGTGGTAATATTGGATTAATTTTATGGACTTCAAATGGGATTGAAGAAGTTGTTGTACAAGATTTTATGCCACAGCAAAAAATGAAATTAAACCTATTGGAATAGATTGTGGAGGATTGAGATAGTGGATTGTGACATCACAAGTGATGTCATGGTGTGGAGTAAGAGTGGCTAGGATGTTGACAAGTGGAGAGTGTACAATTGCCTCTAAAAAGCACCTCTCACATCACTCTCCATCATCTTCTTCTTCTCCAACATTTGAAACCGGTTGAAGGAGGAGTTGCGTCCGCTCAACCGCCCACTCGGCCCCTCGCACGCCCGTTGCCGGAGTCAGTTGCCGCTCGTCTGTGCCCGCTCACCGCGCGACTAGCTAGCTCGCCACTCCACCTTCACTCGTCTGCCGGCCAGCATGTAGCTCCGCCTCCATCCGTCGTTGCTCTAGGTCGCTAGCCACTATTGAAACCAGCAAAGACCCACCAAAGGTCCCGTCCAGCTTATCGAAGACCTGTGCAAGCTGCAGCTGCCATCCACCGATCCTCCTCCGCTCGAGCCTTAGCCCACTTGTTCGACCTTCTAGCACTTCCATTCAGCTGCTGTCGTTGTTTCCAAGGCCACCAGGATACCGCCGGAGCCTCTGCTAGCCACTGCCTGAACTGCCGCCCCTCTCCTCCGCCCGTTCAGACCCAAACCGACACCAACTCCGCCCTTCTCGGCCCCAAAACAGTAGCTGGAAAAATGGGTATTCCAGCTCGATTTTGGCCCGTTTTGGCCGGCTTCCCAACCCCAGATGCTTGGCCCGCTTTGATAAAAGTTGTTCCTCGCGGCTTCCCCGTCATTTTGGTCCAATCGGTTCATTAATCGGGTCAGTTTAACTTGCTAAATCTTGATTAGAAGGTTAATGATGCCTTAAGTGTGTTTAGTTTAGGTTGATTGAGATTAGGTGGTTAGATTAGTTTATTTAGTTGTGGATTAGATTAAGGTGTTTAATTAAGTTAAAGTGTGTTTAGTTTAAAGTTAAGTAGGTTTATTTTAATATAAGCATTGATGTGACTTAAAAGAATTTATTTCTGATTTAAATAAATGTTTTGAAATTATTGGATTATTTAATAATATATTATATTCCGAAAATTATTAAAATATTATTATAAAAAATTCGAAAAAATATTTCTAACCTCAATTGTTCATAATTTCGTGCTAATCTCTCTTGTGTTTTTAGAATTTAAATTTGATGAGTGGATAATGCAAATTGAGTGTTGATTGTGGAAAATATTGATTTTATTTAGAGAATCCCAAGTGTCGGGTTTGGCACCGAAATTGAGTTTTTAAGGATTAATATTGTTATTGGAGTATTTGAGTTAAATGAAGAGTATTCGGGGTCAGTATTGAATTGTCGTGTGCTGATTGAAAGACCCGGTCGCAGTAGTGGTTAGGTCAACTAGACCTTTATTCATTTAGAAACGCCGTCAACATAGTGACCAAGCATCAATCAAGGGAAGAATGTTTTTGAGATGTTTCTATCAGAGTAGTGCAGCAAAATTTTCAGTGAAAGTTGTAGGATTTTTGGATTGGTAATAAAGTAATAGAAATATGAGTCTCTGACTATAGTTTTACTTGAAGAGGTTTGCTTAAGTATGACTTGGAAGTAATTTATAAAAAAGTTTGGCTCAAAGAGCTTTCTGTTGTTTTGAATCATGTTAGTGATATAACTCAATTTGTTTAGTTAGCGTACGAAAGTTTTGAATCACTGAAAGTCGAAGGGGAACTTCAATCCTTGTCATTCGCCACTGAAGATAACTCGATTCTGGTTGTTGGTTACCGAATCTACATGGCAATTGTAATGGATGCGTCAGTTGAGGTGTGACATCCTGATTTTCCAATTCTATTTTCAATAAATTGAGATGGGCATTTCATGGGCATGCATATAGTTTTCTTCATTAAGTCGGCCACTCATGTGAAAACTAGTCTATCGGTGATGTCGTTAAGAGATTCTAATGCATCGAACTCAAGAATTTAACTAGGAATCTACTTTTTGACCGAGCTAATACGCAAGGATCATTACAACACAATTAAAAATCGATTAGAAACCAGAGATAAGTCGACTCAACAAAGGCATGTGATCAAGAGTGGGTGATTCCACCAGGTCGCACAATCCTTGTCGATAAGCACTAGGACGGCTTTTTTGTCGATTTGGCACTCTATGTCCGTATTTGAAATCTTGAGATTACCCCGACAACCGAAAGTCGCCAATGTGTCAAAGATGTACATTATGGCTTGAATTAATCAACCACAGGTTAAATGCATGAAAATTTCTAAAAGCTACCAGTAGATTAGGACACGCTAATATTGTGCCATAGTGAAATTAACTTGTGCAAGCCGCAACTGCCGTCCGCTGATCCTCCTCGGCCCGAGCCTCAACCTGCTCGTTCGACTGTCCAACACTTTCGTCTAGCCACTACCGCCATCGCCAAGGCCGCTGAGAGACTACCGGAGGCTCTACCAGCCATCGCCCGAGCTGTCGCCCCTCTCCTCCGCCCGTTCCGACCCAAACCGACGTCAGCTCTGCCCTTCTCGGCCTCAACCAACAGCAAGCAAAAATGGGTGTTTTGGCTCGGTTTTGGCCCGTTTTGACCGACTCTCGACCCTGATCGCTTGGCCCGCCTTAAGGAAAGTTGATCCCCGTCGCGTCCCCGTCGTTTGGAATCGCTCGGCTCATTAATCGGGTGAGTTTAACTCACTAAACCTAGATTAAAGAGTTAATTATGCTTTAGGTGTGCTTAGTTATGTTAAGTGTTATTAGGTGGTTAGTTTAATTTATTTAAGTGTAGATTATACTAAGGTGCTTAATTAACTTAAAGTGTGTTTAATTTAAGGGTAAGTAAATGTTTATATTAATATAAACCTTGATGTGACTTAAAGGAATTATTTATTTATTTATTTATTTAAGTATTCCGAAATTATTAAATAATTTAATAATATATATTTATTCGAAATTATTAAAATATTATTATTTAATTATTTTCGGAATAAATTTAATTATTTATTAAATTCTGAAAATTTTGTCGGGACCCTAAATTCTCATAATTTCGTGCCGATCGCTGTTGTGTATTCAGATTGTAAATTTGATGAGTGAATATTGCAAATTGAGTGTTGATTGTGAAAATATGGATTTTATTCAAAAAATCTTAGGTGTCGAGTTTTAATACTAAAATTGGATTTTAAGGATTATATTAAATAGTGGGATTTGAAAAAGTGAGATATTGACTTTTTGGTTCGAAATTAACGTGCTCTCCACACACGTGAATAATTTCTGGAATATTTTAATATGAAGAAAAATGGCTGAGATCACTATTTTAAGTGGAAGTATTGAGTGAAATGCAAAGTGTCTAGAGGCCAATATTGAATTGTCGTGTGTTAGTTGAAAGACTCGGTCACAGTAATGGCTAGGCCAACTAGACCTTTATTCCTTTAGAAACGCCGTCAACATAGTGACGAGGCTCGGGTCGCAGTAAAGGCTAGGCTAATTGGACCCATTCTCTTTCAAGAATACCGTTGACGTATTGACAAAGCTGTGCTCCAAGGGGGGAGGCAATGCATGGCGTTAATGTCAGTAGATAGCCGAATTACGAGTAGGCTATGCCTTTGCGTGGCAGTGAATAATCAATTGGATCGCATGCTGTGTGTTATTGACAGGTCAGATTATGGGATAAAATCGTATGGCATGGTATGGGACGTGTCATAACAATTTGATCTTATAATCCGGACCCCTATGGTCATTTGAAATGATATTGTTGGCGTTCCAGTTGTTTAAGTTCTTATTGCAATCTGTGATTGAGTGATTTGAATTATGCTAACCTGCATGAAGGAACTGGGGCGAGGTAAGTTCTTTATGTGGCGTGGCTAGGCCACCCTTGGGCGTATTTTCTTTCTAATAGGGGTTTAGGGGGATTAAACTTGCTAAGACAATGTCTCACCTCGGTTGTGGGCTTATATTTTCAGGTCCCTAGTGGACGAAGCGACCGGTTCGTTATGGTTGGCCTTGTGGAGTTACAGGGGTGAAGCATGTTGGATTGGACTTCGTGTTCGACTTATAGGTCGTAGGACAGTTTCTTTTTTAAGAGCCGATCTTTTGTAAACTTTTGGCTGTAGACCTCTGTTTGTAAACTCCGTTGGTTTATGAAAGTGTATTGTGGTGAAATTGCTTCATGCTTTTCTATCCCGTATTTTATTGTCAGGGGTTTTATAACACGTTCCGCTTGCACAATAATAAATGAATGGAGTTGGCGACATTACTTGGGAATGTCGCATTTGAATGACCATGGTGAGATGTTGGCACGCTTAAGGTTTGAGGCATGACATGAGGAGCCGATTATGAAAAACTCAACCATGGTACAGAAGTTATCTAAGGTGTTTCCTGAAGAATTACCAAGTCTGCTATCAGAAAGAGAAATAGAGTTCGTGATTGAGTTAGCAACCGGATCAGAGCCGGTCTATAAGGCTCCTTACCAAATGGCGTTGTCAAAGCTGAAAGAACTGAAGGTGCAAATGCAAGAATTGTTGAATAAGAGATTCATACGTTCCAATGCATTACCTTGGGCAGCACCAATTCTGTTCATGAAGGAGAAAGATAGTTCATTGTGGTTGTGTATCGATATTCTTTAAGATCGACTTGAGGTTGGTGTATCATCAATTGAGGATCAAGAAGAAAGACATACCGTAGTTGGCATCTCGCACTCAATACGGCAATTTTGAGTTCACTGTAATACTGTGTGGTTTGATGAACACCCCAACTGTTTGTTTGGGTCTGATGAATATAATGTTTATTGGGTACTTGGAATAGTTTTGTGATCGTGTTTATTGAAGTTAACCCGGTGTGCTCGAAGAGTGCTGACAAGCAAGAGAGACGTTAGAAGATGATACTTCAGACCTTGAGGGCCCTTGAAATTTACACTAAATTTAGCAAGTGCAAGTTTTGAATGACTCGTGTTACGTTCCTAGGTCACGTGATTTCAAGTGAAAAAAACTTCGTGGACCCCGCCAAGATTGAAGTGGTGATCAGCTAGCCAAGATCGACTACGGTGACAGAGATTAGAAGTTTTCTGGGCTTAGCAAGGTATTACAGATAGTTTGTAGAAGGGTTTTCAGTGTTAGCATTGCCAATGACAATACTACTAAAGAAGGGAGAGAAGTTCATGTGGACAGATAAGTGCGAAAATTGTTTCCAAGAATTTAAGCAGAAGCTAACTACTGCACTTGTGCTAACCATTCCATCTGGTCCTCGAGGATGCGAGATCTACAGTGATGCGTCGTTTAGAGGACTGGATTGCGTGCTAATGCAACATGGTAAAGTTGTTGCATATACGTCCCATCAGTTAAGACCTCACGAGTTAAATTATCTTAGCATGACTTAGAACTTGTGGTAGTTATGTTTGTTATGAAAATTTAGAGGCATTATCGATTTAGAGAAAGATTACAGATCTTCAATAACCATCAAAGTCTCAAGTACGTGTTCTCTCAAAAGAAGTTGAAAATGAGACAGCATCGCTGGATGGAACTTCTTAAGGATTATGACTATGATATTTCGTATCACTCTGGAAAGGTGAGCAAAGTTACAGATGCACTGAGTCGAGAGTCCTTAGTTACACAGTTGGTACTTAAGGATTGGATCTTATTTGAGGAAATTTGAAATTCGATTTTCAAATCTAAGGTAGGCCACCTTTTGAATCTTATGACCACCCTTAGAATTGAGCCGAGAGTACAGATCAAAATCAAAACGCTTCAGTGGACAGATTCGGAAATTTAGAAGATTCTATAAGAGAATATAAATGAGAGAGAGGTTGATTTTCAAATTTCTGAAGACAGAACGCTAAGGTTCTGAGGATGATTGTATGTAATTCAAGATATAGATTAAAGAAGAGATCTTATGGGAAGCTCATTGTAGCAACTTCATCGTTGTTCAAACAGTACGAAGATGAGTCAGAATCTAAATCATTGGGATTGGTAGATCGATATGAAGACAGATATCATTGATAGGTTGCAAGTGTCAAATGTGCTAGCAAGTGAAAGCACGGTTTTGCAAGTTGAGAGAACCTTTATAATCTCCTGAGATCCCCATGTAGAAGTGGGATCGGGTCAATGGATTTGGTGACAGGTCCACCAAGAAGTCAGTGCGTTAATAATTTCATTTTGAGTAGTAATCGACAGACGGATGAAATCAGCCCCCTTGTGGCTGTGCGGAAGGATCTTGATTCGATTAAGCATGCAAAAGTGTAGGTGTGTCAAAAAGGTTCATCTGCTTAGAACGTTAGTGTTAGAGTTAAATTAGGTCTAGAACAGAGGTTCCCAGTTATTAGCAGAGTATTTAGATGGCCCCTTTTGAAGAGTTGTATGGCAGAGCGTACAAAACGTCAATGTGTTGGAATGAAGTCGGGGAAAGAAAGATCACCGATCTAGAGTTGGTTTAGCAGTTAGTGGAGGTAGTTGCAGTTATCAGAATCATATTAAAGACCACTCAAAACTGCCAGAAGAGTTATGCCAATAAGTGTTGAAGGCCATTAGAATTCCAAGTTGGCGAGCACGTCTTTTTGAAGATGTCACCAATGAGAGGTACTTCCCGCTTTGGCAAAAAGGGGAAACTAAGTCAGAGGTACATAGGTCCCTTTGAGATTTTGGAAAGAATAGGAACTCTAGCATATCGTTTTGCACTACTGCCGACGTAGACACAAGTGCATGACGTTTTTCACGTGTTGATGTTAAGGAAGTATGAACCTGATCTGACACATGTTCTAAATTTTGAGGAGTTAGACATGGACGACAAGGTGTCATACGTTGAAGGCCTGGTTCAAATCATGGATCGCAAGAAGCAAGTTTTGTGCACCAAGACCATTCCGTTGGTTAAAGTGGTCTGACAACACCACAACACTAAAGGAGTAACTTAGGAAACCGAAGATTCAATAAGATAATTGTACCCCCACCTTTTTGCTTAAAATGAGTAATGGTTTAAATTTCGATGACGAAATTTTTATAAGAGATGAAGAGTTGTGACATCTCGATTTTCCAATTCTATTTTCAATAAATTGAGACGGGTATTCCGTTGGCACGCATATAATTTTTTTCCTTAAGTCGGTCACTCATATGAAAATTAGTCTATCAGGTGAAGCCGTTAATAGATTCTAATGTATCAAACTTGAGAATTTAACCAGAAAACGACCTTTCGACCGAGCTAATCTGCAAGGGTCATTATGGCATAATTATAAATTAATTAGAGACCGGAGATAGGCCGACTCAACAGAGGCATATAATCAGGTGTGGGTGATTCCACCATATTGCATAATTATTATCGATCGACACTAGACTGACTTTTTTGTCGATTGGGTACCCCTTATCCGTATTTAAAACCTTGAGATTACCCCGACAACCGTAAGTCGCCGATGTGTCAAAGATGTATGTTGTGGCTTGAATTGATCAACCAAGGGTCAAATGCAAGGAAATTTCTAAAAGCTACTTGGTAGATCAAAACACGCTAGTATCTTGCTAAAGTGAAATTAATTGTGAAATTGAGATCCAATTCAAAAATTGGAAGTCATGGTGTGTCACAAATTCTTTTAGGAACATTGACTCATATTCGAAAGATTTTTCATGTAATCAGAATTTTTCAATAATTAAATCGAGAGAATGGCTAATTTAGTTCACGAAATTAGTAGGCTCGCCTTTGGTCACGCTTTTGGGACTTAAGTTAGTTCTATGAACGAGTGAAGATGTGGATTGAAGTGTGGTGACATTGGATTAATTTTATGGACTTCAATTTGATTCAATCGGAAGAGAATCGAATGAAATTGAAGAAGTAGTTGTACAAGATTTTATACCCCGGAAAAATGAAATTGAACCTATTGGAAGAGGTTGTGGAGGATTGAGATAGTGGTTTGTAACATCACGAGTGATGTCATGGTGTGGAGCAAGAGTGGCTACGATGTTGACAAGTGGAGGGTGTACAATTGCCTTAAAAAAGCACCTCTCACATCACTCTCAATCATCTTCTTCTTCTCCAATGTTTGAAACCAGTTGAAGGAGGAGTTGCGTTCGCTCGATCGCCCGCTCGGCCACTTGCACACCTGTCGCCAGAGTTCGTCGCCGCCTGTCCGCGCCTACTTGCCACGCGACCGGCCAGCTCACCACTCCTCTTTCTCTCGCCTGCCGGCCAACACATAGCTTTGCCTTCATCCGTCGCTGCTCTAGGTCACCAGCCATCGTCGGAACCAGCAAAGACCCGCCGAAAATCCTGTCCAGCTCGTCGGAGACCCATGCAAGCCACAGCTGCCGTCCGCCAGTTCTCCTCTGCTCGAGCCTTAGCCTGCTTATTCAATTGTCCAGCACTTCCGTTCAACTGCTGCCACCGTCTCTAAGGCCACCAAGAGATCGCTGCAGCCATTGCCAACTACCGCCCGAACTGCCGCCCCTCTCCTCCGCCCGTTCCAACCCAAATTGACCTCGGCTCCGCTCTTCTCGGCCCCAAAACAGTAGCTGGAAAAATGGGTATTCTAGCTCAATTTTGGCCCGTTTTGGCCGGCTTCCCGACCCCGGATGCTTGGCCCGCTTTGTTGAAAGTTGTTCCTCGCGGCTTTCCCGTCGTTTTGGTCTGATCGGTCCATTAATCGGGTAAGTTTAGCTTACTAAATCTTGTTTAAAGGGTTAATGATGCCTTAAGTGTGTTTAGCTTAGATTGATTAAGATTAGGTAGTTATATTAGTTTATTTAGTTGTGGATTAAATTAAGGTGTTTAATTAAGTTAAAGTGTGTTTAGTTTAAAGTTAAGTAAATTTATTTTAATATAAGCCTTGATGTGACTTAAAGGAATTTATTTTTGATTTAAATAAATGTTTCAAAATTATTGGATTATTTAATAATATATTATATTCCGAAAATTATTAAAATATTATTATAAAAAAAATTTCGAAAAGTTATTTTTGACCTCAATTGCTCAGAATATCGTCGATGATCTTGTTGTGTATTTATAATTTAAATTTGATGAGTGGATAATACAAATTGAGTGTTGATTGTGGAAAATATGGATTTTATTTAGAAAATCTCAAGTGTCGAGTTTGGCACTGAAATTGGGTTTTTAAGGATTAATATTGTAATTGGAGTATTTGAGTAAAATGAAAAGTATTCGGGGGTCAGTATTGAATTGTCATGTGCTGGTTGAAAGACTCGGTTGCAGTAGTGGCTAGGCTAACTAGACCTTTATTCCTTTAGAAACGCCGTCAATATAGTGACGAGGCTTTGGTCGCAGTAGAAGCTAGGCCAACTGGACCCATGCTCCTTCGGGAATGCCGTCAACGTAATGACGAAGTTGTGCTCCATGGGGGGAGGCGATGTATAGCAGTAATGTCAGTAGATAGCAGAATTGCAAGTAGGCTATGCCATTGTGTGGCAGTGAATAACAATTGGAATGCATGTTGAGTGTTATTGATGTGTCGGATTATGGGATGGAATTGTGTGACATGGAATGGGATGTGTCATAACGACTTAGTCTTATAATCAGGACCCCCGTGGTTGTCGGTTATATGGAAGTGAATGTGTTCTGGTTGTTTAAGTTCGTATTACTGTATGTGGTTGGGTGATATAATCATGTGATTGAGTGATATGAATTGTACTAAATTGCAGGAAGGAACTAAGGCGAGATAAGTCCTCTATGTGGTGTGGTTAGGCCATCATTGAGCGTATTTTCTTTCTAATAGGGGTTTAGGGGACTGAACTTGCTGAAACAATGTCTCACCCCGTTGTGGGCCAACATTTTCAGGTCCCTTGTGGACGGAGCGGCCAGATCGCTTTGGTTGGCCTTGAGGAGTTGCAGAGGTGAAGTCAGGAGGATTAGAGAATGTGTTCGACTTGTAGGTCGTAGAACAATTCCTTTTTAAGAACCGGTCTTTTGTAGACTTTTGGTTGTAAGCATTCGTTTGTAACTCCGTTGATTTATGAAAGTGTATTATTGTGAAATTGCCTCCTGCTTTTCTATCCCATATTTTATTGTCAGGGGTTTTATAATATGCTTCCGCATGTGCATTAAAGAACTGATTGGATTGGCGACTTAACCTGGGAACGTCGCATTTGAATGACCATGGTGGGATGTTGGCGCACTTGAGGTTCGGGGTGTGACCTGCTGAGGCGAGGTAAGTCTTATATGATGTGTGTTTTGGTTGTCTTTAGGTGAATTTTTATCTTAATCGGGGTTTAAGGTGCAGACTCGCTAAGACATTGTCTCACCCCGTCGTGGTTAAATTTTTCAGGCCCTTAGATAAAGGTACGTCATGTACGTTATGGGGTCTCGCAACAGATGAACTTTCAGCACTCCTATTTTCCTATTCTCGGGACCAACCTAACTTGGGAGTTAGTTGAGTCTATGGTCTGGGTCGATAAGGGCCTACCTCATTGGGCACCTCATCGCTTTAAAGCATGGTTCATTAACTTCCTTAATGGGGGTCGGGATGGTCCCTTATAGAGTTTTGATGGGCCTCTTGTTAGGACCAGATAGTGGGAAATAGAGCATCCTATGGATATCGACGCTTCTAATGGTGTCGTGGAGGACCCGGAGCCCATGACTTGAGAGCCCAGAGTTTAGATGGCGCAATAGCTCTTTTTGTTCTAGACTCCTGTACATAAACCTTAGGTTTGGCTTGACTGTTTATAAACCTGGGTTGTTTATAAAGTACGTTTTGTGTTTCTATCCCAAGTTTGTTGTCTATATATTGTTTAATTCACTTTCGCATGCGCATTGAATGAGTGGGTCGGCAATGAGTCCTAGGAACGTCGCAATTTGATCGACCACCGAGGGATGTGCATGCGCTCGAGGTTCGAGGCGCGACAATACCAATACTTACAATCGTGTAAATTGCATTGTTACCTATGAAAACTAAACCAGCATTGATTTTCTCATATGTGTGGAATCAATTTCTATGTGAAAACATGTGGTATGAATATGCTGAATCCAAAATCCATTCATCCTCGACTTAACAATATGAAGACAAAACAATAAGAACATTGTCTGCATTAGTAAACTCGTTATTTTTCACCAGACTAGTCGAAGGAATTCTCCATCAACTTCTTCCCCTTAGCTCTAAGCACTAGACACTCATTTTTGTAGTGTTTGAATTTGTGACAATAGTAACACTCCATTTTATTCTTATCTCTGTCTAATCTAGATATTGAATACTCTTTATTATTACTGTGTATATCACAATGATTCGACCTTCCCTTGACAATTAAACAATCAGCGTTATCACCACTACTACTCAGATTCAATTTTGTATGTGTTTTTGTAGAATTAAACAAGGTTTTCACATCCTAAAGAGTTATAGATTCCCTTCCATGTAGCATAGAATTCACAAAATTCTCATACGAGCTCGACAGTGAACATAACACAATTAGAGCCCGATCTTCATCATCTAACTTCAAATCTAGATTTTTCATATCCATAACGATTTTATTAAATTAATCTAGATGTTTTTGGATAAGAGTACCTTCTTCCATCTTTAGCATCCAAAGATGCTACCTCAAAAATAATCTTGTCGTAAGAGATTTCTTCATGTAGAAGCTCTCAAACTTATTTCTTAATCCTTAAGCCCTTTCTTCATCCACAACTTTGTGAAGCATCTTATTGAATAATGACAAGTGGATAATGCTATCCGTTTTTTCTTCCATCTCCTCAATCTCAACCATAGTCATATCGTTAGGATAATTTCTGTCCAAGGCTCTAATTAAACCTTCCCAACATAGCAATGCCTTCATCTTGATTCTCCATAGCCCAAAATTGTTTTAGCCATTGAAGGATACCACTTTGAACTTGATAGATGCCATCTTGAACAAAATGACCAAAATTCCTTCATTTTGATATCAATTTGTTGCCAAAAACACCAATCAAAGATGTACCAATCTAAGAACAAGTAGTAAATGATGAAAAAAAAATCAAAATCACACGAGACGGACATGAAAGTATGATCCAAAAAGCTCCAAAATCACTTGATGAGTCACAAGATCTAATTATCCAACAAGAAAATAGGAAAAAAACAAAAGATGACATAATACGGAGGCTAGGTTGGAGATGTGTTATTAAACGCATTCTTTTTATAGTCTCCCTTTAAAAATTCCTAAAATAAATGTGCATGATTTAAAATACTTTTATCTCTTTAGAAAAAAAAAGTACTTTTATATCTTAATTTGAAAGTGAAAACTCAACACTTATGTACATGAAAGTGTTATCTGCAATGACAATGGTCCCTAATGCAATAGGCATGCGTACTCCGGCATGTTAGCTTTTTGTGAATAAAGGAATTATCAGTATACATAGGTTGTGTATGCTTTGTTATACATGATGCTTTTATTTTTAGCAACTAATAAATTGTTATTATCATTACGGATGGGAGATCTTTAGAAAGTTTTACATGCCCTTTGTATCAAAAAGGTAAATCCCATATCGACATGACGATAAGGTATCAACCTATGTGTCATTTGTACCTGAGCACATCTTCATCATCCTCCTTTGCAATAACAGAAACCGCCATGTTTACCATCAATATCTACCGACACTCTCGAGCTTACAAGAAAGGGATCCGTTTTAGGCCTTTTGAAGGTGGTGCGTTTGACTCTATAAGTGAGCTTCCCTCCCACATCACTTTTGTCAATAGCAAGGGCACGTGGGTCATGTCATGTCCTCATGTATCTTCTTGCTGCTGCTCTCTTTCCTTCTTCGTGAGGCACGGCCACAAGCTTGCTTCCTCAGAATATGCCCGACCTATATCCTTGTCCTATTCCTATGATCTTCTAGGAGATTTCGCAATTGCATGTATGCGCCTTGTGCATGTTTTATTCCTACTTCTCCGAAGCTGTATGTACAACTTTCAAAGCATCCGAGTAATTTCGATCCCCATCGAGGAAATTGCAGGTCTGCTCCGCCATCTTCCCTCCATGCTACTAGCTTGCTTGAAGATAGATCACTCACAAGAAATTTCTAGCACAAACTGATGATCGTTCTGTACTTTAGGGGCTTTCTTATTTCTGTTTGATTTGCAATGTAAAACAAGATAGATTTATTGCGTCATAGACTCCTTTCACATTTTTAGAATTCTTTCATTGTGCAAATCAACTAGCAAGAATACAATACTCCAGTTATAGCGTAGGGTGGTCCATGAACATAGTGGGTTTTATTTGGACCCCATCTTCCCACTCAACCCTCAAACTCCTTTTGAAGAATGGCCAGCATTCGATATCTAGGTGATCGGTTTATTAAGCAAACTAATCTTTCTTAGAATTGCTGATTTCTCATTTCTGAAAGATGCCCATAAGAGGATTGCCCATACGTAAGTTTAGCTGCTATATAGAGTGCATTAACCAAAATCAAACGCAGCAACGACCTCTTCTTAACAGATGTGAATGTCATTAATGTTTGTCATGTAGCTGACGGAGTTTATGAATTGCTAATATTCTGACGCAAATGGTCAAAATGTGACGGCACACATACGCATTGATTCGATAGCAACGCTTAAAAGTGGTAATACTCCTAATCCCAAATGAGTAGATGACTACGTGGCTTCTAAGTGATCATGTTGACGTTTTACTGACTGTGAAATAAGGTAGAAGTGGCAGACCATGTGACGGTTGTACGGATCTGATGAATGCGACACGCAATTTCGCAGTGGCAGCTCATGAGTCTCTTTATCTGGTTCAGAGCGGGGACGCAAGTTCAGCTTTTCTCAAGGTCTCGCATTAACTCGTGGATGGTCCCTGTTCCTTTTCTGGAGCCAAGAGAGGAGGCCATCGACTTGCCTAATTCTAGATATCAATGCGAACCCAGTTAATAAAAATGAATTAGGGGTACGAGGTGCCCGATTCCTGTTACTCGTCAAAGGCAAATGCACCTAAATTCTGAGAGAATTGAAGTCACTCTTGGTGCACAGAGACGAAGCGTCGCATGGTACAATTCCTTGTTTTCCTTATTATTTACTTGTTCGTCGGACGTGCGTTCTCCTAGAGATTTGCTACGTAACATGGGATACTAGAAATTTAAATTGCTGCTATGACAGCTAATAGATCCCAGTTTGACTCTAAATTGAGGACTTGTTCCCTTGACTGGCAGGGTTCTTCTGCACATCTTGTTCATTAAGGATAATTTCAGAGTATCTGAACCGTGTTTCGAAGGAGCTCATATTCACCTTAATTCTGAGAGAAATTTGAGATGGAGAGTGCTGAGGAACAAGCATCGGATGTTCGCGAAGCATGCCACGAAACGAGATAATACTAAATCTCTCTTCCGAACCCTTGGTTTCTGAATAATGCCATATTGGATCATTTGTTAGCTAAATGGCATATAGGTCGCAGTCTTATTACAGAAAAAGTTGTAAGGCATAACCTATAATCCTAAGCAACCTATGAAGAAAGAGAGAAGGGATCAACAAGCGGAGATGGATTTGCGGATGCAATAAAAAAGGACTCATAAATTTTTCATCTTCGGTTTCTTGGGTTCCTTTCTGGGGCTTTTGGCTGTAAAGTTGCTTGCGAATTGGGGAGACAGATGTGTTGCCATTCCACAATCCGATTGCTGAAGTTTCTTGCCTTGTTGTGTTCCTCAGGGACAGAGAGAGATGGGATGGACCCAAGACCTTACTTTGTTGCTGCAATGAATGACAATCATTCTCAGTAGCAAATAAAGAAGACGCGAACTCATATGGCTCTTGCACTTCCCGAGTGAATAATTGATCGATTGCCATTTCTAGTCGAGTATTTGGGAGTGCCCCAGCTCGTGCTTGGTAGACGACAAAGCCGTACCTCTGCCAGAAAGCAGCAGTTCCTCGCCTACTTTCTTTTTTTTTTGGCCGAACCTCGCCTACTTCCTGAGTCCTTCGTCCGTGACAAAAAAATCTGTGATCCTGGCTACTTCTCTGCTGCACAATATTTTTATTTTTGCCCTTTTTTTAACGTTCTGGCGTAGCGGATAGCGATTTAGCAAAGAACCTCCGCTCCACTGCATTTATGTCTCAGCTAAGCTGGGTTTGATCTCATGGGGTTTGAGATTTAACAAGGTGGCATTCGCGCATCTGGTTAGAACTTGGATCACTGATGAAAATTGCCGACAGTCTATCCGAATTTAAGAGATAAACTCATTTATCCGTTTCGTATGCTGGTGGATTGACAGAGACAAAAAAGCAGAGCAAGTTCTAGACATTGTTGTTAAAGCGCATTATTAGAATCAACCCAAGAGCAATGTGGACTGTAGCGTTGAAGTGGATGTGTTGTCTCTTGGGAGACTCAAGAAACTGCAAACCCTCGAGACTTCCAGACATTTCTATTTGCTTTCGGGAAGCAGACGCCAGATTAAACATGGGTTGCTGATCGAGATCTCAGATTCCCGCCTGATTCTCAGGCAAAAGAAGAGGCTTTTTTTCTCCTTTCTCAATGCGTTTCTCGTTTCGAAGATTTTCGGGAGAACCGAGACAAGACAAAAGACAACCGAAGCTCTTCTCCGTCCAGAGCACACGAAAGGGAAAACATGCACGAAGCGGAATTGACGACCTTGGTCACAATACTGATAATTACATCAAAATCTCCAGCACATCAGATAGGTCAATTAAAGACATGAAAGAACCACCCCAAGTCATTTGCTAATCTAGGCTAAAGCCTAACGACCCTCCTCCAGTTCAACCGCAGAGCAGAGACCGCTGCTTCTTGAACATGCAGAGGAAGAATTTTCAGAGAGAGATCCAACAGGACAGAAGCAGAGGGAGAACATTTTCCTAAAATCTTACTGGTTCAGGACCAACCGTCGACTGCAGAGAGTGCACAAATATTACGCTTGACGTTAAAGCAGAGGGGCAAGAAGCAGAATCTCCAATGGCTCTCGACGTCGATGGCCTCCACTTTCCCTCCGCAGTGAGGGCATGACCCGGAAGCCTGTTGTCTTCCCAGTTCTTTTCCTCCGCGTTGCATATGAACACCACGCGCATTTCTTCTTGTCCTTCTTCTTCTTCTTCAGCTTCAGATGGGTCTGTTCCGGTCCGGTGCGAGCTCTATATATAACGCAGAAAGACTGATGAAGGAAGCCAAGTTGGAAAAGCGAAGGGGCTATTTCAACAAAGGGGAACGCCTCGACAAGACCCGGGCAGGTGGCTTATATAGAGTTAGAGGACCAGAGAGGCTAGGTTGGAACTGAGGATTAGAGAGGGGGTTAAAGCTATAGGGATATTCGGCGGATCAAGCTAAGACGTTTGACGACTTTTGGTGGAATTATTAGTAGACAAATGATCGCATCTCGACTTTCACTTTGCTCATCTTTTCGTTGTTTATTTTCCTAGTACTCATTCACATGCCGCTGTCTCTTCTAGGGGTTGGAGAAACCATTAAGACGACATGACGCATGGAATAGTCAAAGTGAAGATGATTTAGCGAATTACCCGAGTAATACGCAATTATTTGTACGTCCATTTCACGAATGACTGAAGGACTAATATGCAAAACCTCCCGAAAGGAGGACTGATTTTTGTAAATTTATTTCGTTGAAGACCATAGTAATTTTCCTCCCCAAAAAATGACCATAGTCAAACGTCCTAGGGGAAGGACCGTGCCTCCATTAATTGGAGAAGATATAGGTTGGACACATCACATTACATACAATTGTGGTTTCTATTTCAGGATAACCTTACAAAAACAAGGTTTGCTTCAACAAATAGGATTTGTTTGTGCCTATCTGGTAATGCAGCGGGTTATCGGATTGCATTTTTTATTTCAACACGTTATACCCACATACGCCTATGCCCTCTTGTTGGAACAATATATTTTTTGAGCCCCGTTCCCAACTCTACCCTCTTGATATTTTATGTCTAAGAGACATTGAGATTCACAAGAGACCTCAAACGAAATAGTTAAGAAACTTACTTAGGTCTATCTTCGTATCATTTCTTACACGAACATTTTTTTGTACATCTTATCTTCGATTTCGAGCTTTTTTCCCCTCACGAGATCCTTTCTTGCACAAACATGAGTTTTTTGTACATCTTTTCATTAAAAGGATCAAATAGTCGAATGTTTATAGAATTTAGAAATAAATCTCATAAATAGTCTAGTGGCATCTGTTTGCACCAAAAAGTCATCAAACTGTCGATATGAGTAGATAGATGATTTTTTTTTTGATCAGTGAGTAGATAGATGATTAAAAAGTCAAATATTGGCAAGCACATGACCCATCGTGATGACCACAAAGATCATTATTAATATTAGCATACATAGTGATTATTGACAATTGGATATTAATATATAGTGAAATATGCTTAACAAGGATCAATGGGGATATTGATTAGTAAGATTAAGAAGCTATCAATGCGTTAAAAGAAAACTGAAGGCATATAGGGCATCAAGGTGTAATTATAAGTTTGAAGTTGCTAGAGAACAAAATAATTGAGATCATGGAGCAAATAACATGTGTTTTTTAAAATGAAAACTGGCTAAAGGTAAGATCTTGGCATCTTGAGAACATGGGCAAAAAGTTTTCGGAATAAAAAACATGACTACAGCTGCAAAATAACTATTTAGAGGCCATTATAGTATAACCATTGTAATTACCGTTGCCTGTTATGGAAGGTCCTCTTACAAAATAAACAATTCCAATATCATTCAATTTTGTTTACCTTTTTGTATTAAACTTTTAGTTTCCAAATTCACGTCATCAATTAAATTATGGTGCATGTCTTAGCTGTAGTTTCAAATCCACATTGTCAATTAAATAATGGCATGTATCTCTATCTTAGATGTTTCGTCATTGATTAAATTCGGACATGGCGACTTTGCTTTCTTAAAATTTATTTTGGATTAAATTTCGGCACTGTTGAAGTGGCTACATTTTTCAAAATTTTCCGTTGATTAAATTAGTTTATGTGTGCACATGTTCATATGGAGCAAATTTATTAATATCCTTACTTACATGCGATATTTTTCGTCAGGAATCACCATAAAACTTGTTTCTTGTAGTAAAAATGGAAGAATGACTTTTGATGAAAAAATATTTGGTTCAACTAAACAAGTTCCTAATCTCGTATAAAAAAAGTCCTGTTGCTTAAGCTAGATAGAGATTTTCGAGACACGCGACCTGACAAGTGGCTAAATTCTAGTGCCGGACAGAACACGAAATTCGAGTAAAGAAATGACGGAAGGGGAAATGAAGTGAAATTTGAAAACGAAACGCGCAGGTGGGAGGGGGAGAGAGTGGGACGGCCATTGTTTCATTTCGGGGGAGGGAGGGAGGAGGCTGGAAGGGAGGGAGGGATCGAGGGCGGCAGTCAATCCAACCCCCGCCGGAACGCCCTCAGTTGATTCCGCGCTGTCACGTCCGCTCGCCTTTTGTGCCCCCGGACCCTATTTGTCAAATCCAGACCAGAAAATTAAAAAAAAATTACTTTGAGTCGCAAGCAAAACCAATTTTTCATCCATTAAAAAAATCGATTCCCGTCGATCCGTCAAGCTGATAGTCTAAACCCTCTTAACTTTTGACCCGCACGAATTCAATTAGAAACTCGCTTCGATCCAGCGCACGACGGCGCCTCGGCGGGCGACACGTAAGCCAGCGCTGTCCTCGTTTGGCCCACCGGGAGCGACGTTTGTTTCGGTCTTCTCCAGGCCCTCCTCCGTCTAAATTTATAGCGTTGTTTTCGTGGGTCGCGGGTTTAAAAACAGTCCGAGGTAAAGCTCGTCCGGCGCACGCCCGTGGTTTTCCAAAGGAGGACCTCCCTAACGTACGGGCGTCGACTGCGCCTCCTCCTGCGTCAGCGCCTACGCAAATGCAAGGTTCCTCGGGTCTCTCCGAACACAACAGGACATGGAAAACGGCAAATGCGATAGTCGGTGGCTGCGACGAAGCAACCCCGTCGCCTGTTTTCCCTGGAATTTCTTAATGCCGCGTGTAGAATGTGTACAGTAATTTTTTCTTTTCCAAGATAATTCTTGAATACGTATATATTTTCCCTTTTCTCGTTGCCCCGCCCTGAAACTACTGGGCTGCGTGCGATCTGCATAACCTTTGAAGAAAGTAAATGCAACATAGAATTCAGGAGATTGTTTCTTGAAATTTGCACCAATTAACATGAATGGATACAATTGAATATGCGATCGAAAGTACTTACTCATTTACTGGAAAAAAACAACTTATTTATACATCTAATAAAAGTTATCAAAAAGGTCCTAAATCTAAGGTTTATGGACTCTTTTGTAATTTGTTCTCCACGTCTAAGGTTGACAACAGAAGGTATATACACAGAGATAACAAGGGAAAAGGGTGTCGCATTTTATTAGGACACGAACCCCTTTTTCATGATATTAGCAAAACCATCATCCTGTATGTTCTCAGAGATGCTTGGTATTAAGTCAGCTAAAATGCACGCATGGCATCCGTGTGATGGACCTGTATACACGTGTTCTCATTGGCGCCACGTTCTTCAGCTACCTCCACGGTACGACCGCGACACCTTCTTCCAATATTAGCCATGTTGACCAACGATGCTGTTCTCGACCACAGCTGGCGTTTCCTATTTCCTGGACACGAGGTTTGCCCGAGTGTCAATCGTAACATGAAAAACATGCCGAAACTGAAGCTTCTTTTTTCTTAGGTTTGCGTGTTTCGCTTTTCGTTCAGAACAGAAAGTCTTGTCTAATGTCCAATGATGTAATGTGCTCGGTGGTAGCATTTGACCCAAAAAGAAAAAGTGCTCGGTAGCCCATCTCGCCCGTCACCTTCGTGTCTGGTTCCTGGGTGCTTCTCTTGTGGTTTTCTGCTCGTTTTCTACCGTCATTACACAAGCCCAACGACGAGCGAAGGAGAATGTTCTCTCAACATAGTCGGCAAAGGGTCAGGCCCACAGATCAGGCCCAACGTGCGACCTTGCAAATCAACAATTGTTAAGGTTGCTGTCGTGAGGGCCGTAGCGGGCCTGAGTGGAGTGGACTTCTTTGCGCCAAGCCCGCTAATAGATGGGCCGGCCCCTTCCGGATCACGCCGGTTCGCTCCGACTCCGAGTTGGGGAAAAAGGGAATATTCCTTTTCAACCTCAGCTGTCCATCCATCCATCCAAGCCTCTCCCCATTCGGATCTTCTCGGACCTCGGATCCGACTTGAAATCCGAAGTGGAGCCATCGTCTTTTGCCAGGCTGCCAGCTCCCCCACCTCGTCCTCCCCTCCCACGCCGAAGGTGCCTTTTTGTTTGTGCTTGCGTCTGCGTCTGCGTCTGCATCTGCTGCCAATTCATCGTCGCTGCTTGGCTTTTCTCAATCTTCTCGCTCCGTTCTCTTCTCACTCGCCGGAGTCGCCGCCGCCGCCCTCCGCCCTCCGCCCTCGTCACCGTCGTCGTCGGCGGCGCACGGAGACACCCTCCCGCCCCCCCCACCCCGGATCACGTCCCATCCCGGAGCCTTTCCCCGCTCTTCAATTCCCTGAACCTCACTCCTCCTCGAGCTTTGCGGGAGCGAATTAAAGCTTGGTTAGCATGGGGAATCCGGTGGCCTGATCGTCCCAAATCATGCGGCTTGCCTTCTGGAGATCGAGGAATCGACTCTCCCTTGACGAGCTCAGGTTTGCAATGCGATACGCGTCAATTTCCGTCTTATATATACATTCATGGATATGTATGTGTGTACGTATATGTTTCGTTTGTCAAGTTTATTGCTTGAGCGGTTGCAAGGCTAACGTAACTTTGCTGGCGTACGAGTTGCGCGGTCGGTGTTATAGTGTGGATGGGACCTGAGTGGATTGCTGGCGATCGTCGCTTTTTGATGTTCCATGAGACGGTTCTCTTACTTGGCGCGCGAATGTGATGGTCGCAGCAAAAGCTGATTACTTGTGATTTCGCCCATTCTGTGGTTCTCTTATTTATATTCTTTACTTCCCCAGTTTGCAGTCAAGCATGATGAAAATAATACTAGGAAAGTTAGCCTTCTTTCCGTAGGAATGTGGATATCTTGTCATTGGTTGGTCAGGCCTCTTTTGGTTCTCTGCACCAATTTTGACAGGCGTGGATGTCTTGATGACATGATACTGTAGAAAGAGTGTGCGTGTTAGTCTTTCATATCTTAAATAAGATACCGTAGTGGACTGAGGTGTGCCTTCGAGAGAGTCTCCCATAATGGTGATTTAATGTCTGAAAAAGTTCATATAAAGCTTACCTTAATTAAAGGAGCATCATCGGCCCTAATGTACACTGATTCAACAGTAGCAGACCGGATGTCTAGGGGTCAATTTGACATTGACTAGATAGATCTATAGTAACATTCTCATTATTGTCACTCACAGTGTGTCGACGGGATTTGGAGAATTAGAGGAAGAGAATCAATGGTTTCTGCTGTAGGAGGTTTGTATTAATCCATCCGCTAATTCTGTGTTAACGAGCTTAAGGTGCAGCCAGTGCAACAGCTAAGATGTTTTGATGGATTCCGAATGAAACTTGACACAAAATTAAGGTGCCAACATCAAAGTGCAGTATAAACCAACATTGCTGTGGCACACCTGCATGACCAGGCACTATCTATGATCGAAGGAGAAGCCATTCTGCCGTATTTTGCAAAGTCTATGTTATGTTTCTCTCAAATGGCTCTTCAAATGACCTTGATGCATGGTTACACGATGCACAGAGAAAATTGGATTTCTATGTCTAGTGTGCAGATAGATTGAATCATTGTAGTTGAGGTTAGTCAAATTGAGCATGTTCAAGGTATAATTGAAACTTGATTCTATCTAAAGCTTGGTGCTTTGCAATTTAAGATATAATTTTAGACGAAATTCATTCCCAAATAGTACTCATATGGCTGAGATGCTCAAGCTTGAGATGGTGAGCCTTAGAAGTTCAAAAGGTTGTAGTTTTGAAAAAATTCCAATGAACAACTCTGGGTTTCAGCAGTTTTAAAAAATTCTGACAAACAACTCTGGGTTTCAGCAGTTTTATCAATAGATATCCGCTATGTTCTCTATATATGTTGGTATTTGGCGGGCTTCTTTTCAAAGTCCATCGTTCTGAAAATAGGGTAGAAAAACAAACAAATCTTTGAATGAACAGAATCCACTCTTAGGTAGCTGTGGTAGCTGTAGTCTTTTTGGGCACAATCCTAAGTAGAAATAGGAACAAGTATGCTGCAGGAATTTTCAGCAATAGAGGTCTTGGAGCATTAATGTGTACATACATGTGATGCGTACATCTTTGAAGAGAATTAAGTTTCCATTGATTGGAGCAACGTTGTTTGTGAAGGCCAACCTTTTCTTATCTGTTGCAGATATTTGACCGATCAACTCTTTAAAATCCAAGTTGTCAACGAGGTGAACAAGGTAATGATGATAAATTATTAATTTGACCTTGCTAAACAGTGGACTCTTCTCATGCGCTTTTTACTCGTATTTGATCATGTAGGATTTTGTCATTGAGGCCCTGCGATCAATTGCGGAATTGATAACATATGGCGATCAGCATGACTCTGCCTTTTTCGAGTGAGACTTTGAAGGTCTAACTTTTCTTATTAGAAAACTTCAAATGGGGAAATGTCAGCTGATTTTGTGCCATTCTGGTTGCTGCAGGTTTTTTATGGAGAAGCAAGTCATGGGCGAGTTTGTTCGAATTTTGAAGATTAGTAGACCTGTCGGTGTTTCACTTCAGTTGCTTCAGACGTTGAGTATAATGATCCAAAACCTTAAAAGTGAACATGCCATATGTAAATTTCTTTGTTTGAGCTTATTGGATTCCACTTTGAAATTAAGTTTGTTTAACAAGATGTTTAAAAGCATGTCATGGGGATGTTGCAGATTATTTGTTCAGTAATGAGCATATCAACTACCTAATAACCTATTCATTCAACTTTGACAATGAGGAGCTGCTATCCTACTATATATCTTTTTTAAGGTTTGTAGTCTACTTACGACCAAGATAGTTGGTAACTTTTCTTTATGTTTCCCATCCCTTTGCAACTGTAATTCTAACTGCTATTTTCTTTTTGTTCTCAATGATCCTGTATATCATGGCATGTAAAGAGCGATAAGCGGGAAGCTAAATAAAAACACAATTTCTCTGCTGGTGAAGACTCAAGACGTGAGTTCGTTCTTTTCCATCTTCTATTTTCTTCATCCTGCCCACATATATTCATTGCTAACGTTTTCTTCATCATCTTTGTTGGTGAAGAATGGGGGCATCACTGTATTGCAATTTTCATTTTTGCAATTAGGAAAATGAGTTTGTGTGCATTTTTCTCAACATAAGAGTGACAAAACCTATTGCACCAACTCCTTTCTGTCCCCCCGAAAAAAAGGAAAAGAAAAGAAATGAAAATCGATAAATGGAAAGACTTTTTACAACTGATATTTGGGATCATCCCCTGATTCTGGTTCCTACTTTCTTTCACCAGTCATTACTCCTGGCTTCTCTTCTTCAGTTCATTTTCCATCCCCCATTTGCATATGCTATGCAATTAATGGTTGACTGGTTATGCTGAATTAGCTTTGCTTTAAACCTTTAACTGAATTATAGATTCTCCATGTCAAGTCCAAGAATTTTTCTTTGCTTTTTGCTCTCTCTCTCTCTCTCTCAAAATTTCTTTTGTACTGTGGAACATCTAGGATGACGTAGTATCTTTCCCACTATATACTGAGGCAATACGGTTTGCCTTCCATGAAGAAAATATGGTCCGTACAGCCATACGTGCTCTTTCACTCAATGTTTACCATGGTGAGCTACCAGTTATCTCCTTATATTCTCACTTTTATGTTGCCGATGTTCCTTTCTTTTATGATGCCAATTTGTTAGCTCCATGTGTTTACCTTGAGATTTTTTTTTTTGCCTTTAGTTGGTGATGTATCTGTGAATAGATTTGTCGCCAGCCCTCCACATTCTAAATATTTTTCAAACTTGGTCAAATACTTCTGCAAGCAGTGCTTGGAGTTGAGTGAATTGGTTTCAGATGCTCTGTAAGACTCTGGGGCTTCACCATCCTTTCGTATATCAAGGGAAACGCCCTGAAATGCTAAAAATAATTTTATGGTTATGTATGCAGAAAATCTGGCCCAGAACCGCCATCTACTATTCTTGCTGTGGTGGATGAGCTTGAGGATACTCTGTACTATTTTAGTGATATCACCTCTGCTGGTATTCCTGATGTTGGGAGGTTACTGACTGACGAGTTTTTGAAGCATTTGGTGTTTCCGTTGCTCCTTCCTTCTCTGAAGACAGAACCAGCTTATGTAAATGACTTAATCTCTTGACTTCAATGGCTTTGTTTTCTCTGATTTCTTCTGGTCCTCATGGTTCTTGTGTCCGCCAGTGTTGTTTATAAATTCTAATTCTTAACTTATGTATAGATATGAATTTCTTGATCCAATACCGTTATATTCTTCCAAATTAAACTTACAGTGAATTTTTGACCAAATATATCAAATAAATTAGACTTGGATTGCGACTGAGTCTGTTGGGTCTGTTTAAATTGGCTTTATTACATGCTTTGGCATCTGATGAATGGCAATGAATACAAGAACAAAAGGAATATTGGATTTTTTATGATCATCTTATGGCCTTGAAGAAGAGTGCCCGTCATTAGAATGTTTATTAATCATCGCAAGGTAAATCAAGTAATCACTGCTAGGAACCGACATATCATAGTGAAATGACTTCCACTTTGTAACATCAACATATCTTCATAGCTACTATTTTAACATCTCCCAGTAGCTTCTATAAAGTTGCTTACTGAGCTTAAAAGTGTTATAACTTAGAATATGTTTTGCCCACAATACATTATAACGAAACTATAGCACAACACAGTTGTAGTGCAGCTACGCCTGTACCAAACGAAATTTTAGTGAGGATATGATGTTGCTTATTTATCTATTGGTTCCCTTACCAATTCTATGAGTTGATTATATTATTTTTGATAATTCAAGCAGTAAGTTGTTCGATTCATGATTTGCAATTTGATTAGAGAACTGCGGTGGAAAAGTTGGGTTTTTTCCTTAGAACATTTCCATTTTGATTAATTTATGTAGCATTAATCTTTTCTCTATATCTTGGTGCTAAATAAGTGCAGGAAGTAAAGATTGGTTCTGTCACTTCTTTGTACTTGATCTGCTGCATCCTTCATATTGTTAAGATCAAAGATTTGGCGAATAGTATAGCCGCTGGGCTTTTTTTTCCTCCGGAGGTGTTCGTTGCAAATTCTGGTAATAAGGCGAATGGTTTCTTATCTGTTCATGAACTTACCAATGAAAGCAAACAACCAGACAACGAAAGTCTTGGCAGTGAAAATGAAAAAAAGTTGAAGGCCTATCTGGTCGACTGTTCTACTGGTACACAAGTCCATGAAGAGGCTGCCGTCAAGGCAAATGTTAGTATCGATTCCTCTGTTGCATTGAGGTAACATGACATGTGATTTAGCTTTCCACAGATCCTTAACATTTGTAGTATTTGTTGTTTTGGATACACAATTGATTTTACGGATCTTTAGGATTGCCATATGCTTTTATATCCCTTAATTTAGGATCGAGAATGGAGTCAATTGTATATCTCCTATTTGTTTTGTGCTAGAGTAGATGAGATTGAAAAAAAAAATTGATTAGAGAGAAGCTCTATTCTCTTATCTCTTATTGACCATGCTCAGAAATTGATAGAGGAAAACAATGTTGCTATGCTTTTGGAATGCTTTACCAGTGACATGTACATGAATTTTTTAAATTGTTGTCATCATTATTTGTTTAAATAGTTCTTAGAAGGACTCAGATTTTGTTAATTAGGGACTAGTCAAGACTTTTGTGAGCTTTCTTAACTCAGATTTTGTTAATTAGGAGGACTCAGATTTTGTTAATTAGGGACTAGTCAAGACTTTTGTGAGCTTTCTTAACTGCAAGTTGTGGGTTGCTTTGATGTTTGATTGAGCATCAGGAATAAGCATTACAGTGAGTATCTTGGGATTTTTGATGTCCTGGGTTGCACCATTCTGATGACTTTCCTTCATTTGTTTGTTCTAGAGAAAGTAAGGATTCTCGTATCCTTTTTTTATTACCTGAGGTAGCGAGAAGGATTAGCTGATTAATTGCTAGGGTTTCTCTGACATGAAATATCCAAGCTGGAGAGATGCATGCTCTCTCGTACTTGTTGTCTACGGCTAAGACTTACTTTGAGAGCCAAGATAGATCTTTGGATGTTCATGAAGAAATGTGAGATTATGCTGAAAGTATTTTTGTGAAGTTCTTTCAATTATGCACTTCTCAATATTTTGTGGACTTGTATAAGGACACCTCATTTAAGAATTCCTTGTTCTGGGCTTCTCTTTATTTAAGTCACTGCTACATATATCATTGATTCATTATTATATGACCTCCAGTCAGTACTCAACTCCCAGAAAGGTTATGTAACCTCTGAAAAGATGGAGCAAATCAATCATTTCAATTTTTTTGGTAACCATTATAGCTTAAGCTTGGGTAGAAACAACATGAGAAACCGTTGAATATGGTAAAGATACTGTTAACTTGTGATATTTTGAGTCTTATGTTTCGATTTTGTTACAAAGACCCAAAGAATGGAATAAATGTGCCACTTAGTGTTTTATCATGTTTTTATGCTGAGTGAGGTCCCTTTTAGAGTTTTCTATTTGGTTCTATACTGTTCTAACTGAGGAAATGGTAAATTAGCAGACATCTGTTGCTAATGTTTACTCCATTTTCTTTCTCTAACATTTATAACTTTGCAGGAAGGTATTATTTTCGTACATCAGAGATGGGAACAATGTTCAAGTTTTGGGTTCGTTGAGTGTGTTCGCTACGCTGTTACAAACGAAAGGTTGGGCTGTTGTACCTTTCTAGTTACAATTACTTATTTGGTATATACTGCCATTTATTATCAACATTTGCTGTTACAGAACTGGATGAGTCAATGCTGGATGCTCTTGGAATTCTTCCTCAGCGCAAAAAGCAGAAAAAACTCTTGCTTGTAAGCATTATTGATTCTGCATTTCTTTGGCACTCTTGTAAATAAATTTAGCAAAGTGCCTTGCTTGTAATATTCATCCTTTTGCTTTATGTACACGGTGGTTAAATGACATTAATTCCTAGAGTGTTATGCACAAAATTTGGACCTCAAAAAACTAATGTTTGAAAATTCATTCAGTGATACTTTGAAGGAGTTGGCTGTCTGATCAAGACTTGTTGATGATCCATTATATACCCATTGCTATTGAAGAGATTATCAAGCTGTTAACATATTCTGAATTTGTTCTCATGTACATCTTTGGTCAGTTTTTCATTTCATCATCACTTTTTCCTTCAATAAGTTTTTGTGCTGTTTTCAATTCATCTGGAAAACAAATTGTTGTTTTTCAAATACTATTTTAAGTAGATGATATTTTTTAGTCTAGTTAACTAGGTTTGCTTCTCATACTCTCCCTTCTGCTTGAAGCCTGTGTTACTATTGTTCTCTTCTGTTCATTATCTTGTAGGAATCTTTGGTTGGCGAGGGTTCTGGCGAAGAGCAACTGTTTTCTTCTGAAAGCATTTCAATGAAAGATGGTCTAAGTGGTGAACTAGATGGTTGTCTACAAAGAATCAAGGTATAAATTGATGTTCCCCCTCCCTTTCTGCTTCAATTCTTGAGCCTTTTCCTTTAGCTTTTTGTGTCATTCCTTGTTGGTGTGTAAGTTTGATGTATGAGCATTGCTTATACGTATGTTTCTGTCATACTTATGGCTTTAATCCCAGCAACCAATTTGGCATTTAATGGGAAAAAGCTCTCAATTCTTCTTGTTATGATATACGGAAATCAAATCCGTACTGTTACAGTTACAATGCTGGGAAAGAACTTCATCAAGTCTTTTCTGTGAAGTGTAAAACCTCTTCTATTATTATTGTTTGGAGTGTAATATATGATCTTATCGCCACTTGGATTAATTCGGGATCTGTGAATATTAGGGCGATTCTTGGGTTTTTAACTATCTAATATCCAACCTTGTCATGATGGGCCTTGTCTTTATTGTAGCGCCCATTTTCCAGTTCTTTGAAAAAAAGACGGAGAAGCTGAATTCAATGAACATGATGTATCTGTATCTCAAATTGGTGTTATTAATATCGATCTTATTATGATTGGTCCATCGTATACTTCTGGCTCATTTCATAGTGGGCATTCCTTAGAAAATGATGTTCAAGTTTTGTAGCAACTATTCCCGTATCAGAATAAAATTTCCTTTTCTGAAGGTTGAAAATTTGGCTTTCCTTTGACTTCATGTCTCTTTCGTTTCTTTAATTTGCATAGTTTAGTGATTACCTAAGCACAATATTTTGTTCTTGGAGCTCTTTTAGGTTAGGAAGACTTCTATTCTGTAGTGGGTCATTGTTGTACTGTTGGTGTCGTTCTTGGTTGTTAATTCCCTCTGGTATTTCTCTGAATACACGACACTAATCAAAAAGCAATAACTTCCTTACACTTTTCTTTTGCACTCGCCCTTCTAACAGGACCAGTATTGTGTGTCAACTTCAAGTACAGAAGAGGGAGCAAGCCCCAGGTGCCACAGATTTCAGGTAAGTTGGCTATTGAACAAAATTATGGTTTTAGAGGCTACTTAGAATTTTCTTTTGTGGTCTGTCTATGTAATTTTTCCTGGTGATTTCCAATTTGCGCTTTGGTTAGGTTTCTGTCTTCAAATACTCATCTAGTCCTTATTTCAGTTTGGTTTAGCTTGTTGGTTTTTGAGTTGAACCCAACTATTAACAACCCTGTTACTTAGGTAGCGATTTGTCTTTTGTGACTCATATATATTGGCTAAGATCATCCTAGAAGTTTTGGCCTTTTATTTGTGAACCGTAAGAGTTATGCACTCTTTTGTTCTCGATTGTGTACACTTCTTGGTAAACTTTGCGCAATGATGATTGGATGATGTGCTTGTTTTCCACTACAATACAATTGTTTGACTATCTTTTTAAAATTTTTGGCGCATTCTTTCAAGTTGAAATTGATGAATTGCAATTGATGAATTGCTTTTTGTTGGGGACCTTTCTTGAAGGTGCTAGATGCGTTGATCGCTCTTTTCTGTCGCTCAAATATACCAGGAGAGACGTTGTGGGATGGGGGCTGGCTTTTGCGCCAATTGCTTCCCCATGGCGAAGCAGAGTTGAGCAGTCATCATCTCGTATTGCTCAAAGTAAGTGTCATGTCTGAATTTAGGGGGAGATATAATCATAAATAGTAACCTTCCAGGAGCTGCATTTAATCACACTTGATGAACTTCTATTGTTGTTTGTTCTTGGAAAACAAAGTATTAAGTGGTGTCAAAGTGACCAAAGCAGTCTTTTTACTGGGATGCTCCTTTATTTTGTGGAGAGAGTCTCTCTAAGCCAATCCCTAAGTTTTGACGAGTAGTGCTTTGATGAATTCTGGGTTTGCTGTCGTGATAGCATGTGCAACTGGAGTGAGAATGAATAAGCAAACTGCAGTTATAATTAAATTGCAAAGCATTGGCCCCTGGGAATTATGATATCCTTTGTGTATTTTGTTATAACACTGGCTTTTGTTTTCCTTCTTTATTGGTTGATGCTATGGAGTTGTATTATTTTTAGTTGCTATTTTTGCCATCAAACCATGAATGAGAAATTTTGGAATTTGCTATGGCTGACATACATGATCAGGTAATAGTGTGGTGAAGATGCAACAATGTTTCGTGTGTCATGAACTCTCATTTAGTAGGTCTTTTTTTCTATTTTAATGACAAGCCAACAAATGTTGAGGACTAACTTGGCAGCCTTTTAATGCAGGAATCATACAAGAGCTGTACTCGTGCTCTTTTACAGGAGACTAGAGGATCGTGGCCCGATTTGGTCCTCACAATCATTATTAATGAGTGGAAGAAGTGCAAAAGAGGTATTTGACTTAGCTTCCAAACAGTGTCTGGTCTCACATGAGGTTTGTTTATGCATCTGAAGAATTACATTCCATTTTTAGCAATTGAGGCTTCATCCCCCAGAAAGGAACCTAAGAGCATACTCTTGTCACAGTGGAAGTTCCATGAAGGTAAAAGCCGTAGCTATTCTCCCAGAAGATAAGATGATACTCACCACTATGTTTTTTTAACATCTTACTGGTGTACTCTTCGCAGAGATCTGTGTACCGTATAACTTTTCCACTTTGCAGATGATTAGTCTTTCTCTTTCTTTTAACAGAGGTTGCTCCAAGTGAATCATCCATCCCTGCTGGTGAAAGGATGTGTGAGGTGGTAAAGGTCTGTTTCTGTTTACAGCAACGTTTAATTTTCTTTGTTTTGTCCGTTTCAGTAGTGGTGTGTGAGAGTGATCTTCTCAAGATTCGTCCTCCTCTACAGCCTCACTTTGCAATCACATGGATGCATTCAGATTTCTAAGAGAATATCTTGATATTTATTGTCAGCCAAGTGATTCTCTACATGCCTAATAGTTTCTGCCTTTTGTTTTAGGTGTTCGTCCTACGTCATCAACTTCAACTATTTTCCCTTGGTAGAGCTTTGCCAGAGCAGCCTTCTATTAATGCACAAGGCGATCACCCGGAATATTCACGTGCAAAAACATCTGGACTCAATGTCTCTGTTCCAAAGCCTGGCACTGAATTAAAAGTTGGTAAGTCCAAGAATAAGTTCAAAAGTTTACTCCATTATGGATTTATCTAGAATTTAATGTTGCTGTTAACTGAAGTGGAGTTAAAATGTTAAAGAAACTGGTTTTGAAGAGGGTACTTCAAAAGTTATTGTTTTCAGAAATCATAGAGATTCGTAATTGGTATTTGTTTTAATTTATGTTTTGCTGAATAGGAGTAGATCTTTCTTCTATGACTAATTAAATACATTGGGTTATTCACCACTCCAAGTACCTTAACAAACTTGAAGACTGAAGGTTCTGACAATTGGGCTCAACTAAAGAGGAAAATGTAAAACACTCTTTTGCCGGGGTTAATTCTTAAGGTTGGGGTCAAGTTCACGAGAAGATACAAGTTTCTTTGCTGTCAACTTTTCCAATTTCATACCAGTCAAATCTGCATTACTTTTTGTGTAAGATGGTGTTGTAGGATTATCATGTGGCTTACTTAATATTGCTGCTTATGGTCATCTGCAGTTGATGCTCTGCCGTGTAGGATTGCCTTTGAGAGGGGTAAAGAACGTCACTTTCGCTTTCTTGCTGTCTCTGCGGGAATTTCAGGATGGCTTATTCTCGCTGAAGAATTACCATTGAAGCAGAACTATGGAATTATCCGTGTTGCTGCACCTTTGGCTGGTTCAAATGTATGGAAAGCTGGTGCAATTGTGTCGTTTCTGTTTTGTCATTGTATAGATTGTGTTTGTCAGTGATGAAGAATCTTTTGTTCTCAAAGCTGGCTTTTAAATTTTGCCTAAATGGGTTTGCTTCCTTGCGTTTTCAGCCAAGAATCGATGACAAGCACCCAAAGTGGTTACACTTGCGAATCCGGCCATCCTCAATACCCTCTTTGGATCCCACAAAAACTTCAGATGGAAAAGCGAAGCCAAGAGCTATGGTGGATGGGAGGTGGACCCTGGCATTCAGGGACGAGGAGTCTTGCAAGACTGCTTTGTCTATGATTGTTGAGGAGACAGATCTGCAGAGTAATGAGGTAGAGAAGAGACTAAAACCTTTACTCGACCTTGAAAATGCCTTAGGTTTATCTGACATTTTTCAGCACGAGACTTCCTCTTAAACTGAAAGCTTTCCACCCAACAATTAATTTCTTGGTTTTAAGCTGAAAAAAGATAGTTTACGTTTTGTGGGGGTGAGATTTATTAGGATTATTCACCCTTCATAGGAGCCCTGTCTGTAGATACACCAAAATTTAGATTAGCTTCCTCTGTGTCATTCTTTGTATATGAGTGTTGTGCCTGATTTTTTATTTATCAACCTTTTCCCTTTTCTCTAGCAGCTGCTGTCAAGAGTATGTATATTTCATGGGTCAAAAGCTGTAAAATCATTGTACATCTCAGACAATCTCATTAGTGAATTTTTTAGAGCAATTTTTTTCCCAAGATCAAGAGTTCCTAGTGTGTTCAGAACATTTTGTCCCTGCATCAATGGTCTGCACTTCGAAATTTTGCGGTTACTTTTGCAGTTCTTTCTGGATTTAACGAACTGGAGAAAGCGCTTCGAATTTTTGGAATCTTGGGAGAGATTAAGCAAAACATAATCTGAATTTTGAGAGGGTGAACATCAGGCTGGGAGGTCAATTGCTTGAGATATATTAGTGCTTTGTGCAGGTGACACTCAGGACAGTGATGGTATAGGTTGTTGTCTTCTGAGTGTTGCCTTTCTACAGATTTTCACATAACTGCTGCAAACAAGTGGTTCAGTGAAAATTCTCATTGACTCTGCTTGTTTCAGAGTTTCCCTCGGAGTTGTGTCTTAAGCAGGGGAACATAACTCTTTTCTTGAATTACCTAAAATCGAATAACCAAATAATGCAGTTTTAATTTTTATGTCATGCGAATGCCCGCAACAGAATTGCAAGGAGAAGTTGCCAGTGGAATTTGAACAGGCCATAAAAAAGCAAAGGAAAACATTAATGAGTGGCCTTGGGCCCTTATTAAAACTTTTTAAATGTGCTTTAAAAATTTAATATTTTGCTTTGAATTGAGTTCATTAAAATGCGCAATTCTTCCATTTTCAAAGTGTTATTTCCATTTTTAGCTAACTCAGTTAGTGCCCGGTGCTTTTGTTAACAAGATCCAAAAGCAAATATTAAGAAAAATGGAGGGCCTGAACTAGTGCTGAAAGAGGGAAATGAGTTGGTTAGGGGTCTGTCAACTAAAGGGAAGTGATTGGAGACATCCATGGCTCACTGAATGAAAAACATATTGGACTCGTACGATTATTCTACAGATATGTTCCAGCTAATGGATCATCAATCGATTTGGGTGAGGAAGGTATGAAGTTAGGTATTGGAATTCAATCAGAGTATGCCCATCATTCCCCTATTATAGACAAAACTTTCTCAGTGAACTAGGACTAGGACACATGACAACTTTTCTAAAGCAATGCGAGTATGATTATCATATCACAAATTGGGGGAGAGAGAGAGAGAGAGAGAGAGAGAGAGAGAGAATTATTACGTGTTGTATGATAGGAGGACAGGTCCCACATCCGCCGTTTGATGCAATAATGTCTTGGTTTATTATGAAGCCTTTAGAGTCAAAGTAATGATGCAGATTCTAAAGAAAGGATTTTTGAACTAGAAAGTGTCATTGGCTCGTAGTGGAGAAGAAGATGCGTTCCTGTGTCTTTATAGAAGCCAATAGAAAAGGTTATGATGACTCCTTTTCTGGTTTTAAATGCCTCATCATACAAGTGACCACTTATTGCAGTCAATACAGTGGATGAAGCCATAGGTGTCGATCTTGCTCAGGATAACATTATATATGCAAAGAAAGGGCTCTTTACTAACTTTGGTTGCTAAGTGAATTCCACATCCTCCCGGTCCTAAGCTTCCCACTTTTGTTATCTTCTATGATCTTTGCTCCACTTTATAGCTTATTTTATGCACATTCTCAATGCACAATTGTCAACTGTTCATTGTGTTTTTAATGTCGATTGTGGGTGCTGCCGTCCTCACTCACTACATTTGATTAATATTCAAAGATTCTTAGTGGGAGGAGTATGTTATGTGAAGGTTATATATTAACATGCTAGATGTGGACACATCCTACTGACAATTGAACTCGGTAAAGGTTAACACTAGAAGGATGATATGCACACTAGGGTTGAAGAAGAGAGAGAATCTACTAAGAAGTGGAGTAGGAAGGGACTTATATTGCTCAAGATTACTGTGCTCTCAACGGTGCTAGTTTGGTTTGGTTAAAAGGGACTAAAAAAGATCATCTGATAGCCTACTTTTAAAAGGACATGCCAATTATGAGAAATTGAAGTCGACTAAGAATCAACTAGTTCAAATGCAAGGCTGAAAGAGCAATTTAAGTCCATACGTTGATCATCATGAAAGAGTCTTTAGATGGGGTCACTTCCTAATCTCGGAAGCTCAAAGCAAAGTATAGATCATAATTGTGTAGCTTGGCATGGCCAATCCTCACAAAAATGTTCATGGAAATTTCTAGTACGTAAAGTTAGCTATATCCATGTAATCACTATCTCTGAGATTCAAATGAATATATGTGATTGTTAACCTCCGTTATTGTCTTTATGTGGAACTCCAAAACACATAATTATCGTTTATCGTGCATGTGTGGTAAGGTTTCCTTTATGGTTCGTCAATTCATCACACGTGCACGAGCGAGCGAGAGAGAGAGAGAGAGAGAGAGAGAGAGAGAGAGAGAGAGAGAGAGAGTCTACAGGGAAAAGGCTAACAACAAAGAGTGAACCAAACCAAATAAACACATCCCCTTATGGACATTAGCAAGTTACATAAACAGATTAGTCCCCGTAGGAAATTTGGATTTTCTTGGGCAGGCATGTGCTCATGAACCCTTCTTCCAAGTTTCCTTCACCTTTACCCCCTAAACAGAGCCTAAAACTTATACCATCCCTCCCCTTACATGTGACTATTTGCAAGGCTGTTTGGAAAATGTCCTTTAACCATTTCTCAAACAAACTGTTCAGAAAAAACCCCCCACCAGCTACTATCTCCTCTAAAACCCCCTCCTCTACACTAAACCTAACATTATTTGCATCCCCGTATACCCCTTCGAAAGATTTCTTTATCATGGACAAGAAAAACTCCATCGTCTCCCTATCTCGAGTCAGGCTTCGGTTAAAGGTGAACCGGTTCTCAATCAATTCCAGGAATGTCTGCGGGCATTGGATTTCGCCTGAACTCTCGCGGGTCAAGTCACTTGAATTGGGGCTCAAGTCCTCTGGTTTCCCGCCAGGTTCATAGTCCTCATCGGCCTTCATATTCAGATCAATGGCATTGAAGCTGGACTGCCTCGACAATACTTCCTCGATGTTTCCTTTCTCAAAGGAACCCAAATATGCACTTTTGTTCCCATCCATTCTCGGATTTTTCATCTTATCTGACAAGCCCCACTCGGACTTCCTCTTGTGATTAGAATTGGTTGTTGTTTCAATGACCTTTACAGTCATCTGAACTGCTGAACTCTGTCTGATTCGACCATCATAGCCCGTGGAGTCCCCACTAGTCAATATGAAAACAACTTGACCTTGGTTTTGTTCTCCCTGGCTTGAATCTGTAAATTTTCCAGTCTCAAATCGGTCAGCGAGGTACCTAATGAATTGCTTGTCAGCCAAATCAATGTCTTCCACCAAAACCACAAGTTTGTCATCATTCTTTGAGATCCTTGCCTCTATTTCATCCAATGAGGCCTCCTTGTCACGCCTTGTTCTCATGTTCATCTGAAAAAGGAAATCAGCTGACCCAAACATTGACTCTGCAATCGAATGCGCCAACCTTCTCTTTCCGACCGTGTCATTTCCCAGGATCAGCAGCCAACTATCCTTCTTGGTGCATTTGGCATTGAACAAGGCCTCCACAATTGCAGGAATTGTTTCAGATTGCCATGGCACATTATCCTGAAGCAACGGTCGCATGTTACCTCGCAGCAACATCCTCTCAATATTCTGCTCTGCCAGTTTCCCCGGATCATCCAAAAGGGAATTGCCAAGAGTCAGAGTGATCTTCACCTCCTTTCCTTCACTGTTCTTGAGAGAATACAAGTTCGGTTCTGGCTTACCATGCTTATTCTCAGTCCAGGCACCAGAATTGAACTCGATGGTACAGGACTGTTGCCGTCTGAAACGGGGCACGGTATTGGAACCCTGAGTGGGCTTCAATGGTGAGCTAGCAAATGAGATTGAATTTGCATCGGGGAAGATGGTGGTTTGAGTAGGCCACCAAGGGTGTGACAATGTGCTGCAGTAGGCCTTCCCTACGGAACTTTGATTGCCAAACAAGGTCGAAGTACTGTAGCTTCTTGTCCTGTCCCGGTGGAGTCCATGGCATAATCTGTTCCATTTTTCCCTCAGCTCAGCCAAGTCCTCCTGCAAATTACACAACTTTAGAGGTAAGTGAATTGCTAGAATGATGCACTCTTTACGGGTATGAATTATTGTAGATAACTATAAATGGACAATGCAAGGTATAAAAGCACAACCAATTTTGTACAAATGTACCTTGCGGAGAGCATCTTTGCCTTGTCCTAGAAGCCAGGATGGCAAAAGTTTCTGCTGATTAGATTTGAATAGGTCAGCTTCTTTCTCGTAGTTGGAGGTGCACTCAGCACAGCAAGTGAGGCCATCTCGTTCCTCCTTGCTCAGGTGCTTTATTTCCAGCACCTGAGGTGGACTCGCCAAAGGTTGTTTTGAGTCGCTGTTGCTGCAACATATGGATGTATGTACACGTTAGAAGTGTTTGCAAGAAGAAAGGGCCTAAGTAGACAACAAGAAACCAAAGAAAGAAAAGTGTCCTCCTTAAGACACTCGAAAGTTGGAACTTATTTGTCTCGTTAATGAGAAAGTGTCAATTTTCTCATTGCTAAAATCTGTTAGTCTAATTATTGCCTCTTTATGTGTCATAAATAGACGCAACTCAGTTAAAGAAACTGAATGTTAGCAATTTTTTTTTTTTTTTTACATATAAATGTAGGAAAAATAATAAACACATAGGCATGCACGCGCACAAAGGTGTTGGTTAAGCACTTGGAAAAACCCATACCCAAATTTGGCGAAAAATTCATCATCACCATAGGAACTGGCATGGCCTACTCTAGAAAAATTCATGTTCTTTTTTCCCAGATCTGTGTAAAATTTTCTCACGTTTCACTAACTCTTACAGCATTTTTATTTTTTTATTTTATAGTCGGTAAGTACGGTCATGATATATTTAATTATCACTTCATTAAAGCTTTTTAGTGGGAAAACGAAAACCGAATATTTGATTTTGCTCTCATGGTTCAAGTAAGAAAGCTGCAATACACATGGGTCGATCCTAGGACTTCCTGAATCCTAGAGTAATCATCGCCCTATCTCCGAATACAAAGCAGTTCCACAAAAACCGAAAGGCAAATTACAGAAAGTCAAATTGGTCGCCGAAAGTCCAGACAGCCAATCTTTTTATGCTGCAGAATTTTCTTTTTCCGATCTGGAAAGAAACGTTGTCCGCGTTAAAAAATTTTGGGCTGGTGAGATTTTCCTTAGTGAAGAATAATCATGTTACAAGGTAAAGTATATGCTGACAAAAACAATATGTAAGAAACAGAAGGGACAGTCATTCACGCCTGTGTCTCCACAAAGCATACTTTTTCTTGACAGGCGCTTCAGGTCTTACTTCGATGCCGTGCATCCGCAGATCAGTAAAATACAAACACAACGTTTCAAAAGAATGACTGAAAATGGAAGACACAATGATTAAAGCTAGATATACTATAATAAACCATGTGAACCAGCCAAAACCGAGAGAGAGAGAGAGAGAGAGAGAGAGAGAGAGAGAGAGAGAGAGAGAGGACCTGGATGCATGGAGGCTCAAACCGAGGCCGCCAGATGGAAGAGAAACAGCTTGGAGATTCCATTGAGCTTCCAAAGCAGGCTGTTTCATTTGGCATTTCATGTACGTCTGAATATTTGCCGTTGCCATTAGCCAAACATTTGTACATGAACCACCGCAGTAATCTTCTAATAACCTGCCCATCTCTGTAACAAGATGATCCACTGGGCTGTATACCACCGACACTTCACCGTTTTTCTCACCCCCACCATTACTAGTTTCCAAGGTCCATTTCAAGTCTCCCGTATAGATTATCACACCTCCACCACTTGATCTAGGTGCAACAGAATGATCATGAATCTTTCTCTTGAGTTCTGAAATGTTTATCTCCACGTCCTCTCTCTTCATGTACCTCAAGGAAACGGGTGCAAATTCGAACTTTATGAAGTGGGCCGATTTGAGCTTCTCAGGAACCTCTCCTTTCTCGATTCTTGCCATCAGCTCTCCAATAAGGCCATCATTCTGTGAAAAGCAGTCACCCACTATCACAACATTCCTTCTCTTATTCTTCCTCAACAGTACCTCAAGAACCACTTTGACGTCCTCCTCCTTCACAGGATTATTAACAGGATCTGTGACGAAGCAGTTGCTCAAAACTCTCTTCTGGGGAGAGAACAGAACTGGGTTTTGCTCAGGAGAGTAGTTGAACAAGTGGGTCTGCCAGAAACTGCCACTGGGGTTTATGACCACTTCTCTCTGTTGGGCCGTATCGGCAGGCGAAGGGGAGCAAGGCGAAGAGAAGACCCCACCGGAGGAGCTGTAACACTGGAACACAGAAGAAGCCGAAGAATCCTCTATGTTGCTCTTCACTGCGGTGCTAGAGAAGCCAGCCTCTCTCATGACCCGACTCACACTCGGGTCATCTAGGATGGATATGACCAGCTGTTCCAACTCGACCTTGATGGTCAAGAGAGGCTGTTGCTGCTGCTGCTCAATGCAACCCCTCCTCTGGTGAGCCTGGGCTCTCTTGAGGGCAGCGATCAGGGCATTGGAGAGAGAGGCCTGTTGGCCATGGAGCATTGGGCCTGGGGTCGTGGGAAGCCTGTTGAGCGCGACATTGAAGCAAAGCTCAAGAGCTCTGCATTGGAGAGGATGGTTGTGGTGAGGATGAGGATGAGGATGAGAAGAAGGTGGCTGAGACTTGAGACAGGCTCTCCTCAAAAGGCTCGACCTTGAGCTCAGAAGGGTGGCAGCAACATGCAGGGGAGTGACCTGGGCATGGCCTCTCCTCCTTGCAAGGCTGAGAGAGTGCTTCAGGACTGAAGCAGCCTCTGCTGTGAGGGTCTGTTGGACCGTGTAAGCTCCTGCACGCATCACACTTGACCGAAACCCCCCCTCACCACCCCCCCTTTTGTGACCAGCTCACTGTTCTGGGGACTATTGTTGAGCTGTTTCTTCTCTGTTGAGCGGTGCGTGAAGATAACCCCAACCCCCCTAAAAAGAAATCTTTCTTAACTTCAAGTTAAGAGAGACCCAGAAAGCTGGCTTTCAGGCTCCGGCTTTCTTTCTCTATTCCTTTGTTTGGCTAAGTTGAAACTGAGAGTCTTGCAAGACTCAGGAACGTTTCTCTCGAATGGGAATGGGTTGGCTCCTTGCGAGAGTCGTGTAAGAGAGAGAGAGACGATGAAGGAAGCTGAATATGTGGCTTTAGAAAAACAAGACTAGACCAAGCAGCCTTCTTTATACTTCTTCGCCAAATGAGATGAGGGCTGTTTATTTGCTTTATTTATTTCTCCCCTTGTTGCTCTCTTTCCATTGTGTCTGATCAATATAGCTTTTCAGCCTTTTTATTTCCACTTATTTCTCTCTCTCTCCCCCCGCCCCCCCCCCCCCCTTTCCGGTTTTTTAACTTGTCACAGACAGTGGTGGTAGTACCCCATCATTCTTTTGGGAAGGCCAAGGCCGGTCTAATTAATATCTCAGTAGAATCGTAGGTGCTTGTTTTGGTGATAATTAAGACTAAAGCCACTTTATAATAATCATTTTTGGCTTCTAGGGACTTACAAATATCATCGGATGGGGAGGAAACTTTAATGGCATGATTTGCCTGTGCCTCTTAAGACAATCAAGTTCAAGATGATCTGGTGGTGATGGAAAAGCTGCAACAAAAGATTTTAATCTACAAGGGACTCGGTTATTTAAAATTTCCGTTTTCACTGCCACAGCATGCATGCAATATCTCAGTTAAGATTCAGATGGAATTGAACGTAATATGATAATGCGATGCATGCAATTGATAAAATGTGGTTTTTAGTTTTTCTTTTTCTTTTTCATTGCTACGGAAATGTGTGTTTACGCAGGGGAGGAAGGGTCGTGTGTGGGGTCCGCAGTTCAAAACTCTCTCTCTCTCTCTCTCTCTCTCTCTCTCTGATGAGAGAGCTTTTGTCCTTTCTTCTTTGCTTTTCTTTATTTTATTTCCCACATCACCCTTTGAATGGACAGAGATAGCCATCAGAAATTCGAGAAAAAGTACTAAAGGGAAAAGGTGGAAAAGTGGCAAAGATTACAGGAGATCAAGCTAAACTCCCATCTTTTTTATTTCCTTCCTCTGGTTCGTCATTTGTCGTTTATGCGTAAATATTTCACAATTTTGGTTTGATCTAAAGAGAGAGAAAAAGACGCTCTCTCTCTCTCACGCCAATCCTCGTAGAGGGACAGCATTTTATTCCCCAAGTACCCAAAAAGCAACCCTCTGTCTGCTATCCTACAAAGCATTATTGACGCTCTCTCTCTCTCTCTCTCTCTCTCTCTCTCTCTCTCTGTGATCTGTACTATACTAATCACTTTCTTGTCTTAAACACCTCGTCCTTTCTCTAACCGTCCACTTAAAACTCATATTACTTGCCAAATAAAGCAATGCAAGGCATCGAATTTACTGTTTTAGTGGTTGAGTGTCCGTTTGCACTTTGCCGATTAAGCATCTCCACGTTTCTATGCACGGGAGCTCTCTGTTACCCGATACCATTCCCCCTTCCTCAATTTCTTTCGCGCTAATCTGTATGGTGTAAGACATCCACACTCAATAATGCATGCGGGCAGCAGTAGCCGTGCGATGCGTGTGAGGATTACGGAGGAGAAAGGTTTGTAAGCAAAGGACACTTTATAGTGGGTCAAAAAAGCCATTGAGAAAATATGTCTTGTTGAGTTGGACTTTTCCTGAAGCTGAGTACACCACTGCGCGCATATCAATCCTTGCATGCAGTCAAAGTCGTAGAAATCGTCTGGTTCCCTATTCTTTCAATCAAATTCCAAATTAGTTAAATGCGTCAACAAAGAGAAAAGGCTGAATGATAACTTGCAGTAAAATCCCATATAATGAGTACTCTTCTCGTGATTGAAAACATCATGCAATGATGTCGATGTTTGATTAAGAGAAAAGGCCAGAACAGTGAGTAGTGTGTGATGAGGTGGGACATGCTCATCATTCCTTCTTCATCTTTAAAGCAATGTAGCACTCCATTAGTGCCTTGTACATGTATGACAACAAGAATCCTTGTGGGGTTTCCCATCGCTTGAGTTACATAAATTCTGATGCTATCGATTTCGAAAGAGAGTGCCAAATCAGTGGGAGGAGGAAAAAAAATCCCCTTATTTTCAAAGTGGTTTAAAGTGAGGTAAGAAAGAGAAACGTTGGTTTACTCTTCTTACAAGGAAAGTATCGGTTTTGCTTTATGGGATTAACTGAGATTCCCGCAAAAATGTCTTTTTGAATCGAAAGATACAATCTTTCGGACTCCGAATGATTTGGTTTTCATTTTGCCTGACATGAATTCTACAAAGCACTAAAAGGATAAAACACTAACTACACTGAACCTGACATCCATGCCCCACTCCCAGAAAGCCCAACCCCCTAAGTTTTACATGATTTTGCCACCGATGTTTTAAACCACCGAAATTAAGACGAGAGCATTGCAAAAAATAAAAAATCTCTTTAGTTGACTTCATATCTAGATCATTAGTCAAATGCTGGATTTTCAGACTAGAAGAGATATGATTTTTTCTTTTTTTTACATCTCAATCCATATCATCATCCACACTCATTTTATGTGCTTATGATATAGATGTCACATTTGCTTCCAACTTGATGACCAATTATATGCAACTAAAAATTTGCATTCCTAATATCCTTCTTCTTTCTGCAATTTGAGCCTACAAAAGTGGTTCAAAAAAAGAAAAGTCTATAGATGGAGAAAACGAAAATAAGATCAAGATCAATTTTCTGAGGCATGAAAGCACTGCAATAGGCTCTAGTGGTTGTACTCCTAGGATACAATAGACCTTTTCTTTTTACTCTGCATTGAATAATAGAAGGAATATGAACAACACAATTATATATAAAGCCCAACAAAGAAATGAAAGGCAAAGAGGGAATCTTCTTGTTTAGGTGTATTTTTCTATTGTGGTTTGGAGGTTCTATTTATAAGCAAGTGAAAGAGAGGGTTGGTGAGAACCAAATTAAATTAGCTAACTGTGAATTTAAAAATCAAGCAATTTTTATTGATGGCTATCAAAACTGTTACAAAATCATTACAAAATAATGGCTTTCAAATTTCTAAAACCATTGAAATATTCAACAATCTCCCACATATTTCATAAGGTTTTGAAAAGAAATGAAAGAATTATGTAGACTTATTAATTGAATGAACTGCATAGGAACTAGTGCCTTTTGGGCAATGAACCAAACCTAGATAGTATAAAATATAATTTACAGAATTATTGGTGAAGTTTGAAACTTCTATAAATCAAGAATTTCTTTTTATGAATTGTAATTTTAACTAATCACATTACACCACACAAATTTGTTGTACAAAATGGTTTTGTGCTAATCTATTGGGAATTACCCCAGTGGCCACCATTCTCATATGAGAAGTGAGAGATGGGAGTTTGATTCCCCCCTAGGGTGAGGACATTTAGTTTCAAGCATGAAGTTTCACTCTTACGCTATAAACAGGTAAGACAAAATTTTGAGAGTGAGTTGAGAGTTTGAGTTAGACAGACAAAAAAATAAAGAAAGTGGTTTTGTTCTAATAGGCCATGCATGTGCTTGATGTGTTCATAAGTGCTCTAGAAATTTTCCAAAAATCTCATAGAAGTCGCCCTACTCCACACTTATATAGGTGATTCCATCAAGTGTATACTATAATTCAAGACATCACTAGATCAACAAGTGATTGTTATTCCACATATGGACCTAATTTATGGGATCGTAAATCACATAGGTTACTACTATTATTGATTTTTCTTAACTAGCTTAAATCTCATTCCTCTTGATGTATCATTAATTAATTTTCTTCCCAAAGGTTTAGTCTAAAGATCAGCCAAATTCACTTTTGACTTCACATAATCAATAGGTATAATTTCATCATTAGACAGCTGCTTTATCACATCGTGTCTCATATGGATGTTTGTTTTTATCATTGAAAGTTTATTCTTTGTGATGGCTATTGCCACTTGGTAATCACAATGCCTAGACACAAAATGTGTTGGTTTCATTCTCAATGAAGGTGTCAATTTCATTCTCAATGAAGGTATTGGTTTTCATTCTCAAGGGAATATCTAGAAATAAGTTTTTTAATTGCTTAGTCTCATTGCTAGCTAATTCTAGAGTTGTAAGTTCTAACTTCATGGTGGATTTTGCAATTATTGTTTGTTTAGTTGATTTTCAAGTTACAGCACATCTATCAAGGGTGAACACATAACCACCGGTGGAGTTTGTCTCATTTGAATATGAGATATAGTTAGCATCGTTGTATCTTTCCAATATAGTGGGAAATCCACTATACAAAAGGCCATAGTCTATGGTTCTTCTCAAATATTTCATTACTTTGCTCAAGGCGGTCTAACAATCACGGTTAGGATTTTGTGTATATCGACTTAGTCTATGCACAACGTAAGTTATATTGGGTCAAATATGGTTCATTAAATGCATTAGACTCCCAATAATTTGAGCATATTCAAATTGAGCCACACCATCTCCTCTATTTTTGTTAATTGGGTATTAGCATCATAAGGAGTACTCACATACATGACATTAAAGTGTTCATATTTTTAAATAGCTTCTCGACATAACCCTCTTGGTTAAGCATTAGGCCACTATCACTTCCTATGATTTTAACATTGAAAATAACATTAGCTTCCCCCAAGTCCTTTATGTCAAATTTAGAAGTAAAAAAACATTTTGAATTATTTACAACATCAATGCATGTCCAAATGTAAGCATGTCATCAAGCTAATAATAACATATTATCTATCAACAATTTTTTTTTACACACATTTATCTACTCCAATTAAGGAAAATCAATTATTAACTAGAACTTGATCAATTTTTAATGCCATTTTTTTTGTGCTTGCTTTAGACCATATAAATATTTAAGGAGTTTACAAACTTTGTTTTCTTGGCCCGGAAGAGCACATCCCTTAGGTTGCACCATGTAAATTTCTTCTTCTAATTCACCATGTAGAAATGTTGTTTTAACATCAATTTGGTACAAAAAGTTTGTAAATAGAAGTTAAGGCAATTAAGACGTGAATAAGTGAAATTCTATTTTTTGGAGTGCCATATTTATTTTGCTTCTTCGTACAAACAATAGACATCAAACAATTCATTAGAAAGCTTACTAATAATTGTGTGCCTACATACCTTATAAGCATGTGTCTATTGTTTCAGCATCTTAATATCAGTCAATTTGATTTTCGTAAGAGGGGAAGCAACTCCATACACATATAAAGAAAAAAAAATCTTTTGAAGTTGTTGCAATTTAAACTTGAATCTTTAGTTTTCAAGTGATGGTTTAGCATAAAGCATATGTGGTAGTGCTGGTCACACAACTGTGGCACAATAGTGGTGATAGCGGTAGCACGGCGGTGGTAACGGCACCATTTCTACTTAGAAATCCACAAGGATTATCTTTAAGATTATTGGAAAAAAATTGGAGAAAATGAAAATAAGATCAACCATTGGAGGCGTGCAAACATTGTCAATTTCACCACTTAAAGTATGAAACTTGGTGCAATATGCTCTAGCAGCTATTATCCCATGACACAATAGACCTTTCTCTTTATTCTACACAGAATAATAGAAGGAATATGAACAGAAAAATTATATGTAAAACCAACAAAGAAAGGAAAGAAATGGAAGGAGAAGAGAGAATTTTCTTGTTGAGGTATATTTTTAAATTGTGATTGGGAGGTTCTATTTATAGGCAAACGAAAGAGAGGGCTGGTGCGAAACAAATTAAGTCAGCCGGCTGTGATATTTAAAAATCAATCTATTTTCCATCAAATGGATCGTTGTCAAAATCGTTACAAAACAATGGCTTTCAAACTTTCAAAACCATGAAATATTCAACAAAAATAAGAGTTCTTGCTAGGCCTTTGATTGAGCAGATCATTGCTAATGGCATGAATACCTTTCTCTGGCACGACTATTGCCATCCTGATGGGCCACTTCTCGAAAAATATGGCAGGAGAGTTATTCATGATAACGGGTTATCTTGTCAAGCTAATGTGGCTGCTGTTATCACTAATATGGATTTGGTGTGGCCAAAAGCAAGATCTGATGTTGTGGTTCAAATTCAAGCTACTGTATGTGGCATTCTCTTTCCTGGCGATAGGGACGGTAAAGTGATTTGGAATGCTGCTCGAGATAAACTTTTCTAAGTTAATAGTGCCTGGTCTGTACTGAGGAATACAAGGCCAGGAGTGCAATGGCATCACTTGCTCTGGTTTCCTCTCAGTATATCTAAACAGTCTCTCATTTCGTGGTTGTTCATTCTTGAAAGGTTGCCTCCAAAGGACAGAATAATATCCTGGCATTTTAAAGTTGATCCACTCTGCTGTCTTTGTGGCGATGCAAATGAAACAAGGGAACATCTACTCATGGACCGATCTCTCTCTAAAGCTATATGGGCAATTTTTCCAGTGGTTTGTGGCAAGAAGATTTGGACTGGTCGTCAACTCCTTTTGAAGGCATATCCTTGGGTTATATTTTGTATAAGCTCGATGCCTTTCATTATCATATTTGAAGAGCTAGAAATCATAGGATCCATAAATCTTATGGCTATTAAGTCTGTGACATTACTCGTGCGTGAGATGCAGATTTTCTAAGGAAAGTAAGTAGCTGTTTGTTCTAACGCTCACAGATCTATGTGTTTGGATTGGGGAATTCCCTGCATGTTGGTCTTGAGTCACTAAATCCGCTCTCACACGGTGTGAGATGGGTTAGAGAGACGTAAGAGAAGTGTGAAAAGGAGAGCGTGCGACTTTATACAATAAATGTTGGCAGAGCCATCATATGATATGTTTTCCTCATCTCTCCACCCTTTTTCTTTCTCATCTCACTTTTCCCCCCTTGTCTCTCTCTCACATAATATTATTCCCTACTTCTTTGGTCTCGGGAAGCTCCCCAATCACTCGCACTTTGAGAGCGTGCAGGTGACGTTCCCGAAATGGGATTGCTTTTGATGTACCATGCAAAATGGCAGATAGCCTTAGGAACTTCCCATTATTTTTACACCGCACCACATGTATAGATAGACAGACGAATAAGATTGAGAGTGTTTGCTCCTTTGCCGAAAGCCTCGGAGTGAGTCTGTCTGCGACATCTTGAAGGCTTGGAGGGGAACTTCGGTCATAACCTGCGAGTTTGTAGGATTTTTTTCTGTGGCTATTAGGTTTTCATTATGCATCGCCCCAACTTGTTATTAGAGCATAGATTCTCATGATGCTGAGAGCTCTTTGTCGCACACTGCTTTCGTAAGTTATAGTGTTGGAACACGATAACATTCTTCTCATGTAGCTTATCTTTTTACGAACTAGTATTGTACATATACACTGAATTGGGACAGATTATTTATGGTTCCACATCAATTGAAGTTTGACATTAGTTGAAGTCGTGGCCAATTTTATGTGTTGACGAGAAATTTCTACAAGGGCAACCGCTTTTTTTTGTCTTGTCATCATTATCCTCTCTCAATTCATTCAGGATATATATGAGAATTTGTATAGGTGTAGGTTTATTCCCCTAGAAATCATCCCAAGGTTCAAGAACTGTGTTGTAGACACATCAATGGACAGTAAAAGGGGGAGTAAAAGAAAAAGTGGGGGTTGTGAGAGAAGCTTTTTTATTGATACTGAAATTTAAGAGACCGATTAAAGTGAAAGAAAACAGAGAAAAGAAAAGGTAATAAAAGTATGTTCTTTTCCTTTCTCACTTCACCCTTTTTTTTCTTATCTCTACTGAATGCCAAAACCATGACAAATCTATCTCATCATTGATACCAACCCCTCTCTTTGTTCACCAATCCCCATGTCCAATATCAACTCTCTCTCTCTCTCTCTCTCTCATGTGAAAAAAAGACCAATTAACAATTAGCAAGATAGCCCAAGCCACTAACCAAGTGAGTTATTAATCACAATGGATGTCATTTATTACGATATTCTGCTTATAGAAATATTCATTTGTCACATGTTTGAACACGTTGCTTAGTGAAACAAAATGATTGTCAAAATTCTTCTGATCTATTTCTTTAGCCCATGGAATAAACCCATTTGATCCGCATTATTGTATGGTTAAAAAGGTATCCTTAATTGGAAGTCATCGTAAGTTTTACGATGCAACAAATGTAACGCCAACCACAATCCTAGCACTCTAGGACAGTTAATCTGTTTTCCTTAAATAAGCATAGGTTCCAGGGCGGTTTCGATCACTTTTTACATAGCATTCAGGTTGTGTGTCAAACAGATTAAAAAGAAGAAAGGACCGGTGGAATTTAGGTTCCAGAACTTTTGCGATTGTTTTGCATAGGATATGTTTCTTGATAGGTTATCTTGTCTATCAGCTCTAGTAATCATGCTCGCCTCTAACACGCCCGCGTAGAATGATATTTCCTGCTTGTTTTTATCAAGCTTGAAGAACAAGAATGTCCCTAGTACTCTCGTAATCAGGGGTAGACCCAAGCTAACTACAAATTCTTGGACTTGGGTGCGCTGCATTACGTCATGTCTCAGTATCAAATGTATATAATTTAATAGCTTGGATTCCTTATCTCCTTTCTATTTTTAATTTTATTTTATTATGGTGACCGAGTATATGCTGTGAATATGTCCAGATGACGCAGTGAATAATTGATGGACAAAAGCTTGACACTGGACTGAGAATTGATGGACAAAGGCTTGTCTCCTTACAAACTCCAGATATTGCAGTGAATGGAGGTAGATAGATGCTGCTTTTTTCTATTCTTATTCTTATTCCTTCACCTAGCTAGGGTTTGCTTGCTGTGACTTTGGTAGGGTACGTACCCCACATACTATTTAAAAAAATCCGTAAAAAAACAAATGAAAAATCTAGCTACCACTGGGAGACAACAAATAGCCACACATTCTATCAACAGTAGCCATCAACCCCACCAAAAAGAATGCATAGGAAAAGAACAGAGAATATTACCATCTCTCTCTCTCTCTCTCTCTCTCTCTCTCTCTGCGAAACGACTGGAGGAGTGCTGGAGCTAAAATAGACAGTTCAAAAATGCTTGAGCAATATAATGCTGGGGTTGGAATAGACTTGTCACGCACGCAGATAATTATGTTGTACGTACATGGTCGTAGCATTTAGCAGCAGATTTAAAAGAAAAATATTCGAAAGCAGTAATAGGTAATGCATGCACCCTACACAGAGACTGCACCGTAAACAGCAGCTTGGCTTGCCGGTGTTTCTGATCGCAAAGCTTGACGTGCCCTCCATTATTGAAAAGGTGGTCACATTGTTTTTGTGCCAACAATCTCTGAATCCTTTTTCTCGTGCAATTTCGTGCTACATTTACGACGGCTGAGATGACTGCACTTGTTTGCAGGAACCTGTATACAGTTCATGGGTTCGTGCTACTTGTGGCCAAAAATGAGGATGATTTTGCAGTTGCAATGCAGTTTAAGTTGATCTCCGGCTTTTTGTTTTGCCCAGTATTTATTTCTTATGCATAATGAACAGACAAGTGATGCTCTTTTAGAGATAAGTTCGTAATCACTTAAATTTGCTGTTTAATGTCAATTATTACAGAACAAATGATTGCTAAATGATTGTGAAATCAAGTGAAATATGCCCTCTTTTTGTGGAGTATTCAAATTCATGTTTAGCAATTAGCTAAAAGTAGTCTCACACGAGACGTAAGATGTCAAAAGGAAAGCAATCCCCAAGCTCCTTATTTTTGTGGGGATTTTTGCTACCCGCTGATGTAATTTCATCAGCAAGTGTCTCAAAGCAGTTGGTAAAAAGAAGTGACCAATGACTTTTTCGTTCCCGGATAACTTGTTGGTAATTTGTCATCACTTTTATGAAAACTATCAATTTTTCTGGTAGTTTTCATGCTACCAAATTTTCTAATAATTTACCAATTTTTGTTTCAATATCTTGTTAAAGTTTTGAATTTACTATCTCTTATATAAAATCACCAAACTATCTAAATTTGAATGACTTTACCAAGTTTTGTCAAATTAAATTACCAAATGGTTCTAGTTTATCACATCTCATTTTAGTTATTTATTGTGTTTGATTTTTCTTTTTTGAATTTAGTGCTTTTTTTTATTTATTTATTGTACTATCAACTTTTATTTTCCTTGATTAGTGATCCATTGAATTAGTGATGACCAACTTAAATTAGTGGGAATCGTCACCAAATTTTCTGCCATCGAATTTTCATCTAGTATTGAGTTACCAACTCTCATTTAAGTTACTTACATAAGTTTATTTGTTTTGTTTTTTTTTTCAATTTACCAACTTTTTTTTTTAACCTTAATTAGAGTGATTTACCAACTTTTCTCCAATCATGGTAACAACTAGTCACAAACTTCCATGTGAGTTACCAAGTTTTCAATTATCAACTTTTCTAATATTTTATCAAATTTCACTTATGATTCTTAACTACGCTTCAAGTTTCTCAGGTCTTATAAAAAAAGTACTAACTTTAATTTAAGTTACTTATTAACTTTTTTCCAATTAAATTCTCAACCAATTGTCTACGTACTCCTATTTGAGTTAGTTATCCATGTTTATTTATTTCAAGTTTTTCAGTGAATTACTTAATCAAAAAAAAAGTTGGAAGGTCATTTGAACAAAGCAAATAATGTCACATAATAATTGATAGGTTTAATGTGTTGGTAGTAAAGGTAAATAACAGTTTTGTAAAAACAAGATAAGTATTTTTTTTTTTTTTTTTTGTCAAAGGTAAGAGAAGTAGGTAATTTAAAAGGAGACATGCAAACTTAGGTAAACTAACTCAAATAAGAGTTGGTAATGAATATTATTTAGTAATTTAATCAGAGAATAATTGGTAATCCCTCTATTGAGGTTGATAGCTTTGGAAAAAGAACTAGTAAATTCAATTTTTTTTTTAACAAAGCAAATATAGTTTTTCAAACAATTTGAAAGTTTCTAAATTGAAAAAAATCAAATAAACTAGGTAAGTAATGCATATGAGAGTTGGTAACTCCAAGTAAGTAGGCAACTTAATTAGAGAAAAGTTGATAAGTCACACAAATAATTTTTGTTAATTTCATAGGATTGTTAGTAAATATATGGCGTTGGCAAGAAATGTAAATAAAAGCAGATAAATGAGAAGACAAAAGAACTTGGTAATTTAATATGTATATTTCAAACAAACATCGATTACTAACTGAAATGAAAGTTGGTAATACAAACTCGTGCATAAATTAATAAGAGAAAAGTTAGTGATCACTCTAATTAGGGTTGGTGATCTCTATAAAAAGAGTTGGTAAATTTTTATTTTAGTTAAGATAAATACAATTAGTAAATCAATAGAAAATTTGGTAATTATTTAAAAATAAATAAATACAATGGTAATTTGCTCAAATGAGAGTTGGTCAAAACTTCTAAGTAGCCTAATGAGAGAAAAAAATAGTAAGTTACACAATAAAGATTGGTAAGTTCACATTAGAGTTGGTAAATTTAAAGTATTTTGTAGGAAAAAAATAAAAGTTGGTAAAAAAAAAAAAAGAATTTATGAGTTAAAAAATCATATAAACATTGTTAAGAACTCCAATTTCAACTAGTAATCCAAAAATAGTTGGCAATTTAATTAGAGAAAACCTAAAAAAGTTTAGATTGGAAAATCCATAAAAGAACTGATAAATACAAGGCGCTACTAAAAAAGACAAATAAAAGTTCATCAAAGATAAGAAAAGTTAGTAAATTTTAAATTTCTACGAGAAGTTGATAACTTCATGAAAGTGTTGGTAAGTTAACAACAATAAACTGAGGAATTAGGTGATTGGTGTTTTTGCTATTTTTTAATACGGAAAAAAGGCCCCTTTTTTTTTTTATAACGAAATAGTAAAATCCTCCCTAACCCTAACATAAGATGATATGTGATTTATTGGTTAACTTCCAAGAAAAATCTTTTTGAAGTCACTTTCTTGAAATTGTTGACATGTCCTATAGTGCATTCCTTATAGCTTTATCCCTTCACGAACATTTACAATCCTAAAAGTAATTCAGAAAAGAATGTTGTGAAACCAATATTCGATATAATAGTGACAAAACCTAATGCAACGTCAATATCATCGTTGGGACATGACAAACCGTAGAACTGTGAAAACCATATGTGTGTGTATGTATATGAATTGATTGCAAAAATTGAAATTTTGGGTAGTTTCGCTAGAAAATACCTTGATAAAAACATTTTAATTACATGCATGGTTTGGTCAGGGGTGTCTACCTCATGAACAGAGATTGATGAAGTTTTCCTCCACAAGCAATCGAAGATCACAATTTCTCGAATCACTCAAACTATTCATTGTATATATCAAATATCATGAACTTATACGTTTTTCTAATTAATGTAACTTGACACTCTCGTGATTGTGTCAGGTGTATGAGAATTCATGCTTTTATTAGATAAAAGTATTTTTGAAATGAATCACCTGCCGCAATGGCTCCGCTGGATAATGCCCCGTTAATCCTCGCCCTCAAGGTGAGGAGTTCGAAACTTAGGGGAGGCGCTTGGTGTCTTACCCACTTGCATGGGGTGGTGATTCCCTCGTGTGGCCCTAGGGTTTGCCCACCGACTGTATGGGGTTTTCTAGATCACCAAAAAAAATATATATATTTCTGAAATGAAAAGGTGAAGTATGTATGAAACATGGATCTGCAATCTTAATCCATTCAGTCTGTGCAATTCATCGTGGAGTTCTCTAAATGCTTTATTTGTGCTTGTTAGAATATTTAAATAATAAACTACATTTGCATCCAACAAAAGTTTAGGAACAATCGGATGTGATTCTACAAAATTTCATATGGTACCAAAGCAAGAACTTCTAAGTTTCAAATCTTCCAGGCCTCCATTTATCTCCCCAATTGCATATTGTCACGCTTTAAGTTAAGTCCAAAACCCAAAGTACCCGTGTTTAAGATAAGCGGGTGAGAAATGGGTAAAATGAAAATACTCTTTGAATTTAAGCAAAAGAAAATAATTTTTTTTAAAATAATTCATTTTCCATGAAAAAAACAAAGCCTAAAAATTGAGACTATTTTAATAAAGGAAATCAATTAAGCCACAAAAATTTCAAGGGCGGTTGCAGAGTTTTCTGGTAGTAAGAACTCTAGGTCCAAAAGGAATTAAGCAAATGAGCTTATTATCAATGGCATATGCTCAAATTTACCATTGATTATATTTCAAAGTTATGTTCAAATTGAAAAATTAACTTGGCATCCAAATGAACTTATTGCTTCTAAAAATTTAGATATATGGAAGCAAATCGATTTATCTGTTTTGAGTAGTCACGAAAGACCAAATGGAATGTTTGGGAATTGAATCTCAGAAAGGTTGTCCATCTCCTTCCCCTCCCTCCGCGAATTAAGCCCCTGAAAAGGTATCTCCTCTCCCAATCCATTTCTGCAATATTGGCATTAAGTTATGAGCAAAAAAGGCGAAAGTGTCCACGCCACTATTACAGTCAAAAAGGTGTTCCCTCCCTTTTACACCATCCATGGATCTTCACATTCCCCCAAAAAAAAGAGATAAAGAAATTTAAAAAATAAATAAATTATAAAAGAGACATTTCTATCATTTTTAATCTTTTCCACTGATGATCGAATCAAGAAAAGCTTTTTCCGTATCCACCATATTCACACTTTCGATGGGAGGATTATGTTAATTCTCTCTGTCACAACAACATTGCACTTTAAGATCGATGAGGATCCCATTTGCAGGACAAGGGAATATTGTTCATTGATTTGAGCGTTAGTGCCCAGATTACACCTATCTAGACAAAATTATATTCTATGGAACTATATAGCTAGCTAGTCTAGATGGATGCTAGTATACTGTATATGCGAAAACTTTTCCAATTTTCTCTCTTTCTTTAAAAAAAAAAAAATTATTGAGAAACAGGTATATACAAATTCATCGAGTTAAAAGATTCATGCACTCTAGTTTGATTTATCAGCAGCATTAATTTTTTTCCTAGAAAAAGGGGGGAAAATGGGCTAGAGATATTATTAATTTTGGAAAAAAGTCAGATTTCAATGTGAAAGTTTCAACTATTTATAGATAAAAGAAACCCTTTCTAAATTCAAACCAAATCTATTGAACAATTAAGAAAAATTAGAATTATAAATATTTTCAAAGCTCTCCTTCCAAGTGCCTTCGTGAAGATGTCCGCTAGCTATAATCTTGCAGGCACCAACCCAATTCTATATATTTACTATATTCATGGAAAACTAGATTTGTTACGATATGTAAAGGAGCCTAATTATCACAATACATTTATGTAGCAAGTACATCTCAAATTCTTGAATAAACAAGTTAGCCACTGGACTTCGCAACATGCATTTGCCATGAATCAATACGTAGCTTCTACTCAAGATCTTGAGACTGTTGGTAGTTTCCTACTTCTCTAGGAGATGATACTTAACCCCCATTTATACACCATACCTTAACATTCTTGGCGTTGCGTCCAAATGTTACTTCATTTGAATTTTCTGTAAAGGGACTCCGAATGTTTGCCTGTGCATCCTCATTTGCCAAGAGAGTTGTCCCATTCAAAAATCAAAATTTAGTATTTACCTGAAGTGCCAAAGTCATGGTTCTATCCCAAGCTAGATAGCTCTCTTGAGCAACCAACAGTTAAGAGATTTTTTTTTTTTGGTCAAAATGATTAAGAGTTTAAACCCATAAATAATTTATTAGTTTGTTTTTAGACCATGTGAGATCTGACTTTTTGATTAATTATTTGTCGTGTTGGATGCATCAGAAGCCAAATCGAGGAATAACAATGAAAAGGGTTTGAAAATGATGCAATGGAATGACCTAGTACTCTAGTAACATGTAAATTTGGAGCATGTCAAATTTCAATATAGAAGCTTCAACTTGTCATGTCTCTTATGTATAAGTCTACAAGAAATGTAAAACAATATATCTACGAACAACTTTCAAACTCCAAACTAAACCTTTATGTAATTGAAAGTAGAAGTTAGGCTACCAAATATCCTAACACATAACATCACACAATTTATTTGTGAAGTCACTTTTTTCAATGTACATACACGGGGAGAAAATGTGATAAAAAGGCCAAAAGGGAAAGAAGCCATAACGCTCTGGAATTCCGTAATTCTGAACCAAGTCCCTTTGAAGTTTGAAGAGCGCATGCCCTCTCTAGCTGACACACGAAACACAACACAACCATCTTCTCTCTCTCTCTCTCTCTCTCTCTCTCTCATACAGTATGCAGCGGCTCTTCTTTTCAAGCAAAGCAACCCCATGACATGGATTCTCTTTGCCAGTACAAAATCCATAGATCGCTTCTCTCAAGAGATAGTACTAGATTCTATTTTCACGCTTTTAAACTTTTCCTCATCTTCAAAAATCTCTAAGGGCCAAGTTTATTTTTATATATATAATAAGTCTGTGTCCTACTGTCTGTCTAAGTTTTATTCATATACATATGGAATATTCAAATTTTGCATGGGGATTGAATAACTCATGTGGTGATTGGGAACGCCACTTTTTTTTTTATTCTTCTTTTTGGTGGGTTTATCACACACCATTATTATAAGCTTTTTAAGAGGGCCATCACTTCCCACTCTTTGCTGTCATCATTGCAGCTGAGGTGGGTGGGCATACTCTGCGTTTAGCTTTTGTTCATCCTTTTTTGGAAGCGTTGAAGGAATGTCTCTTTGCTTGTGCCTGTGCCCCTCTCTCTCTCTCTCTCTCCCTCCTTCCCTCCCTCCCTCCCTCCTTTTTCTGTTTCTGTGCCTTCACTCTCTTCGGACTGTACTACCACTACGGTTGGGAGTGAAATGGAGGAATTACCTTTCATCCATAAATTTTTTGGGTTCTTGCTAATTAGTACTCTCATCCACCTGACATTATTGCTGCATTATCACCAGTCCATCCCAAATGATTTCACCAGACCACATCATTGTTGTATTATCACGGGTCTATCCAGAAAATATTCCTCTTTGAGCTAAAAGAAAAGATCGCCAGATTTCTTTTTTCTAATACTTTTTTCCTTGGGGGATAACCAGATAGATATAAAGGAATATACTTTGGTTATAATTTGGCCTGATTAGCATCCTTCTGCTGCACAACTCTATGTGCTAAGCTGCCGAGGATCACGATTGAAATGTCTTTCAAGTGCTGTCGAAGTTTTGTAGTTTTCCTTCTCCCTTCCGTCCTTTCTTTCTTTCTAATCATTCTTTTATATCTTTTGGGTTCATATAGCCAACAACACTTGGTGAAAAAAGGCAAAGATTTATTGTTGTTATGGTCGTGAAGTGGAAGACCTTGTTTAGACTTCTGCTTGATGTCAGCTAGAAAGAACGGAACTTCGATGGGCCAAGCCCTACAAATCCAGAAAAAGTGAAAAACGATGGGCCAGGCCTTCTCAAGAAGTAACTATAGCACCGTCATCAGTTAACTTATGATAAAAATTGTATAGATGGCCAGTACTTTGAATGATTTGTCACGTGATTTTTATAGCACTTTTCTAGTAAAAGAATATCGACAGATATTGCTCCAAAGAAATCCATTTATCTACTGATTGAACAGGCATCTCACCGCCACCTTCCGAAGGCAGGACTCTTGTCCCACATCGAAGTCGTACTTAACATATTTTGACCCCAGGTATCTGTTTATGGGAAAAAAGAAAAATCACTACAAATATTTTAGGTCGTTGAGAAATTCGGCGGTTGCATTGCTCCGTGATTAATGAACTATGGCTCTCCCTTGGAAAAGAATATACCTTACTGCAATGGCATTTTCTTACTTTTTTCAGCTGAAGAAAATATTTATTACTACTTCACCTGATAATTGAGAGACCCCAGCTCCTCTCTTATTTTGATTTCATGAAAAATGGCCACCTGCACATACCCTCACGCATCTCGTAGGCCCAAAGACAAAAAAGAAAGGGGTATTTATGAGTAAGTTAGAGGATGGCGTGGATTGGGCAACAGACATTTCAGGGCAAGAGACTAGTTATGTCCTGTTCTACCTTCTTTTCTTCCACCAAGCCTCGTAGGCAATACCTGTTCACTTTTGCTCAACCTCTCTCCACTGGTTACCGGGGAACGATCTTCAAAGGATGGGCTTCTGTGTTAAACACCCATTTATCCAGAGGGATCACGGATGGAGGTGAAAACAGGAGGTACAAATACTTGAGGGTCTCTGCAAGGAAGAAGCTCTGCATCAAGTTGTCCTTAGCACCGGTATTCACCTGAGCAAATGACACAGAAAAAGGATAAAAGTCAATTTCAACATATTCATTTGGTTTCAGATTTGCACACAATGTAAAGAACTTCCCTTGAACATGTATATTGACAAGTGAAATGCTTAGGATACTTCAAGTTTCATGATCTACTTACGTCTGTCAGCCCGACGTATCCGGTCTCTAAGCGACTGTTCTTCTCAAATGCTTGGAAAATATCCCAACCCCAATCTTGATACATCTTGTTCCCGGTGAAACGCCAAAGGTAAAAGAGCGACTCGACAGTTTCGGGCCTCATGAGGTTATACGGATTATCAACACTTATGTCCTATAGAATTTCATTCTCATCAGACGAAATACCTGAGACATAAGAACTCCATAAATGAGGTGGATCAAAGGTAACGTACCTTTCCAGGGGGGAAACCGTAGTCCTCTCCTGCCAATTTTGTCTTTGTTATCTGATAGAAATTGTAGCATGTCTTCCCAATCTGCAGTCCATGATGGACAGAAGCTCAAATCTCAAGCACCATCATTAATCTACTAATTAACCCGAAGTTGTAGCCACATAGAAAATGACTGTTAGAAAGGTATTGGCGATATAATATGTGGTGTATAATTTCAAGTATGGACAGGTAAGTCATACGGCCAAAGAAAAGGGTAGCAAAGAGCAGCCCTAGTGTTTTTTTTTTTTGGCTCCAGTTGAAAAGCAAAGATTCCAGAATCCACCCCCAAATCCTACAGAATACAGGGACTTGAAGTTAGAAATATACAGGAAAACCAAGCTTCTGTGCTCTTTGAAGACCTCAAGCCTCTGCTTGTTCCCACATGGTCACACTGGAAGCCCATCTTGGGGAATGGATCCATATTGAATGACATTCAATTAAGCTTTTCAAATTGAGCAGTAAATTGAAGCACCGGAAACTATTACCATGGCAGCCAGAAGCTCAAGCATCTTTCACAATTGCAAAAGATTTTTATATGGACTAGGAGGAATCACAACGACAATGGCATCAAATAATCCCAATGTTTGGTAATTGATAGTGCTGCTTTTTACCATCTTAGTTATTGTAATTTAAAGACAGCCTATATATTCCTTTAGGGGTGTGCAACGGAAACCGCCCGAACCGGGACCGGACCGGACCGGCCGGTTTTGGGCTGTTCCCATGGTCGGCGGTCTGGTTCCCAGTTCCTAATCTTGGAACCGGTGGCCAATTGATCCAGTTCTCGATTCCAAGGTGGGAACTAGACCAACCGGACCGAACCAAATTTTTTTATATATAATTTATATAATATAATATATAAACACATATAATATATAAATATTATATATAAAACTTATTGAAATCGGAATTACAATTAAGGTAATAACTTCTTATGTGACCAAGAGACCACCAAAGCTCTTGTTATTACTCTTTATTTATGGAAAATACATACTTGTTAGTTTTATAGAGATTGTTTATATAACCTAAGCCAAGCACAACCTTTAATCACATTGCTCATGGCTTTTATGTTTAAAATTAAGCGTGAAACACATAAACTGTGATTGATATTCACGCAAGTGAAGTTTGAATATTTTGTACGTAAAAACATATGTGAGTAGTTTTATTATATTGTTTGGGAACCGAATTGGATTGATTGGTCCGGAACATGATCGTTCTTTAGTGAATGGTCATTCTTTAGTGAAAAAGAAAGTGCCGATTCTGTTGGACCGGACCGAAGCCAATGATCCAGTCCGGTTCTCGGTCCTAGGACCAAACGGTCCGGTCCACGGTTCTCAAAATTGGGAACCGATTCTCCCAGTCCGGTTCCCAGTTCCAGCTTGGAACTAGACCGAACCGGGAACCGATCACCCCTATATTCCTTGCATTTTGTTCTTTGTTTTATATCGCCCAGATAGGCAGTCACCCAAACAAGAAGAACCTAAAGTTGCCAGGCAACCTCTTCTCTTCTAATAATGATGATATTACTGGATTTAAGGTGTCACTCAAAAACTGTCAGTACCTTTCTTTTTTTTTGAACAGGACCTTTCTTGGACAGTTATAATTTCTGTAAGTGACTGAGACAGATAATTACCTCTTCTGCAAGTGAAAGAATAGTTTTAGCTTTTCGAGGGTCGTCAAAGCCAGAAGATCCTAGAGCCAACATCCCAGAAGCAAAGCAAGCCAACTCATTCATCTGAAGTCACAAATAATCAAACTATTAGCATGTGTGGCACAGAATACAAGAGAAAGCTCTGGTGACTGGCTTCACTGACCTGGGCGATCAGCATATTTCCATTCTTCTCACATATGTATGCATAAGCAGAAGGGGTTGTTTTCCTGACCAAGCTTTGCAAGCCACTCATTGAAGTCTCCCACATCTCCCTGTCCCAGAATTGTTAATAGGAAATACTGAGAAAACTCCCCAAAAAAATAAACCACTCATCATTTAACTGTATGATTGTGGCAGCACTTTTCAGTTTTGAGGCATGTCTATCCATATTTCAGACTGTAACGATCTTCGAGAAAGAGTAAATTTTTCATTAATTAATCACCTTACATATGATGATATGATTGAGCAGCTATGTGATATTTTATCCTGTGTTTATTTTTAAGAAATCGGTGTTGCATAAATAGGTAATTTAAGGGCCCTTTATCTAAATATAGGTCATAAACAGCCCAACCAATGACGAGAATAAGAACTACATAATTGATAGTGTATGATGCTATTAGAAGTTCATGCAAATTGGAAAAAAAAATGAGAGGAAGTGTGGAGTTGAATCTTATGGCATTGCATATGGCTGATCTTTCACCCATATTCCACCGCAATCTCTGTGGATTTAACTACCTGTAGACGTTAACAGCTTGAGTTTTATTCCCCTGTATCCACACCTTGAGTAAATACTCGTAGAAACTGCAAAGCACATACAACATAGAGTAAAATGTTTTTGAGCAGAGATATAAGTGAACACTATTCGTACAAATGAAATGAGGAATCATAGGCAGTCATAGGCTTCAACTTCCAAGGATATTATGTAGTGGTGAGCATGTCGGGCCGCCCAAACCGGGAACCTCCTAGACCGGACAGAACCAGCCAGTTTGGTCCAGTTCCTAGAGGGATCAGTCCGATTCTCAATTCCATAAAAATGGAACTGATGACCATCGGTCTAGTTCCCAATTCCAAGGGGTAGCAAACCGGACTGGACCGGACCGATGGACCAAACCAACTCTTTTTTTAATATATATTTTTTATTTATTAAAAATAGCAATAAAATCTAAAAATAGTAACAACTCTCGTATTTTTCTTAATTTTTTAATTTTTTTTACTAAGTGATCGGTTCTATGGGACTAGAACGATCGGTCCAGTCTAGTTCCTGGTCTAGTCCTTAGTCCCAAAAATTGGGAACTCATCCTCCCGGTCCAGTTCCCCGTTCTTAAGTGGAACCGGACTGGACCAATAACCGATCATCCCTACTATTATTTAAGTCAATTGTCAGCTACTATGAAAATTACAACCAGGACAGTGTTTCCAACAAGAGAGAAGTATTAAATCTTTCCGAGCTAGTGACGAAGATGATTTTCCTAATCCATATTTGTTGGAGAGATGATCTTTCTAAGTAATGATGGTCTTCGACTCGTGGTACACAGTGAATCCACGAGGATGAGTTGAGCTTTTACAGGGTAAATGTTCTGTTCTGACATCACATTTCATAGAGAACATCTCGCACATGCATTGCATGAACATCCAGACCATGCAAATAAAAAATTTAATGTGATGCAAAGCAAATTATAGCAACATATTCACATCTTCAATGAGTCCATCTGTCATTGAAGCACCCAGCTAGATAGATGAGTTTGATTGATTTTTATGCACAATGACTATAAAGCAGCAGTCTAGCTCATTCAATTTGAATTTTCAACGACCACAAATCGTTGAAATTAATCTATAATTTGCAACTAATAGACTGCTGATATCCACCATTCTAGTTCATACAGGCTACTGTTTTGACCAAAAGCTTCGAGTGAGCACTGAGGTGTATTATCATTACTCTTTTGACTTCAACCTGCATGTAAATATTAAAACCTCACAAAGCCTGTCATGTACCTGTCACCCATGGCACCAAATGTGATCAATGATGGAGATGGCATCCCAGTCTGAGGATTAATGTATATAGGAAGCAAGCCATCAGCAGGAAAATTTTTACGAAATACTTCAATGACCTTTTCCACCTGGAAAATGGATAAGAAAACACCTAAACGACCACGAAAAGAGTGTACTCACATAATATGTTCAAGATCTTCTACTTTTTGCAGTAAATAAATAACTAAATAGCTCTGAGATAGTTCAGGGGAGTGGCCAGTCTTTTGATGCCACCATGTCTAAAACAAGAATAAACTGGACTCAAGGTAGCTATAAAGTGATTGCCGACTAAAATTTCAAAGGACACAAGATCTACAGAAATAATACCTTCTCCTGGTACTTGGGTTGATTTGTCCTTTGAGATAGAGCGATAAACTCAAGCTGTGTTGTCCCCACTTCAGCCAAAATACTGTTTCCCTAGAGATGCAAAGACTAAATCATGTCATCACCTTCTATAAGGCAACTCAAAAGCGAAGGTTTATGCAACAGATACATAGCAAAAAGTACATATGGCTGGCATAGGCAGATGTCCTACAGGGGTTAAAATATTGTATCTTAAAGAACTCAGTTGTGAAGCATCATTATTCACACTATTTGTTGCATCTAGGCACTTCATGAGCCAGCATTACATATAGAATTGGTTTCCTCAGCCTTATTTTATCAGATCAAGATGGGTCTGCAAAATGTGAATGTAATCACATTGAAACCTTAGTCCTTTTGTGTCAACGTCATGGGAGAATCATGTCATAATTGGCATCCTGCTCTCATTCAATGAATATCATGGCTTTCCCACTCAATATCAGGAACCCAGAAATCGTGGCCATTAACCTTTCAGACCATACACCAGAGAATGTTCATGAAAATATAAGGACGTAGTCTTGTGGGGAGAGGGAGAAATGAAATCTAATGGTAAGCACAATTCAGGAGAAGTAGAGGAAAGGTTGATAAATTACATTGTGATAATTATGAGCTTTTCCAGTAGCCAAGTTGATGCTGTTATAATTGATTCCAGAAGGCGTATTCCATGCAGGCAACAACCTATCTGCTACATCTGTAGCTTTCTCCAGGAAAACTTTGTCCCCAGAAAGATCATATGCACTCAAAAGTCCACCTACCATCCTGCATCAGAACAAGCAAATTTACCCGAAAGACAACAACAAATGAATGCAGGCTATTGATTTCAAGTGAGGGCTAGGGTTCTCCTCCAATCGCATGAATACAGAGAGAGAGAGAGAGAGAGAGAGAGAGAGGGCTTCTTATCTACCTAATGTTTGTCTCAAAGACGCTGGCGTCATAGTTCTTGTTGAAGTTCAAGGAGGTAGCCACCCAACTGCAATGTACGCCATCAAGTATTAACGACTAACAATGCCAAATGAATGCAAAATCGACAAAAAAAGAGCATCTCAAGGAGCGAAAGACAATGCATCTTCTCCATTTTCTGCTCTTTTCTCTAGTTCTATCTGCTGTTCTAGAAACATTTTTGTAGTGATGGATTTCTCAGCAGCATTTCTCCCTTAGTGCAATAAAGCTTAGCTTCTTATTGTCATTTTTGTAGGGATCTCAGTGTTTGTTGTATACAAATCAAAGGAAAGTGACACATCAAACCGATCACACTTCAAAGAATTTCCAAATCACATGAAACCAACTTAGAAAGGACACCAATGCCACATACTGGCTCTATTATATTTGACTTTGTCCATATAATTCTCTGTTGCTGTCAATCCAATATAAACATTTTGCATGAAGATATATATGGTCCATTGGTTCTTACAACTTTCGAACCATTCTATTATTTGAAGTCCAGGGAAGGAGAAGGATGACACTTACTCTCTGGCTCTCTTGAACTGTTCATCAAGTCCCATGATGAACAAGGTGTCAAGAGCATCCACGATTGTCACTCCCAATCCACCAAAGCTGTCGAGCCCATTCATCGTCTGTGGCTGTCAACGCAACAACACACGATGGCAAACTTCAATATGCGAGCCCACGTTAATCCAGACATAAACAGCCTTAAGAAGACATCATCCTCATCCACCAAACCTGAAGCTGATCAAATCCCCAAGCATACTTCTCATAAGAAGTCCACGCATGAAGCATGGCATCTTTCACCTTCTTTCTCCTTACACTAGTCTCCGGATCATCCCCGACGTCTTTACTGTTTGCTTCGAGTTGCTTCCTCGAGAAAGTGCGATGGTTGCATGCAACGTCAGAAACGGAAAGCAATGCGATCAAGGCAAGTGCTAATACTTTTCCCGGTTGAAGGTTTGCCATTTTTCAGACCAGCTTTCTGAAATCTCTCCTGCCATCTCAATTTATACTGTGTCATTGAGCTGGAGATGAGTCGAGAAAGAAACAGCTGAGTATTGGCGATATTGGCGAGATTTGCTATCCTATTCAAGGAAATGACAGATTGTGGGTAAATCTCCGTGACAAAAACAAGAGAGTCGAGAGTTTTGTCCAGGACGTTGGCACATAATCGAACCTCGTAATCCTTACGTTCTTTTCTGATTGCCTTACTAAAATTCAACAGCGAGGTAGTAATATGATTGGATATATCGCCAGACTTGTAGTTCTTAGATGTCAGGGACCTTGGGTCCAGCCAACGTCAAGATCGAGTCTTGTACTTTGCTATCTGGTTTGTTTGTCACTTCAACAATTAGAAAGTAAGGTGAGAGTATGCGTTAGAGATACGGTTCTTTTCCCTGGAGTGATTGAGTAAATCAATTTAGTTGCGAATCAAATCATGTACAATTAAAAAAGTATTTTTTTTTTCTTTTATTGTGTTCATACATTGTATTATAAACAGAGCCTTATACTTGCAAGGTTTCTATCGGAAAGTAATATTCTTTTAATAGATTTCTCAAATCCTCTGTATCTTCTCGTGTCAATTTTTTATAACTTTCTCTGTTAATTATTTTTCATAGCTTTTGCTGAAGTGTAAGTGCTTCACGATTCTGTTCCTTGGCTGGACTTTGAGAGGCAGGCTAGAAGTGGTTCAGCGATGCCAGTGCGTTGTCCCTCACACTCTTGGTTTCCTCGCAAAACAAGGGCTTTTTGTCTTCTTTTTTTTTTTGGTTTTCTTGTGTTATATTTCGACCCAGCAAGTAAGTTCTGAACTTCATGTTTGAATGGGCTACTAAATATTCACTAATGCAGATACATATGGTTGGAACTTGGAATTATCCTTCAGTGCCGGCCTCATTTTTACGCAGCCATTAATTCCTCCACCCATTGTAGGAGACTTAAGAAATTTATCAAGATGACTAGGCGGAAAATTACCAAAAAATCCTAAATTTATTGTACGACGGCCAATTTAATGTTGAACATTTCGATTTTGCTAATTTAGTTTTAAATATTTTTACAATTAGCCAACACAATCCTTTTGGTCAATTTGGCTAGAAATTGCTAACGTGGAAATTAGTTGTCTTAAGTAACATAATCGATGCCTAATGTTGACAATTTTTACAATTTTTTAATTTTAATAGATTTTTTCTTTTCTTTTTTTCATTGTGTAGGTCGACAAGGGATGCCACCTGACCTTTACCAGCACTAGGCAAGGGCCGTGACTCCCTCGCCTCAAGCCAATGACCTCCATCGATCATCGTTGAGTCTGGAGATTGACGGATGGAAATAAGAAAAACAGATAAAAGAAAGAAAAGAAAAAGAAAAAAAATTCACTTTTTTTTTAAATAGAAAAAATTGTCAACATTATTATCAATCATGCCACATAAGACAACCAACTTTCACATTAGTATTTTCAGTCAAAATAGACTCGACTATATTGACAAATCTTTAAAAGGTTTAGGACCAAATTGGTCAAAATGAAAAAGTTTAATATTGAATTGACATCTATAAAATATATTATGACTTTTTCTTCTAGTTATCTTGATGAGTCGACATGCATAAATTGGTTTTATTTTTTTTTTTTTTTTTTGGTGAAAGGTAATAATATAAAGAGCTTGGAAATTTACAAAAGATCAGATCCAAAACCCACACTCTTTGCGAAGAAGACAAAAAGTGAAGGGGAACCGATGAAAAAGAGTACAAGACTCACACGGAGCAAAGCCGCATCAACACGAGGGAAGAAACACTAAAGGTACAAAGAGGCGACCCTCGGACCCTCTCAAAAGGAAAGGCTAATGCGGAATGTGAGTAACCACGAGCGAACATGCAGCAACCTACGAGGACGAGAACACTGACGAGTCGAAACCCCACCCTCTTTGAAGCCTCAGATTCCTCGGCGATGGATAGACATCCTTGTAGGTGATCACTTTGTCACGAACAACCTTGATGAGGTGATTCTTGAGTGCTGGAACAGCAAGAGATTCTCCCCTGAAGATGATGGCATTCCTTTTCTTCCATATAAGATGACATAAAGCAGCAAAGGAAAACCGAGCAATGTCATGATAAAAATCATTTCCTTTAAGGAATTTTATAGCCCATGAAAGCACCTCATCCCAACATCTATTTCTCCATGGTAAGTTACACCTGGCGGCCCAAAAGTAGGCCAAAGAAGCCGAGGTGCGACACCGAAAGAAGAGATGATCAATAGAGTCAGGAACTTCGCTGCAAAAGGCACAGACAGTATAATCAATACGTCCATAGGACAGGAGAAAAACCTGGGTGGACAGCCGTTTCTTGGCGATTAGCCACAGAATGAACTGATAGCGGGGAGGAACGGCATTGTCCCATACAAGCGGAGCCCATCTTACAAGAGGTTTCTTTGTTCTGATGAGATTCCAGGCCGATGATACCGAGAAGGACCCCGACTGATGCGGACGCCAGATAAATTTGTCATTTATCGGGGATAACTGAGGGAGCGGGATGGACCAGCTCACCAGCAAATCCTTGAAGGAACTCCCAATAGGAGTGAATAGATCGGCTACAACAGCATGGTCTGGAAGTTGGACACCGTCCCTGAACGATTGGGGAATGAAGACATCCAAAGGGCCGCAAGGCAGCCAATAATCGTGCCATAAGGATATAAATTGGTTTTATTTTTTGTCATTAAATATGATGTTAGATGTAAGGAAACACATATTGTTGATTTGGCAATACAAAGTTGATATAATAAAGGAGATAAAATAGGATAATTACATAAACGATATCTAAAATTTTGTCTAATGTGCAATATCATTCTTGAATTTTTAATTTGTTCAATATATTTCATAAACCGCAACTCAATATGTAACATAATCCCTAAACTTTTATTTTGTTTAATATAATTCATGAACTATTGGTATACGTTCAATTTAGTTCATGAACTGTTGGTATACGTTCAATCTAGTCATTTGATTCATCCTTCCATTAATTCAAATTAACAAAATTTATTGATTTAGCTTTCAACTCTATAAGTCGAATGATGGACAAAAAAATAACATTACATGGGGACTATCCACATAAAGATATTTAACTCAAATCAAGATATAATATTCACGTAATCAAATAATATGGATAATAATTTTTTTCCAAATTAAACAAATTAAAAGAATTATAATATTCTTATTTGGGTTGAACATTTTTTGTGAAAAATTCACTTGTAATGTTTTTTTTTTGTCCACCATTTAAACATAAGAATTGGAAGTCAAATCAACAAACTCTGTTAATATTAATTAATGAAAGAATAATCGAGACCATATTGAATAATTAAAAATTTAAAAATGAAATTACATACTAAATTAAAATTTAGGGATCATATTGAATAAACTAAAAATTTAGGATTGACATTGCATATTAGGTTAAAATTCAATGACCATTTGTGTCATTTTCCTGATAAATATTTTGTCTTGAAATAGAAATAGGGGTTCCCACGATGTGTCACGACCTAACCCTCTCATAGGGAGGGAGTTTATTAGGTATAAGGGTATTGTTAGCTTCAGATCAACGACCTTCAATTGACTCATTTCTCCCAAACTCATACTCTGCATGACATTGGGCATGCAAACTTTTGATCAGTCGCCACTAACCCTTTTTAAGGGTCAGCTTAAGATATGGGAAGATATTTTACTATTTACACAACCAGAGATTTTGGGATCCAGGGACTTGATTACATTAACTCTAAAGCTAATGCCCTTTTGATACATAACCTCATCATGTGCTAATTTACACCATAGCAGCCTATGAAGAAAAATCTAAAGTTTGCCCTAACCATTATAAAACGAGAAAGTAACAACCAAACTATTGAAATGCATAATCAATTATAATCATAAAGAAAAGTACATAAGCATCCTAATATCATCCCTAAAAATAAAAAGACAATACAAAAACAAGGAACCCTATTTCGTAAAAAACAAAAAACAAAAAAACAAAGAACCCTTTTATAAAGCTCTAATTGTCCAATTTTTGGGTTCCACTTTCGAGGGGTTTTTAATCTTTCTTAATGTTTCTGATTTTTTTTAGAATGTTTTGAATTTTTAATGATTTTTCTAATTTTTTTTAAAATTTTCTGGATTTTCTGATTTTTTTAATGATTTTCGAATTTTCTAAAATCTTATTATTTACTAAGATTTTGAAAATTGTTATCATTTTCTATTTTGAATTAATTTTAAAGTATTTTTTTCGAATTTTTTTAATTTTTAAAAAATTTTAGTATTATTATATTCGGGAACAGGTTTGGATTAGGTTTAGCGACCCGACCCAACTAAATCGACCCAAACCCTTTTGGATCGGTTGGACTAAAAACATTAACCCCAAAAGCCCACTCAGAATTAATTATAAAAGCCCATAAACATTTTTTAACTCTTTTTTTCAACCTACATTTTGAACTGAGCCTAGCCCACTCTTCATTTTTTCTAGCCTTTTCATTCTTTCCTCTACCTTTTTATTTTCTTTTAATTATTTTCTCTTTTTTTGTCGACCACAACCATGAACAAAAAAATATCTATCCGAAACTAGAGGTGTTAAAATGGGTCATAAACCCATTTATGACCCATTTAATATTACCCATTTATGACCCATTTAAATATTAAATGGGTCATAAATGGGTCACTTGTTTATAACAAAAGATAGTTAAATGAGTTTCATAATTAAATGTTTAAGATAGGTGGGTCTTAAGTGGGTTTTAAATGGGTTGAGTTGAAAACTCATCTTTAACAAAAACATTATAATCCGTCCCTTCTCTCTTTAACTTTATAAAAATCGAAATTATAATTTTTTTATTTTTATTTTCTCTTTTCTTTTTCTTCCTTTTTTATCTTTCTCCTTTTTTTTTTTCTTTCTCCTTCCTCCTTCTAATCGCCGCAGCACATCGATGGCCGCGGCCGGCCAGTGAGCCTCGAGCTTCGGGCGTCGGCGAGCTCGAGGCGGAGCTCGAGGCCTCGCTAGCGGATCCGGCGAGGCTCGAGCCTCGCCAATTTGGCGAGACTCGAGCCCGCCGACGTCAGGCGAGGCTCGAGCTTGGCCAGTTCCGGCGAGCCTTGAGCTCGCCGAATTTGGCGAGGCGGAGGCCTCGCCGGCGTTGGCGAGCTCAAGGCTCGCCAGATCTGGCGAGGCGGAGGCCTCGCCGGTGTTGGCGAGCTCAAGGCTCGCCAGATCTGGTGAGACTCAAGCTCGCCGGCGTCGGGCAAGGCTCAAGCCTCGCCGATTTGGCGAGACTCGAGCCTGCCGGCGTCAAGCGAGGCTCGAGCCTTGCCGATCTGGCGAGCCTCGAGGCTTGCCTATGGCCGGTCGCCGACGGCCGGCCAAAAAGAAGAAGGAGGAGAAGAAAAAAAGAAAAAAAAAAAATTATATTTTAAAAATAAAATTAAAATAATTTAAAATTTAATTTAAAAAATAATTAAATTTCGATTTTTAAATAATTATTTTAAAATTTATAAAAATTGTCCATTAAATTTATATTGTATAAAACTATTTTAGCAATACAATTTTAAAAAATAATATATATAAAAGCTTGTAAGTATTTTAATAATATAATCTTTAAAAAAAACATAGGAATAAGTTTTTCTAAATTTGTTAAATATGAAAGTATTTTATTAATATGAGTTGGGTCGGGTCGGGTATGGATTGGGTATGGGTCGGGTCGGGTTTGGGTCGAAAAATTTACATTAAGTATAAATTGATCATAAATTGGTTAATGGGTCAATTTGGGTTGGACCATTAATGACCCGACCCAAATCCGATCCGACCCACCCGTTTAACGGCTCTATCCGAAACTAATCCCTTTCATCTTAGCCTTTCTAACAAACAAACAATCACCAGTACACTACAAAGCAAAAAGATAAACTGACTGGGATGGCTTGAACCATGAACTTTGCCGGCGAGAGGAGGAACAACTTTCGGGCATGGGGATATGTATACACATTGAAATCGCATGAGAACAGACGAAATGCTAGTGTTAGCAGCAAGTATGAATCGATCTTGAATTCAGACGTGACTTAACATTCGGCTTCTGCTAGGCATTTTATCAAACATGCAATATGCAGATCTTTCAATGTTTTTCCGTTTTAGTTTTAACAAGATTTCAGTCTCACACGTACAGACTTATAACGCCATGGTTAGCAACAAAGCAACTTCGTTTTATCGAGATCTCTTCAAGAAAATCGATCGAACCGAGCATGTCTTTCTCGACAAAAACCGAGACAAAGTAAAGCGTTTGGAGCGAGATCGTACGTGATTTGGGATGGGTCTTAGTCGTCGTGTGGTCACTGGCAAAGCTTCGATGGCTCGGAAGGGACCCTCAGCGGGCGTTTCTTCTCCGGCGAACCTCCTCTCTCCCCGTCTTTGTAATCTCGTTTCTGCCCAGGAGAAGGCTTTTTCCCCCAAATGCGACTTTTCTGTCTCTCTTCCAGCCACCAGCGCTTTTCTATCCTTCCGCCAGTAGAAGAAAACCTTCTGCCCTTTCCACAAAACCAGTCCGACCTTCCTCTGGAGCGTTCCCTTGCGAAGCTCTCCTCCTCCCTTACGCACGCTGCTCACGCCTCTCCTCGTGCAGTCAGCACCAGCGTGCCCCTCTTGCCGGCCATGCTTCGGTCACGCCTCACGCTCGCTCGTGGCTGTTCTCTCCTCACCCGCGCGTCACTTTTTCCTCTCCTCACAGACGCTGCTTCGTGCAAACAAGGGGAATAAGTGAACTTGGGCCGGCCCCCTTTTTAGGCTTTTATGGGCCAAAAAAAGAGAAATGAAGATGGGCTTATAAAGATAGAAACGAAGATGGGGTAACGGGCTTAGAGGGCTGAAAGTCGCTAAGTGGACCGGACACACCGGCCCACACGACTTCGTCAATTCTTTATCATTTTCATTTTTTTACCTTTCTTATATTCATATGTTTTTTGCTTTTTGCCCCTTTTTAATAAATTTTTATACTTTTTCAAAATAAATGGATATTTAAAACATTGACAAAAATTTGGGTGTCAACACAATGTAATTAGCTTCTTGTCATGGCATGATGCAAGGTGGCCTGAAACATGAGTTTGGCTAGGCAGGAGAAAATTCAAGTGGAGGCCAGGCCACCTTCAAATAATAGTCCTATTGATTGGAAATCAGGGTCTCGGATCATGGAACGAGTTAATGGACCCATTCATACTCAAGAGTCGCTGATCAGATGCCAAGCTCCAAGCTAGTCCTGAAATCTGGATAAATGTATATACAAGTTCCATAGCCATTGCCAAAAGCACACACAGAAACAGGAGGACTCCCCTGTCCCTTGGTTCATTAGGTCATCCTGAAATTCTAATGAAACAGAACTTCGGGACATATTTCCTCTCTAGAGAAGATGGTCAAGATGCCTCCTGAAACCAGTAAAACTGGATCCCCTCAATTATAGTTGCGGCTATTCCACTTAAGAACAAAATCAGGGGTAAGAGGGGGTCGAATGATTATGTCCAAAATGCAGAAGTACTGCAATTTATCCGAGAGAGACTCTACCCCTCTTCTGAAGCAGGGAGCTTCCTTTTCAGAATTTCATTTTCCCTCCTCAAGTTCATAACCTTCTGCTTGAGTGTTTCCACCTGTCGATTTGTAGCCGAATCCCGTTGCTCTTGAGCAAACTTTGTTCTGGTTATAAGCACTGCAGCAAACAACAAATCTATTACCCCAAAATGTAACATGTAGATGGTTATTCCCTAGCGTCCCTTTTCCAACATACACAAAAGGGACCTTACCCATACAACTAGATCCGCTAAACGACCTCCCTGTCACCGTAAGTTATTTGTGTGTTGGCATCAATTCATACAAACCTTGTTGGGTACGTATGGTGGTCCAGGATAGGCAAAAGGGAAAGATCTATTGTACTTGAAAAGAAAAATAAAAGTGAAGCAATCACTGACGCACATTCCTTTTCCAGATTATGAAGTTTCTTGATCAAGTCTTTCTTCTCCTCCTGCTCAAGTAGAAGACAGTCCTTCAAATCCCGAATCTCAAGTTGATCTGCAGCATGCAAAACTTATGATGTAAGAGCAAAAAGTCCTAGTGTTTTCCCAGAATTTAGCATAAACATCTAGGAACTTACATTTCAAATCCAAGTCAAAATGGAGCTGCTCTAACCTGCTTGCTAGAGCTTGGATATGGATTTTATGTGTTGTTAACTCATGGCGGAGTTGATAAATGGTTGTTTCATGCAATGCTTTCTCAGTTTGAAAGCCTCTAGCATGGAATAGCATTTCAGGCCTTAGAGAATGAAGTTTTGTGAAGCAGCCAATAAATAAATGAGAAAACTCACCTAATCTGGGCCTCTAACTCCTCAACCTTAGTTGTATAATCTTGTTGCAGCAATTCTATAGATCCAATTTGCTCCTGCTCATGGACTCCAGTTTGTTAGGATCATGACAGATCGTAGTTTTTCCTTGGAACTCACAGAATGTCAAGAACATTAGAAAGATCCATTTATCTCATTAATGTAGGCCCTATATGGAAAACAGATTGGTCCCATTGCAATATGAAGAAAAGTTTAAATCAGAAGCAACCTTACATACGTTTGCTTTACACTGGTGTTCATCAATCAGCCTCTTTATTTCCTCTTCCAATCTCTGGCACTTAGTGCGACTTTCGAGCTGCAAGTTGCTTTTCAAATGAAGCGATCAGAGGAAGCCAGCCTACTTACTAACTACTAGTTTTGAAGCCTCATCGTGGCTATCATCCTGATGAAGATTTCACAATGTTACTGGAATTGCTAATGATTTTATAAATTGAGAAATTTGACACCTGATCAGCCAGATTGTTCATGCAACTTGAGTACAGCTTTGTCAGCCTCTCATTGTCTGCATTGTCTCATATCCAAACATCCCAAAAGGATTTCAGTGTAAATGCTGGAGATCAGAAAAAATGCAGAAACTTTCATAACGAAAAGTAATGTTTGTGACTGACGATATCAACTTCGACACCACAGATGATGCAGCAATCCGTAAATTCGGTAAACAAAGTTTAGACCTTGGATCCGTTCCCACTAGGAGTATGACAGCAAAAGCAAGAGTCCGGTATATCTCCAGCTCAACCACTTGAACTCAATTTTTTCAAAGAATTCGAGGAATGAGAAGGGGGAAAATCTATGGCCTTGTCAGCTCCAATACTCAGTGCCAAGGCGGAGTTCCAAAGTCTACCTATAACACTAGCTTCTTCGTAATTGAGCATCAAGGTCCTTCTACATCTCCGGAACAACAGGACAAAAGGAAGAAAATTCTTGGGCAAATGCCACCGCAGCAATTATCCTAGCTATCTGCATTGTCAAATTGACAGTCGCCATGGCCATTTTCGTTCTTCTAATACAGGAATCACATCAAGGAACGATTACTACAACCATGGAGACGGCGTCAAACCAACCATTCGTGGACTGCCAGACTCGGGACGAAAACGAACCTCGTCTTAGGCCGTCGCAAGCGATTTCAAGAGCTTCCCGCCTCTTAACCTCCGCATCGCAGCTCAACCTCAGCGACTGGATCTCCGCCGCTCCTCTCTCAAAATCCTGAACAAAGAGTCACGACATCACGGGAGGAACGATCGAAATTGCCTCCGTCGGACTCACTAGACAAGACGCAGCAACGATCGAAGAAGCGAATGCCAGGCGAAGCTGAAACGGAGAACGAGCCTTTACTTCATAGATTTGGTCGAAGGTCGAAAGGAGCGTCTCCGCTTCGCCGTCACCGGTCGCCGCCGCCATTGCCGCGTGCTTGAGTCTCGCCGGCGAGGTCGAACTGTCGAAGACGGTGCCGCGCAACGGCCGCCACCGTGGCTTCAGTTTGGAGGAGGCGGAGGCCAATCTCTTTCCTCCGAAAGATTTTTTTTTTTTTTAGCTTTCCAGCTTTTCCTTTTTCTTTTCTTCCTGTCCCAGTAAGCAAAACTATTTGTCCTAATTAAGTATAAAAGTGTCTGTAAAAGTGCATAGCGGAGGTCTCATCTGTGATTTCGCACGCACAATCACAGGCTACTCCAAAGCGGAGTACACATCACCTAAGTTACAGCTTTCGAGTTTAGAAGGAATGTTGAAAATTTGTTAGCAATATTATGAGATTGTCAATTTTTTTTTTGCGACTTCTTATTCATAACAAAAGCGGATCTAAAACTGAAAAATACACAACAATCCTACATCATAATCAAGAGTTTCGTAATTAAGTATAAGAGCACGCATGATAAATTTTTTCTGAATAGGTTTAAAACTAAAATCCATTTAGAACGTAATTTGATTTTTTATTTTCAAAAAAAAATTTATATTCCAGAAATAAATTTGAAAAAAAAAATCGAAAACTAAAATTTTTAACTTCTCAATTTATGGCAAGATAAATCAATATCTAATCAAGAAATTTTATCATATGCATCTTAAAAGAGTCATAAAAAAAAAAAAAGGATAGTGCGATGTGCTTATGTGCATTAAAAATATCCCTCCAAAGCCGAGCAAATATTGGGTTTATAGTGTTTTTCATTATTTAGAATTCTGATAATCATAGCTATCATTGTACTTATAAAAGGAGAGATTATAATAGGATCCTTACAAAGCTTAGAAAACGAATGGTTCTCTAAAAGCCACATTGGAGTGATTCGACCGGTAAGATTCGCACGTTAAATTCAAGCCTCGTTGTCGGCAATTCTCATAGGTAGGTGATCCGTAAATCCATCATAAATTCTTCTTGACTTTGCCGTATGTTGGCACTAGCTAACCTCCCTTCCTCCGAAAACTTTGTCTATTAAAAAAAAAAAATATCTCTCTACGAAGCCAATAAAATGAAAAAGAAGAAAAAGCAAGATGTTCGCTTATTCTTGTCTTGTTAGGCATATATAAGGAACCCATGGGTCCCGGAAGCAGGACACAAAAGGTTACAAACACCCCTTTTTCCAGGAAAGCATCAAATCCCTCCCTTCCAAAATCAGAGCACGATCACAGCATGGAGTCCATCGACGAGGAATTCCGTAATTACTGGGAAACTCTCATGTTCTTCCGATCTGAAGAGCTTCTTCACAAGTATTCCCCTCTATTCCCTCCCTCCATCTCACCTAAAAAGCATTCGCGCAAGACACCCTCTGTTTTGTCCTGTCTCTCTCTTCTCACAATGTTGCTTTCGTTTTCTTTGCTCTCTTTTGCTTCCTTATGCGGCAACTCTGCAGCTGCGTCAGCGAGGTGATTTCCAGATTCAATGGTCCGAGTTCGCTGGACGCGGCGGCGCTGCCGGTAGCATCTAAAAGCATTGACCTGGAAAGAAATAGGAGGAAGAAGCTCAATGAAAGGCTCTTCGCACTCAGAGCCCTTGTACCCAAGATAAGCAAGGTCGCTCCTGGTACCAATTTATATGTTCATCATATCGCGATCAGCTTCGGTAGCTGTAGTTTTGAACTGTTATCTGAACGTTGAAGTTTGAATCAAACTGTGCCGTTTGTGCCTTGATGATGGCAATTTTAGATGGATAAGGCTTCGATAGTGAAAGATGCTATTGATTACATCCAAGACTTGCGTGAACAAGAAGGAAAGATCCGAGCCGAGATCGCAGAGCTCGAATCTGTAATTCTGAAGAAAAACCCAGGCTTTAAATTTGAGGGAGAACGATCACCACCGGCCCATCCGAAATCTAAGAGAAAGAGAGCAAAGCTGCGCCATGATATTTCCAATAGTCCAGACATCACTCCAATCGAAGTTCTTGAGGTAACTCTCTCTCTCTCTCTCTCTCTCTCTGGGCAATAATTACCTGGTGTATACTGATCTCAACAACTATTCAAAAGCCCCATACTGAAAAGAAATCTGTTGCAGCTAAGAGTGATGGAAGCTGGAGAGAAAAGCGTGGTGATTAGCTTGACCTGTAGCAACAGAGGAGACGCGATGGTCAGGCTCTGTCAAGCGTTCGAGTCTCTGAAGCTCAAAATAGTCGCCGCCAATATCACCGCCCTCCCGGAGAACCTTTTGAAGATGGTGTTCATAGAGGTACGTGTTCAATTCCGATCCAAACGAGGTGCGCCTGGATTGATCATGGGCATACATTAGGTATCGATTTCCACAAGTAGATGACGATGCATCAGCATATAAGGATCCCGTAAACATCTTTTTTTTTTTTTATCATCATTTTGGGTCATCTCTTTCTTGCGGAAGATCTTCTGCCCATTAATTTGCTCGACGGATCATGATAAGCGCAGCAATAGTAGCATGAATAGGTATGAATGTCGGGGCATAGATGGAGCTGGAAATTCCTGAACCACTCAAATAAAGTGGATCCGCCAATAAGCAGCACTTTATTGTCATCTGAACAATGATCAAGTGCAGTTTATCATTCAACTTTAAACAAGTGGGATTAGGCATGTTTATTAGTTTTTGGAGTGTCACCCACCATTTCATTTACTATTTGACGAGTAAAGTACTTATCAGTAACACTTAATGTCAATTTTCCATATCCGAGCTCCTGCGCAGCATCGATTAAAGACAGTGGACTATGAGACACTGCCTTCAAATGCATATTGATTTCTTTCATGTAACAAAGAACTTGTATCATCTGGGCATTCTGGGTTTAGCACGAATGGCAAGTTAGATAGATTTGCAACAGGAATGCATGAAAATGGTTTGCTCTCGATTAACATGCGTATGCTGTCAACCTCCTACTATTGAGGTATGACATAAACCTGAGAGACAAAAGAAAGGGATGCTTTCAATTCTGTCCATCCAACACTCAACTGTCCGAAACACTTGTCCTCCCCAAGCTGCCATTTCTACAGACGGCCGTCCACAAGAACCAATCACCTGATGTCCAAGATCTTATTCATCATGTGATTTATGTGCTGATAATTTAAACATCTTTCAGTTTTAGATGACAGGGGCCCTTCTAGTTGTTGTCTTGCTAAACTTGGGGTTACGACCAAAATCCTGTGGAGATCTTGCAGCTGTTTTTTATATTCCACCCTCGTTTATCAGCTGATGGTAACAGCTTAGGTAGCGTGGGTCCACATTTGGCATGCTCGATCAGGTGACATGTACTTGATAATGATGCTGGGTTCCCATTTATAATGAGAAATGAAGTAGTGCTGAACAACGTGATGACTTGTAGAGCTGGACATGATGCCCGCCCTTGCTTGATCTCGTCCTATAATTGCTTCACATGTCACGTTTGATCTTGTCTTTGTCGTAGCTGAGGCCATTGCAATTGTCCCACTCATCATCTCTTCCTCTTTTTGGCAGAAGGAAGAGAAGCAGGGTATGGAACACATTCAATCCAGAATACAAGCCGCCATCGCAGCTCTGAACAGTCACCATGCCGAGCCCACTGATGCAAGCATGAAGCAACTTATGAGCCGAAACACATAGAAGGGTTCGATTCCATTATGCTCATGGGATGTCATTCTCGGTGGCAGCGTATTACAAAATTTATCTTTGCTTAGTGTTCAAAATGTGAATCTTATCTACTTCAATAGCACGGCATGTCGAATTCTATGCTTTGTAGACAGTAAGACGTTTTGCACATCAAAATCTAAAGCTGAAGGGGATGAGATTTCAGTCCTCTTTATGACCGAGGTGGCCCTTCAGGTGAAATGATTGTGCTCCTTTTTTGTGTTCGTGTGATAATAAAATATGGTTTCTTTTACATCTTCGTGGTCTATAATTGAGGAGCGGTCGGTTGGATCTGCTTTGAGAACGACGATTAAGGCAAAGCCGTACCTTGTCTTCAGGTATAGGCAAGAGATAACATCCAACGACCAACGATCGGACCTAAGATCATGGTAGGACCAGATTTTGTCGTTCGTATCCTAAAGCTAAGCTCACAAGAAAAGAAAGAAAACGAATTAAGAACAGCATCGTCCCAAATTATTGACTCTTCTTTTCATCCCTCTCCATTATTATTGTCGAAGCATGGAATTATTGCCGGTCAAGATGTGTTGAGATTGACAATAAAGACGAAAAGGGAAAGTGTAATAATATGGCCCAACAAGCCAAGCCCAAGCCCAAGCCCAAGCCCAAGCCCAAGCCCAACTCCCTATCTTTCTTTTTATCTGAGCTCGTGCAATGAAGCACGAGAGGAGAAGAAGAAGCCAATGTAGAAACAGGGGAAAGAAAAGAGGCTCACTGATATAGAAGAAAAAAGGAAGGAGAAAATTTTCACATGCTCATGATCCATATGACTCACCAAGCCAACTCAACTCCATTTCTTAACACTGCTAAGTGATTGAAGCCTTTAATCATTTATTTAAATGAATCGTTGCAATTAGGATTTAAAATTCAGAATTATTGAAAATTTATGTTACGAAATCTGATTTTTGAGTCATTTTAAATTGCATATTTTTGTAAAAATGATAATTTATGGTGTTATGAAACTATAAGATTTTACGGGTCTTGATTTAAGTTTACGTTTTGCCTAAAATGGATTTTTCAAATTTGGCGTACATTTTGGAGATAGTACCAAATAGTAATTTTGGGCCTGAATTTTAGCCATTTTTGGTGAGGTCTTGCTGCAGTTGAGTTGAGGTTATTATAGTACATCAAGAGGGCTTTCTAAAGACTAGCTCTAAATTTTATGGAGAAAGTTATAGTGTTATGGAGTTTAATGTGCGAGCCATGCCTAGTTGACAACGATAGGTTTCTAACAAAGTGGAGCCTTTTGTTGGCATGTAGGTATCATTTTATCGATAAATATGCATAATATAATCTAGTCCTTCATTAGCATATTGTTTTACTTGGTCTTTTGATATTGTTTTTGGGTTATTTATTAAGAATTTCACTGCATCAACCCAAGTAATTGCCATAGTTGATTTTCGACTTTTCCTAGGTGAGTGATGCTATTTCTTATTTGAGTTTGTAAACACATGTCTTAAAAGTTATGGAGGTCCGGTGTATTATAAGTTATTGAAAGCATGTTTTGTTGTATAAAATCTAGATCGAGCATTTATTACAATTTGATATTTATGAATGGTTTGCCAAATATTTTTTGAAAGTTGTTGCAAAAGGTCATATGCATATATATTGATTTGTAAACTTTATTTATGAAATATCTTGTGAAAATGTATGTGAACTTTATTTTGGATTAAAAAAAGCAAGTTCTTAAATGATTTGAGAAATGCTTTACAAAAGGTATTTAGGGTGAATGAGTTGAGTTGCAGAAAGATTATATGTTTTGATTTGTGAAACATATATTTTGGTTTGGTTTTGTAAATTGTGGATGTTGTTGTAGATTGGTGTTGATGCTCACTATCGCCATGAGCTCGGTGGGTATACTAGTTTACAATATCCTTGTGGGCTAAATTACTTGTTAATGATAAGTAGAGACCTAACCAAGGGGAGAATATTGGTCGCCTTGTCACAAGAGTTATGCATGACCATAGTTTGATACTTGAGCAAAAAATTAATTGATGGATAGACCATCGACGTGTGGTTTCATATGAGATAGATCAATAGAATAAACCATTGATGCGTAGCATAACATTAATCAATGGAATTTATCGTTGATGTGTGTGTTTTATGAGATAAATCAATGGACTAGACTATTGGTGTTTACTTGTTATTATCTTGGATATTTCTACTATGAAGAAAGAAATATTACATTTTTGGTCTTGAAGGTTTGTTCAATTCCTTTTTCCTTTTCTTTTTGGTGAAAGTGCATGGTAATTGTTCAATCTGCTTAAAAGAAATATATTACTCACTGAGCCGTGATAACTTATTTATTTTTCTTATCATGTTTTTCAAGTGTCTCAACTAGTGATTGATAGAGTGAGAGCATTATTGCGGGAACTATTGCAAGCTAGAAATTTGGGTTATAGTGTAAGACTACGTCCTTCAAGGAAAGGACAATTGTGTTATCCCCTTGTCCCTATAGGATTTGCAGTATGACAGAAAGGTAGGGACAAACATGCTCAACTTGACGGGGATTCAACACGGGATTAGTAGTTCTTCAGAAAAATGGGATAAAAACAAATATAACAAAGTGAAACACCAATGTGAGACCGACGCATGTATGATCAGTACAAAACAAGTTCTCCTCAATCTCAATCTATCGGGTAAAGTGAAGATTTTCAAAGGTCAAGGTGTCGTGTATAAAATATGACGCACACTCTAAAGTCAGAATTGACATGCAAAACCAAGACGTAGTTGTGAAACGTGGATGTGCACGGCAAAAACTAAGTTTGCTTCTTGGGCAACGAAGATGTAGTTGGCAACTTTAGCAATACCCAAAAAACGAAAAAAATGGAGAAGCAAAATGGTGAAAGGCGAGGCCCAATTCCAACGGGCCGACTTGACAACAAAAGCCCAATGAAGGCCCAATAGTACAAGACTGGATAAAAACGATATAACAGAGTGAAACGCTACTGTGAGACCGATGCATGTATGATTAGTACAAAATCGGCTTTTTTTTTTTTTTTTTTAAATCTCAATCTATCGAGCAAGGTGAAGATTTTCAAATGCCAAGGTGCTGTGTATAAAATACGTTGCGAATTACCCATTCTGAAGTCAGAAATGATGTACAAAACCAAGATGTAATTGTGAAACGTGGATATGCACGGGAAAATCTCATTTTGCTTCTTGGCAACATTAGTAATACCGCAAAAAAAAAAAAAAAAGGGAAAATCCTGAAAGGCCAGGCCCATTTCCAACGGGCCGACTTGACAACAAAAGCCCAACGAAGGCCCAATAGAGCATCCGCGTTGGACGCTCTTTACTGCGAAAGCATCGTGGAAATCCCAGTTTCTTCCCCAGTCCAATATATCCTCTCTCCCCTCCCTCCTCCTCCTCCTCCTCCGATGGAGTCGTTGATGGTGAACTACGCCTCGTCGGACGAAGACGAAGAAGACCGTAGCGACGAACCCCAACCTCACCCGCCCTCTCGCCCCCCCTTCTCTTCTCTTCCTCCTCCGAAATCATCGTCTTCTTCCTCCTCCTCCTCCGCTTCTCTCTTCTCCTCCCTCCCCCAACCCAAGCAAACCCTAACTTCTCCTACTGCTGGCCCCGACGCCAAAGCCGTTCGCTCCGATGAAGGAAGCTCGCGGCCTCCCGCTCCGGTCGCCTACGGATCCTCCTCCTCCTCCAGGCTCTTCTCTTCGCTCCCCCAGCCGAAGCAGCGACCGCCGTCGGACCTTCCTCCGGCAGGCGCGAACGCCGGCGCGAAGCGGATCGTCCAGTTCAGGCCTCCCGTTCTCCCTTCGCTCGCGAACCCTAGCGCAATCGACGATGACGAGGAAGAAGATGACGAGGGTGAGAAGGAGAAGGAGCGCAAGCGGCGGCGCGAATCTGAGTCCGCGGCTCAGTCTTCCTCCGTCATGTCCTTCCTTTCGAGCATCCCCGCGCCGCGGAACTCGTCCACTTTGGGCGCCCTTCCTACCGCCGGTTCTGGCAGGAGATCGGTCATTGAGACCGATGCCCCTGCTGTGGGTTCTACTGGCTTGGAATCGAGCAATGGCGGTAATGATCAAAACGTCGGTAATTATAGTACTTACGGGACTTACGATTCAGGGATTGATCAAAATGGGGGGGCTTATGAGTATCGCGAGGTTTATGGAAGTTATGAAGGTGGCTATGATCAGAATGCTAGCGGGAGTGATTCCTCATACTACGGAGGATACGTGAACTATGGTAATTATGGGGAGTATGGAAATTATGCGAATCATTCAGATTATGCAACTGCGGCATCCACTGGGGTGGTGCAGGGGATGAGCGACAGGGGAGCGACAGTTTCAGGGAAGAGAGGGAGGAATGAAGTTCCAGTGGAAATAGTGGAGGTGAAGCAGGACGAGTTGATGAAGAATCGACCCAGGCAGGACCAAGCAAAATTGACTGGGATTGCTTTTGGACCTTCTTATCAGGTATGAAGACCAGTATCAGTATTATCATCTAATATTGCATTTGTGATTGCTTCTATTAGTTGAACTTTTTGCTGGATATCCTGTGGGGGTCATATGATTTATAGCAGTTCTTTAACTTCAAACTATTGCTGATCCCATAACCTCGTGTAGTTACATGGGCAGCGCAGCTTGTTCTAGGCACTCTAGAAAGGAGGAAGGCTGAGTTTCTCCTCCTTGGTTCATATGTTCTATGTTTGGTGAAGCCTATGTTCCTAGTGGATGTTAGCGCAACTGTTTAATAATAACCCAAGAGAGTGTACTTTTGTTGGAAAAGAGAAACATATTAATTGCAGCATCAGTAGAACATTAATACTGCCTGCTACCCCTCTAGTTGAAATTTGATTACCAATGTTACCGTACTGTAGACTAGAAGAATTCTATGAGTATCTTATCTTTCTTCCTGACATTTTGCTTTTCACACTGCTGCTATAGTTTTTGGTGGCATATAATGTACTCTCCTACATGTTTCTGAGCAGGGTCTGCTACATGGATCTTGGTACTCCATTTCGTTTGACCTGAAGTATACCCTCCATATATATTAAATACTTAAGAAATTTCTTCAAATATTCACCAAATCTTTCTAGCTTTCTCCTTCCTGAGCCTTTTATCTTTTATCTTTTATCTTCATCATTAACTTCACATCTTCTTGCCGATGCCTCTAGACAAACCATCCCAAAGGAGTTTCATTCCTACTATTTTCTCTCATCTTGTCGTCAACTGAAGTCTTGCCATTAGGGACGCAGTAAATTCTAATTATATCTTTCCTTGAGTATCCAGGCAGCCACTAGACAATTCATTTTCACCAAACTCATTTTCTACTGTTGTTCACATATTGTTATCAAACTCCGCAACATTGACAATGTTGGTGTTGTTGCTGGAAGATAACGATTATTTTATTTTCAGTGATATTTTATTGCGGTACAGGATACCATATGCGCTACTCTACTTCATCTATTCTTCTTGTTTCCACGGCAATATTCGTCTTTCTCCTATTTTCAAAACTAATCAAATGCCTTGTGCCATGCACAGGATTTATATCTCCTCAAAATGTTCTGATACTAATGCAGTTGTAGTTGTATTCCCCTTTAATTAAGTATATGATGAAGACCAACCACTATGAAGATTATTAAAAATCAATCCTGCGCAGAAGAGGCAATGTGTAAATATATGATTGGATCCTAGTTAGATTTCAATCAAGTGATTCATCAACCTTATAGAATTGGTGGGACTTAAATGTCGGGTGGTAAATTTTATTTGGTATCTGTCCAGTGATACAGAATTTTTTTGATTTTCTCCCTATTACTCTGAAGTAGAAGTCTCATAATTTGCAATTTTTAGTTTTAATTAGGTCGAGATTCAGTGAAATGATTTCAGGTTAATCTTGACAATGTTACTGTTAATTTATGAAATACAATGGCCTATTTCGTGACTTTCTTAATTGGAATGTCGATTATACTTTATGGACTGTTGCCATGAACTGATTTTTTCCTGCATACTGTACATAATTATCAAAATGAAGATCAAATTGTTAGGAATATAGGTCGATACTCAACAGCTTGTGTTTCTTGTAAAAAATTACTCCCAAGATAACTCTGTAATAATTGAGTAAAAGAGGTTGTGAAGTTTAGTATGCTTCTTTTTCTAGATGTATCAGATTAGCATTTTCATCCCATGCAGTTCAACAGATCTTGTTCGATAGCACTTAAATCTGATTTCTTCAACCTAGTTCAAGTATATTTATAATTGTGACTGGACTTCCTCACTATTGATTGGGATAAGTATAGAAATGATTTTGCATCATAAGAATGAACAGCTTTGAGCAATTTGGGGTTTTACGTCAAAAGTATTGAGTTATTTTTCAGACAGAAAATTGAAACCCTCCCCTCATTTACCTTTGCCAGTTTCTTCTTTTGGTTGAGCGAGCTTTGATCATGAGTGCATTAAACTATTGGTCAGTAGAGTTGTAGAGAGGAAGAATATAGCCACTGTTTGCATGGAAAGTGATAATAAAAGAAAGGTGAACAGGAAGATGGTACTTTCAAGGCGTTTCTTTCAAGAAACCTCACTGTTGCCCCTGGAGTTAGAACTTCAGATCTACCTTTGAAATAGCACTTGAAGAAGTATGCCATATAGATCCAAAATTATCAGTTACTTGGGTGTGCTCAGAATCCTCGCTTCTAACAATGCATTCAAGAAGATGTCATATAAACATGCTGTTTTCTATAGTGCTGAGAAGGGAGGAGTCTACTGTTTGGATGCATGGGAATTGCTGTAGTTTGCATTACGGTGAAGAATTGGAGATACATGCCCACATATAAGTGCTTGTAGGAGGTGGATAAATTGCATTGCCAAATGAGGAAGCCTCTAGAAGCAACATTCTTAAGCAGGCAGTATAACATATGGTGTCTTTAGTTTTCAGCTAGGAAGAAAAAATTAAATTAAACTCTACTTTTGAGACAAAATGACAAATTATGAAATAACATAATTTGGCAAGTGCAGCTGCTAGGTGGTTAATGTTGTGTAAACCTAGATGAAATAGCGGCTAGGTGTCAGTGTTTGGGTAGAAGAAAAATGAGATTGTGTAATTGGTCATCAAGCATGAACAAAACATGCTCAATCTCTCTTTTTTATATACGATATTCAAGTGGTTGCAGGCTAGTAGAAAATACTCATCCCTATGGAGCAGTTGGTCTCCATTTTGAACTATTTTCCTTAGCTAAATCCGCACTGGCCTCTATTGTCATTGAACAACTCGACTTCTCCGGTTTGTCCTTGTAATTATATTTGCATTTATTTGTCAGGAATTTTATTCACTAGCATAGTATGATCTTTAAAAAAAAAAAAAATGCCAAGGATTATCATTTTGGCTATTCTTGGTAAGCTCGCTTATTTCTGAGCAAAGTTATAAGGATTTGAAACTAATCATAGATGTAAGGCTATTGCTATTGGGAAATGCTCTATTCCTCCTAGCATCCTCTAATTGAAGTGACCTTTCTACCATCGATATGCTTCTAGGCAAGCAATAATACCTTTCTCCTCCAACAGCCTCCAAAACTTTTATGAGGACCTTGTCCTCAGCCTTTTTTAGATGTATGAAAACTCACGGGCTGACCTTAACTCTTGTCCTTTTACTCATCCATCATTAATAAGAACAAAAATTAAATTAGGAATATAACAAATCAGTTTCCAAGCTGTGCAATGCAAGGAGTTCTACTTTACAATAATAAGGGTGCGTTGCACTTGTTTGTTTTAGTATTGCTTTTTGTCATCAGACATTCACTTAGACTGTAACTGTATATTTACTGTATGCCGCTATGGCTCTCTTTGCTGTCTAAAGCGCATCGTTTTGCGCATGCAATTGTTTTGGCTGTGTCCTAAATGACATTGTCTATCATTCAATTTTTTCAGTGACTTGGCAATGTTTAAAGTTCTGCTTGCTTTGTCCGCTCTGATGTAGAATCGTTAAACTAGAACATAACTAGTCCAACTAACGATGCAAACCATGTTTTATAGTTATGTAGTCCCCAGTGGAATGCATCTGACATAAATATTTCTTTGGTTTCTTGGAATAATCAATAAAATCTTCTGAAGAAGAAAAGTGGAGAATTGTCAAATTTCCTTTGCAGAAGGTTAGAAATTGTGTCTGACCAGAAAAAGAAAGTTTAAAGTCGTGTTGGACGTAGCATTTGCATTATTGGTGTTCATGTTGCTGCCTGTACATGTGGAGTACTTCGTGTTGGACGTAGCATTTGCATTATTGGTGTTCATGTTGCTGCCTATACATGTGGAGTACTTCGTGTTGGACGTAGCATTTGCATTATTGGTGTTCATGTTGCTGCCTATACATGTGGAGTACTTCTGGAAATGAGTCTATTGTTTTTTTTTTTTTTTGGTGAAAAGGAAATGAGTCTATTGTTCCGTTTCTGGAAATGAGTCTATTTTTTTTTTTTTTTTTTGGTGAAAAGGAAATGAGTCTATTGTTCCGTTTTTTTGGTTGACAAAAAGAGTCTATTGTATGATTACATCCATTTTGCATCACTTGCGTATTTGAAAAGATGTCCTTATGAATTTCATATGCTTTGCTGAATATTACGAAGCTCCTTTATAGCATTTGTAGCATATGCGCTCTTCGTGCTGACCTTTTTTTGCATGGAACATTATTAGCCTGCTTCAACAAAGGGGAAGCCTACCAAACTGCATAAGAGGAAGCATCAGATTGGTTCTCTGTACTTTGATATGAAGCAGAAGGAGATGGAGCTTGCAGAACGGCGTGCAAAAGGCTTTCTTACAAAGGCTCAAACGCAAGCAAAGTATGGATGGTAATATGTGGAAGGTATGGGCGATTCCAAGAGGATGCCTTGAGAAAGTGAAAGCTTTGGAACATGATATGTCCATGGACTGTCATTTGTGTAGAACGACTGTTATCATTTTGTATGTACTTAAATGGTTCAGTTTGGAAAATTACCGTTGCTCTGCAGGTGGAAGATGAGCTTCCATGTGAAGAAAGTATTAGTTGGGCAATGTTTAAGTTCGTCAGAGTTGCTGTGTTGGATGCCGTTGCTGAGACAGGAGGATGGCGAAAGTGGTTGGCAACTTGGCGGAAGACGTCGACTGACGGGGCCCTCGTAGGAAACGACGGGCCTTGTAGCTTTTCTGGGCGAGATATTGTGTTCTGAGCCTGTGCCCAACTTCCCTTTACGTGTCCAAATGGCTAGAAGTTGACCGTTTGGCGTATGATTTGGATATATTTATTTATTTATTTTTTTTTTTTTTGTATTTTTGTTTTTGGGGGTTTTTTTTTTTTTTTTTTTTGGGGGGGGGGGGGGGGGGGGGAGTATATGATTCGGATTGAATAAAGAATATTAACCGGAAGTAAAAAATTGCACGGGTAAAGGCAACTAGTTATAGCGCTAGACAGTGGCCAGGCCAAGACTGGGTGAGTTGGGCCTAATGATTTGGATTGAATAAATAAATATTAACCGGAAGAAAATAAGTGCATGGGTAAAGGGCACTAGTTCTTAGAGAGATAGAAAGTGACCAGGCCGAGACTGGTTGAGTTGTGCTTAAGTGGACGCCTAACCGTGTTAAATGAGCCTGAGAATATATTAGCATGAGAACCCACTTTAGAGGTAAGGGCCCAATTTGCCCAAATGAGATGGAGGTCCAGCATTTAGCAAGGTCTTTAATCTAGAAATTACAGACGATACTAAGTGAAATGGGGGGAACAGACCTAGGAGACGTATTGGCCCAGCTAATATTGGTCCGAATTCGAGGGTTTTCCAAAAGTGTCCACGAAGAGCCGAAAAGGAAAGAATTGGGGCTGATCCCATGGAAACAGCGTCTACTCAGGCCCAATTCTTACATAGGGGCGTAGGCCCAACAATAATTGGGCCAGCCCAATTAGAACTCAAGCCTGGAAAATATGGGCCTAATACAAGTTTGGGCCAATGCAGGTATAGGCCCAACTATAATTGGGCCCAAAAAGAACCCATCTAGGCCCAGTTAGAAAAGTCAGGACCAGATTATATGGGCTCCACGCGAGTTGGGCCCAAGCATGGCCATCTGGGACCAGTAACACAATTAGAGCAGACTAGGCCCATTAACGAGAAAAGGCCCAAATAGAACCCTACTCCATAAGCAGAATCAGGCCCAGGAAATATGGGCTCAGTACGAATTGGGCCCAAGCATGGCCTACGCCAATAAGAATTGTGCCCTAACAATGGCCTAGGCCCAACAAGAATTGGGCCAGCCAATAAGAAGAATTTTGGGCCCAGACTTTGGGCCCAATACGAGTTCGGCCCACTGCATGTCTAGGCCCAAACAGAGCCCACATATGCGCAGTTAGAAAAACCAGGCCCAGACATGTGCCTGATGCGCAATGCACGTATGGCCCAATTAGAAAAATCTCAGGCTGAGATGATATGGGCTCCACGCGTGTTGGGCCCAAGCATGGCCGTCTAGGCCCAGTAAACCAGATTGAGCGCCCTGCCCAATAAGCAATATTCAAGGCCCAGGCTCAGACAATATGGACTCCACACGAGCTGTGCCCAAGCATGGCCGTCTAGGCCCAGCAACCCAAATGGAGCCGTCTAGGCCCAACAGCGATATCCCACAACTTTTAGGCCCATTCAATATGGACCCAACTCATGTTTGGCGTTTTAGGCCCATACAATATGGGCTAAAAAAAGCCCATAATCGACACAAGTCCCAACGAAGAGTGATTTGGGCCTAAAGAGCGGGCCCATGAAATTGGATTACTCTTTACCTCAGTCAGCGTACACATAATACAAATGCCTGGCAAAAGAGGGATACAATTAACACCGATCAATCTTCCAAAACCATGGGAAGTATGGACAGCTTGTCAATCATTTAGGTTACATCAACTCCCAATGGTTTAGCACAGCCACGCCACAATCGCAAAAAATGACGAAAGTCTACCAATCCTTAAGAAGCTCACTGGCAACATCCTTATAGCTCACTTTCTTTTTCTTCTGAGGCTGCTCGACTGGATCAACCAGCGGCTTCTCCCTTTTGACGGACTGATCGGCTGTCTTCTCCCTTTCGACAGATTGATCGCTTGTCTCCACTTTTCTCATTCCAAGGCTCGGGATCATGTCCAGTAGCATAGCTTCAACTGGGTCACTCCTAATCTCAATCTTCCCGATGCATTGGTCATCATGCTTCGCCCCAACTTCCATTTTCTGACCATCGCTGGACATTCCTTCCCGTGGATCTGCATTCCCGACTCTTCTGTCCTGCCTCCTAGTAAAAACTCTGAAATCTCCTTTTCCACATTGTCTGGACTTTCAGACATCTCATCCTTTAAAGTTTCATGAATTCTATCGTCTTTTATGTTTTTCGTATCTGCGTCTGCTGTTTCAGCAGCAGAACTGCTTCCATCAGATTCATTTCCCGATATTTTTGCAGGTTTCTTTGCCAGACGTGTTCGCTTCCTCACAGCTTGATTGCTACTAATTTTACCTCTATTTCTGTTGATGATAGCAGGTCTTCCTCTTCTTCTTTTGCCACCAGTCCGGTCTTCTGAAGCTGCTTTACCTTTCACATCTACCACCGCCTCCACAAAACACGATAACCGTTCCTCCTCTTTGGGCAAGGTGGAAACTGAGTTCTCTTGACTAGCCTCATGTTTGCTGAAGAAATAAACACAGAAGCATAAATTTAATGCAAGCAGTGTGACAAGTAGTGAAGACAGCGAGCAAAAAATTTACTGCTAGTTACTTTGGTAAGAGCTGGTCCCTCAGAAAGGAAAGCCTAGTACAAGTACAAAATATTGAAACTAACAATAGCTGGAATAGTAAAATCACAATCAGAAAGCATTAGTCCTAAAGCATTTCAAACATTCGGTCTAGGAGAGAATATTGCTCCTGTAACACCTAATAAAATTGTTTAATGAATCGATGAAATGTTATATTCTCCGACCATTTCCTTTCAAGGTCCATCTTGTTGATTTTGTTACACAAATAAGCATTTACCCCAATAAAAGAAAAGGCTAAGCAAGGTATCCTCAACATTAAATTTGTCTATTATGCATACAGTGACATTTCTATATTTTTTATGATCCTACCCTCTACATCTCAAGGAACAGAGTGATGGTCCATCCACTCAACCGCCAGTGATGCGGCAGAATGGTTATAGCAGAATAATGTGGTCTTCAGGTGATTAGGCTGCTGAGCGAAACCCACCAGTCACCAAGACTGAAACTTCCAATTGGCCACTTGAAGTTTCTCATTTTATTTACTCCTTTTAAGGTGCGTTTATTTTGTGGAAATAATTCAATATTTTCCTAAAAATGATCACTTGTTTTGCTTACAAAAATGAAAGTATGAAAAACATTTTCATCATTCGCAAAATATTTTGGAGATCAATTATTGTCGATAATTAAAAGAAAAATAAAAATTCATTCACTAATTATTTCAAACGATACAAGCAATTATTTTAAGGAAAATAATTTTCAAATTATTTATTTTCCACAAAAACAAGGCCTTAGTTTTATAGCAATCTAACATTTTGCAACCCCTAATCACCACCAATCATGTCTTTTTGGTCCCATGCAATCTTTGTTTCAATCATGGTGGTCTCGATTAGATGCCAGACTAGATAAAGACCGAACTATAATCACATTACCGACCTCTGATGGATGCAGGTCCTACCTCCCATAATATAAAGGATAGACCTCTGATGGATGCAGGTCCTACCTTCCATAATAGAAAGGATAGACTCTTCGCCAATGTTCTAATACTAGTACATATTTCATTGAGCAGACAGAGCAAGGGGCAGTAAAAGACGGGCATAAACTACAATCAGAAGAATTTTACAGCACAAACTTAATTTCAAACAGTGACCACCTTCAATTTTTTTAGCATATGCATTAGCAAAGAGAAGTCAATGATAATTCGGATGGTCCCTAACAACCTTTCCCGTAATTCTGAAGCCAAAAAACGAGAACTTACAATATGTTTAAAAAGCTTTTTATAAGAGTTAGGTGGCTTGTTAAATCAAAAATTTTCTACCGACCAAAAAAAAAAAAATCAAAAGCAAAACAACCACCCCTAAGAGACATAGATTCTTCTAGTCATTATCATCAGAAATTTACTATTCCCTCACGCATAAAATTTACAATAATCTTTTCAAGTCACCAACACCATCAATAATTTCATGTAATTTTGATCATAAGATTTCCAATGCTACCAGACATAATTCAGCATATTAACTCCATCATCACTTCACGATTTTTTATTTTTTTTAATGAATCCTTCATTAATTATTTACTCAAACAAAAAAAGAACTCCTACATGGATGATTATGCAAGCTCTTCATAAAGCTAAATCCCTCAATTTCTCTTCTATCCAAGCATGGAGATGAATGCACTTACCAGACTCCCGTGTCTGACTCTTCTATCCAAGCAGTGTCTGACTCTTCTGTCCAAGTAGTTTTCAAGTAATATGGATCCTCAGGCAATTTCTCGCCTCTTTCCATGCAGTCTTCCAACCATTTGAAATCAACTACATGCAATCTCTTCTTTCTTAGAAGACGTTTCTCTGATGCCTTTAAGCTGTGGAACATAGAGAGATTGAACATTGCGAAAGAGACTCCCCAAGGAGGAACCAAAACCATTTCAACACATGCACAGGCACACTACTTAACTTGAACCAACTAGCTCCCCCAAAGCTATCATATAGAACAGTAATGCTCATGACTACCAATAAATTTACTGCCTCGAGGATAGAGTAGAACTTCAACATATTTGATAAACTAGCTCAAACCCATGCTATGTGGGAGTCCATAAAACTAGATATACAGTCATTCAATTTTCCTACTAGATTTTTTCAATAAAAAATTTAAAAATCATAATCTAGATTACTTCAAAACCTCTCCATATATTTCAGTTATAAAAGTAAGGAATGTACACATGTTTTTACTGATCCTAATATGTAAAACTGGTGATACCATTTATGCAAATGACTTTTAAGTGCATAATATATTTACAGAGAGCCAGTACACCACTCAACAGTAGTAGATTTCAAAAGTTACAGGATCAAACACCAAAGAGAGAAAAGGAGACAAGAAAGGGAAAGACAAATGAATTAAACGTAGATAAAAGGGGAAAAAAATGAGAATCCCCAGTCCTCCAAGCAAGTAGCAAAAACAATGCCACTTGCTTGGAATGGGCAAGTAATTCCTTCTCTTTACTCTTTTTATACTGATGCTACCCATTGAAAATAGAAAAGAAGAGGTTGGGTTGTCAGTAGTTTACTACATAAATTGAACTTGTATGGTAAGCCAATGTTCAAAGGTAATTTCTCTCAGAATACTTAACTAATTTGTAAACAGATGCAGATTCACTTCTTAGAGCAGATGAGCCACTGATATATATTAAGAACTTTATGACAAATTTTAGAGCGACATTTGACCAAGCATCCTCAAAAGATTTCCATACAGCATGAAATGAATTACCTTCTCAAGATCACATCAATATCAACTGAAGTTCCAGGTTCAGACACTACAACCACATGAGTAGCATTTCCGAGATAATTGCTGACTTCGCCACCGCACCACAATACTTCCAGTTCCAACCTCCTTTGCATTAGCCTCAACAAGAGATCCCATTCCGGTTTTCTTTGACATAATTGACAAACAGAAAAAGATGGAAGCAAATTTTATGGCATAACATTTAGAAAAAAGTAGAACAAGTTAGTGCAACAATGTATTCAGTAGTCTGAAATCTAAATTTCTTACAATGCCTTCATTGAAGAATAGAAATGAATGCAGCATCCGTGAAAGCGTGACCACTTCTCTGATGGGCAGAATTTTTTCTTGTAATAATTGACACGGTGAGGATCTTCTGATCTTTCCACATTATTTAAAAGCTGAGAGATAAAAACAGCAAATATCAAATTTACCATTCCAAAAAGTACCCTGAATTTATCAACATTAGAAGCTCGGGAATGTCCCTAATTTCATGAGAATGCCCATTGGAAATTCTCAACCATCGTGTGAGGTTTCACACATCACATTAAGCTTGTAAATAACTTGTATGTGCACATATGTGCATACACGCAAAAGAATCACATTTGTCATTTGTTTGCTTACTTGTTTGATATCTGCGAGTCCAAGATTCCAATAGTAAGAGTCAGAAAACTCATCGATTTCTTCTTGCAACTTCTTTTTTGATATCTCAGATAGGAAGAGAAAGTACCTTCAAGGTAAGAGTCACCATTTAATATCAACCTTTATTTAAATTTGGGACTAAAGGCTTTTGGAACACCCTTTCAAATGAATGACATATAAAAGTGCAGCTAACCTTGGCTGCAGAGGAAGAAGCTTTTTTTGTGAACAAGAATCGAGGAGCCATGAGTAATGGATAATATCTTTTCTCTGTTTTGCTACCTGAAATTTGATCCCTGTCACAAGCATTCCTTCAGTAAGTACAATGGAAACCAGATAGGAGATTTCCAAGAATCAATTGCAGATAAATACATGACTCTATGATGCTAAAAAGAGAGTAACAATTTAAGAAGGCCAGAGAGAGAGAGAGAGAGAGAGAGAGAGAGACCCTTGCTTTCAGCTGCAATACAGTGGGTAACCGAATCATTCAGATTCATAGAGAAAGTGCCACCATTCTCAACAACCATTTTATGCAACGCATCAAGAGAAAGGTTCGGAGGAACATTTACAAAGTCTGAATAAATTCAAGGAGATCACAAAGCTTCTCAAAGATGAATAAAAAAGGACCAACAGCCAAAAAAAAAAAAAGGACCCCTAAAATCTTATGTTGTCGACATTGCTAAGCAAAGAGTAGCAAAGTGCATCTCATGTGAGGGACAACAAAAATAGTGGATTGGAGCTGCTATACGCAACATGTTAAGTCAATTATCTCCCCTATACAGTTGGACTTCCAAGTTGCAGGCATAGTTGTCAGAATCTAGTCCAGTGAAGGCCAACAAATTGTATAACAGAAATATATCAACATGTAAACACAGAAAAATCAACTGATTCATACCTCCTGGATATATCAAGATTCAACAAAACGAAATGAACCAAACAAGTAAACTGATTCACAATGATTGTATTACGAGAACATCTTCAGACAACTGAGAAAAGCAGAAACCATGACCATATGAACACATGAAATCTTTTCCAAAAGTGATATTCCATCCCACGTCTTTATATTTTTCTCCAAAAATACCGTCAGAAAAGTATCTACCACATACAATACCAAAACAGCTACTGTTGAGGTAGAAGTGCATAAGGGAGTGTGCTGACTACAACTAAAGTTATTCAGTATATGTAAAAATGAAAGATCCACTATCCTCTTCCACCAGGATAAGGGAGCAGTTACATCATACCACCAACTGAAAGAAGAAAAGGAAAACCAGCGCTCAGAAAGGATACAGAACATCAAATTTGAAAATATCTGAGTTTCCCCTTTAAGGCCAGAAATGTCAGTTCGCATGAAATGAGATGGTACAACGGTCAAGTTCCTTTTCTCTCCCTTTCCTTTGTCAGAAGAACTCTTACGCTTTAGCCCACTTGCCAGCTGGCCTTTGTACTCCATTCCCCCCTGTGTAGTACCATTGCTAGAATGAACCAGTTCCACAAAAGCTGCAGCCTCAAGGGGAGAGAAGAAAACCAAATTCAAACAATTCTTTTCTCTTAAGTTGAAGATTTAGATCGGACAAGAAAATGGCTAGGACAAAACACACATCATCATATATGAGATTACTTACATTGGACATCGAGACACTCATGCCAAGCCTTATCCAATCTAACTCTGTCGATTCGTGGAAATCTTAGACTGTATGGAGCAGCAAACACCTACATCAATGAAACTGAACAATGATCAATCAAAAAAGAGCAAGCATGCAGCAGATACGGCAAAAAGCACAGAAGTTAACTTTTCAGTTCACAGATATTTGGCTTAAATACAGAAATGTAATAAACATGTAAATACAGACCTCAGAACTTATAGTCCGGATGTCACTGGTTATAGAAAGTATAATGGATCTGTAACAAAGAAAGATACACACATATATCAACTAAAAAATATAAGAATGCTTTTAATATCAAACAACCTCTAAGATAATATTTATGCCATGCCCATGCACACGTGTGCTGATACATGAGAACACATAACAAGCACGCTATTTAGAGTAGTAAAATGACTAACTTCTCAGGGCTCTCGACCCAGACATCTGGCCTTTCCTTTGAATGGTTTGTCACTTGATAAAAACTTGGTGGTGACTGCTTAGGGAATTCATACTTCCTGAAGAGAAAATTGAGATTAATCCACTCATTCACTATAGATACCAAAGAGAGGAAAAACTGCTGGTATGCACAGTACAAAACTGGCTTATCAGCTTCATCTTTGTTAGACAATTTGCACCTTCGCACAAGCAGTCTGTCATTAATATCTCTTTAATGCATTAAGACAAGTAAAATTGATGATCCAAAAAATTAACCTGGAAAACCATATTGTAATAAAAGCTAATGCAACAAAAAAAAGCTAAGAGTAATTAAAGAAAGAGATCTGAAGATGGACATCTACATTGCTTTGTCACTATTATCTCATCATGCAGGTTAGTAAAGAAAAATGCCAGAGCAATGTCTTCCTGTAACATCTACCTGACTAGATAAAAAGGAGTCTACCTAAAGTATGGCTTTAATTTGGTGACAACAGCCTCGAGTTCCTCATCAGAAAGTCCGGTACCCACTCTACAAAAGGAAATGAATCTGCAACAAGTTCAACGCATGGAATTATTCATACATTCGATCTGTTTTGTAATTGTATAACATCTATGCCATTACACAATTGTTAAGTTACTTTATTAAGTTTCCTTTATTATCAGAGTTTTATTTCCTTTTTTACTTACATAAAGATATTATTGTTATATACAATTTATATTCAATATAAATACAATGGGTGTAGGGTTTCTGTGATTACTCTTTTACGTTCTCTTTCTCCTCCTTCTCTCTTCCTTCTTTCTCTCTACTTGCTGCGGGTTCTCTAATCAGTTCTGTGACATGGTATCAGAGCAGGTCTAATTACCTGATTACTTGATCCTATTGCTGGTTTGAGAGTCCCCTAGGGTTGGTGCACAGCCACCTAAAGCTGTAATTTTTATCGGTTTTCTCTTCAAGTTTGATACATATGAGATCGGAAGATATCAAATTCATCAGGTTTGGTTTGTGAACATGGATTACAACTCTTACTAATCAGCGGATTCAAGAATTGGAGTACTTTATTGATTATGGTTGACTGGTCTTGCTGGTTTCCTCAAGCATATAATTATATTGAGATTATCATCATGAGTGATACTACTACGACTCCTACTGCTGCTATTGCTGCTCTTGCTACTGTTGTTGCTATTGCTGCTATTGCGGCTATTGCTGCTGCTATTACTTCTGCTGCTCCTACTACTACCGTTGCCCCTACTACTGCTGCTATTGCGGCTACTGCTGCTACTACTACCGTTGTTGCTGCTGCTGCTACCACTACTACCGTTGCTGCTACCATTGCTGCTACTACTACTACCGTTGCTGCTACCATTGCTGCTCCTACTGCTACCGTTGCTCCTACTACTGCTGCTACTACTACCGTTGTTGTTGCTGCTACTGCTGTTACTGCTGCTACTACCACTACTACCGTTGCTGCTACTGCTACCGTTGCTGCTATTATTGCTGCTACTGCTACTGCCTACTGTTGCTGCTGCTACTACTACCGTTGCTGCTACTACTGCTGCTATTACTACCGTTACCGCTACTACTGCGGTTGCTACTGTTGCTGCTACTGCTGTTGCTACTGCTACTACTACTATCGTTGCTGCTACTATTACTGCGACTACTATGACTACTACTACGATTGCTGATTGGGCTCTACTATCTATAGGAACAAACAAACTAAGAGGCTGAATATCGTGCTATGGCACATACTGTGGCCAAATTGTTGTGGTTGAAATCTCTTCTCCAGGAGCTTGGATTTTCGATTAATCAACCTATTGATATGATATGTGATAATCAAGCAGCTATTTATATTGCTAGGAATCATGTTTTTCAAGAGCGAACTAAGCATATGATGTGAAGCAGAAGCTGGTTGCTACTTTCTTACGTTGCCTCTAGAGATCAGTTTACTGATATGTTTACCAAAGCATTATTTTGTCTTGCTTTTTTGTTGCTGGTTGTTCCAAGCTGGGCATAGGCGACCTATATGCTCCAGCTTGAGGGGGAGTGTTAAGTTACTTTATTAAGTTTCCTTTATTATCAGAGTTTTATTTCCTTTTTTACTTACATAAAGATATTATTGTTATATACAATTTATATTCAATATAAATACAATGGGTGTAGGGTTTCTGTGATTACAGAAAACTACAGCCCTCTCTTTCTTTCTTTTACGTTCTCTTTCTCCTCCTTCTCTCTTCCTTCTTTCTCTCTACTTGCTGCGGGTTCTCTAATCAGTTCTGTGACAACAATCAAATAGCACAAAAGAATATTGCCAAATTCTTCTATCAATGCGCCATTTTCTAATTATTTAGGAAGAGAATTGCATAATAGAAAAGATGAAAGAACAAAAATTGATACATCGCAAAGTATGCTATTCACACAGGCAACTCACATACTATGTGCCATCAAATAACTTGATCACAGGCATGTTCATGCAACAATATATGTATGTGGCTCATTCATCCTGGCTACATTCATTCAACAACTCTGCCCTTTTTCTTCTGAATGCAGCAAAAACTCAATTTTTAGGGCAGACATGCCACCCTATCACAAGAATCAGATTGTCCATGATCCTTCAAGCAAACTTAATCAGGCTTTTCATTCAGAAATGAAAACTACACCAGTAAATATTTAATAGGGAAGGATACAGTTAAGGGAAGGATACAGTTAAGGCAAGTTAGCAACCAAAAAGTACCGTCTAGGATATGTGTTTGCAGGTGGACGCTCAGCAAGACCAACCAAAAATTGAGCCACCTGCATATCAGTAGAATCCATATATTATTCTTAACTAAGATACATCATAGAAAGTGACAAAAGATTAATGGACACTGCACTGAATTGACAAATCACCTCCCCTCCACGACGCCCAGATCCATAGTATCCTCCTATCAGGGCATGAGACATGGATATATAATCAAAACAATAGGATGTGATGCTCCAAACAGGAAAGTACTAGCTTAACAAATTTTACCTATGATAAGAACATCCAAATCCGTTCTAGCATGAATATACTCTGGCTTCAGCTTTAACCACTTTCCACTCCGATCACCTGGCTCCCATTTGGAACTGAGATCTTTCAAGACAATTCCTTCATCTCTAAAATCCAGAAGTACTTCAATTAGATAAACAGATCTAGACCATATATCACAATCTTCCAAAGTACGTCAAAAGATGGTCACATACTTGTCATGTGATGTTTCTATTGGAAGTTCCTACGCCAATTCACAGTTAATAAAGTTGTTAGAAGGAAAGCATTTTGCAAGAGCCAAGTCTCTAGTCTTCTAAACCTCTACAGGCAGCTAATTACCAAAAATTCCTATCCCACACTGCCAATGCACTACTTAAGTTTATTGATCCCCATCACTACAGCCTTACACAAGTGCCCACTTTTCAGGCTCTTTTAAAATAAAATAAAAAATTGATCCCCACAAACATATTACAACCAATGCCCTCTTGCAGGCTTCACGAAGAAGAAAGCCAGAACAACAAATCACATGCAAATTCTGTGAATAAAAATTTGTATTTATTCAATAGTGGTTAGGGTTAGAAATTTACACACTATGAGCTTATGAGAGACCATTAAAAAAAAAAAAAAAACAAACAAACAAACAAACAAACAAACAAAAAACAAAATTACTTTTCCATTATCAAAGCACATTTAAAGGAAAGCCTTGTTTGTAGCCCAAAGTTAAATGAGAAGACAACTGAACATTTACCTGTTCTCAATTGTTTCTTTGAAAAACCTCTCAACATCATCCATAGAATGCGCGATAAGAGTCCAACAAGGCTCCCCTGAATGCCAAACAGGAGAACTGCAGTTAACAAGAATTACCTTGTCAGAATGTGAGCAAAAATGTCAGATTTATCTCTTACCCCTTGGACACTGACTGTTGAGGCTATCCTCAGGTACCAAGATCTCCAAACGACCCTTCAAAGGCTTCACAACTTTTCGGAGAAGCTCCTGTCTTTCCTTCAAAGTTTGGTGAATAACACTGGTATCCCCAGCATACAGGATGTCAAATGCAACATCTGGTCATGGCCATGTTAAGAAGAACAAAATGTATGGTCTTCTTTTGGATGTGAACTGATAATTTGGTATGAAGGACCAACACTCTTGAACTTTCAACAATAATAGTGTGTAAAAAGTCAATCTTACTAGATAAAGAACTTTTGCAGGTAGAGGGTGATTAAAAGTTGAGAACAATCCGTTGTTAAGCAGATAATGACAGTTTGATGACGTCTTGCATATGAAAATGTCCTTTACATGACTACAATTGTCCAAGAGACGCAGATTAGCATTAGAAGGAAAAGATTATCACCCCTTACAAAGATTCTTCTAACTCTTTATTAACAGCTGCCATGTGGAAAACTAATATTCCAATTCATTGGTCCACTTACCCTCACTAATAGTAGTAACATGATAGAGAAAGATATGAACAACAAGTGTTATCATTGATTTCAAGTCTGTGGTTTGTAAGTCACATAATGCTTGTTCAAGGTTAAAAGGATGACCTGAGACTATCACCACAACATACTGAATTCTGTAAGAGAACGGCTCTCCCTCCCTCCCTCTCCCTAATGGCTCTAGGTCACGTGACATTGGAAAGCAATGTCATCTTAAATACATAACATCTAGATGGGTGAAAATGACACAAGAGGCACTTCCTTTAGCACTTACACCTATTATAATGCTGTCCAGCGATTATAGACATGATGACAAGTGACCATGGGGCAAGTAGTGACTACAAATGTCAAATGTTATAGGAAATCACTACACCGTGGTTTGTTCATGCAAATTCTCTGTATTAAGTCTTACAATCCAGCAACTACATTACACACAACAACAAACATAAATAAATCAGTAGAAAGATGCTTGAAATAAAATGAAAATCACATTGAGAAAGGGAAAAAGAGAAAGCTTAAGTGAGTTAAAGAGCTTCATTGTTATAGTTATACTGGTATAATACCAAAATCCGAATTCAACATTGTACTTACACATGATTCATTAGGCGTGCTTAAGACTGTCAGTATATTCACCCATGAAAACCAAATGAAAATATCTGAGATATAGGCCAAGTCACCCAAAGGATACAGCACAACTGCATTCACAAGGGAAAATTTATTAAAGTAAGAACAGTTCAGCAACACAAAAAGTGAGCACGTTCGACAAGTTTAACCTGTCTATCATTGTCAAGCCCATCCCTTGCTGCCTTTGCTGTAGAAGGACAAATGAACTTCACTTAAAAAGGAAAGATACTCTCCCCCTGATGTAAACACCGTAAATGGACAAACATTTTGGGATGATATAAAGGTCATAGAGGGAAACCTATTTCCTGATTTGAGCCAAACTCGGCAAAACGATTCGCAGACTTGTCCCAAACCAGCATCTCACCATCGAGGATGCATCTGAGCACAGGATAAATATGAAAAGAACACTCCAGCTCAGGCTCATTTGATCCATCAAAGTAGATGTCTATAAATCCTTCCAGAAATATGTTAAGACAAATATCAATAATGCTATGTGGGGCACACATCCTATCATTAATAAGAGGACCATGGTATCATTAGTAAGACATGGGAGCAGCGAAAGCTTTTGGCACTTATCATGCAACTGACTTAAAATTATCATCCAGTCTACCAGCACTACTTATGCATCAATTATGTTTAACTCTGTCCAGTCAGAATAAAATCTACATGCTAATTGAGGAGAGAAAATGACACCCCACAATAGGCTAACATCACTTTATGCATCAATCAGGTCAATATACAAGAACCTAGTCCTTCGCATTTTGTAGCCAAAATAGAAAAAAGATGAAAGGAAAAAATCTACCCCAATGCGGAAAGTACACAATTTAGGAAATCCTAAACACTGCTTACCTATCAACCACAATATTATTGATTATGATGTCCGACATTCCTGGTCCATATTCTGTGTGATCCAGAAAATTTCTGCACATAATGCACCATTTGCATGCATCATGAGAAAGTAGAGAATGCATTACCGAAGTGAACATAAAGTAAAGACATGCTGCCGTAAAGACTTTCCATTATAAAAAAAAGTCTGTAAATTCCTTTTTCTACTTCTCTTTCGGTCTAGTACTCTAAGCTGACTGAATGCATGTATGTTTATGTCCTCATGTCTCTGTGATAACGAGTGTGATGTGTAAGCTTACCTGGAGAAAAAATGTATCTCAGATCCACTCTTGTGAACTTGGATGCGGTCACCATCAAATTTGCACTCCACAACCACTTCCTTTCCATGAAGCTATGTATAATGGAAATCCTAAGTCAATAAGAAAGGCATATAACAGACATCTATATCTATAAAACAACCAATCTTGAAGCGAACTGGTAAAAGAACCAACAAATTTTTAAATCGGAAAAAGCAAATTTTAATTAGCAAAAAATTAAATTGTTAAAACAGTGAGCAGCTTAATATAAAAAACATATAACTGCAATAGAATAATCCAATTTCCTTTCTTCGCTCTTTGACTTTAAATAAGCAAATGCAAACTGGAAGATAGGAAGCGAACCCAAGACCTCATCAAGTCTTAGCAAGGGTTGACCACCACTAGGTCAAGCCCTTGCAATCTCACAGAGAATAATATCATTGACTAAGCCAGAAAAGCTCCAAATGAATCAATATCAACCAAAGAAAGCTGACAGCAGCAGTAGTTAGAAAATGAAAAACATAAAAAAGGTTCAATCCATAATAAATTCAGCAAAAATAGTAAGATGTCAGGCCTTTTTCCATGCAGCAGCTGCATTGCCAATTCTCATTGCAAGTTGAGGACGGACAGCTTTGCCAACTTCTATGTCCTGAAAATCTAGTCCCAGTGAGAGTTGTAAATAACTGAAATTATAAGCCAAACATGATAGGGGAGGCATTGGTGAATGTAAAAGCTTCCAATTATAAGCAAATGAAAAACGTAAAGTACCAAAAATATATTATGGGCAACCCCGAGAGGGCCTAACTATATAATTTAACACAAAATCAATGGATCAATATTCATTCAAGTTCAATCCAGCCATTTCTACTACTCCTTTCAGTATATAGCCCAACTGAAACGATTTAAACAGAGGTTTTTAAGGCTGCCAACCTTGCCATGCAGAACTAACAACAGCCTAAATGCTACAATACCAAATCCATGCCCAAGTCCCCATCCTATACACTCATAAATTGGGTATCATACACAAAAATCCATTTCACAGCGATTACCCCCGTTCCTTCAACAAAATATGAATTGTTTGAAATCCTTTAGATGCAAGATATACAGCAAAACATTCTGCCTTTCCTTGGCAACCACCCTTTAGCCTTCATCTAGAGGTAGAAAACAACACGCATGCTACTTACAACTTCAAAGCTATATAAATTTAGAGCAATCTATTTAGACTTATCCCCAGTGCATGCTATAAAATGCATACATGAAGTGCCATATATCAAGGCTCACAGTACTAAGAGTAGACTAACGAACACAATTATCACATTGCATGTTGAGACATCTATAGATCAAAAGGCACTCGCAAGAACAAGACTAGTCTTTTCATGAGTTTACTTTCCCAATTCCAGTTGAAGAAGATATTTAAATTCTCTCGTCATATAGCACATGTCTAAGCATACCAATATATTCTATCAGAACCTAGAAAAAAGCTATAGCAAAAATAAAGCACATAGTATCTGTTTGCTTTCCCTTGTCAAAAAGACAAATTTCATGTGAAGACTGATATATGCAGTATAAGAACAGAAACATGTCCAACATTTATGGGCACATGCTATCACTAGAGCAATTTTCAAAATCCACAACAGCTTCCAATGATGTCCTTTGCCAAAATAAAAAGATCAATTGTCAAGCAATATGAGTTCTCCAATATAAGCTGAAGCAAGTTTTTCAAGCAGCAAACCTGGCGCTTATGCCGTTGACCACGATCTTTAAGCTTTTCACATACCAATTTCAAATCACACGTGACATTGAACAAATCCTCAGCATCTGGATGAAATTCGTGAAATATGCTCTTTTCACTGATGCCTAACTTCAGATCTGCAGCGAGATACAAAAACAGAAATGACTAATTACTGAAATGCAAAGAGTCTAACAAAAACAGAGTCAAGAGACAACACCTTTAAGAATTATCATGATAATCCACTTCATCTCCTGGGCATTTGTCTTCTTTATTAAAGTAGAAAGAACAGAAGTCTTTTCTGCCCTGTTCAGAAATTTCATAGAAGGAAGAGGCACATGAGTGTAAATAGCAGTATAGTGCCCCAAAGGCATGAAATCAAATGAACACATTGCTGCGTATCAACTAAATCAGAATGAGAAACTTTATAACATAAGGAAGACATTTTAATCAAATATAAAAGCTTCAAAAGTATCTCAATAGTATAATACAATCAAACAACTTGAGAGTACAATTTCCACAGGGAACAACAATGAGAAAGTAGCCTGCCTGTTTTCACTTGATGCCAAACGGTCAAGCAAATCATTTAATTCCCTTATGGTTAGGCCCCCAGATGCCATTCCTTGCCTACGCTGCAGCACCTAGTCCAAAGAAAAATTGAAAAAATAAAATAAAATAAATAAGGTCGACCTTAGAGATCCATTTTGATGCCAATGACATTGCTAGAATTCCCAAGGAAATTAAATCCAGAACAACAATTGACATGTGCAATGACTCTGCCGCTTAAATGATAAAACCTATATTCAAAATCATGTTTGCCTTTATTGGACTCATCACATCAATGAACGGACTAATGAAGCAAGTTAAAACACCAATGGAATGCTCTTCAACTTCCTATAACAATGGTAGTTTATACAAAACGTTTCTCATGAAGAGTACTTACTCTATTTTCAGCAACTCAAGTCACCGTTAAGACAGATTGCCTAAGGAATGGCCAACATACCAAAATCATTTCAAATCTCAACACATGTCCATAATGAGAGCTCGAATGGCAGCAATTATTGCCCTCTCAAAATTTAAGACCAAAATCACGTGCTAACTCTCGTATGACGACCTAACCTATATAGCGCAACATCAGCAGCAGTAGCAAAAGCAAAACCAACGAGCGATCGTAAGGTCTCCGACAAGTCCGAAACGCTATACCTCGGCAGCGACGAGAGCGAAATTGCCAGCATTGGCGCCGGACTTGGGGCCTCCGCGGCGCCAGTTGAAGAGGCGGAGGGCGTCCTCGGAGTCCCGGGACATGCCGAGGGCGTCGACGAGGCAGGTGGCGAGGACGGACTCCTTGAGGCCGTAGGTGCCGCGCTCGCGGTCGAGCGAGGGGAGGATCAGGCGGATGGCGCTGAAGTAGTCGCTGGGCTTGCAGAAGGTGTCGAGGAACTTGCGGAACTTGGAGCGCTTCTGGGCGGCGGACTTGCTCTTCTGCATCCAGTTGAAGAGGCTGACGAGGACGCTGAGCTTGGTGTCGCCGGACATTCTCGACGGCCGGCGGCGAGGAGAGCGCCCCGCCGGATCGATCGAGCGAGGGTTTTCGGATTAGGGATGAGATTTGGGGAAGACGATGATGAACGATCTGGTTGTAGCTGTGGAGAGCAGAGTGGGAATGGTGCGTTGTGTTTGGGATTTTGGGAAATGGTTTCGAGTTTAACCGCCAAAGCAAAAAGCTTCCGGAGCACGATGTTGAGAATCGGACCGGCCGATGCCAGCTGGATCGGCGACGGTCCGGTCCGGGGAACATAAAAAGGCAATGCATCTTTTATTGAATAAAAGGAGAATTGCAACTTGAAATATTTGCTTATTATTGAAATTCATTGAAATCCAAATTGCTTTTATATTATCAACGCTACTCCTTATCGCATGATACTCTTGTAGACAGTTCCTTAGCAATTAAAAGACATTGTTAGCTTGGAGATTTAATTGAATAAAAGACAAATGAAAAAAGTTACGTTATTTTAATACTTTTGTTATCTTAATTGTCATAATATATATATATATTTATATATAAATGGCTAGTGAGCTTTTTTTTTTTACCAAGGCTAGTGAATTGAGTTAGTGTATTCAATGTACTTTTTATGGCTTATTTATTTAATCTGTCATTTTAACAAATCAAGTGAATGCAAGACGTTATAAGGAGGACATGATCAAGTCTGTTTACCATGCTAATTTTCACCCTTCATTCCTTAAAATCGACTTTTATTATTCCTCAATATCTTCCAAATATTATTTTTGATTTTTCAAGACACGTGTAAAAGAACTTGTCACCTTTTTTTTTTTTGTTGTTGTTTTCCTTTGCACAATGGAAACCTTTCCTTTTAATTTTTAATTCATATGCTATTCTTATTTAGAAATACTTTAAATATATCAAAATGTGTAGTTTTTTTTTTTTTTTCAAAATGTGCAGTTGGCAAAGTTACAAAAAAAAAATTAAATTTTTTATGTTTTTGTATTTTGGCAAAATAAGCGAATTTTCGATGAGGACTGCCTAAAATAAAGCTCGTGGGTTCTTGGGGTTGGCTCAAGACCAAGAGGGCCGCCGAAGCACGTTAAACCAGAGATTCCAGAAACGTCGCGAGGATACAGCTCCGAGCCATTGCTCCTGAAGCAGGCAACAACCGATCAAAGCTAGTCTCAAACTGCAATCGAATCAAACCGGAGAAGAAAATGGCGCTGATCGAACCCGAACCCGAACCGGAGAAGGTCGCCGAGGAAACTTCGGACGCCGCCAAAGCATCCACCAGCCATCCGACGGTTAATGCGGACTCCGACGGCTTCGAGACCGCCAGCGAAGGCGACGTCGATGCCGACGCCGACGCCGATGCCGACGCCGACGCCAACGCCGACGACGCCGATGACGCCGCTGGCGACGGCGGCGGCGGCGCTGACCTAAATCAGCACCAGGAACCGCGAGAAGGGAACGATGCCGCGGTGGAACAATCGACGTCTCGAAAGGACGATTCTCAAATTGACGCCGCGGACGATGAGTCGAATCAGGTCAGTCCGTGATTCCGCTTGTTGCATGCAAACTCGCGAATCTGTGATTGGGAGTTTTCCCTCTATAAGATGTCGTCTGGTCGATCCTTCATCAAACTGGGCAAGTTTGTCTTTTGATTGAACGACTAGACGGGAACTGTGTCGGCGATGCTTGAGTTTGAGTTTGGTAATTAAGGCTTGATGTTGAGAATTTTGCAGCTTTATCATTGGATTTGGATCCTTTTGGATGATGGATTGTTTTCCCCCATCTTGTCATTAGGCAAGCCAGTGATGCAGATATGAGTATTACGTGCGAGAAGTCTACTAGTTCTATCATTTAGGCTGTACTTCTTCGAAGATTGATAGAGAGCAGATGAACACAAAAAGAAATTCTGATGTGAAGGGCTTTGATTCCTTTTTATGTTGGCACATTCTCCTCATCAGTGTACTCTACCTGATTTTTGCTTGCACGGATTCTTCATTGTCTTATTGAGCTATTGGTGTTCATTTTCCAACGTAGTCAAAATTTGTTCAGAACATCTTATGAGAGTAGACTGAAGAACAGCCAAATGCACTTTGAAAATTCATGCTGTTTAGGTTGGTTCCTATTAGGAAAATCGCAGTTTTGGGCTACCTGAAGTCAGATATGAAGCGTAATCTCTTCATTGGCAGAGATATTTTAGTAGTACTATCGCAACTTGCGAGGGTCCGAGTTTCTCCAATTATCTGCATTTTGTCTTTATAATGTTATAATGTTTTCTCTGGGGATAATTAAGCAACATTGTTTACATATGTCAATGAATGGAAATTGGGCACCATAATGATATTCCATTTGATAATGAGGTTCAATACCCTAATTCCACCTCCCCCCAAAGAAAAGGGGAAACAAACAATGAAATGAATGTATTATCATTATTTTTCTTGTCAATTATGAAGTCTCTCTCTCTCTCTCTCTCTCTCTCTCTCTCTCTCTCTCTCTCTCCGTGACACAAACTTTTTCTTACTTTCTTCTCTTAATAAATGATGTTTTTCCTTTTGAAAGCAGATAGCCTTAGCACAAGCAAATGAAGCAAAGTTGGAAGGTAACAAACTGTTTGCCAATGGTCAATATGAGGAGGCATTGTTAAAGTATGAGCTCGCCTTAAAGGTTGCTCCAGACATTCCTGCATCTGTGGAACTAAGATCAATATGTCATGGCAATCGGGCCATATGTTTCTTGAAAATGGTATGCACCTTTAGTGATTAATGTGACAGTGTCATTCTTTTCAATCTTTGAGTGGGAAGGAAAATAATTTCATTTGAGAAGCAGCCTGCCTGCTGTCAAACTGGCAAAAAGAGAATTTGCAAGCATATGGATGCACTAAGCAACAGAATCTGAACCTTCTTAGCAATAAGATGCTACAACTTTTAATGAGATTGTTACTCTCCTTGATCAAGATTCTTCTGAATATTTTTGATGGAGCAATCTAAGCCTAAGGTGTTCCATTTTTTCACTTTTATAGCCTTCAATTGCATGCATATGGATGCACTCCTAAAGCGACAGAATCTGAGCCTTATTGCCAATAAGATGCTATAACTTTTGATGAGATTGTTACTGTTCTTGATCAAGATTTTTCTAATTATTTTTTATGGAGTAATCTAAGCCTAATGTGTGTTCCATTTTTTCGCTTTTATATAGCCTTTAATTTCTTCTATGTGTTTCAGGGTAATTATCAAGATACAATCAAGGAATGCAACAGAGCATTAGAACTGAAACCTACTTATATGAAAGTATTGGTCAGGAGAAGTGAAGCTCATGAGAAGCTAGAAAATTACGAAGAAGCTCTTGCTGGTAGGCATAAATTCAAGATGATTAATTCTGCATCACTCTTCTGCATATTAGAGTGTCAATCATTCACAGCTTTCTTCAACTCAAATGTTAATTGGCTATCTTCATCATACAGTAATGAACATTTGCTGTTAGTAATGAACATTTTCTGTTCATGCTTCCTCTGATTCTCTAGTTGTCAGTCATATAAAGGGCACATATGTTGGTAATGAACTGGATTTGGGCAAGCATATTGATTGCTTGAGGGTTTGTTATTGGAGGAAGTTGCAAGAATTTAAGATTATAGAGTTTTGTCTGCATTATTCTCTCAGGTAATTTATTTATTTTGGGTAGGAATGAAAATTTGTGACAACCACCAGTTCTAGTCCCTAGCTCCTCGTATTAAGTGGTGTTGCCACCTTTAAGGTGTTTTCAACTTCTGATAACCATTGTCTAAATTTGGTTGAACTGTAGAGAGTGCTTGTGTGATGTCCGACTTGGTCTTTACATCTTTCTGAACTTGTTTTAGTAACGGTTTGCAGATAACAAAAAGATTTTGGAATTGGACCCTTCAAACAACCAAGCTAAGAAGACCATTCTCCACTTGGAGCCACTTGCTGCAGAAAAAAGAGAGAAGATGAAGGAAGAAATGATTGGTGAGCTTGATGAATAACCTTTGAGACATTAACTTTATTTGCCGTCAATCAATTACCGAGTAATTATCTTGGTTTATATGATGAGATCCACTTAAAAGAACCAGAATACATTTTTCTTTTAAACTTGTGATGTCTATACAGAATTTGTCCATGCTCCAGGTAATACGTCTGGTGAAGTATCATGTCTGTTAACTGATATTGCCATGACTTTAGTGTTCTGTTCTGTTGTGAAAATACTAATCGTGCTGGACCCTATGTTCTCTGCAGGGAAGCTGAAAGAGATGGGGAACTCCGTGTTGGGCCGGTTTGGGATGAGCGTTGACAACTTCAAAGCTGTTAAAGATCCAAACACTGGCTCATACTCAATCTCGTTCCAACGCTAGGCCAGTTTTTGGTGATTAGTAACGGTATCTTTTTCATCTTAGAAGCCAGTGGAGATGAAGGAGGCCAAGAAGTATGATATATGGGAGGTGATCCTTGCCTAAAATGGACCAAACAGCCACTTCAACCGGGCAAAAGAACAAAAGGACAGCTACTTCATGTGCTTAATGATGATGATTTGAGAGGAGACTTATGTTTTGAGATAATAACATTGCTTAGTGTGATTGGTTTATGAATTCTTTTGTCTCTATGATATTTCATGATTTTTATCAGCGATCATCCTTGTGGCTTGCTTTCGAGCATATTTCATTCCAATTGGATCACACAACCATCAAGTGTGAAAAATTGACTCGACTCCACGAACGAATAGATAGTGCTACCAGAAACGTTACCAGCCAAATTTTTCTCAAAAAATTTCTCGTCCAGGTCCTAAGAAAGAAAATTATGTAACCATTCTTGGACAGTTATACCTTTGCCAATCTATTTCCACCCAAGTCACTTTATCATTGTTGTGGCTTGTATTAAACAAAAAGTTAGACGTGCTACAGGAAATGGATTATGGATTTGCCCCGCGCCATTTAGCATAACGGGACGTCTAACCATTGATAAATTGACTTGATTTGTTATATCTAAGCCCCGCTCTACTGATCAAACAGATAAAAACGTTGGCTGTTAACCGGAGGGAATACAAGCGCAATATGTTTTATTATACCGCTCGGCCACTAGAGAGGTTAAGAGATCGAATGACCAGGTTCATAACCCAGTGCAAAGTAACTCAGGAACTCAACTTAGAGCACAATTGGTTATCGGCTGCTCTTAGACTTAAAATTCATATTCACATGGGAGCCTGAACAATAATGCCTTGAAACGAGAAGAAGAAAATAGAGCAGGAAGAAGGACATTTAAAATTTATGATGCGAATGTACTCTGTAGTTGATTCAATGCAGTTACAAGCTAGCAGTCTGTGATGGTATCTCCCAATGGGGCTGATACAGCAGAAGTATTTCTAATAGTGAGCTTATGCACAAAGCATCGACCTTTCCAGGGATCTCTTACAGATGTTGCTGGTCAAAAAGTTGAACCGTTGAATCCAAAAAATGATCTCTGGACATAAGCAAATATAATATGTTAGCTAAGGGTAAAGAAGATGCTTCAGGTTAATGAGTCATCAAAAGGAAAGGTTCCTATTCCTTCTGAACTTTTAAATAGTATGGTGCAGACCGAGAACCGTGGAGATTGGATTTCATAGTTTTGAGTTAGAATGTGCATTTACATGGACAATGATTTTTGTTATGTTTTGCAGAGACAGATTTTCCTCTCTTATTTGTACAAATTTATTTCCCAGAAATTTGCTAGTGATGTTTGAACCTTTGAAATTTGCTTTCATTAAACCACTTCACTTCCTAAACCACCTAACTTACTGACTTTTCTCTCCCATTTTTTGTGCCCTCTTCCTCAAGTTACATAATCTCTAGTCAAAACCTTCTTTCAGCACACGCAAGCAAATGCATGTGCCTCATTGCTAGCTCTAGAAATCACAACTCTCTTTGCCAGCACTTCATTGCCAGAGCAATTGGTAAAAGAATCATCCAAACAGGATTTGGCAAGAGAAAATCATGTCCAAGTTCCATCCATGGACACAGCAAATTCAATTATTATGCCTGGACCTGTTAGTTTGGCAAGAGATCTAACGACACTCCAAGAGCAATTCAAGATGGAAAAGAGATGCATAGTATCTAGTCACCATTACACTAGGATTCAGGCCTGATATAATATGTTTTGTTAGACCAATAGAATGATACTGTAGCAATAGCAAGATAACAGCACATTTGTTCAATCTTTCTTCCTCAAACAGCTTTCAAAAACAATCTTTATCGCCAGAGGCTGAGATTCATGAGTTCTGCCCCACGAAAATTCCAGTCCCATGGCCATGAGTAAATTAAGGGACAGTCCCTTCAGTTCACCCTATACAAACTAGCAAGCCAACTCACTGTTGCATGAAAGGATTCACTCCAACTAAACTGTAAATATCTGTGATGTGGAGTATTGATCGCATGCATGAATGTCCTATTTGTCGGCAAGATAGGATTGCATGATATTCATTAATCGTTCAGATGCAACCATTCTGGTACAAGCAGAGAAGCAAAAGCCAAATAAAACAATGCAGACATCATTTTCAGTGAGCAGAACAATGTGAACTAACCTGAACATCATAAAACTTGATGTAAAACCGGGAGCAGTCAATGGAAAGCTTAGTCTCGAGTATCTCCGCAATGGTGGAACTCAACTTGCCGTTGACGCTGGGTCCAAGGCCTCCAATGGATATCAATTCACCATATGCAGCCGGGGCCTCAGTACCAGCAAATGCAATGGGCACAGACCCATTCAGCAGTATCATAACGTACTGCACGACAAACAAAACCCGACCCATGTCTCTAGATCAGTACAAAGCCCCATTGCGAGTATCAAAATGAAGTCTTTTGCGTCGGTTGCTCACATAGAAATATCGTCGAACAGCGCGTGAGCAGTGCAAATAGCACGTCATCCGCAAGTATTCAGGCGCTAATGAAAACGAAAGGAAGGAAAAAAACGGCACTTAACAGACTCAGGCTTGCCGATGATCTTAGCGACCGCTTTGGTTGCGTCCTTGAGAATGTCAGAGGCGACGACCGTGTCGACCGGCACGTTGGTGTACAGGTTCAAAGTTGGCATCTCCCTGTCTTCGTTTTTGCCTTCGAAAAAGTTAAGAGCGTGCTTCGAGTTTCGGGCGAATACAGGATGAACGGATGGCTCTTGAGAAGATAAGACCTCGTCGATGTTTGTCTGCTGTGTCAAGAGCCTCTGGAGTGTTCGGCCTCGTTTCACTCTTCCATCAACGACGGCCAGGTGAATAATGTCCACCGGCTTTTCTTGTTTGATTTGCGCCTAAAATATAAGAAAATAAAAGGGTATCGGCCTCTTGTTTTCCTTTTTAAGATGGGCAATGACACAAATAATTCATTAATTTTGATTCAATATGCAATATAATTCTTTATTTTTTATTTAATAATATGATTATAAACTTTAATTTAATGTGCAATATGACTCATAAACTTTTAATTTGTGTAATGCAATCCCTAAATTTTTAGTGCACAATCAATGTAGTTCATAAATTGAATGAAAAAATTTAATGTCATTCTTTTATTATTTCAAGATTAGGGACAGCATTAAACATTTTTATATAGTTCATGAATTTGATTGAACATATATTTAAAGTTTAAGAACCGCATTCAAAGACCATATTGCATATTGAGTAAAAATTTATAGATCATATTAAACAAATTTAAATTTTATAGATCATTCGTGTCATTTTTCCTAACCAATTTACATGAACCTTTAGATGCCTAAGTATCGATTTTCTAATGGGTATATTGACCATGACAAAAGTTTGTACTCAAATTTTGCATTGTTCAATTTCCCTAAATATAATAGAAGCTCCAATGATGGCATTCAACTTGAATTAATATGATTTACCAAATTAGCTTTGATCGTGACAACCGAATTATTAGTTTGTAATTTCCGAATTATCATTTTATCTTTGCAACGTATCTTTCTTTTCTTATCCCTTTCTTTTTTATTTAAAACCAAAATATCACCTGCATCTTATTGCTCTCAATTGTCTTAAACTTTCTTTTTTAAAATCTGGTGATTGATTATTTATAACTTTCTTTTATCGAGAGAATGCCGAAATTCGCACTTGTGAGGCACAGAGCTTGACATGTTTTATGAATTTTAGTCTTTTTCAGGGTGTTACTGCTCGGAACAGACAAGAAAATTATTGTTTGAAAAGCACATGGTTTTCCAATCCATTGATTTATTTCGAATTTTAAACGACATTGAACGTGGTCAGAGCTCACAAATTAACGGTCATGGACAAAGCAAATTCTAAAACGAGAAAATGAAGATACAGGATAGACGATAAAAGACGAGCCTCGGTTAGCAGAGCAGAATGGCCATGCTCTTCTCTATAGCTGCTGTTCAACGATCTAAGTAAAATGCTTGTTTCCTATCGAAAGGTTTTATGTTCCCCGTAAGATCACGACAAAGCCTGATAAAAAGGCATTTCGGGACTACATAACAAAATGATGAAGAAAAACAAAACCAGGACCATCTTCTTAAATCTTCTATTTATCTGTAAGCAACTGGTAGGCGGTTGTTATCCCTTCATCTTGGACGCGGATGAACTCGCATTCGGTCTTCTCACAAATCGACCCTGCAAAAATTGAAGAACATAACGTGGTTAGAGAAGCAGCCTCTTTCAGGACAGTACCTCTGCTGGCAAATGTCAATGTCTTGTCGTTATCTCACGGACTTAAAAAATCTTTAGCAAAAGCAGATCTACCTCTATTCTGCGTGCATGTCTTTGGACAGTGAAAAACCTAGCCAAAAAATGACAAGGGTCAAAAGCTTTTGCACGTTCAGATGGACGCAGCTTCTAATTCTACACCCGGATCGAAATCTTGAGGGCAGGAGAAGAGTATTCTAATAATCGACGCAGATTCTCTCTCTCTCTTTCTCTCTCTCTCAAGGAAGAATGTGTTTGATGGGGAGGACCCGATCGGATTACCTAATTACTTTCTAATCAAATGCAGACAACCCAGAGATAATTGGGTCACATGTTTTGGAGCTGCAAAGAGATGATAAATACCTTCATTCTGGGCCGTTGATCAGCATTAACTTTTCTGACTTGATACCTAATCTTCTTGGAGAAGAGGCGAGTGCGCCGCTTCTCCTTATAGCGCTGAACGCATGCTTCTCTCAGTCCGCCGCTCTCCGAAAACAAATCAATCTGGGCCAACCTCGCCTGTCAATTACATGGAAGACATTAAGCCCAAAATAGACAAAATGGTCAATACAAATTTGTAAACAGGAGAAATTTAAATAAGGTTACTATGAAAAGGATTCGAACGAAAGGAATTCACAGCTCAGAACCAAATAGCATATTCCATCAGACATTTGATTTATTCAAGTCAGCCATCTAACAGGGGAAACTTTTCCCAAAAATCTTTCTTTTAGGGAGTCTAATGAGCGCATGATTGGTAGCTACAAAACAAAAACTAGAGTCGGCCTGGTAACAGTGAAGCCGGGTCCCACGGACTAGATTCATGCAGAGCTGGTCCCCCCTTAATCGAAAGCCCTGAAACTTTCTAGTTGTACTTTTTTTTTTTTGACAATTTCTAGTTGTACTTGGAAGCATGTACGAAACATTCCTTTGTTAGCAATTAATAATTACATATTATAAATTAGAATCAGGGTTTTAGAAAAAATGTAATCTTTATGAAACGCAACCGGTTGATGAACTGACGGCAACTTGGCAGTTAGCTCTAGCGCGAAGAACACTGGATTTGCCAACTAATCGAGCCTGTCTTAAGTGAAAAAAAGAAAGCATTTTTTGCAGGCGAGAGGGATTAGAGAACGTACAGAGACGTCATTGCCGGCGCCGTCGGAGTCGTCGGGGAACGGCGAGCCCTTGCCGGACCAAGCGTCGACGACCTCGTCGTAGTTCAGTTTCAGCAGCAACCCTTCCATCGGCTTCGGAGTGGGGTCCTCTTTGGGCGGCTCCTCCGTATCCCTGGACTCGGCCGCACTCTTCTCGACCTTGCTCCTCTTCTTCTTCTCCGCCGAACTGGAGCTCCGGTTGAGCTTCGGAGAAATCTCGAGGACATCGACGATCGGGAAGGTCCACCAGTTCACTTCGCTGACGTCTCTCCACGCGCTCACTCCTCTTCTCATTCCAAATCCCAGAGGCGGTCGGTTCCCATAAACCGGGTCGCTGTACAACGTTCGATGGGACGCACTGGTGTCGGCGCTGAGATTTCCCATGATGCTGTCGATGATCCCTTCCTCGATTTCCTCGTCCAAGATGGATTCAGCGTCGAAATCTTCTTGGAACCCTTCCCAGCAAGCGTCCAAATCCGAGCCCTTGGATTGGATTTCATTCTCCCCTGGGCTCTGGCAAGGCTTTTCGCGAGAAGGCGAGAATTTGGGCTCGAGTTGGGAAAAGCACTTGTCTTGCTTTGGCTGGTGATGCGGGAGCAAGTACCCGGAACCAAAATCATCGTCCACGACTCGAAAAGGAAGCAACAGTTCCGAGGATTCATCAGCGAGGATTTGATGGGATTTGGCGGATTCACGTGGATGGCTTGTCAGGTGTTTGCTGGAGAAAATGTTTGGATAGGCCGTGGAGAGTAAAGCAGCCGCTTCATTGTACGTCTGGTTGGGACGCTTTCTCTGTGTCCGGGGCTTCCGGGTGCAGATTGCAAGTGGTGAGTCGCTGGATTCGGAGATTGTCGAACATGGCGATGATGATGTTTGTGAGGTTCGGGTCGATGTTGTTGGGGATTTGATGATATCGAGATCGAGAGCATAAGTTCTGCTGCCTCCGCTTAGACAGGAAGCCATTATTCTGGAATAAACTTTAACTAAGGAAAAGATTGCCAACTTGAGTAGGAATCAGTGCAATGGGTCAAGAAGAAGACTAAATTCAGTTGGACTATAATTCAAGTTCTGACCAGAAAATCAACCAATTGTGGAAATAGTAGATTCTCTGGGACAGCAAAAGCTATCAGAAAATTTTTGTGTAGATGAGCTAATTGGGAAGGAGATCCACAGAACCAATTTGCAGAAATAATAAGAAAGCAAGGGTTACTCAGAATTCGCGAGGAATCAAAAGACAGTACAACAATGTTAGACCTTGTTACCGAAGCTCTTGCCGAAAGAACTTCAGCTCAATCAGAGAATTGTGAGGTGAAAACCTACACTAATAGGGCGATTCAGCTCTAAAATGAACTCAAAAGGCCATCAGGAGAGTGTAATGTTTGAAATGCTTGGCATCTGAATGACTACGTACTGACCAGAGAGAGCTAGCTCTTGTACTCCGGGGACACACTCAAAAGAGAGAGCGTCACAAAACCCTAGGAAAACCCAGTTATATATCTGAGCTTTCTTGACTCACGGCAGGCGGGTTTAGACAAAAAAAAAAAAAATGAGGAATAAGAATTTAGAAATATCTCAGAAAGGAAAATTAACCAATGACGGGATCAAAGACTCTGAGTACGCCACAGTTAAAATTTAGCAGAGAGATGCGGAGACAGACAAAGAGAGGGTGTGCATGCCATTGTGGATGTGCATCTGTTATTTCTACAGAACTCTTAACGGGTCTCTTTTGCTCCTCCCCGTGACTCTCTCTCTCTCTCTCTCCTCTCTCTCCAGAGAGTGCATTAGAGAAGGGAAGGGGAGCAGAGGCTAAAGTGTCGTTGTTGAGCTAAGAGAGAGAGAGGGGGAGAAACAGGGGAAGGGACAAAACTCATTATCAGCTCCGCTGTGTGAGGACCACCCTGGCAAAGCTCTCTCTATCCCTATTTTACAGGGCTTAGCACTTCAATTATTTCTCATCTTCCTCGTTTCCTAGATCGACCTCTTTTCCAACCCTCTTTTCACCACCGGGCGATCAACTATCAGTTTACCGTTAAAGAGGTCTTAAGAAATTGCAAGGACAAAGATTGTTCTTCTCTTATTTTGCCCCCCTGAAGCATCTGAATCCATTTCAAGGCATGGTTTTCTAGTTCTTGAAACCCCACTTCTCTTTTTCCTGAATTCCGCTAAAGACTCAGTTTTACTTCATATCTGTGGAAAACTGTCGGTCCAAAACAGACATTGAGAGAAAATGAAATCTTGCCAACTTGGCGTTTAGTAGGAGTCCAGAATTGCGAGGATATTCTGATGACGTGAGAAGGAACGTAAAGCCCGCGGCTACGGGCGTTTACAAACTATTTGAAATTCATTAGAACATCCCAAATTTCCTCAACCCAAAAAATATCCTGAAAAGTAAAAGAAAAAATAACACCAAATGAGGATTTGGAACTTGGATTGCATTTGCGATATCTTAAGATAAGGCAGCAGAGCACTTCGAGGGAACGTCATCCTAATCATGGGCGCGGATCGTTGGATCTCCAAATTGGATTTTTTTGAGGGTGTGCCACCCATACCACCTGCAGACCGGACCCCACCTCTCGTTCTTTCTCTAGAAACTCACTGACAAAAGCCCTCTTATCTGATGACATGGCGAAACCTCACTGCTCGGCCCAGATTTCCTAGGGCTGACGTGGACTGCCTTTTTTTGTCTTTTGATTTTTTGTTTTCTGGTTCTTTTTCAAATTTGCAGGATTTCACGTGTATCTAGGAGGAGGAGGCGTTTTTTGGATGTCATAGGGGGAGGAGAGAGAGAGAAGAACGATGATTTGAAAGCTTTTTGGTGTCTTTTGCCATCTTTCGTGTGTGGCATCTGACAATCATACGTTGGGCTTCTGGGGTTCAGTGGCTCCTGATTAGAAATTCTTACCTATAAACCATTCGATCGCCCCGTTCTTATCTCCTTCCGTTCTTGCGCTTTTTTTTTTTTTTTTTTGCAGTTTTTGTTTCTACTGAGGAAATGTCTTGTATCTTACTAATCCCCCAAATAAAATTTGAAAATTGATGTGCTTGTAAAGTCAGACTGCAAAAAGGGCAAAAAGATAAGAAGAAAGTAACTATCGATATGTATAAATAAGCCTCATCTTCTTCACTAAAATGAATGGTGAGCTTATTTCTAGCAAAAAACTGAAAAATGAATGGTGAGCTTATTTCTAGCAAAAAACTGAAAAATGAATGGTGAGATTATGCACGAATTCCATAACATATACTGCTGCCATGATTCCCTTTATGTTCTAGAATTCTTTTGTTGAACTTGTTCTGAAACCTTAAAAAGAACAATTTTGGCATTTTCTGTTCCTTAAGGACGCGTTTAGTAATGATTTTATTTTAGAAACGATTTTTAATCGAAATGATTCTTTTTTATTTTATTCTTGGGAATAATTTTTAAGCATTTTAAGTCGTTTGATAATTATCAAAATTTCTAATTCTGGAATAAATTGCATTTGAGACCGTCTTCATTGATTTTGTTCAAAATCAATTTCTTTTAATTTTTAAATCATTTTTTTACTTTTTTTATTTATTTACTTTTTTCCTTTTTTTTTTTTCCTTTTTCTCCTATTATTCTTCTTCTTCTTGTGGTCAATTGTCGGCGACCTCACTGGCGAGTCGTTGGCCCTCAGCGAGGTTGGCCCTCGTTGGCCGAGCCTCGCCAGCAGCTGGGCGAGGCTTGGCGGGGCTAAATGAGCCTCGTCGAGGCTAGGTGAGGCCCGCTTGGCCACCGGCAAGGCTCGGCCTTGTTAGATCGTGAGGCTTGTCCAGCCCCAGCAAAGTTGGGCGAGCCCGCCGAGGCCAAGTGGGCCTCACCAGATCACAAGGCTTGCCCAGCCCCGATGAGGCTCGCCTGGCCATCGACGAGGCTTCCCTTTGATGAGCTTACCGGACCTTATCCTGGCTCGGCGAGCCTCAAAGCAAGCTCGCCAGATTGATTTGCTGGCAACTAGCAGTGGGTGGACGGCGGACATCAATCATGAGATGACGATCGATGAAGAAGAAGGAAAAAAAGAAGAAGAAGAAGAAGAAGAAGAAGAAGAAAAAGAGTTGGTTTTGATTCTTAGATTTGTTCCCGGAACGGGAATCAACTTTTATTTTTATTCTTGATTATGTTCAAAATTTACTTTCGAGAACAAAAAAATAGAAATTTGTTCCCGGGGACAAAAATTTTACTAAATGTAATTCTATTCCAAAACTATTTTTGGGAACAAAAAATCATAATCAAGTACTATTTGGATGATTACCAACACAGCCCATACTTCTCTTTTTCTATGTTGTTTGTACTGCAACTTGTAAGCACCTTTAAAACTCACTTGTATGAAATATGTATCTTCAGTTTTGGGTTTCTCCATTCGCACATGATAGGGTTGTGGTGATGGGTTCACCATGTTAGAGGTTTGCTACACAGCAATTAGCCTTGCTTGGCACTTAAATCCAACATTCTAAGGCTGCATGGTAATGTTTTTTTTTTTTTTTTATTCTAGGAACATAAACAAAAAAAAAAAGTATTTCTGTTCCGGGGAACGGTTTTTGAACAAAAGAATGCGTTTGGTAACGTTTGTTTCGGAAATAAAAAATGAATAGAAACACGTTTGGTAAATTTTATTCTTTTTTTGTTTCTTTTAATTTTTAAATATTTTTATTTTATTTTTCATTTTTTCCTTTCTTTTTTATTTTTTCTTATTTCGGCCGCTTGCCGGCTTTTTGGCAACCTGGCGACGGGGCCAAGCGGCCTCGCCCGGCCACAGCGAGGCTCACCGGATTTGGGCGAGGCTCGACCTCGCCGGGGGCCGGCGACGCTCCGGCGAGTTCGCCGACCCTCGACGGCGTCACCGGCCCTCGACGGCGTCACCGGCCCTCAACGGCCGGTCGCGGCCATGGCCGAGGCCGACGACCGGCGAAAAGAAAAAAGAAGAAAAGAAGAAGAAGAAAAGAGAAGAGAGAAAAGAAGAAAAGAGAAGCATTTCTTTAAAATTATTTTTGGAACAAGAAACAATTTTTTTTTTGTTTCTGGTTTCTATTCTTTTTGTGTTCCGGGAACAAAAAACAAAAAAGAACAAAAACGCAACCAAACACGTTTTTCTTATTTTTTTGTTCCCAGGAACAAAAAAACAAAAAAAATGTTCAGAAACATAAATGAGGAAAGAAAAACATGCAGGCCTCTAGCAGTTGGTAAATCAGCTGCTAATCTCATTGCCACTCTTGTTACTAATGTTCAATGCAATTCATAGACTAAATAAAAATGTTTAAAAATTTAGCGACAACATTTGACATATTAAAAAATTAAGAACGACATGTCACATTAGACCAAAGTTTAGAGACAATTTATGTCATTTTCCCTTCCGATTTCAATTTTAGCCGAAAGGGGTTTTGGGAGGTTTTGGTCGCCTTCTAATTTTTACCCAAAAAAAAAAAAATTCATGCTCACTTTAAGAAGAAGAAAATGGCCACTTATGTTTTATCTTGTGAGCTGAACAACTAGTCAAGGTGCCAACTGATGAACAACGAGTCAAATGGCAGGATCTACGATGAACCACAACGTGCGAAATTTTCCTTCAAAAGGTGTAAAGCTTACTCTGATGAGCGCGTTCCGATTTTTTATTTTTTTTTTTTAATGATGTTACACGGCATGCTCTTTTTGCACTTTCCAGAATTTAAGGTATTCTTTTTTTTCAAAGATATTTGCTTTCAAAATATCCAGAAATATCTCCAGTGAAATGCCATCCTATTCTCTTGAAATGCTTTCGGTTTCTTTGTGTTTCCTCGGCCAATCAATTCAGACCACAAATGTCTTGTGGGGTTTCCGCACTCGCACCGCATCTCATAATTGCACCCTCTGTAGGTATAACTTTCGCACTTAAACTGGTGAGAAATAACCCATGCAGATCTAAGAATATCCCCAAAAATATCAACATTGACAGATAAAATCATTGAATAAGGTTTATCCTAAATCCCGAGGATACTTGCTTTCGCTTCACCGCACTCCTCAGGAGATTGGTAATTGTGCAATCACAATTCGTCTCATTGAATAAGACCCTTTTTGGTAACCATTCTCAAAACAACTATTCTGTTATTTTGTTTTTAGGAATGAAAAAAAAAAAAAAAAAACAGAAATACGTTTAATAAAAATTTGATTCCCAAGAACAAAAATCTACTTTTTTGTTCACGAGAATAGATTTGGAACACAATCAAAAAGTAGAAAAAAGTTATTTCTTATTCCTAAGAACAATTTTTAGAATCAATTCATATTTTTCTTTTTTCTTTTCATCTCTTCCCCTTTCTTCTCCTTCCTTTTGGTTGATCGCTGACCTCCACTATGGCCAGTGATTGACCAGACAAGGACCGGCAACCTCGCCGGAGCGTCGCCGACCCAAGCGTCACCAGCCGATGCGAGGCCAACCTCCCCTAGCCACTGGCAAGGCTTGGCCTCGCCCAAATTTGGTGAGGCCGAGGCTCGCCTTGGCCAGGCAAGCCTTCGACGAGCTCGTTGGACCTTGCCTTGGCTTCGCAAGGCTTTGGCAAGCTCGCCATACCTCGCCCAAATTACTACTTTTTCATATATGTTGAAAAAGAAAAAAAAAAAAAAGAAAATGTCGTTTTATTCAAACGGTCAGCAACTGGCTACAAATAAAGAGGAAGAAGAAAAAAAAAAAAAAAAGAAAAAATATATATTTAAAGTATTAAAAAATTAAAAGAAACAAAAAATTTTAAGAATCCTATCAAATGCATTTTTATCCCGAAAATATAAATTTTGAATAGTTGTTAAGTGCGTTTTTTTTGTTCAGAAATTATTTTTGGGAATAGAATCAGAAAAAAACCATTTCTAATAAAAAAATTATTCATCAGAATAGAATCGTTACCAAATTCATCCTAAATTGTTTGAGGCTAACACGAATTTCGATTTGAATGTGAAGTACGACTTAGGATTGGCATAGAATATCCTTAATCATATGTTTCTGGCCACAAAAGAGTCAATGGTGAATTCCCAACCTGATGACAAGACCTTATCTGCAAGTCAATGAGATGGAAATCTCACAGCCTTAGAATTTGGATAAGTACAAACCAGAAGGGCTTCATGTGATTTGATTCCTTCATTCACAAGTTGATGCTGTTATTGCTATCATGTCTATCTTCAGCATCTCAAGGTACAGCAAAAATCAACCAAGGCTTGATAACTCTCAATTAGGCCGGCTGAAAAATCGCAAGACCAATCACTCGAGGACAAATCCCAAGTTTAATCATCCTTTACACAAGATGTCCAGAAAACCCAATATAATGATGAAGGTAAACAAAATGACATTTGATTAGTGACCGTGGTCGATTGAGAATGCCGGTTCAAATGTCAAAGCACCTACCATCAGATTAGAAATATCAATGCACCAGAATATTCCAATCAACCACATCTCCCAGTGGGAGTCTAACTACATTTGAAGATGTGTGATCACAATATAGCTACCGGCAGCTTACTACTGCTGACAAAGCGTCATCTAAGCATACCGGACATGTAAAACTTTTATGCCTCATAATGTTAACATTTAACAACCATACTTTTATGTTTGAAAGAACTGAATTCGAACTGATGATATATTGTCTTATTGTCTAACTAGGAAATCATGGTTCTTCTAAGACTATAAACGATGCAATGTAACTTCACCATTTGAAATCAAAGGGAATAACTTGCATGGTTGATGCCAAAGTTTGTTTAGTATTTGACATAATTTACGTGAATCCTTTAAAGAGAGACACCATATTAGCAAACCTAAGCATACCTTCCATGTTCCACTTTCTTAAAGACCATTAACCATTTCCAAAAACTGCATGTCATAAATCAAGACCCATAACTTAGCATGGTCAAGGTAACTATGTCAGCTTTGATGCAACAGGTAATGTGAGTCATGCAAGATTCCAAAAATGAAAAAGGCCATTCTTCCAGGAAGATCATGACCTGCTCTCTGTAGATCCTCCAAACCATGTAAAACAGACCTCATGAAACCTTTCCCCAAGTATAAACATAATTTAGGGCACCCTACGATATCTGATGGGTCAAAATGAATAAATACAAGAAGTGTCTTGGGGACCATCTGAACCAACTATATATCATCAGTATGGAGAATGCTGGAAGACATACTTTGTCAGCTACAGCTCCATGCTTTGAAAGCTTGGAAATCTCAAGTCAGCACACAAATGGCATCACTATCACTTTCCAACCTAGCTTGAAAATTTTTCTAATAGCAATTACTCGGTAAGAGTACCAAAATTAACAAGGGATTGACCAAAAGAGTATGCCATTCATTAAACTCTAAAGTCTGGAGTTCTAAATAATTGAAAGTTCTGAGCGACCAAGCTGACCAGTAGTATCTTGAAGATGAGCAGGTGGATAAGGAGATTTAAAATTTGTTTAGAGGATACTTTTAGGACTAGCTTCGTGGCTTCAGTCTTGAACAACCTATTACATCCTTAAACTGAAGATGCATAACATGCAATCAGACAGTGCAGGTCAATCTTTGACCTTTTGATAGTTGACTTGGAGAACAAGAGTTTTCTGGGTACTTTTTCCTTGCACTTTTACTGCAATCACTTCTACATATTTCAACAACCAACATCATATCTGAGCAACAGCATTGTCCAGTTATTTAATCCAATCAGCATTTTATGCATTATACTTACTGACTTGGCTTAATGTGTTCAATTAAGCACATTAAGCTTCAGATGTCTTCTTTTATGAAGACATCATCCATCTGCTTCAAGCGTCATATTGATTCATTTAACCTGTTAAGTTCTTACACAACTTTTGTTTGTTACTAAGTTCATAGTGACCCTCCAATGATTAACTGTAATCTTGAGTGTCACTCAACTATTGAGAGGTTTCAGCAAGTCCTTCAACTCTATCATTTTGAAATCTAAAATCCTCAGAAGTCAGGTTATTTTGTTCTAAGAAAAGGTTCATAGGATTTGCTTAATATAACTAATCCACATTCTTTAATAAAGAAAAATAAGGTAATTGTTTGTTACTTATATAAAGGCATTCAATTAGGCAAAAAAGGAAAAAGAAGGCATTCTAATTTCTATAGAAGGTCTTTAAATAAACGTCTCAGGCAAGAGAACAGTTTCAATTGATTGGTGTAAGATAAAACAATTGATGTTATGTATGTTATTGATCTGAAAGGGTTAAGCATGTTGAGTAAGATAAAACAATTGATTGGTGTTATGTATCTTGGTCATAGTCAATTAATTATTCACCATTAATATGACCAGCAATGTGAGATTGAAAATATTAGAGAAAATGAGAGGAAAAAGACATATGAGTGGATAATAAACCATTCACATCATGGAATGAGCACAGTGATCTTGACTGAGCATATAGCAGAACATGGTGATCTTGCCAAATATACAAAATCCAGAATCTGGATGGTGTACTTCAATCCAAAGTCAGACATTTGCTCCTTTTTAAATGTTTAGGTGTAAATGCTAAACACCATGCTATTTATCAGCATTCTTTTTGCAGGTTCCCATTGTTGGAATAGGAAATCTTCTAGAATTTCTCCTTGATTATATTACGTGATTATATTACGTGATATTATGTGATGTGATTTTATTTTGTTAGCTGTAAATTAGATATTGATAGTAAACTTTCTAAAGAGTCTAATTGCCGTGTTGTCTTTTTTGCTTCCCATTGTGAGTTTTAGGATCAGATCTCGGGGAAGACGATTGGCAATGCTAGGATGAGGGATGGTCTCTACTATTTTGAAGAGTTTGTTTCTGATAAAAAAGCTCAGGCGTATGGAACTTTTAGTTCTTCCCCTGTTCAAGAACAAATAATGGTTTGGCACCATAGATTAGGCCATCCTAGTTTTGGATATTTGAAACATTTGTTTTCTCATTTGTTCAAAGATGTGGATGTTTCTTCACTACTTTGTGACAATTGTGTTTTTTCTAAAAGTCATCGTACTCATTATAATCCAAAACAATATCGTGCATCATCCCCTTTTTACTTAATTCATAGTGATGTTTGGGGTCCTTCACCCATACCAACAAAAACCGGAAAACGATGGTTTGTTACCTTTATAGATGATCATACCCGTTTATGTTGGACATACTTGATGAGCGCCAAGTCTGAAGTTGAGTCATTGTTCAAAAAATTTTATCAAATGGTTATGACTCAATTCCGTACTACTATTAGTATTCTTCGTGCGATAATGGTACTGAATATTATAACCAGTTTTTGGGGAGTTTTTGACAGAAAAAAGGCATCCTTCACCAGTCAACTTGCCGAACTACACCCCAACAGAATGGCATTGCTGAACGCAAAAATCGCCATCTCCTTGAAGTATCGCGTGCCCTCTGTTTTTCGATGCATGTACCTAAATACTTATGGGGGGAAGCTATGCTAATAGCATCTTATCTAATTAATAGGTTGCCTACTCGGGTATTAAATTACACTACTCCCTTAAATTGTTTCAAAAAAGTGTACCCCACAGCGCGTATTTTTTCTGATATTCCTCTAAGGGTGTTTGGTTGCACTACATTTGTCCATCTCCCAATTCAGTGTCGATCCAAATTAGACCCTCGGGCTGAAAAGTGTGTGTTTATAGGGTATGCACCTAATCAAAGAGGTTACAAGTGTTACAATCCACATGCGATAAAACTCATATCACTATGGATGTAACATTTATCGAGTCACAACCGTTTTTTTCTAACAAATCTCTTCGGGGGGAGAATGGTGGTTAGTGAAGAGATTAAATCTCCCGTCCTTCCTAATCCTTTGTTTGAATCTTCGAAAACACCTCTGCAAAATCTTGATGTGTCAAGGATAGGGGGAGAAAAGTTCAAGATCACAATGTGATCAACAAGCCCGAGCTTCGGGTTTATACTAGAAGAAAAACTCTTCAAAATGTTGCGAGATCGAACTTTGTCTTGGAGCCTCATACGTCCATCAGAGATGATCTCTAAAATTGGCAGAGAAGTCATCCGTACTGCTGCTTAATTTCATTATACTTTAGTCAAATTCGATACTAATGCTTCTAATCTTGATATGCCTATAGCTCTTAGAAAAGGAGTTAGATCATGTACTCGGCATCCTATATCAAAACATGTGTCATTCCAAAAGTTGTCTCATCATCATAGAGCATTTGTGTCAAATCTGTCTCACATATCTATTCCTAGAAATATACATGAAGCTTTGAAGGATTCAAAGTGGAAGATGGATTGAGGATGAAATGCTTGCACTTAAAAAGAATGGCACATGGGAATTGGTTGATGCACCGAAGGAAAAAAGATTGTTGGTTGTAAATGGGTATATCTTGTAAAATGTAAACCCGATGGGAGTGTTGAGCGATATAAAGCAAGGCTGGTGGCAAAGGGGTTCACTCAGACTTATGGAGTGGACTATCAGGAGACTTTTGCTCCAGTTGCCAAGATAAATTCTGTTCGAATTTTACTATCTTTAGCTGCTGCATTTGATTGGCCCTTACATCAGTTAGACGTGAAGAATGCATTCTTGAATGGTGACTTGGAGGAGGAAGTGTTTATGAGTTTACCACCAGGTTTTGCAGGAACTGAAGGCAAAGTTTGCAGATTAAAAAAGTCGCTGTATGGACTTAAACAATCTCCAAGAGCATGGTTTGAACGGTTCGGGAAGGTGGTTAAAAGGTTTGGCTATCACCAAAGTCAAGGAGACCACACTCTATTCTATAAACACTCAAAGGAAGGTAAGCGTGCAATTCTAATCGTCTATGTTGATGATATAATATTGATTTGGTGATGACAAAATCGAGTTGGAAAGCTTGCGAGAGAAGCTGTTGAGGAGTTTGAGGTTAAGGATTTGGGTGTCTTGAAATATTTTCTTGGAATAGAATTTGCAAGATCCAAGAATTTAGTCACTTGGAAGAGTACTGGAGCCGAGCTGATTTTACACATGGTGTACATAAAGGTTATGGAATTGTTTAATTTAATTAGACAACTCGGTCCAGCTCCACAATCAGCAATCTGGCATTCATTAATGCAAATGACACAGCCATAATGATCTAATCAATTGGTTTGAAAGACTTTCAACTGAAACAGGTATAAAAGGGCAAGATGTGAAAGGAGGAGTCATGTACCAACCTTTTGGTCCAAACTCCAATGTTGCATCTTTAAGAATTGAAAAGATTTCTTTTCCACATATAGATGGATAAAACAAGTGCCTTGCTTCCCTTCCAGATGCAAGAATTGAGCATTTCCAATCACATTACAATGAATATGGGGAGGGACATGGTTGAAATCGAACATATGATCATATGAATCTTCATTCATACTTGTATGATAAAGATTAACAGCTCACTTGTCATAGGACTTTGTATCTATGTGTCCAACTGATTTTCCCACATATTTGGACGACTCAAGCAGGATCAAGAAATGCTCCGCCATTTTGTCAGCTTTTGATAAGCAGCATGTTATGCAGCTAAAATGGAGCTTCCGCTGGTAGCAGAGGTCTCACCAAGAAACTCTGATCTCAACTGCATTAATAACCTGCCCAAATAATTTAATCCTTCTCCTTCCCTTCCTCCACCCCAAAAGAGGTCATGTGGTGAAGCTTCAACAAGAACGGAACCAGCAGTTGAGAGAAGCATGTTATTCAAGTGGGGGTAAATTGAGAACTTGCTTTTCAAGGCTCTGTACATCACATCGATCTTCATACTCTCCCAGTCAGATCTCACCTGCATTGATGCTTACAAAAGTTTATATCTCGTAACTAATAAGTTTCATTTACCAAGATCTCAAAGTTCATCTAATAAAATCGTAATATATCCAGGACGCCTTTCTTTTCCAAATTTACTTTTGGGGGAAAAAAATTTGCATGTTCTTTTCGAGCTGTATTATGTTCTTATGAAGAGCATTGTATTCTTTTCTCAATTCCCATACATTTTGGTCACTTCGATAACCATTTTCATGCTTTTGTAGCTTATGAGCCTTAATAGGAAACAACATTTCTCTATGTGCTAAACATTAAGTGCGAAACATGATTTACAAAGAGGATGAAAATCAAAAAACAAATGGATTAATCGGATTTTACGTTTGTCATCTTCAAGCAGAATGTTAAAAGTTCACAACTAAAAAACTCAGGTGCTAATCACAAGTACATAACAAAAGCCAAAGTAGACGGACTATAAAGCCATGCAAATTCTTGGCACAAATGTCTGAGTTTGTAAAAAAAGTGTAATCAAATCAAAGAAATGGGTGGCTGATGATTTTTAAGCTTGAGAATGACGAATGAAAGCCATTTGAAAATAGGGAAATTGGGGATACCAGATCTGGTTGCCGCCTCTGCACAGACCTTCCCATTCTGGCTGCCTCCTCCGGACTTTTTGCGGATTTTATGTCTTCAACACATGTCCGTGCAAGAGGATTGTCCACTCCAACAAACTTGTGTGCCTGCAATTCAACAGTCCTGGAAGATTATGCATAGTATTTGATTTAGAAGGTAATTTTTAAGGCAAAAAGTAGGATTATCAGTTACCTGGTAGTAGTGCTCCACAGTTGACCAAGTTGCATAATTACCATTTTCATCTGGCATTTGAATCGGATGAGGAGAAAAATTTGAGAAAGCTCCATACGGATCCCATGTTTTATAGAAGAATATGATGCTTGAATCATAAGGTGTAACTGTGGGATCAATAGCAGAAGTCTCATCCGCTGATGGTATCACAGGTGTCAGGTCAGGTATGGGCTGAAGAAATCCGCTCACAAGCATATCAGGTCCAACCTATTTAAGTAACAACCAGAAGCCATTAGAGGGAGGGAGGGAGGGAGGGAGGGAAGAGCAAGTCAAGATGGAAATGAACAAACAAATTCTGAATGAACTTCCTTAGTCATGAATTATAAGAAATAGACATGTTTGTAAAATCTATTAAGCATCTGGACAGCTCTCTAACCTGGTCATTTCATATATACAGTCAGTGGAAACTGCCTTATTATTAGCTGTTTGAATACTTTTATTAGCATATGCAATTTCACAGAAGGATTCATTATAAGGGTCCACAGTAAAACCATCTTGAAGTTAGTTGGCCGGTAATATGCAGAAGGGATAACATAAACAAATGTAAGCTACACCCCAGGAGAAAGATGAGTAACATAAGTACAATTGCTAAAACAAGCATCTCGTCATCCTATAATTATTTTTTGCTAGCATAACTACTATCAAAAAGTAAAAACTAAGACAATGTTGGCACATGACTCATAATTTACCTGCTCATAGCAAACATCAATCAGATCTAAAGCTTGAGACATTTCTACCATCCCAAGTTCACCCACAGGTGATGGTGCATTTTTTCCACCAATAATTTTAGGAGCTACAAATGCAAAAACCTGCATGGTGCAAAACACATCAGCAATCCAAATGAGGCATAATCTATTAAGAAAGCCAGCACAACTCGACAATGTCACATTACATATATTCATCGCACCATTTGCATCATCCAACAAAATCAGCTACCAGCCACCATTCAGCTGTTCTGTTACCAAGTAGAGCTTCCTCCAAAACATTAGAAAACCCATACAAGTAGGAGCAGAAAAATTATAACACATCCTGAGGGACTTCAGAGGCTCAGATAGCACCAAGCATACTGAACAATATGAGGGGACATCACAATACTTGCTCAACCTTGGTCCAAGTTAAAATTTGTCCTATTATTGTGACTTAGGGTATAAACCTTTCATTCTAAACACCTCTAGAAGGTAAGGTTTGTTTATTTGGATTGTTTGCATTAGCCAAGGTAGTTCTAATGAGTCAAACCTTTGAAATCCTATAAATTATTGGTTTCCCATCGCAATTCACAACTCATTCTTTCACCAAGTAGTTAATTAACACTTCCATGTATATATTACCATTAGCTGAATCAAGAACACAAAGATGCTGGTACCCTTTGTCAAAAGAAGAAGGTTGAATACCTTGTGTATTACCCCAGATGAAATGGCAGATGCAGCCAATGTCCCTCCGCACTCCCACAAAATTGAAAGGTAACCACGATCGTAGAAATACTCCATCACATCTCTCGGATTTAAAATATCAAACTCAACAACTTCAACCCCTTTGGATGCTAAATATTTCTGGAAACTCTTCCTGGCACCTCTCTGGGTTACCACTATCGTGGATACTTCAGAGATGTCCCAAAGGTTCGCTTCTTCAGGAAGATCAAGAGTCTGTGTCATCACAATGCGCATGGGCAGGTGACCACCACCATGCCTAGCAGTTAGGCGTGGATCTGTTTCAAAGAGGAAGGACTTTAGAAGAAGCAAATAACAATTAAAAGGCTGAAAATTTCACAGCCTAAAAGCTGATGATACTCACTGTCCCTACGTACAGTATTTCCTCCCACAACAATTGCATCGCTCCTACCCCTTAGCTCAAAAACTCTACTCCTAGACTTTTTGCTGCTTATCCATGCAGCATGTCCACTACTGGCAGCTATCTTTCCTGCATAAATCTAAGAGAAACAATCAGCATTTCCAAGTTTCTTGGCAACCTCGTGTAGTTTGAACAACTGCTAGACAAGAATAAAGATAATGATTGCTGCCAAAACTAAGAACCTTACCGTCAAGGGTCATGGCATACTTAAGAACAGAAAATGGAACTCGAGAAGCAGCTTTATAAACCAAAGGAGCATTGACAATGCGGCATGCTTTTTGAGCTTCCTGCATCACATGATCCAGGACTGTAAGATGTGCAAGACGGTACATGAATTTTGTGAAAAATAACTTTCAAATAAGGTGAAGTACTCAAGATGATGAAGTGTCAGAAAATTTTCTGCAACCGTATAGGTTAATAGTTACTGTGACCACTGAACCCATGATAATCCCTGATAAGGCTGTGCTATCCCAATTTGCAGCTACATCTCAGATTTAAAATCGGAGTAATACCTCCTCATAGTAAAACTTGGAGAGAAATAATTACTATTGTCATTTTATAGATTTTTCCAGTAGAATGTACAGTGTAATAATTTAATTTAAAGCTCTTGCAATCATAGAAAATAACTTGGACAATTTATTCCATCATTAACTGAAATTATTTCATCATCAGACTTGCATTTTATTTGTAACTTAAAAACAAAAGCAACTCAGAAAATAATTTAATGTCCATATCACAGCTATGATTCATACACATGCTTCTACCTGCTCAATGATGGCATGACACCAGCTAGCAAACTGACTACACATAACACTCATCTACCAGATTTTCAACTGCTAGCATAGCTCATTACCTCTCTTGAAAACTATCAATAACGTACTGGCTCCTGATAAGGTAACCACCTAGCTCCTAGCTAGCATTTCACAACCACCACAACTTCAACACCACCATTCTAACACATCTTCAGATCAATCCTACTGATATACTTCTCTCCTCGATATGCTTATTATTAGCTTTGAAAAGACAGAACTGTAGAGGACAGAACATGGTTTCATCGTCAGCAGCATAAAAGCACCAAGCGGCAAGGTTTTATGCATTCTATGGCCTTGTCCTTGCAACACTATGCAGTGAAGTCACCGGTTAGGGGAACCAAAAACAGTCGATCAACATGATTCCCTTACTGTAGAAGGTAACATTTGATATAAGGATAAATATCATCAGAAAAGATGGTTGAGTGTGAATGTAAGGACAGTAACATCAAATCATATCAGGTCTGAACAGAGGCTGGAGCTGCTCAAGATTTTCTCTTGCAATGCTAGTGAAGGCCACAGAAATTGGAAGGCTATGCACAAGAGAGGAGGGGGAGAGAAAGAACCTCAATGATTTTACTCTGTAGATCCTCCCCAAAAACATCAACCTGCAGTCCCTGACCTCTTAATGTGCGTATAGCATTGCCCCGCAGATGCTGTAGCGGATGCCTCATCCCAATAACTACTCTTGTAATACCTGCCTAATTTTCAAAACCATGTCGATCATCCCGTCTCCTATATCACATTCATAATTCACAAAAAAATAAAACAAACGCTCAATGCTACAGCAACAGTGTCCCTTTGCTTCCTCAAATATCAAGAGCAAAGATAACTCCACCCCCTCGAGAATCTCTTGAATGAATTAAGTCATCAATATCTCAACTTTAATTTCAAAATATCCACTGTACATACTCAGATCATAATCAAGGCCTAAGCGGAAATGTGAGGACTTCACCAATGCAGCGAATCAACAACATCACAAGACAAAGACGGAAAGCTCGCTGTTGGCAAACCTGGACAAGAGCGGAAACAGCAATATGATCACCATGGCAATCGCCGGGCTCCAGATTGAGAAAAGCCGTGCCGCCTCTGCAGCGCTCGCCGGCGGCCTCGACGGCCTGGACCTCGGCGGGCTTCGTCCCCTGAGCGTACAGATACCCCTCGCCCACCACGTCTCCGCCCCCGCCGCCGCCGCTCACCACCAGGCAACCGACATTCGGGTGCGGGGAGGTGAAGCCGGCGGACTTGTCGGCGAGCTCGGCGGCGCGCCGCACGAGCGCCGCCTCTTGCGCGTGATGGTTGCCGCCGCCGCCGCCGCCGCCGCAGGCGACGGGGCTGGCGAAGGCGGCGCGGGGCTTGAGGATGATGGGAGAGAAGAAGGAAGCTCCGAACGCCAACGCCATTGACACTCGCTCAGCTCAACGATTGATCCTGTCGGAGAGGAAGTGACGACCACTTTCGTACTCGAACATTATATTTTCTATCAAATTTATTATTAAAAAAAAATTTTTTATGTTTGTTTTTTTTTATGTTTGGTTTGACAATGCTAAACTCTAGTTGTTTCCTTGTTCCACATTTAATTCTCAAGTATCTAAAACTTCCTTAATCGTGACTTTAGAATAATAAGAAAAACTGAAAAAAAAATTGTATAAACGACATTAAAAATATTTGCATTACTTCCTTTCATCAAAAAAGTTATTAGTATGGAAAAAATATATATAAAAAAATCCTACATTTTTTTTTTCCAATCGGAATACCAATAGCCTAAACTTTTTTTTTTCATCTCACAGATGTCCTATAGTTGTACTAATAACCCAAAAATTATTTCACCACAATACAATTTATAATGATCATTAAAAATCTGATATGATAATATGCATGGACAATGGTAGGTAAATAGATGTGATGTGTCTATGCACATTTTCAGATTTGCTCAGAACGGGATTGCAAAGAATGACGTCCAAGAAAAGACAATGTTTGTCTCTCATTCTTTTAAGGATAAAACGATTCCTTTTCATGGTGCTCTTTTGAAGAATCAATTTGGGGCAATGTCCAGCAAGTTTAGAGTTGAGGTTCTGTGGATAAATTGGGCAATACAAAAAAGTTTAGGGTATTGATGTTCGACGAGGAAATGTTTAGGATTTTCGGAGAGATTTTCCATAATTATGAACATAGATGACGAACTACTTATTGGACAATCCATTCAAATATGAAAAATGGGGTCCATGAGAACTTCACGTGAGCTTAATATTTTCCTTATATATACTTGTTGGTGATACTAGATTTAAGTGTCATTATCTATTTAAAGGTCACAAATGAATGGATCAATGTGGTTGTTAGCATTACGTTTGAAGCATTTCCAACAACACACTCGTCAATAAAATGTTTCACAATAGCAGAGAGGTGGCTTTTGCACGCAACAAGATAGGCGTGGTTTTCATACTTCAAAAAGCATTGCCAATTCTTAAAGCCCTAGATCATAGCATACAACTATAGTTATGGTTTGATTCCCAATATATAGTTAATTGTGGCTAATACCTAAAATTGCAGTTATAACAATCATTTTGCATTAATGAAATGGCTAAAGTCCCAACTGTACAAGGTCCTAACTTCACCAATCAAGATGGGATTATCCTGGAACTGGCCAGCCAGGGATCATGCATCAGAAAAGGCAATCTCAGAGTCTGGACATTTGCAAATCTGTGCGCTAATTCAGCGTTCACAACCCTTTCATCATGATGCTTGCATAAGTGAGGGCTACCAATTTCCAAATTTAATCATCGCTAACTGGATAGAAACAGATGGAATAGCTCTTTATGCTTAAATGTCATTAATCATAGGGAATCATGTTGGCATTTCAATGACAGATGCTTAATGTTGCATCTCCATTTGAATGAGAATGGTAGATTTCCAACAATCCAGAAAAGAGTCAGAAATTTGTGGGAAGATTAGGATAGAACCAGTATGGTTGTTATGCACTTAAAAAGCAAAACTAAACATTTGGAATACATGGCAACAGTTGGATCAATGTAACCCTGTCATGATAGACTGAAAATGCTTTTACAAAGAGCAAGCAACTAAAGGAGGGTGCAAAAAATCAAGCTCTCTCCTTTATTTCTGCTACTGGAACATATACCACACGTGATCTACAAGTGTTGAATTCGTCTGAAGCCTTGGATTCACTCGACTGAAATGTAAGGATTCTCTTCCTCAGACGATCTAGCCTACTTCTAATTTTACATAGCTCCCGCAACTGAGCTTCTCTTTCTCGTAATCCCTCACTGGCTGCGAAGTCAACCCTCTTCCTGTCCTTTGGTTTTCCTTTCAATAGCTTTATTTGTTTCAAGGACATATTGTCATCGAACTCAAAATTCTCCTGACACAGCAAAGTCATGCCTGAGTTCTGTAACAGTCAAGGGACTAGATATATAGGAATTATCTGAAGCGTTCCAGAGCAAGTAAATGCACTTATAGTTTCTGGCATTCAGCTTCATAGTAGTCCGCGAATCATGGCACCGCTAAGTAATTGGAAGATGGTACTTTCAGTGGTCAAGAAAAAATCTGACGAGAGAGGCTCATAAGCTGAACAAGACTCACTCTAATTATTCTGTGGAAAACAAGTGATTTGAAAATTATTTTCATAAAAATAATCACACGTATCGCTTAGAATAAATATCTAATGAAAAATGTTTTCATTATCAACAGCAATTTATGTCTAAATATTTTTGTGAATGATGAAAATGCTGTTCATTCATTCACTTTTATAAGCGATCATTTTTAGGAAAACATTTTCCAAATTACCCATTTTCCACGAAACAGACAGAGCCAAAAGAAAATGAGGAAACCAAAAGTTGGTCGATAATTTTTAGTTCATATAAACAAATTGCAAACTCTATTAGGTCAAAAATAGATTGCAGCTACCACTAATTGTGGACATCCCAAAATGATTTTTCACATAGGCAAAGAGAGGGAGAGAGTACCATATAGCTATGTTCAGGTACCGTAGGTGAACCCTTCCTGTGCATTGGCTTCGTACTCTTTTGCTGGACGACTTTCTCAGAATTTAGAGAGGAATGGAATTCAATGTCTGTTGAGGCATCCTTAGATAAAATAGGAGCAGCCCCTTTCTTCATTTTTGCTAGTTCAGATTCTTTAGGCTTTTGCAGGGATTCTGGAGGTTGATCAGCACCCCCAGCCTATTTATCAAGGAATGAACAAATCAAGCATAAAGCAAATAACTTATAATTAGAAATCCTGAAAACCATTGAGACGCACCTATGACGACTAATCAACTTTACAGTTGGACAAATGAAGAACAGGACAACAGGGATTCTGAACTGATCTCTTGCCTATATTATGGAGTGATAAAATAGATCGAAACAACCAAACTAAAACCAAGAGAACGTGGAAAAATTTGACACAACAGAGTATAACTGCAAATCAGCTCACCTTTCTTGTTTTGAGTGCCATGTATCGTGCATTCTTGAACCATTTGCTAACCTGATAAAAAAGCCATAAAATGTGACAATGTGAAGATACACACAGATCATATCTTAGATGCATAAACTATGTTCTCTCATCCTATTTCTTCAACACTTGTTTCCAATACAGTAATCCACCATAAACAGTTTGGTGTACCATACAAAACGGTACCAATCTTCTATATCTAGACTTTTGACAATTGAAATTTGATTTCTCTTTCTTCAAGCTCTTGCTAACCACAGATGGCCAAATATAACAGGAGGCTAGATGCAGAAGCGTTATATAATATTCATGCCTAACATTCTGATTTGATTGAGACTACAGGTTAAATTCTGTGATTAGACTGCTACAGTTGTTATGGCATGGTTACTAAAGGGTTGTCACTGTTGGTTGCACAAGGAAAGAATGTAAAGAATCAAAATTACTAATTCTCTGTCAAAACATATAATCTCAGTGCCAATCTTCAAAACAAATTGTTTGGGCTAACTTCAGGTCCAATACATCACCCATCCAAATAAATCAGTAATAAAAATCTCAAGCAATAAGGTTTTCAAGACAAGTATAAAAACCTTAATTTTTGTGAAGATGCTGCTATTGCTCATTGTCATTTGTTTAAAGGATCTCAAACTTGCCTTCACAGAATAGCTATAGTCTTATGCAAATGCATTTTCAAGGGTGACTCAAATCTACATTCAGGTTCATCAATCTCACTATGGGCAACGGTTTATCTATTACCTTCTCAGGTTCAAGACCAAACTCTTTAGCAAGATTTTCTTTGACAGATCTTGAGGGAAGTTCATTCTCTGCAAATACTTGGCGAAGCTTCTGATGCAGTAGTAAGAAAGCAGACAGTAAGTATGTATCGCATATAGGGACAGTTGGGATCAATAATGAAGAAATTTGAAAAGCATCCCTGCTGAGACATTTGTTTAGTCTTAAATTGAAACCATGACTACCTCAACTGCAGTTGGAGGAATTCTGAAAATCCGCCTTCTCATTCTTGCTTCTGCAGAGAGTTTCTTATCACCTTCTGAGGCTTGGTCAATGAATGGATTGTTTTTCTCACTTTCACAGAGAGTCATGAGGGTGCTGGCTGCATCTGTTTCCCTTTCTCTTCTTCTTCTTTTATTAGGACCCCAGTCTTCATCTTCACTGGCTTGTTCACAGGCAGGAGTATCCTTACCGAACATTTCCTGTGGAGAAACAACAATTACATTCACTTGACATAACAAATATAGTGCTAGAACTTTTCCAAAAGTAAGTTTCATTAATTTTTTCTTTATTTCCTCCAATTAGAAAGTTCCCTCACCCCCACCCCCCCCCCCAAAAAAAAAAAAAAAAAAAAAAAAAAAAAAAAAAAACATTTTCACACTCATTTATATCATGGTTGACACACTGTTCTCTTACTAGGTCTGGTATATGTTGTATTCTCCACTTACAGGTAACTAAAGATCAGTTGACTAGTGGGCAAACATAGTCACAACAAAATTATTTCCAGACCCACACAAAAGCTTTCATTTACAAGGCTAACAAAAATGAAAATATTGAATATTAAGCCATTGTAAGGTTTGGGGAAAAAAAATGCTCACATTATAAAGCTGCTTATAATCAACAGCATTTCGCTGTCGTGGGCCACATACAGTATCAGTATCCGTGTCCATTAATACATCAGACCCTGCAATGCTCTCAGGATAGCTCAACCCTCCCTTGCCTGATATTGTTGGTCCTGACAAAATTTCACCATCTAATGACCAACTCAGGCTGGTAGAGCTACTTGTGTTGTATGATTGAGAATCATCATTGCCGGCACAGTTGATGCCGGTGTTCGTCATCTTTTCTGGGTCATAGTCATCATCTTCAGAGTCATCTGAAGGCCACTTTTCGTCTAGGTCAAGCACCTGAATTCCCCCATCAGGCAATGCAGCTTCTTCCTCGAATATATCCTGTTAAGTCAAATACACTCTTCATTGCCTCAGCCATTATGCAGCCAAAAGACTAAAATTGACCTCTTACTATCAACAGTATGTGACCTGCCAGTTGCTGTCAAGAGAAAAGTGGGTCCCCAGATGTGCATTTGTTGACTCTATAATTTCCATCTTACACTCGCAGAGTCTGCAAAACCAGCCCTGATCTCCTGGGGGAACTGTAAAAAGAAAATCGCACCAATTACTTCCCCAAGATGTCCATGACGTTCAATAGCAATTGCATGCAGTAGCAAAAATAAGGCTAATAGAACATACTGCTTTCAGTTTCCAGTGGAGGATCAAGACATTTTTGATGAAAAGCACAATTGCATGTCCCATCGCAGAGTATGATATCATTATCTGGGGAAGTTTCATTTGTCTTGCATTTCGCACAGAATATCTGGATGGTATTGTGACAACACATGAGCATGTAAATGTAGCTAAGACTGATGAAATCAGAGCGTGTTCAACAGAGAAATATCCAATGCAAATATTCCAGCAGCCAGATCCTCTAAGCAGCCAAAAGCTTGCATTAATGCTTCAACTAGTGATAAACAGAACCAGCAGCATGCTTACGTGTTCATGGTGAACAGAACCATCAGGAGCAATCACAGAGTCTTCAATGCTGCCCACTGAACTAATGGAGTCTAGCTGTCGAATAGCATCACGTATTCCAAGTTTGCAATTCAGTATCTGCTTCCTGGCCCTTTGTAATTCCTTTGTTGGCTTGATCTTTTCCCGACTGTAACAGAAATTAAGAAATGAAACATGCTACTTTCTTTTCCATAATATGGTGCCCCGAGAAACACCACATTGTGTGTTGGCTGCATCATGCGACATGCTATCACTTCCTCATTAGTAAATAAGCAATAAGGAGGGGAAATACAAGTACCCTAGGTTCTGATATATCAGCAAAGAGTCATGCAATTAACCATGTAATTATAACTAACCAAAACTCTGATCAAAATGTGCATTTACCAGTTAAAATCCTTCGAATATAGAAATTTGCAGCATTAAGTGTTCTCATCCAGTGACCTAGTCTACACACATTCTCAAGGCACTCTCATAATGTCGGAGAGAGAGAAGGCGGGCAGGCAGGCACCCAGAGGAAGTTGAGTGCCTACTTTAGAGTCACAAACTAGTGTGATCAAGATAAACAAGTCCGAAAGTATATCACATACTCCCTTCACTATTCATTTTGTGTACAGACAAGCAATACTTATTCGTGAAGTGCACCAGTAATGCTAAAACAGAAGTGTTGATGACACAGTATTGCAAGTCAGAATTATAGCCAAGGAATCACGCAATCTCAATATCTTTACTGTTTGTATACATCCACACGTATTGTGGAAAAATCTGAAATTGAAAAAGATGAAGATTGGTTAACATTACATACCTCTGGCCTTTCCAGCCTTCACCAGAGTAAGCATCAATAAGGTTCTGTTCCAGCTTCATTTTAATAAGAAGGTATCTCGTTCTCCTCTGCAATCGTGAAGCCTCATCTAGCTTCGAAAAATGCTTTCTCATTTTCTTCTTCCTCTTCCTTCTCAGCTTGTTAACTTTGACATCTTCATCGGTGTTTTGCACATTTTCGTCAGAAGCAATAGGCAGCTCTCTTTCCGAAGATGGAGGGGATGAAAGCTTCTCTGGAACTATTTCAATTTTCTTATGATGAAAAGCTTTTAAATTTATGAGTTTGTCTTTATCGGAGCTGTTCCTACGCACCAGTCTCTTTCTGATGGAGTTATTGGCCCTCTTCTTGGCAAGGGTTGAGCCTCTCGCTTTTACAGAAGATTGTAGTTTCTGTTTGTGCTTTTTCCTTCTCCTATTTCTCAATATCAGCGAGGCAAGAACCTCCGATCCAGATTCTGCCTTCAAAAAGTCTTCTTTTTGGGCAAGATTCTTTCTGGAATGCATGATGACCCCTAAGTATTTGAACAGAAAATTCAAGCAAGAGTAAGTGGCATTATCATAATCAGTACAACTTCCCCCACCCATCCCTCCCCCCCCAAAAAAAAAAAAAAAAAAAAACACCTTCCTCCAAAAGGGCAAAAAAAAAAAAAAAAAGCACAAGTTAATCACAGTAGCAGTTAAACAAGAAATGTTGATGAATACAGGTTCATGAGAAACAAAGAAGTCCATCCTAACTCCAAAGCAGACTGATCTAACTGTCCTCACGAGCAGGAAGCATTAGATCAACAACTAAGAAGAATATGTCTAGTCATGAGACACGATAATCTGTGGATTGGTGCTATGACATTCACTCATTGGACACCATCATAAGCACAGACACCAACCATACGACCCAATAATTCGACATCATCTCACAGCAGAACCAGAGAAATTCCTCAACCATGAGAATTGATGCAACCAGAATTAAACAAAACGCCATTAATTTTCTTTACCCAGCAACGGAAATTGAAGTCCGGTTGAAGTCGAGCCATAAAAAACCAATTTTGATAGCGTGATCGGCAGGCATTCTCGCTTAAACAGAGGGGAACGAAAAGACGCTGCTCTAAAAACGACAGGAGAAAAAGGTAGTCCACGAAAAAACCAACCGGAAAGGTGCTACCTTGATCCCAGGATCAAACAAGCATACTTGATCGGGCACGACACTCATGAAAAAGGAAAGCATAACACCGAAACGAAAAAGACAAACCAGCCAGTTTTGCGACGATCAATGCCATGGCAATTCAACAGACAAGAAACTCAATTCCAAAACGGCACCGTTAAGGCGAGCTCGCGACGAGGAGGGGCAGGAGAAGTCAAAGGGACGACACGAGCAATGCATGAATTACCAGGCGAGCCAAGAAGATCTCGATTTCCGAGTGCTCAATAGCGACGGATTGCGCGCATCCGCGCGCAGATACAGGACGGACGGGACAGCAACCTGTAAAGCTCGAACCTTTTCGAAAGCTCGGATTGATTTGGGCAGGCGCGATGAGACTCGACGAAGGACTAGAGCTTCCTCAGAGATTGACGAGGGCTTCTTGTTTCCGACCGACAATGTTTCTCCGCCGGTCCTCGTCGGCGGCTAAGGCAGCCCTTCTCAAAGCGCCACCCCTCGTTCCCACACTCTCTCTCTCTCTCTCTATTGCCGTGTAGCCGTTTCTTGTTTCTTCGATAATGACCTCTGATTTTTTACCGAAATCCGGTGCATTTTATATTCGCGCATTAATCTGCTTTTACATTTTTAGGCATTTCCATCTAGATTCCGATTGGGACTAGTCCTTCGTAAAACGATTTTCGTAGAAAGAGCATGAGTCCCGTGGTGCTTTGGTGCTTGTACGTAATTGACTGTGTTCATATTATCCGGAGTTGGTGCATATTCAATAGTCCCTATTTTCACTTTATAATGTCAAGACTAATAGAATGGTTTAGCTTTTTTATCATATGAATGTTGACTTTAAGGAGTAATTATCCTTTCCTAATCTTTATTACTCAACCTACGAATGACTATTTGCAATCCTCAAATGCTGAAGTTGTACTTAGAGTGATCTTTTAATTCCTATGGCGTGAAAATGGAGAGTCGGTCTATGCATTTTCTTTCCTTTTGCCGCTTCTCTCTCCAAGAGTTGAAGGGAAATAGTGTATCTATTTGCTTGCAACCGCCAACTGGATCCTCTTCCTCAAGGATCACGGATGAGGGAACCCCACGAGAGCTGCCGATTCTAACTACCATTTATATATAATCCATACTAGATTTGACCAATTGCCTGTCTTGTATATTGTTTGCCTACTTGAAGAATATGATTGAGCTATCAATATTTGGATTGGTAAGGAACATTCAGTTTGAATAGCGCATCTGATGATTTCCTTGAAAGCGTGTCCCCTCAAATCGAGAGTAATTGAACTTCCTATGTTACAGATTGAGCTCTGATAGCCTTCTTTCTTCTCATTCAACCAACAACTTTTTGATGGAATCCAAGTATCGGTAATCATTTCCCTAAGAAAAATCTGCTCAAGCTCCTGCATCAGCTCTGCTTGAGGTTATGATGCTCGAAAATCCATTTTTAGCGAATCAGTAATTTTGTAAGCTAGCATTTTGGAACAGCACCGACTGAAACTATTTCGTAATGCTTCTGCATTGTTGTGATGCTCTAAGCATCTATAGAAGCAAAACCGGCCGGGCAATCTCTGTAACTCACCCTTCGTGGAGGAAAAAGAAAAAGATGCATCGCTATTTAACGGGTCCCATTGGACCAACATTTTGAGAACACCAACCAAATGCCGCTGCACAAAATCTGTTTGAACTGAACGAGATAATGAACCTGACAATTGGGAAGAAAAAAACACCAATAATCAGCAGAGAGGTGACGAAACCACCACCATTTTCTTTTCAATCTTATTCAAAATTGGACAGCCTTGGGTCTAGACAGATACAACCCAACACCAGACAAGACCTGTGCAGAGAATCCTAGACAGCATGTATAGCTCAGTCCAGGGATGCCGCAAGCTTTTCCTCATCTACATCAAAGGCTTTCCTAGCTTGTTTTAGTTCTTCTTGCATAGACAGCAACTCTTTGCAGCGGTTAAGCTTTGGTGCATCCTGCAGGGCCAAGTATTTAACAATCTTGCTTTCAAAAACAGTATATCAATGAAGAGGATGAGAGCAACGGGATGCAAAGTTTGTTCATTAATTACTTCCACAATGTCAGTGAAGATGAAATGATGAGTAACATTCCACCATATAAGGATGAAAGAGCATGCACCATGATAGTAGTAGCCAACAAAAACACAATGGAAGGGTGACCATGCAAGGTGATAACTACGCCATTCTAAGATATACGCCATGGTTTTGCAAACGCAGCTTGACTACAAGGATCAAAATAGATGAGGCAAAAGTAAGCTATTCTGAATTTTTTTCCCAAGAATCAATGTAATTCATACGCCCCATCAAAATGGGTTGGAGAGCAGACAAAATTTAAAGCACTAACATGCAAAATGAAGCAATAGAAAAAAATGAAAAGGAAAAAAGTACTTTGCTGACCATACCTTGCGGACTAGGTAAAGAAAATCCTCAACAGATAGCTTTCCCCTCTTTGATCCCATATCCTGTGCTTTATGTGCCTGCACATCTCAAGACGGCAACTTAATTTCTCGATGCCTCCTACAATAAATGCAAATGCCATAACAACAGTACTTACAAAATCTGTGACGTACTCCAACACAATGTCCTCAACAAGTGCCACAGTTTCTGGAAGTGGCTGATCATCAAACAAATTTAGCTGAGTGAATATGTCATTGTATAAAAAGGACTTCAAGGGGCAATAGGTCTCCACGCATTTCAAAGCAAATCACATGTTAATTACTCGTCAACACCCAATGGAACCATCTGACAAAATATTCTCTAAATGTAGAAAGAAAACATTTCAATCTTGAACATCCAGAGTTTGACGAGGCATGTGGCTTTAAGATGGCTTAGACTTCAACTTCTTACAGCATGAAGAAGCTTAAAAACGGGTTAAGATGATTACCTAGCGAATTACTCCAATGTTTTGGCCTACAGAAGCAAGGTATTCCAAGCTTAGAAACAATAATTCTTCTTATATGATTAATATTGCAGAATCTTCTTGTAAGCTCTGATTCAAGGACATTGATAGTATTACATCTTTCCAGCATCCATGAGAAAAACCTTGCACACTCGAGGTGCTCTAAAATGTGGATAAATTACTGATCAAGTTCTATGCACTTGGCTAATGTATATGCCAAGTGAAGGTGCAACCTTCAAGCTTCCTATAACAAGTAGGAAAAATTATTACTCCTCTCAAATTCTATGATTGGTACCTCATATGTGCTGTCCAATGGAATAACTTGCAAGGTAATCTATACCAACAGACATCAGGATCAGCAACTCAATAGCTTTTCCCAGTAAATTGGTCGCACATTGATCAAAGGAAAAGAAAGGGATTGATACACAGGTGGAAAAAGGGCCTGGCTTTCAATTGATACTTAATGTCTAGATACTCAATGTCTAGATACTTGTGACATGCTGATTCAACAATCAACCCATCTTTTAGCTTCACTACTATGGAGGTCACTTGCCGATTCACACCCAAAAGAGGCTTTCTAGCAAAACAAAGACAAATAGCTAGTTCGGCTCGGCTAGGCGACATAAGTCCATCGCAATGCCTTTTCAGTCAGAGAAAAGCAACAACCAGTCACACAGCACATATCACAACTACCCAAACTCCCAGAGAAAGCAAGAGCCCACTTTTGGCAAAGAGTTCCCTGTTCACTGTAGTTGAACCTGAAGGAGAACCACCATAACCTCCGACCACACAATATGCATTTATCAACGGTATTACGATATACCATGGTTGGTCTTGAGTTCAAATCTAAGCAACCATACTTACAGTTACAGTGTTGCCCATTGGACAACATAATAAATGGCAGCTCGTTCTTCAGCTTATTTTTCCCACACTATTAGCAAGAAATAAGAGTAACAATCCATCCTGCCGGATGCAGTTCTTTTTAATCGTTTCTCTTTGCACACACACGCAAGAGTAGGCACGAGACATCAACAGGGGTATCGCCAAAATCACAGATTTCGCAAGAGGTCCGTAAGAAACATATCTCTTTGCCACGGAACAAGTAATCAAGAAGAAACATCTCTCACCCACAAAATTTACAACCTTTCCCTTTGGGCCGTGAATTGATAATCTCCAAGGAGAAATCACAAGAAGAAAAGAAAAAAAAAAGGGGGCGATTCCAAACGAAGCGACGAACGAGACAGGAGGCGGAAACTCACGTTGGGATCATCACCGAAGCCGTACATCATGTGCTGCACTGGAATTGGGTGGAATTTTATAAGTAAGAGTGATAAACCGGGAAAAGATCGCGAGAAGAGAGGAACGGACGGAAAGCATACGCTCTTTCTGGAAGATGCCGCGCTTGCGCTTGGAGGAGCTCTCGGAGGGCTGCGAGGAGGAAGCGGCTCGCGCTTTGCCTGACGATGACGCATTCATTCTCTCTCCGCCCCCCAACTATATGCTTCAAGCAAAGCCCGATCGATTACGCTCTACAACTGGCTAGGGAGAGAGGCGAATATGGGCTCAGCAGCGCGAACGAGCGCGCGCGCTAGAGAGAGAAGAGAGGAGAGTAGGGAATTCGGGGCACTCGGTTCGGAGACTCCACGACCGGAGAAGATTTGAGAAGGGAGGGCGGATGCCATATATAGAAGTCCGGTCGGTTGTTGATGGAGTTGTGGAGTTGGGTGGGCCTGAAATCGATGGGCCGGGTGGAGTGGAGTCTACTATTGGGGCTCACGAGGAGATGGGAGAGGAGATCGAAGCCCATTCGACAGAGCCCTGTTTGGTAACCATCAAAATAGTCTTTGATTTTGATTTTTTGTTCACTAGAATCAGTTTAGGACGAGAATCGTGTTTGGTAAAATGTTTATTCCCGGGAACAAAATGGGAAGAGAATTGAGAATAAATTAAAAAAAAATGTGATTCTCCATCGAGAATCAAAATAGTGAAAATCTAATTCTTCCCTTCTGTCATCCTGCGATTGCTGTCCACTATCGTCCACCGTCGTTTGCCGCTGATTGCCGTCCATTGGTCTGGCAAGCTCACTGGAGGCTCGCCAAGCCAGGGCGAGGTCCGGCGGGCTCACCGGAGGCAAGCCTAGCCACTGGCGAAGCTCGGCCTCACCCAGCTCCAATGAGGCCAGCCTAGCCACTAGCGGGGCTAGGCGAGCCTCGCTGGTGGCTAGGCGAGCCTCGCCGGCAGTTGGGTGAGGCTCGCCCAGCCTCGCCGAGGCTCGGCCTCACTAGATTGGGTGAGGTTGAGCCTGACCGATGGCCAAGCGGGCCTTGCCCAACATCGCTGAGGCTCGCTTGGCCATCGGCGAGGCTCGCTCGGCCGACGAGGGCCAACGTCGCCGGCCACATGAAGAAGAAGAAGAAGAAGAAGAAGAGGAGAAAAGGAAAAAAAGAAAAGAAAAAAAAAAAGTAAAAGATTAAAAAAATTATTTAAAAATTTTAAAAAATTGATTTGAAAAAGAATTAATGAGCACGTTATCAAATGCAATTCTATTCCAGAATAAATTTTTTTGGATAGTTACCAAACATATTTTTTTACTTAGAATCGAGTTCCTAGGAATATAATAAAAAATAATCATTTTGGTGAGAATCGGTTTTTGAGAAACGTAATCATTACCAAACGCGCATTTAATTTCCTATTTCCAATTCCTTTTCTTTATTCGTCACCTTTTGAAGCTCGATCAAACGCGTTTGTCTCTCGATCCTCTTACTTCCACTTCCCTTCCTCCATTGCAATTCTTGGTTCGTCACGCCAACGTGGACACCCCTTGTATCGAAAGAGATTTGCTTTAGTTCTTACGCGCCTTGGGGCTGGGCCGAAAAAGACTGGACCCCATTCAGACGCCTCTTTAATTTGGAACACTAGATAATCTTTATTAGCACTTGTCGAGCAATCAAATAAATTCATAAGTAAAAGCTATCACAACTTTCATACTATACTATTTCTCATGGTACGCACGGTCGAATATTTGAAACTCCAAACTTCTTTGAAACTTCTTAACAAGGCATTCATCATGATGTTTGTACGCTGACACTCCGTTCAAAGACAGTCCAGCCTACGGGGGCACAACTAGTTGATCCTTTCGGTCCATGATCCCTCAGATTTGGAAACGAGCGAGAGCGACAGAGCTCCATGACTCATTAATTTGACTTCCAACTGTAGAGATCAATTGGCCAAAGGCGTGAATTGTCAAAGTTCCACCATAAATTTGCTCAAGAACAAAGAGAATCGTCTCCGTTTTAACTCTGAAGATGGATTGATATGTAAGGGCATGAACCAGAAACAGATAACACGAGTAACAACTGATATCTGTTCTTTCCAACTCACTTCGTCATCATGGCAATGGTTGCCACCTTTGACACCATTAACAACGCAAGACACACCAGGCTACCGCAGTCTTCACCGAACATCGACGAGGGGCACTTTCCTCTTCTAGTTCGTTTATGTCTTCCATTATCAAGGGCATTCTAGAGATGAAAATTGGGATAGCACTTGTTTGAGAATATTGACACCGTTATGCATATAAGTACCTGACTTCATACATTGTCAGCCAGTAATCATCACCAGTAGCTGTTCAATAGATTGGGGAGATGCAACTGGTTCGGCCTATTGATTTGTGAAACAAGCAGCTTTAAAGAAGGTAGTATGAAATCCAGCTCAAAACCATATATACTTATTCAAGCATCAAAACTAAATTAAGAACCATGCTGCCATTGAAATTCAAGAGCCAGTTGTCATTCAGCTCAACTTCAACATGTGTTTCCATTCACCCTTATAGAGAAACTAATGAAAGTAACATCCGCAATGTAAAAACTTACACAAACTGACACAAAGTTCACATTATTTGGATGCACCATTTGGTGAGCTAGACAGTTCATGTCTTCCGAATGATAATCAGAAATTCGGAGATAAGAGAGAATCAACACATAGCAACCATCTTGACCCCTGAAAGGAAATGGAAAACAAATTGTGAGAGGGAAAAAGTAATAACTTGCAGATAAAAACCTATATGCCCATATGAAGTTATTGTGGTACAGGAGAGAGGGCAGAGAATGGCTTAAAGTAAAAAATAGCACTAAGCAGAATCATCAAGTACATCATGGAAATCAACCCCATAATCATTAGGCCCAAAGAAATCATAAGTCCCATGTACGTGAAGTATCAACATGATGTCAGTTCAATCTACATGATAACAACCATTATTAATGAGGTTGTAGGCATGAACCTCTTAGAACATCTGAATAATCACATGCCTAAACATACATAATGTCAAACAGGAGCACAAAAACATCATTGGATATTCAAGCTCCAGCTGATTTCCAGCACAAGGGCCAAGTCAATTCTAGTAAAGGATTCATACAAGTCCATCTTGACTCAAGTCCAAGCCTCACATTATGAGAGTCATGCCAAATTCCTGGAGTTCATAAGTGAACTCAACCCCAGCTGAGTACATTACAATATCCCATAAGATAGACATGCATGTGCACTTCTTAACATTCATATTGGGGTATCCAATGCCCAAGCCAACCCTGATGACTACAGTAATTCACAGAGGGTGATGCTAAAAAACATGTCAATTTCATGGTGATGCATGGGTAAGTCTGGAGGCCCCTTTATGAAAGCACCGTTGATGCAACTCTGTTGAAAGATTGAGTAATTAAGTCAACAGAATAAACTGAGAAAAAAAAGCCAGAGAACTGAACCCCTGACTCAGAACTTCTATCAACAGGGGATAAAGTCACCAAATCTCTCTAGTCAAAGAAGACAGATACTCCAAAGCAGCAAGGCTAAGGCCAGCAAAGGGGACATGAGATAAGAAATTGATAGACTTAACTCATGATCTGATGCTTTTAAACCATAATTCATAAAGATGCCTACCTTTGATTTAGAAGCTGTTACTTATTGAAGAGAAAATTGATGGAAGCTGACCAAAGCAGTCTATACATTGTTTACCTAGAATTTCAAAAGATCTCTAAGGCCTTAGCACACTGCACCTCATTCACATCATAACCACAATACCTTGCTATGAAGTGGCAAAGTCCTATGTAGGTGTGTTATTTTTCTTAAAAAGAAAAGGAACACTCAGTAAAATGCTAAAAGGGCATGTTGCTAAGGTTTGTGATAACAGAAAAGAGAACCTCCAGGAAACACACTGGCAAAGGGAAAATAGAATAGTCATTATTCCAGTCTTGCTAATCACTGGTTGCTTCCCTATACACTCTCTTGACTTTGTCCAATATTAATAAGAATTCTCCCTTAAAAACCTTTTAAGTCCAATAAACTGATATACTGATAGGAAGAAGAAGGCCCATAAAAAAACGCCACTACTTCAGTTCCACCTCTCTTCCTCAATCGACATCAGGACCAAGTTGCACATTTCCATGTATAAATGGCAAGATAGAAAGAACTTCCAAATCAGTACGCTCCGTAAGATAAGACCCTATAGTATCAACACGGGATAATCACAAATTAAAATGACTATTGAATCAATGCACCCACCAGACCAACTTTTCAAAAGCACATCACCGAAGCACCAAAATAACACCAGGTGGGCAGACCTAATGGTTCTACAATAAGAGGCAGCACAGGAAGGCACTCCACTCACCAGAGCATAAACATTACATTGGGAACACTGGGATCCTATTGAACTCAACAACATCAAAATAATTATCAATCAATTCTAGAACCTGATATTGAGTTTTCCTAATCAACCAGAGCTCAGGCCTATGCAAAAACTCAACCGCAAAGACCTGCCAAGGATCGCAATGTTCAAGACGCACCCAACCCAATTCACCTCGTGTATCAAGAAAAGAAAAATCAAACCAACCTAGCTCATTTCCCATCGTCTATAATCATATCGTAACAAATCCACGAGATTACCCACGCATACCACAACGAAGCAAAAGAATCCTTCAACTCACACTTCAACGAGAGATTAAAGCCAACAAGGTCACACGACATCAACTGAAACCCCAATGCGGTACACCCACGACCGCAATCACGTCAATGAAGAGAGCGAGAATTCATCGAAGAACAACAAACGAATAACTCCAATCGGATCCAGCCCAGAAAAACGACCGCGAGAGGGGCACAGCCAACAAACCAATCCCCCGATCCGACGGCAAACGCACCTTCCCCCGACGAAGCCGACGGATGGATCAGTGGGCGCCGCCGTGCTCCTTGGCGTGCTGCTTGTGCTCGAGGTGGCGGCGCTCGTTGGGGAGGGCGACGAGGTAGGACAAGGCCATGCCGCCGAAGCAGACGTGGTAGACGGGCTCGATGGAGTCGGTCTCGATGTACTTGGCATGGTACTTGTCGAGGCCCCTCTGGATGGACTTCTTCACGTAGTCGATCGACAGCTTGGGCTTCACGTAGTCGGGGATCTCCCTCACCTTCATCCCCCTGATCTCGTTGTAGAACTGCCTCAACGCCATTGCTGCTGCAGAAGCTTCTTCGTTCCTTCTGGTCTCCGCTAGGCAAACCCTAATCCCGGATTCTCGTCTCCGATTTCGATTGGGAAGATGTTGGAGGAGGAGGAGAAGTTAACGGGCTGATTGGATCGATTGATAACGAGTTGGGGGGATAGAAACGGTGGGTCCCGCCACATCGTACGGCTGGGCTTTGCTTTGGATCCGGTTCGGTTCAGTCATAGGCTTAAGAGCCCTCGGTCAATATTGGGCTCGCATGGGTAAAAAAGTCAATGAGATTGTACATGATCCACGCAAGTTCTTCTTTTTCTTTTTTCTTTTTTCTTTTTTTACCATTTTATAGAAATCCCTAATCACGAATTAAATATTAAAGATTAGATGAATAAGTTTGCCGTCAAAATTTTGCTAACTTTTTGTAGAGTTAAAGTCGTTAACACGTTGAGAATTATTGGTTCCTTAAAATGGTCAAACTTACGTCTTCACTTATGTGGAAGTTACTATAGAAAGTGAAGATTATTTGTTTTCCAACCCCAAAATTATTGATCGTGTAGAAATTGCACGAGTTTCCATGGGCATACTCTTTTTGATATCGAAAAAGTTAATAACTGCAATAGTAAGCTTACTTCTTCATTTATTTCTAATCTCTAGAATTTGTTAATTATCTTGAAAAATTAGTGATTGCAAAATGAATAATCTAGAAAATATTTTTTCTAAAATGATAGTTTATATTGCTTAAAATAACTATTTAATGAAAAATATTTTACAAACGATTTATGTTTAAAAATTTTGGTGGTTGATAAAATTATTTTTTTTCGTTTGTGTTATAAATGTTCATTTTAAAAAAATCATTAATTTTTATGAAATAAATGGAGTCAAACCGTCGACCTGTTATAAAAAGAGAAATTTTAATTTCAGGGGCACAGTGATGTTGGAATGACAATAGCAAAAGGTGAACAGAGAAGATAGAACCTTCCTACGGAGATCAAAAACGAAATTTGGGCGAAACTTCAATTTGGAAAAAGAAGAAGAGCAAAACGATAAAGCGTAGAGAATCTAATCCCTTAATTCCACACGTGCCGATCGCCCGCAGTCAATAGTCATCGCCTCCCTGCGCCTACCTCCCCTTCACCTGCAGCACCCACCCAGTCCTCCGACTCGGAGTCGCGTAACTCGGTCGTCTCGGTCTCGAACTCCGCTCCCTCCGCCCGCGAAGGAAAAGAGAAGCAATGGCGAGGCTCCTCTCCCGTGGCCTCCTCCGCCCCTCCCTCCACGCCCTCAAGCCCCCGCCGCCCCCGTCGCCCTCATCGCCCTCCGCAACCGCTCCAACCGCTCCGGCAAGCTCATCGAGATCGACCTCGAATCGACCCTCGCCTCCGCCTCGTCGTCGTCGTCGTCGTCCTCGTCCTCGTCGTCCTCGTCCGCGGCGGGGGGTTCCTCCTCCTCCGCCGCGTCGGACGACGAGGGGGAGGCGTTGGGGTTGAAGGGCCTGGAGGAGGCCATCCACTCCATCGTCGTCCAGAAGTCTACCCCCGATTGGCTCCCCTTCGTCCCCGGCTCCTCCTTCTGGGTTCCGCCGCGGCGGCGGCCGGTCAACGTCGTCGATCTCGTCGGGAAATTGGCCAGGCCGTTGACCTACGAGGAGGAGGAGAATCTGTCTTTCGCCACCGTCCGCGGTTGGCCCAGCTTTGAGTTTTTGGCACGACCAGGTTAGGGTTGAGACCCCCACCTTGCTTGCTTCGCTTTCATGTTATTGCAAAGTGTTAAATTTTTTTTTTTTTACTTGCTGATTGTTCGTTAGCTAATTGTACTAGCAATTGGAGATATTCTGGATCGACGGTGGATCTTCTATTTATTGTTCATGAGATCGATTCTCTGGATTTCGAGAAGTGATGCGTAATTGAAGTTTGCAGAGCCCAACAAACGAAATTGTCATGCTGAAATTTCAATTCTCTATCTGGAGGTTTCATAAGAAGTGACACTGAGTGGAGGCTGTGCTAAGTAGTTCAACCGAATGTCGCCCTTGTTGATTTGGATTGACAAGGACTTAACTGTTGCTAATTCAATTCAATTTGCTAGCTGAGGACATAAGATTGATATCATCATTTGCAGTAGCAATAGTTAAAAGAAGTTATTTCTTTGAGGGGGACAGCTTTTCTAACTTGCCAGCAAGAAAACATGAACATTGTCATAGCTTAGATGTCGAGATGAGAAAATCGTCATGAATAGTTTGAGAACCAGAGAAATATGGAGAAAAATTTAGCACCTTTTATGTGATTAGTTAGGTAGTTTGGTTTATCAATGATCTGCTCATGTTTGTAACTAATAGTCATCAGGTGGAATGAATGGAAGATTATTGAAAGAGTCTTAGTGAGGTGCCCCAGTTGATCATTGGTCTGCTTGTGTTTGTATGCATTGGCACCTTCCTTGGGGTATGGCCTTTTTTTTTTTCCCTTCTTAAATCTTCTACTAGGCAGCTCTGAATGATATTTTAAGTTTCTGGCTGCTTGTGCTTAGTTGTTGGATACTGATTACAGAAGCTGGTTAAACTGCAAATTGCTATACCAAATACTTGTTGTTTTTCCTGGTTGGTCCATTCTTTTGTACTAAAGTATGACACTCCATAAAAAGAAACAGAGAGAAGTGGTGAAGATAACTTTCTTTGGGTATCCTACTTTAGGAAAGTCAACTCGGTATTATGACCAAAAGATTTCTCACAATAAGCGATGAGCCCAATCAATTGTAGAAACTTATAAAAATAAGCAGTTTACAAGCATGCAGGTACCAGAGGGTTAAGTCATTGGTCCTCAGTTTGTTGTATTTTTGACAACCTCTAAGCAATGAGTGATGGTTGTGATAATTTCTTCCTGCGCAGATGGTCAATCAGCATGTGCCCCGAACACAGAGTTGGGAAATGAGTTGTCTAAGGAAGAGGTAGTAGAGATTAAGGTTTTGACTACCTCAGAAGACCGTGAATCTGATGATGACGAATGAGAAGCATCGGCATCCCAAAAGTCATGGTGGCTAGTGGGGTAAGTCGTGCCTGCCTCTTCTGATCTCAACTTAGTTGAAGATCCTGAAATGTTGGATTGGATATGCTCTCTACGCTTGCTGCTTGGCTTATGTCTTCTGTGTATCTGGCACCTGCTGTCGTGCATGGAGGGATGCGCCACATTCTCTTGCTGTGCCACCACTGTCCTTCCACAAAAATTCATGAAAAATGTAGTTTTTTTAGCATTATAGGTATCAAATCAGAGGCTTGTCTCTACTGATAACCCCCTATTCAATTGACGTATATGAATTTATTTTGACCATCGGGAAATTATTGCCTGAACTGTCTGACTGGCAAATAGTTCACAAAACAACTTACCAAACAGTCAGAGAAAGAAATCTGCATATGACCCTGTACTTGAACCATAGAAAAAGCAACTAACCTAACATGTCTGGTTGTGGAACATGTTGGAATTTTCTTTTTGGCCGAAGGAACATGTTTAATTTAAGCCAAGTTCATTAGTGGTGGATTGAAGCGATGTAATGAATTTGTGAAACGTGAGGTTTCTTTATACATGGTAGACTTTAGTTCCGACTTGAAAAGAAACATTAAGTCGTTACCGAACCCCAATCTGGAAGGAGGATTTATCGGATCTGAGGACCTTTCTCTGCATTCTTTACTTAGTGAGCTAATTCATTTCTTTTTTCTGAATATGCTGCAGGATCAAGTGCTATTTAGATATGGAACGCAGGAGGCTATGATAATAAGATGGGCGGTCAAGAAGGACGAGTGAGCAGACTGGAAGTGCTGTACATATACTATTTAGAATGATTTGGGGGACAAAAATTTTCATTTATCAATTCGAACCTGTCTGTTTTCATTCTATTTCTATCTTCTTTGTAAATCATTCACTTGCTGCAAGCTTGCAATATATTTGATCGTTTGAACATTCATTTGTTAGTCTCAATTTCTCGTTCTAGTAATCTTCTTTAAGACACGTGAACGCACGAAAGCTCAAGTACTTGGAGTTAGTTAACAGGTATCGAGCATTATAGCACGGAGGTGGTTATGTCCGAAAGTTTCCAATACCATCTTCTAAAGAGTAAAGAGGTTCCAAGAGGAAGCAACGGACTAAAGAAGAGGGAAAAGTGCAATGAGAAGCAAGCATTTTCACTAGCGTGGTTAATATCCCAACAATTTGTTTCTTCAACGTAAGAAATGAAATGTTCTTGTAATTTGAAACATGGTTTGGGGGAACAAACTTACAAGTAGCGACATGGCAGTAAACGTTCTTTTGGGTTAAACATGTTTTAAATTTGTTAAAAAGATTTGCATTGGGTTGAATTGTCTCCTCTATCGCAGCAAACGATGTAGTTTCATGGTAAAATGTGACCTGCGAAACGGGTTGAACGCTTATATAATCTCTAATTAGAAATCATAAGAAAAATTCAGAATAATAAGGCTCGCTAGTGCTAAATTGCGTTGCGTAGAATAAATGCGTGCTGCGTGTGCCCAATGCATTTTGCTTTGATGGGACAAAAAATGAGATAAAATGATATAAATAATTTTAAATCTGATGTCTAATGTGGTTATTAAATTTTTACTTCATTCAATATAATCTCTGAATTTTATCATAATGTGTAGTGTAGCCCCTAAATTTTTAATTTGTTCAATATGAGTTTTGAACTTTTGGTACATATTCAATTTAGTTTTTAAACTATATTAAAAAATTCAATGTTGTCCCCGATATTAAATTAATGGAAGGACGATATTAAATATTTTAATATAATTTAAGATTGTATAGGGATTATATTGAATAAATTAAAAATTCATGAGCCACATTACACATCAAATTAAAATTCAAAATCACATTAAAAAATTAAAAATTAATAAATCACATTACATATTGAAATAAAGTTTATGGATTATGTTATTATTTTAAAAATAAATTATCCATTATTGTACAACGCTTCGCGTGGATAGGTGAAAAGACGGAAAAACAAAGAAACCTTAATTTCGGCAGGCATGAGAAAATAATGTTGGCATGTCTCATATGTAATTTCACTAATTCGAGAAAAGAAAATTTAAGTGGAAAATATTTTAACGTTTTCGTTTAAAAATTTTCCAGGGAAAAAAATTATCAAAAATTGAATTTTAATATTTTTAATTGACCAAAAAATTTATTTTATTTATTTATATTTTTTAAAAAATGATTTTTTAATTATTTATATTTTTTTTTTATTTTTTATTTTTTTTTTTTTTTTTTTCCTTCCTCCTTTTTCCTCCCGATTTTTCTTTTTCGCCTTTTCATCCTCCTTCTACCTCCTCGTTCTGCCGCCGCCGCCTCCTTCCTGCCTGACGATGGCCGGCTGCCCAGCGGCCGACCAAGACCCGGTGGCCACTCCGGCGAGCTCGAGGCTCGGCCGATCTCACCCGAGCTCGCCAGATCCGGCGAGCCGCGAGCTCCGCCGCCAGATCCGGTGAGCTCGAGGCTCGGCCGATCTCACCCGAGCTCGCCGGATCTGGTGACAGATCTCCCCGCGAGCCTCCCGGCGCCGCCGCGGAGCTCCCTCTTGAGCCGGATCCTCCCGAGCGGCTTCGAGCCGCCGGGGAAGCGGAGCGCGGCGGTGGCGGCGGCGCCCCGGCCGGAGCAGGCGGGCAGGAGCGGCCAGGGAGGGCGGAGGCTGGTCTCGGAGAAGGACGTCGTCGAAGCCGACTTCGCAGCAAGGAGAGCAAGAGAGAGAGAGAGAACAAGAACCGAAGGAAGAGAAGAGGCGAGGCTTGGAAAATGTTTTCCTCTTTTGAAAAGAGGAAAACATTTTCCAAGCTGCAAACAAAATTTTCCGGTCAACAGAAACTATTTTCCGTTGACCGTGATTTTCCGCCCACCCGAACACCGGAAAATTCGAAAAATATTTTCCTGGAAGTTAAACGCGAATCCAAACGCCTTAATTTCGGTAGGAACAAAAAAAAAAATGTTGGCATGTAAAAACAAAAAAATTTCACAACCAAACGCAGCCTAATTTTGCTGGACACATTGAACAGAGAGACCAAAGCCATTTCTCCTCCATGCAAGAAGGAAGACTGAGCAAATGACATTTCAAGGTGCTGACATGGCATGAGCCCATTGGTTCAGTGGGGACCCAATGACGAAACCCAACACAGCGGACCCGCAAAAAGAAAACGAAACCAGAGCTCCTTTCATCGCATCTGCAATTTGGAATGGTCCGTTAGCCTATCACTCGCACTCGCACCCAACGAATCTCCTCGCGCGCGAGCTCCATCATCTGCGCGACAAAGCCGCGAGACCGAAGAGGAGGCGTTTGCTTCGATGGCGGAAGGGCCCGACGCGCCGTCGTCCACGTCACAGCCCCCGCCACCGCCTCCGCCGTCGTCATCGCCGGAGAAATCCCCTCAGGGCAATATCCGGCAACAGACGCAGGTCTTCCTTTATGTGCTAGCCGGCACGTCTTCCTCTCGTGTTTCGCCTTCTTAGAACTCAATCTGTTGGATTTGCGGTGGCTAGGGTTTTGGTTTTGGGGGATTTCGGTTGCTCGATCCTTGTGGAATGTTCTATGCGCAGAGTCTTTTCTCTCTATTCGTCGTGAAATCGCGCTGAATTTGTTGATTTCGCGTATCTGAGATGTGACGGATAAATAAGCGGCTCGATTGCTCGGACCTTCTATGCATTATTTGAATTTTTGCACAGCGGTATATTCGAGTTATGTATTGGGTTCAGATGCACCTGTGAATCGGATGAGCTTAACGTTTGGTTTAGAAAAACCCGCTTCCCGCTGCCGAGCTCTGTTGTCATACAGGACTGCTTCTGTCGTCTGTTAAATTTGCTTGCGGTTATGAAATCATGTTGCTTTTTGGTTGATTGGTAACTTCGGCGGCACCATTTCTTCGTTATTGTCTTATCATAGAGTGCTTCAAAGTAGTATATAGACTCTGGATCATATTTGTACTCTGCGTCACGTTCCATCTTCTGGCCTTTGTGTTCTCAGGTTCCGTTATCCTCTGCTTTTCCAGTTCCTGGAAATGGTGGTATGCAAATGCTACCCATCTTCTATCCCACCCAAGGTCCCAGCCTAAGTAATTCGCAGAGTCAAGAACAGACAAATAGAGGAGCTGGCATTTATGCAGTTCCAGTTTCTCCGTACCTTGGGTTTTCTGGATTCCAATCCAACAATCTCATCCCTCTTACCTATAACATACCAACGTAAGTACATCCAATCTATTGTCTGTTCAAGGACGTTAAATCTATTATAAACTTGGCTTTAATTATTTCGACATGCATCGTTTATGTTAGGTCTATTTGGTCCTGTTGATTTGTCTTTCTGTAATTAATTTTTAATCGGTAAATCCATCTGTAGTATCCATCAGTTGAAATTATCTGAATGCTTGCCTTCATGGTCTAGAAACCTTACCTGAGAAGCAGTTCTCCTATATATTGCTCAGTTCCTTTCTGCCCCCTCAAGCTGACAATTGTATAAAAGTATCATCTTCTTATCTCCTATATACTATTTCATGAAGTAAGTGAAAAAACATGCTCTTTCTATCGCCTTGAAAGTGTGTCGTATGCAGTGTTTAAGAAACTGGATTGGACCACATTGTTCAATCATGTACAGGCCTGTTCTCTGATGTCAGAATCTTACGCCTGTGGCGGTGAAGAGCCTGTCGAACTGGCTGAAACCAGTTAGACAGGTCATGCAGTTTCAGTTTAAACAGATTTTCAATCAGTTCTTTGACTTTTTAAAATAAAGAAGAGGATGGGTGGACAGAGGTTTTCAAATCATGCACGGATGGAAGTCAATTTGGCAATTATACCACCTTTAGCCAATTACCTTTATGTATTCTTGCTAATGTAAATATATAGAGTTGGTTAATTTCCCATTTGAAAAGGATTTACAAAGTTACAGGCTTTGAGTCTTGAAGTTGAGTCCTCTTGATACACATTAAAAGCCCATACCCGTTAAGCTGAACCACACGCCTGGAACTTGTGCATATATGCAGGCTATTATATAACTTCAACTCATCTCACTTTAGACCAGCCGGTTTGTCCAGTTCTTCTGGTTGAATCAATCAGTTCTCCAGTTTGGCCTTCTGTAAAGTTTTTAAAACATTGGTCGTATGTCTAAGTTTCTTAAGGTTAAATGTCTCATATGAGCTTTCATAAACTAATATCTGCATTGAGTTTGAAAATAGGATGAAAAAATTTATATTTAATCATAAATGATCTTTTAGTACTTTGTTGCTTGTGTGCTTATAGTAGACGAGTTCCTGCTATTTTGGTTAAAATGGATCTTTGACTGGTTCATTGACTTTATAGAATAAAGAAGAGGGCGGATCCACCTAAGTCTTGAAATTGTGAATGGATGGAAGTCAAATTGGCAATTATACCAGTTGATCCAATATCCTTTGTGTACTTAGTCTTGCCAATTTACATTTATAAAGTTAGTTTATTTCCCATTTTGAAAAAAATTTATGAAGTTATAGGCCATATGTCTCAAACTCGAGTCTTTCTTGATACACATTAAGAGCACAAACCAGTTGTGCTGTGCCACACACCTGGAACTTATATGCATCTTTTTAAAATATATATATTGGCTATTATATAACTTCAACGCACCTCACTTCAAACCAGCTGATTTCACCGGTTCTCCAGCATCGCCTCTGGTTTTTTACACATTGGTCGTATGTTCTTAAGGTTGAAGTTCTCATGCGATGCATCAATACTGAGAATCAGATGAAAATATTGATTTTCAATAATAATTGATCTTGTTATCCTTTGTTGCTTGTGTGCTTATAGTAGAAGAGTTCCTGAGGCGGGGTCAACAGGTGAGGAACAGGGGCAGGTGGGCCACCAGCAACAGAACCCCCAGCAACAGCCTGCACCTCAGAGACAAGTTGTTGTGAGAAGATTTCAGATTGCAATTCAGCTTGATTTGTTGCTCATTTTGAAGCTGGCTGCTGTGATATTTTTGTTCAACCAAGATGGATCAAGACAAAGGCTGGTTGTCCTTGTGTTTTTTGCTTCCGTCATTTATCTGTAAGTGTCTAGGCCTACTGATGAGTTTGCAGATTGTTGCATGCGAACCTCTCCATTTGATTAATGCAAGGACTTATTTATTCGTTGCCTTATTTGTTTAATTTCTAGTATGGGAATCTTACTTATAGATGGGGGAATATTGCACCTTTATCCTCCTTGATCTGGTTCGGTATGTTATTTTGTCATGTGGCGCCCATTAATACATGCTGAGGAATTGTTGTCATTTGGAATCAGGGAATAAGAGACTCCAAGAGTTCTCATTTTGTCTTGGATCTCTATTGAATGTAAAGCTGACTTTGTGGACACTGGCTGATGTAGGTATCAAACTGGAGCTCTGGCACCATTGATTCGATGGCTTTCTCAAGGCATGCAGAGAGCAGCTGCTCCTCCTCATCCACCAAGGCCTGCTGTCAGGGCTGAGAATGACCCACCTGCTGCAGGTCAAGGAAATGAAAATCAGCCCCTGGCAGGTACATTTCATTCACAGAACTGCGAAATTCATGCATTGTCAACCTCAATCCAGGGAAAGTTAAAGTCAACTCTATTATATTTCATACAGTTGATCCATAGAGTTGATCCATAGAGTTGTCTCTTAGAGAGTCAATTCTTAGATTTTATTAACTTTTCCATCATATGATGATGTCCTTACAAGTCCCTTATTTTGTGAAATTATTAACTCTATATCTCCTAGGGTTCTACTGTGTTCTAGTAAAACATTTCTAGAAGCCTCAGAGTAGAGAAATTTATTCAAAAGAGTTTAATTTCTGCTTCCATGCATATGACAGTCCATGTATCTACTGGTTGCTTTGTGAGATATGGCAGAGATTGTCATGTTTTCCATGGAACAAGGATAGACAAAGCACTAGTAGTGGTGTTTGGTATATGACAACTGTGCCCATCAAATTGATGTTTTTTATCTGGTCAATGCAAATTTATATTTCCTGAAATGTAATTCAGTTGATGGACAAGCTGGCGCTGAGAACGAGAACCATGCAGTGGAAGACGATGGAAATCAGGCAGCTGAGAACCGGAATGCAGCAGAACCGGGTGCTGAGAATGGGGCCAATAATTGGTGGGGGATTGTGAAGGAAATCCAGATGATTGTCTTTGGTTTTATCTCTTCCTTGCTCCCTGGTTTTCACAACATTGATTAGGTTAAGCAGTTTAGCCAAGCAGTGGCTTCAGAGGCTCAAGTTGCTTTTTGTGTTTTAGTGTTTTTTTTTTTTTAAATAAATGTACAAAAGTCATAGCTGGGTCTGTGTTGAATCTGTTGATATAGGAGGAGAGAGGTATATTACAGGAACAGAAGATATTGGATAAATTGGTTTTGAACTATTTAGTTTGTTCTCCTTTTATATGAAACATATATCAATCCAAGGGATTTGCTTAAAAGCGTCCCAAGTCTCGTGTTGGGCTGTCAAAATGAGTCATAAGTTTAGATTTTAACTCAATTTTATTAAAGTGAGTAATATATCAGTCAACTTAAATTTGAAATATAAGTTTCTGAAAAAGATGGATTTTAATGGGTTTATTATAAGTCCACTTGTAGCCCATAATTTCAAGATAGTAAACCAAGTTAAAGTACAGGTCTCGGTCCCTATTCGATCTTCGCTCCTCTCATCTCTCTCTCTCTCCCTCCTAGATTCCATCGATCACAATTTGCCAAATTTTGTTCTCGGTGAGCTTTCACCCTCCTCTTTTATCCCAATTGATCGGCGGTGCCGATGCCCTTACTATCTCTGGCGTCGTTGCCACCCATCTTCGGTGGCCCAACGAGGAGTCAAAGTCATCTGTCTTCATCATCGGTAGTCTCTCTGTTTTCTGGTTGATATGACTTTGCACATATATAGTGGGCAAGCTTCGCTTTAGTCTCCTTTGTCTCTCTTCATCTCTCTCGTCTAACGATCCTCCCTTCACTCCCTCGTCGCTCACTCATCACCATCAAATTTGCCGTCGAAAGATCCTCTTGAAAGCCGTTGTCTATGATTAGTGCTCACTGGCAGAGGGACTTGACATGATCCGTTAATTTTAATAAAACTATTCAGATTGAAAGGAAGAGGAGAATTCTAAACAGAGGTTAAACGTTCCATCGACTCTAGATATGTTGGTAATGACCCCCACAACGTCGACCCGCCCACTGTCCATTTGCTGTCTGCTCATTGTCCACTTGCCCCCCGTTCCGCTGTCTGCCCGCCCACCCGCCCACTTGCTCGCCGCTAGCATGCTGCCCACCTGCTCGCCATCCATTGTTTGCCGTCTGCTGGCACCTGAGAGAAAGAAATTTTGTATCGTTATCAAGTCGAATTTTTATTCAATTTTTTTTTTGTTTTGTTATGAAATGCATATTTTACTCAGAAATTCATTTAGGAATAAAAACAAATCAATTTCTAATCAAGATAGTTATCATTCACGCTCTACCTACTGCTGCTTAACTTTATCTCTCTTGTTGTCTTCTCTGTCAGGGTCACGAGGGAAGATTCAATATCGAATTTTCAAATTGACGTTGTGTAGGTCATTACCAACTCCTTGGATGTAATTGTAAATGCCTGGAGTTATGCAGCTGATGATTTGTTTAGTACCTGGGCTCCCTTTTGGTTTTGCGCGCTGCTTTGGACATGGCTTTCAGTTCTTTTAGCTTCCTTTGTATATGGGATTTGCACCCCCTTGCGGCCCTGTAACTGATCCTTTTACTTTAATAAAAGGTCAGATAACGGAAACTTAGTGCGTTATGCGTGTCACAGAAACTGTTCCCAAATAGAGAGGATGTAGAGCTAAGAGATGTATGCCGGCCCCTGTGGCCGGCCGATGCTTGGAAGCGATTTGATTCACAAAAGTGGGGCATTGCTTGTCATCTTAGCAAGATCCACTAGTCTTCACTTTTTCAAGCTTCCTTATTGACTCGGCAAGCCAATCTCATATGTTTTTCAGAAAAAACAACTTAAGGAGAAAAACTGCTAAGAATTGAGCGTGGATTGGGTCGAGTCCGGGTTAGGCATGGCAAGATTTTTTTGGTTGGGGTGGATCAAGTATAAGTAGTTAAAATTGTATTATATAAAATCATTCGATATAAATAAAAACATCATTTTTAATTGAATTATTTTCGACCCAGAACAAACCCGACGGGCCCACTTCTTTGATGGGCCAGTCTCATGTTTACTATTCCATTTTAACTCAAGTTTTGGAAAGGACCTTCCTTTCTTCTCGCTTGTTTCCGTTCCTACGTAGTTTTTATTTCTCGTGAACACGATGGTATAACCTTCCTTCCGTCTTTTGTATAACCTGATTTGCAACTTCGTATATGTGAAGATACAACATCCGTGTGTACGATGCAGATGGATATTAATGGATGTGATGTGGCAGCATCGTCGTTGATGGCAGAAGAATACGTGAAGATTACCTTTTCCACTAATGAAAAGGAGGCTTGGCATTTTGAAATTTCAAGCCATCCCTTAGAAAACAAAAACATCAGTAGATTTCCCCTTACTGCTATTTCCCAGGAGAGATCACGGTTCAATTTGCATGGTCAAGGGGGAGAAAGTGATTTCCTATTGCAAAACTTGTAAATGAAGCAAGAACATGGAAATCTAGTTTGAACGCAATTACATTCACCAGACTTGAGAACGATAGGCATCATCATCTCACTTCCAATTTCTAAGCTGACATATAATTACATGCAGTTCTCTCTTTAAGATTCAAAAATATATATATATATATTCGCCGGCAATGTTGGAGGAGCCACAGGATATCGACCATCGAGGCACTAAGCAAATAATAATTACAAAAAGATATATACAAGCGAGAGATTTATTCCGCGCCTCACATCTCGGACAGAAGATTGCTAATTTTGCGAAGCTCTTTGAGGGCGCTCAGGGCAGTCACCTGCCCTTTTTCAACTAATGGATTCTTAGAGAAGTTCTCCAGTGAACCAACTTGGCCCCGATCTTGCTGGAAAACTGACTCGATCACCTGCACAAGATCACATGACCATCAGAAGTTGGTTTCAAAGGCATTTTGAAACCCATAAAACTCATCATAGACATATCATTTCCAGAAACTCAATCAAAAAAAGCGTATAGGAAAGTTTCAACATCAACAAAGCAGCACTAAAATTGGAACCATCTGAATTTTCATAAGCATCGGTAATGTGCATAGAATCTTTTGCCATTGTTAGGCTTCCCTCAACCTCCTCATGTACGAAAATGACGTGTGAGTTACATCATCATAGCTCTTGCATTTGTCAAACGAAAAACTTGCTCTATCATAGGATATCACAAGCTGCTGCATCTAACAGGGGTAGTTTCAGCCATAAACCTAGTAGCTGTATCATTCTTAATCTTGATTTACCCTCATGAAATTTATCCCATCTTTCCCTCACCTTCAAGCCTGCTCTAGAGCTAAAGTACTAAGAAGCAGAAAGACAACAACTTCACTAAACCATATTTAATTCATTTGGCATGACAAACAAATATAACTTGCAAATCACATGTGCAAAAAGTAAGATGTCTGCCCCACAAATTTATCTTTTCTATGAATGCTATTCCTTTTCCTTTTGTGGGATTTGCTACATTTACACAGAGGTTAAGATCAATGAGAAGAAAAGATACCTGAATATGTTCAATCATAGACTGTCCCAGATTCCTCAAGGAACCAATCATATTCCCATCAACGGAATCCCCTTTAATACCACCAGAAGAAATGCTGTGATCAATTACAGAATGATCAGCTGCATCGTGATATATGGTTTCAACATCAGTAGATTTTGAAGCCTCAGGAGATTCCTCTTTATTAGATGTCTCCTCAGCACTAGCATTCCGTCCGAATTTCCAAAGCCATTGGAATTTACCAGAGAGAGGCCTCCGTTCCTTCACACCTATTGCAGCCTTCCCTGCTGGATCGTTTTTCGGTTCAGATTTTAGAGAGGTGTTGTCAGGAACATCAGAGACAGGTAGAGGTGAATCCTCCACTGTACAGCCTGTGCTTTGCAGTTGATCATCATGTTCATCGAGGGATAAGTTAGAGACGACACTGCTTTTCTCAGAGTCATTCTCATGGTCAATAGGACCACTAAGAGGACTAACTGGGTCAGAGAATATTGAGGAATTCTCTTCGCTCCCGCAATTGGCACTTAAACGTCTCTCCTCATCAGCACAACCAAATTCATTATGGATTTCTGATCTAGCCAAATCATCTTTAACAGAGAGATGATCCTTCTGACCTCCAATTTGATGGCTGCTCCTTTTCTCAGCACCTTCATCAGAGCCAAGCTGCTGAGACAAATCTTCCAACAAACTACGCCTCACGGATGTCCTAGTAACCTTTTTGATGTTCTCAACCTTAGCTGGAGATGGATCAGACTCCGTTCTGGAAAGACTCAATTTTACTTTCTCAGACCATCCCTTTTTCTTGGTTGAAACTTGTTTCTGTAAACTATCCCGTTTAAGTTCTTCTTCTTTATGCAGATTCCTCCACATCTCTTCCCAGTAGCTATCAGGTACCACATTTAATGGAGTTCTAGGAGATACAGAGTCGGATGACAGGCTATGGCCTCTACATACCATTCGCTTACTCTGGACAAAAGCCCCACTGGATGAAGAAGCGGTAGAAGTATTAACTTCCAGAGCAAGCGTCTGCAATGACCTCGCCTTCTCTATCAGTTTCATTAGATCGACATTCTGAGGGAAATTCAGCAATTTCTGAAGACAGGAAGTGGCATTCTCAGCAGCAAGCAGGGAAGATCTCAAGTGAAGGATCATAGAAACGGCAATACCAGCAATAAACACTCCTCGAGAAGAACTGAGAATTCTGAAGCTAGATCCTTCATCATCTTCTGCAACTATGTCCATTTTTCTATTGTCTTGTGCAAAAATCTCATCCCAGATTGCCAAAAGGTCTCGGAGTGAGAACTCACGACCAAATAAAACACGTAGCCAACGAAGTGCGAAGTATTGTGGCTCAACCCCCAGCTCAACGAGGTGACTGTGTAAAGATGAATCAATGGTAGATAGCAGATGGTACAGTGCGGCGGAAGCCTCAATTACGGGAGGCAGGGCAGCCTTGGACCCACATGCAGGTGAGTGTGCAAAGAAGTCTGCCATGGCTACAGACCCATTGACCCCACTCATCAATGCATCAAACATGCAGTATGCATCATGTTCCATAAATTTTTCAGATAATACAATGCCCAGTTCACCTTCAGCCCCATAGGCATCACTTAACAATATAATCTTCTGTATCTCGGGATCAAGCTCATTGATACTCCTCACCTTGGATGCATTTTCTTGGGAACTTCCATTCTCCAGAGTATCAGAGAATTTTTTGAAATCGAAATTATATGTAAGATCATTGTCATGAAATGATAACTCATCAAACTTGTCAGTGAAGTGCTCTTCATAAAGTTCTCGCACTTGAGAGAGACGTTCAATGTCAACATGGAGAACATAGACCAATGGTGCCAACAGTTCATGCATCCCTGCAGAAGAAAAAGTGACAGTTAATGCCAATGCCAAATTCAATGAACTTTCAATGTGTGAAATGCCAATATCTTAAGCATCATCAGATTTATCTAAGATACTTCCTATACGTACTTTTTTTCAATACTGCTCAGTCATTGAAACAAATAAAGAAATGATCGTAACTATCTTTTATGCACAGCATTTACCCTGTCTATAACCATATTCTGGATGTCTAAGGCACCACAATAATAGTATCCTTCTTAGCATGCCTTGGCATCCCGGTGTCTGAAAGTAACTCCCATCTTCTGGATATAAGCGCAATAAATCTTGATCAACCATCTTCTCCAGCTCAGCATTCCGAAAGAAGCGACCCCAGCTGCTGTCTGGCAATGGATAACGAACAGCTTTTCAATAAATTAGCGATGATGTAACTCAATAGGATACACACAATTTAATGTCTTCTCCTACAACAGTTACGATTAGACTAAAGTACAATTTGGAGAAACCACATTTACACAAAATATGGGTGCATGGGACCACATCATGTTATGTCCCAATTGTCGATCTGATATCCACTAGCTAAGCTTTGATTATCCTAATTATGCATGCGAATGTCACCCTTCCACTTAAATCTTGAAAAGCAAACCAAGTTCCAAATCCTCAATGTTGTCCACAAAATGATCCTCTGCAAAAGGATCCTCCTTTTCTCTATATTTTCTTTATTCATGTCCTTGGATTGGTTAGAATGTATGAACGAGCAAATTTTACAAGAAATTTCATTGTAAAGTATACTGAAAGTTGTTTACAAGAAGATAAAATGAACATATTGAAAAGGAGCACATCAGTAGGACTAGAATTAACCTGGGTTTTGTGACAATGGATTGTCCATTGCAAGATTAGGTGAATTACTTCCATCCTTTGAAATATGCGGATCCACCAGAAGGCGCCTCCTCAAACTTGCATATCTGAGAGATGTAAACATAATGAACTTAAAGCAATTAACCAAGACCAGATCGCAAAATTACATCCAAAGTTCTCATCTGATGACTAAAGCCAGCGATAAATTGTATTTAAGCAGCATGCTTATGATGACGAGGCATTCCGGTAATGCACCCATGCGGACTAGTGACCTTAAAAAGTTTTGTGCTTTAAGTGGATGGAATAATGTCCAATCAAATCTCTTGACCACCCTGGTGGATTATACAGCGGCAAGAAAGATTAAATAAACAAGCAAAGAGTCCACCAAAATTTATTCATAGATCTAAAACCTAATCCTACTTCCGTTTACACTTTTTTACATGAATCCTGGGTTTCGATCAACTGCAGCAGGGCTCTACAGAAAGAGAGATGGAGTTGCAGAAGAACCTTCCTATTGTTCAATTGTTATTCAAGACTGCGGCTTCACCTTATAAGCTTCTTTGGGTTTTTTCGTAGTGGTTCACACTAAACAGGTCTAAGATGACAGGGCATGTTAACCCCCACAAGGCTCCATCACCACAGAAGGGAATTGTAGTCTATGGAGCATAAGCTGGAAAGCAGATGACCGAAATTCAAAACCTCAAAATGCGCGCAAGTTTTCATTACTTGCTCAAAAACGTGGGAGATGTATGGACAACATCACCATTCCATGTGTGAACACGGAGCTAAAGCCGACATTGTTATTGCTCTTCCATGTGGCACTTCCACTTACGGAACCGAGATGAACCTTACCCAGCTTCCACACGATGAATTCCTTCCCAATTCAGATTACAAGCTGAACCCAATTTATTTTAGCCATGAAAACAACTTGGGTAAATCTCGAAAACAAAAATAAACACATCGTGGGAAAGCGAAATTCGCACGAGGCAAAGCACAATGCATCCTGAGCTCTCCATGACGTTCCAAGCAAAGCTGCACAGATCAAGTCAATCGAAATTAAAGTAAAAAGAAGAAGCTCTGGAAGTTACCGTCGCCTAGAATCGGCGGTGACGCGGCGGAGATCGTCGATCGAGGAAGACGGGGCGGCAGGTACGACCCCAAGATCCAAACGCCATTGGACTCCTCTTAAACCCTCAAAACGACGACGATCCGATGACCCCCCACTCTCCAACCTCGGTATCGATTCCGACATGCTTCTCGGAAAACCCAAAAACCTATCAAACCCAGAGAAAAAGTTCCCAACTTTTGTCCAATTACGGAAGAATTATCGAGCGAAAGATTTACAATTTCGCAGAAACGCCAAAAGGGTCGCCGGAGAAGGAGAAAAGAGAGGGAGGGGGGGAGAGAGAGGAAAGGAAGGGAGGGGATCAGCTTATCAGGGAGATGAGCTAGCGGATGAGAGAACTTTGGGTGAAATTGGAAATAGCCAACGCGAGACGACGGGCCGGACGAAAAGGGGAAAAAGGAGTAAATCTGGGAAAAGCCCTGTGGAGGAGAGAGAGAGAGAGAGAGAGAGAAGAGGAATTACGTCTGCGCCGAGATAATGGTCGAATTGGACGACACCTCCATGCCCATCTCCTCCTCTTCTTTTCCTCCTCCTCCTCTTCTTCCCCTTTTTGTCCCTTTCTCGTCCGACTAAGAGAGAGAAAGAAGGACAATGATTCGTTTGTTTGTTGGCGCAGAGAGAGAAGAGAGAGAGAGATGCTTGACCTGTTGGGACGGTGAAGGCGAGCTGTCGTCGTCCTCCTCTTCAACACCTACAACCAAACGTGAAGCTCATGGACTACTGAGGACGCTCTCTCTCTCTCTCTCTCTCTCTCTCTCTCTCTCAATCTCTCTGCCTCTGCTTGTGGCATATGCGCAACGCCCCACGAAGGAATATTACCAATTTACTGTCTCCCATGTTTCTCTCTTGGTCGGGTCCATCCATGAATGCGCTCGTAAATCCTCTGCTTTGCTATGAGCTGGACTCATACGTGCCCTGACCCTCCCACGAACGGGTTCCCGGGGTGGTTTACTTCAATTTCTTGCCTCATCTTAATCCGTCAAAAGAGCAAATTCTTTTTGGCTCTTTGTTGTCCTTGTTTCCTTCTTTTTGAATCCAACTATGGTAATTTTATATTTGAAATGAGGTGGCGCTATTTCCACTCTTTATATGATTAAAGCCAGCTAAGTTCCAACAAAAGTACAAAAATTACCCCGGATCATTAAATTGTAATTTAAATTGGTGCCACGAATTTATTTACTTTCCTTCTTTTCTTTAGGATCTAACTAGCATAATTAAGGATTTCACATATTCTGTTTTTTCATATTGTTGGGCACTATGTTTTTTTTTTTATTTTAGATTTTATTTCCATATAGATTAGTTTAGTTTTCAAGAAACCTAGTTTTCTTTTTCATTGTCCAGCAAATTTTGGACTAATTTTCAGATAAAGTCTAGCTTTTTTTTTTTTTTTTTTTAAGATATACGATTCTTAACAAAATGACTTGTTTATAAACTTTCACTTTTATTATGCATATCACCATAAACCATTTAGGGTAACTTTAAAAATAATTATACTTATCTCTTATGGGTAAAGTCTTATCCGGTGCATACAAAAGATAGAGTTCATTTGCAAAAATAGAGATTAGTGAACTTAATATTAATTAGATTATTATAGTAAAGAAGAAAGTTTCAACTGCTTGATTAACCATGGTAGTGTGTGTATATGTATTTTTTAATTTCTGTGTATATTCCGTGCACATAAATCTATATCGACTAATGCAAATGAGTGGGAAAATGCAGATGAGAAAAGTTCACCTTGTATAGATGAATCTAGAATAGGCATATCGAATGAGGTAGATTTGGTCAGAAAAAGCAGTCTCTAGATTCCTTCAAGTATTTTTGTCTTGATCCCATGATTGAAACACAACAAAACATATAATTAAGAAAATACATAAAGGATGAAAGAGCATATTAAACAGTCAATAGGAATAGGACGCTCAATAATGCAGAATTGATAGAGACAAAGTTTCCGGGAAGATGGAGCTTGACCCATACCGCATAATAAACCCTAGATTTTCTTGTCCTTTGTCTTCGAAAATAATAAATAGTGATAATTGGGAAATTGGTGCTAATAAATCATGTCATCAATTGTTTGGTTTAACTTGCAAGGAACCCCATATTCTTAGCTAACTTTAGTATCTCGAATGATACATCAAAGTATATATAAATCCATGCTTTGGGAAATAAATCAATAAAACTGTAAAAGCACGTGTTTGAAAGTTACTAAAATTTTGCGTACCAACAAAGTCCATCCTTAAAAAAAAAAAAAAACCCAATTTTATGTAAATTCATCTCGGCTACAAATTGTCATATTTCGCAATACATATATGTTTTTTTGGAAGGTTTCACTATTGACGTCATATTTAAGAATGGTTTAGGGCAAGGCGAGAACCATGTTAGCCCCAACGTCGGGTGGGGGGGGGTGGGGGAATACCTTGTTTATTTTGTAGGTATACATTGTTTATTTTGGTAGGTACGATGATGTCGTTTTGCAAATAAAGATGACAACTTGACCATACGGTTCAATAATTTAAGGAATGCTGAGTAAGGTCCCCGCGCCATGCCGCTTGGTCCCTCCTTGCTTATGCGCTATTAAATATCAGAAGCGCAAATAATTGTATATGGGAATTACCAGGATTCAGTTGGTTTGGCCCAGTTATAGAAATAAAGTTGGCACTAAGAACAGTGACCATCTGATAGCTCCATGATGGAGCCGATCACCACGCGTCCATCGATCTCTCCTAATCATCTATTGGCTTTGTCACACAATAAATGAACTAATCTTGTCTTTACGTTGCGTGCATGGATTTACACATTACATCCGTTTGATTCTCAATATCATCGAGTACAAATACTACACATTACGCGTGAAAGTTTTCCAATATCGACAAAGAATAATCCCTTCGAATATTACAAGTAAGCAATCAATGTGTTTTGATCCATTGAATTCTCGATTTTTTTATGATAGCAAACACAATTTTGCATGGTGGTTTCCAAATTATCATTTTTGTTTATGACATTATGTTGTTCTCTAATGATCGAAACTTAAAATACCGGGCTCGCCCACTCCAACTTCTCACAATCATTAAATAACGTTTGATATATTTGATTATTCTTCCACCAAATGAAAGCTTTGGCATAGGCATGTTATGCATCTCCATTCAGCATCCACAGATGTAGAAGCTGGTTTGATGTGGACGACTCTCTCTCTCTCTCTCTCTCTCTCTCTCTCTCTCTCTCTCTCCTTAACTCCTAATGCCACAGAAAATAAGTTTTTGTAACTGTAGGCCGCCCAAGAGAAAATAGTGTCATGCATACGTACGTTTGGAGGAATTATATATATTGCCAATTGCTATTTCCCTTTCCCGTTTTAAGTTATTAATCTTGTACCGGCACGTAGTAACAATGGTCCTTGATTAAAACGGATCCTAATCGCCCAGGCATTCTGGGAACCATTGGCTCTAATGCTACTAGATCTGCTTGTCTCGGTTCATACGCTCCTAGTTGCTCTCCTTTTCCCCTCCACTTTTGCAATTTTAGTGCTTTCCATCATGAACGTGGTTTGTGAATCTTTCGTTCTTTCCTTTCCCCCTTCATGTCACATCAACAATAGCCGCCCTCTCTCATGCTCCTTGACCCCTTTTTTTTATGCACCCGTCAAACATTTCAAACCCTAGAAACTAAAAGAATACGGATCATTCATTACGTTGATTTTATTCATAAATCTCAGATCCATACATTAAAGGTCCTCGATGGTTGTGCCAAAGATGAGATAAACTAATGATTTATGGGTAGATCAACATATAATTTTTTAGTGCCGTACCTTTAGTTTTCTAAGGGTTGAATAAACTAAAATCCAAAGCATTGGTGATATCAGCCCGTGTGATAATTTTCAATATTCTGATTAGTTTGTGGGACGGTGAGAAAGTGAGAACCTTACCAAGTAGACAATTTTATAAAAACCCTAGCCCGGCAAATAGGAATTACACTGTTGTCGGTACTCCACGAGATCACGTAAGTTCTCCCGTTCCCCGTCAATTGAAAATTCCGAGAGATCCCAAAAAACTAAAAGTGGGCGGCGCGAATGATTAATCGTCGTTATACGTCATCATCTGAGCAGATCAGGATCAAACCCTTGACCAAACACAATTGTTTATCACACGCAGCCGAATATTAACCAGTCAGAATTTGAACCAGTCACGAGTCTCTATCTTCTACATCATTCTGCCAATCAGATTGGCGACTTTTTCCAAAAAAAAAATAAAAAAAAAGATTGGCGACTTTTCTTGAATGGATATGCACGTCTCTCTCTCCATTAAGCAATAAATTAATGTAATTAATATAATCTTGAAGCTGAAGGAAATAAAAACATATAGAATTTGTTTTTGCGGACGATGTGCCAAAAAAATAAAATCTCCCGTTGTAAAAGAACTATATTATATTAGTTGGGAGCAAACCACGGATCACGGAGTTTGGAATGAAATCTCCTTTTCACGAGCATGATGGAGATATCCCCAAATCGACAATCTTCAGGGGTTACCTTTACGTGTCTTCTAATTTCTTCCTCCTTCTAATTAATGGAAAGTCTTGAAATGCAAGCTAAACAATTGACTAACCTCAAGGAGGTGTTTGTTCCGGAAGAACATCATTCCCAATCATTTGAAGGGCTTGGAAGTGGTCCCACCATGGTAATATAAAGAGGGGAAATTGCCACTTTTTTTTTCCGCCAAAAAAACGTTTCATTTTCAAGAGTATGCAATAGAGAAATGCAGTCCCATTGCAAATCAAGACAAATCTAAAACATCATAAGCCTTAAATAAGAAGATGAATAATCAAAACAAGATTAGAGGTCACATGTTCAAAGAACAAATCTATGACTTCTTCAATCCAAAATTGGCCACTGATTACCAAATCATCTTTAATAATGATCATATATTGAGATTTCCATATGTTATTATAGCTTTATCTTTTAGCGGTGCACGTTTACATTCAAAATCCCTAATACGATTGTCGTTTAGAGTCACAAGATTGAATGCGTATAAATCTAACATTCGTGAAAGCAAAACATTCATGAGGCTCTTTTGATCTTTTTCGAAACTAGACTCATACATCAACGAAACTTGAGAGAAGCAAAACCCCAAAATCATATAAATAAATGAAAAAAAACCAAAAATCTAGACTATATCATGATAGAAACCTAGAGAAAACTCTTCAAAATGGGAAGAAAGCAAGAAAAAGAGTCAGAGAACCAAATATGCTAAAGAAATAGGTTAAAAGGGAGGGAAGAGAGGGATCTAGCTCAAACCTCCTCTCCATGCAGTTGGAGAAGAAAGCTATGTGAAGATGAGAGAAAGAGGAGAGAACCCTAGAGAGGAGAGATAAAAAGTGTTTGGAAATTGCCCAATATAAATATATTATACGGATGGTGATTTAGTTTTAAATTTTCTTTAAATCTCTATGCAAAATTTCAATATAATCATTCTAATTAATTTTTATTGGAAATTGTTATTGTGGCAACGTGCAATGTATAATGGTTGGTAATGACTTAACTGTAACGTCATTCATTTTTCGTCAAAAATTAGTCGGAAGGATTACAGTAGAATTTCATATATAAGATTTAATGGGTAAAATTGAAAAATTGAAAAATGAATTAGCATCCATACAATAAGTAGCAACAAGATCTATATTTACAAAATCAAATTTAATCATCAAGTCTGAGTAGAGTAATCAGCACTCAAACGTTGGAGTTAATTCCAACTCGAATAGTAAATTGCATCGGCTTGATTAAATCAAATTCACCCAACAAGCTTTTCACTTTTAGTATTTTGTCCATTTCTTGGATTTATTGTGCCCTTTGATTCAGGTCCCGTACGATTGAAACGTACGCAGGAGCCAGCTTAATTTCTAGCTTTATCATCTACCTTTGGAACTATGTCTCATGTATTTGGACCTCACCTTGCTTAAAATGCAATAGCCATTCTGGATAAAGATAGGAAAGAGAAAAGGCTTATCGCATCTGGAGACCCTATTAAGTGATCCATCGTGGAACTCCTTCGCTTGCATCAAAATTTGGGTGAGGAATTTGTGTTTATGTATCGAATTAGGCTAATGAATTTGCGTCGATTCAAGTGATGGGGGAAAAAAATACTCAATCTGCCCTAAATAAAACACGAAAATTGATTAGAATGGTTACATTGAAATTTTACCTTAAAGTTTATGACTAAATCCATAAAATTAAAAAGTTTAGAATTGAATTAGTATCCATGTAATATATTTATGACTCAATTGATAATTTTTTTTTTTTTTATCTATGGTGATGTTAAAGTGCCATTATTAAATTTCCTAGATATTAATTTGTTTTAAAGGCACGACAATTCATATTATTATTGAATCTTTGATGCAAAATAATATCGTTATTGAATCTGTTTTGTATTTGCTTTCAAACATGTGCAAAGTTATGTCTTTTCGTGTTAAAATAGGACAACCTTAGTCAAAAGCGACCGCTAACAAGGGGGATCGCGTGCTTAAATAGGAAAAGAACATATAATCAACATAATAAGTATGTTTGTCTAAGCTAAGTGGATGAGTGGGAGGTCTTGTCTTCCATAATGATCTTTAATTGCTTTAGCTATTATTCGGACAAGGAGGTAATTAAGCAACTTAAACAGAAGTAGATATTGCTTAGTTAATCATGATGAAGATGATTCTGGGGACATGATGTCATTCTTTTTCTCGACAAGGCATTCTCTTTTTACTTTTTAGCTTATCCTTGGTAGACGAAAAGATGTTTTCCATGAGCTGCGGTGACTTTGTATGAACTCACTCTCATTTGTTCCTACTTTATTGATACGAGGATCAAGGTTCTTTAAACTTTATCTTTATCTGAATTTAGGTAAATATTTTTTATCTGGACTCATCCTATGTCTATTTTACAAATGACTATGTATACTATGTATTGTAGATTACTAAATTCTGCTGTGTCATTCATGTATCCCTATCGTAGCCTCCGATAAGGGGAGCCTCCTTCCCCCACCACCAGACATACCCCACCTTCCCCTCCCAATGGGACCCACCTAAATTTGGACACATTATCTAGCGAGCCAAATGGAAGGCCTAAATCTATTATCCCCACCCTTACCAAACATGATTTTGTCCGCAAAATAGGAGGTGGAGCATCACCGATCCACTCTCAGCCACAACCTCTGCTTCACACCATTGCCAAGGCGGCCCTGCCAGACTCCCCCTCGCTAAGCTTTTGCCATTGGCCACTCACCAAAGTCCCAATTCGCCTCTCAATCTTGCTCTGCCTTCTCCAGCATGTTGTGGGTTGGATCAGGGCACGTAATGCCAGAGCCGACATCGTGAAGCCTAGACTCGACCTTGTCAGGCTTAAGGCGACGCCCACTTGGTGGCTCGGTCACTCCCATCCCTTCGTAACTGTCAACCGGGGATGAGAAAGGGGCAATGCGGCAAATTAGCAAGCTTCGTGGTACCGATGAGGAGGCACAATGTTGATGGGACAACATTTGAGCCACGACAGCGACAAAGTCGCGACCCATGGGGGCTTGGTTGGCAAGGATGGCTCGATTGGTTGGAAAGTTGAGAGAGAGAGAGGAGGAAAAAAGCTAGAGTTTTTCTTGGATGTGGGGGTTGGCGTGTTAATTCTTCAACCGAATGAGCATATTTTAAATCAAAAGATAAATATATCATGTAAAGTAATTTTGTCACACTAAAAGTAGTGTAATTTAATTTACTCCCCAATTAACCAAAAAGAATAGGAAAGATATTCCATGTTCAACATCCTTTTACTACATGTTAAGAATGGTATCTAGAATATTAATTTAAGGCAGGAGCACAGTTTCATATTCTTACTTGAGAGGTAGTTCGGAGAAAAAGATCTTATAAATCAAGGAGGGGTCCGCTTCCATCTTGTCTTGCTGACTGAAACAGAGAAAAGTGCCATCTAACACTTCCACCAACTACCCAATTCTCTACTCAATCTCATAACAAGAAGATTGGTTGCTACCAATCGCAACTTCAAGCCATGACAAAGAAGCAATGCCAACTGGTTGGCTTTCGGTTTATACTTGCTTTGGCACCATAAATGATGTTGATTTGCTCACCATGGATCATATGTATAGTGTCGGGACACATAGTAAAACTCGAGATAAATTCAATTCCAAACTTGCGATATATCTAGTAATACTCAATTTTATTGAAAATCTTAAGTCAAATAGTTATGAACCAATTAAGATATATATTAATTATTTTGCATTATAGCACAACCTCCTTAAGGAACTTATTTCGCCTAACATCCTCGTGCTATGTACCAAGAAGCCGAGAGGTCCCAATTGCATGAAGTTCCATTTGAATTTACGACCTTCGAGAAAGCAAAGTGGAGATGGAACCAAAATCAGCGCATGGGAGAAGATGCTTTGAAATGTGGGTCAAAAGTCACCATCGACCTGGCTCACCTCCACTGCACCTACCAAGCTACCGCTCAGAAAATGCCGAGAAAATATTAGGTGCGCCGGGCGCTCCACGTCACCGTGCGCCCCGCCCATTCAGGATACGACACGTGTCGCCACGTGGATCCCGGTCCCTTTTTTTTTTTGAGTCAAATTTTTGCCGCGTCCTTCTCTCTCTTCATTAATGGCCGCGTCCTTCTCCCGCCCTTCGCATTTGAAGTGCCCTTTCTCTTCTGTCTTCTCCCGCACGAAGTCTCTCTCACAAAAATCTTTCTCCGCCTCCTTCGACACCGACGATCGGCACCGGCCGAGCGCCCTCCTCGTCCGGCGGTACTCGATCTCCGCCGCCGCCACCTCCGCCTCCTCGCCGCCCTCGCAGCTTCCGCTGGCCTCCAAGATCCAGAGCGGCTTCGAGCCGCGGAAGTCGTTCTCGACCTTCGCTTCCTTCGACGCCAACGACCAGCACCGGCCGAGCGCCCCCTCATCCGGTGGTACTCGATCTCCGCCGCCGTCGCCGCCGCCGCCTCCTCGCCGCCCTTGCAGCTCTCGCTGTCCTCCAAGGTCCAGAGCGACTTCGAGCCGCGGAAGTCGTCGTCGACCTCCTCCTCCTTCGACGCCGACGACCAGCACCGGCCGAGGGCCCCCTCGTCCGGCGGTACCCGATCTCCGCCGCCGCCGCCGCCTCCTCGCCGCCCTCGCAGCTCCCGCTGGCCTCCAAGGTCCAGAGCGGCTTCGAGCCGCGGAAGACGTCATCGACCTCCGCCTCCTTCGACGCCGACGACCAGCACCGGCCGAGCGCCCCCTCATCTGGCGGTACTCGATCTCCGCCGCCGTCGCCTCCTCGCCGCCCTCGCAGCTCCCGCTGGCCTCCAAGGTCCAGAGCGGCTTTGAGCCGCGGAGGTCGTCGTCGACCTCCGCCTCCTTCGACGCCGACGACCAGCACCAGCCGAGCGCCCCCCTCGTCTGGCGGTACTCGATCTCCGCCGGTTCGCCGCCCTCGCAGCTCCCGCTGGCCTCCAAGGTCTAGCGTCTCGCAGACAATGTCCAGGTTTTTCCGAAACGCTCTGATCGTCTCGCGCTCTATTTTGGCTCCCGATTGAGTTGGGGATTTGACTATTTCGAATTTTTGCTTCTTGCTTCGGTTGATTCCTTCTCTGTTGCCGAGCTTTGAGAAGAGCGATTTCCGGATGCAGCTTGCAAGGCAGGATTACCTGGAGCTGAGACAAGAGGCGAGTGAACTGCAGGAGTATTCCAACACGAAGCTCAATCGAGTCACGCAGTCACGCGCTACCTCAGCGTTCTCGCCGACAAGAAGCCGAAACTAGGTGAGGCGGTGCGGCGTCTGTTGTGCCTCAACGCACGTTTGCTTTCTCATTTTGGTTTTTGACAGGTTCTGTGCTTTGTGTCACATCAAGTCGCCCTTGAAGGTGAGGCTAGGATAGCACCGCTCGTCTGTGAGAAGAGGAGGTTGTTCAATGAGTTGTTGACATCCAAAGGTCAGTCTTTGGTTTCTTAATTGAGTTCTCCCACTTTCCACACGAAGCACGTGGAGCGGAAGTACTTGGATACATGAGCTGATAATTCAGAAAATTTCTAGTTTGAATTGCAATTCATTTTCGGGATGATGTTCCTGTCGGATGGATGGGTAGAGATAGCTTGCTTGTATGGTAATTTTGCAGTGTGTAGTAGGAGGACAAAACTTGAGTTTAATGAGTAAGATCTAGTTGGAATATGACTGATAGAGTTTTAGCGATGAAGTGCAGATTAACTTGAGATAACAGCTGCCAGTTTGTGATGCATTTTTCTGATCATTGTTAGTCTGGAAAATTGAGCTGTTTGTTAGTTCAGGACTGATTACGCCTCAGAGATTTGTTAATCTGTAAATGGAGACTAGATATCAAGAATGGAAATGATTTTTACTATGTGTATCTTCTTCCTCCTCCTTTAGGATCAGTCTGATACTTCGATTGATGGTTACATAGAAATTGAATCTCTTGGATTAAACTAATGGAAGAACTCTGAAGAAATATGATTTTCAGACAAGAGTCCATCACCTGTGATATAATTTCCATTTGGACTCCTTTCACATCATCAATTCACCATTGATTGCCCAATCACTAGATTGGTCGACCTAAGTTATACTAATAGTGTTTAAGTCAGAAGTACAGATCATCTTCAAGCCATTTAGTTGGCTATGAGTGCAGGAGGTGCACACGTGTTAATTAACCGTTTGGTTTAGAAGTTGGGCTATTTGTTAGTTAGTTGCTGAGGGAGTATAGTTCAATTGGTTATTTTCCATTCGCACAGCAATCGATCAAGATAGGGAATTCCTTTGTTCTTTGTGTGCTCTCTTCTCTTACTATAATAATTTGTTTCAACAGCTCTTCTCTTCAATTTCCAGTCCTCCCTTTTTGAGGCTGCACGAAGTTTTTTGGTCAAAAATTTATGGGTATTTTCTTTCCTATGATGATTTGAAGATGCTTTTAATTTCAGGGAACATAAAGGTATTCTGTTGTTCGAGACCATTATTTGAAGATGAAGGTCCCCCTGCTGTAGAATTCCCAGATGATCTTACTATCCGTGTCGACACTGGTGATGGGACCAGTACCAATCCTAAGAAAGATTATGAATTTGATAGGGTGTATGGACCTCATGTTGGACAGGGTGAGCTAGAAAATGATTAATTTTGTTACATAACAGGCATCAATTGAAAAAAATTTTGGTATATACTAGCTACATGGCTGGTTTGTGTGGAGGTTTGTTATCTTACAGTAGGACTGGTGCATGTGCAGCTAATATATTTAATGAGGTTCAACCATTGGTTCAATCAGCTTTGGATGGATTTAATGTGTCAATATTTGCTTATGGACAAAGTAACTCAGGAAAGACGCACACTATGGTCTCTCTCTCTATCTCTCTCTCTCAAACATGCTCCCACTGAATATTATCTCCCTATGAGCTAAATATCCAAATATTTGGGTATGGCTTTTTAGATAAAGTATTTTGTTTTTTATTCTTATTGCATTCAAAAGGGTATTGATCTGGAATGAGGATGTGTTTTGTGAATTATGCATGTATGGCTGCCATTATGGGCACGGTCCATTAATGCAGATACTTCTGTCAGATATTGGTCTTATGTCATGTCTGAATTTAAGGAGCTAAAAGTTCTGCTGCTTGCATTTCTTAGATCTGATTGTCATTGGTTTGATCTTTGGCAATCATAGTTATCTGAATGGGGGTCTTTGTAACATTATGATGAACCATGTTCGTCCACCTTGTCATTCCACAAAATTCTGATATGGAAGTTGATATGATGGTGTTTTTTGATGCTTTTCAGGAAGGATCTAGCCATGATCGTGGTCTGTATGCTCGTTGTTTCGAGGAGTTCTTCGATTTAGTGAATTCAGATGCAACTGCTACATCTAGATATGACTTTTCTGTCACAGTTTTGAACTCCACAATGAACAGGTTTCTTTTCTTTTTTACTCACCGTAAATAGCTTCAAGTTAGGTGTTCTGAATGTGTACGTTTTGTCTTGATATAATCGTGCTTCCACATGCTATGTAGGTATGAGATTTGGTGCATGAATCAGGAAAGCTCTAGTGCTTAATGGAGAGTGAATATGATGTCCCTTCTCATAATTGTGGTCTCCAAAGCCCGTCATGTGCCTCCCTACTAGCATGTCAAATAAAATATAGCAGATCAGAAAAGTTTTCCACTTACGGATGTTTGGCACTCCAGCTTGACACATATTGAATAGCTGACTTGCCAGATATAACCTCACCCTTTGTTGGCTGGAAATATTTTAAAACTTTATGGAAGACCTAACCATGCCGAAATTTATGTAAGGATTTCCAACTTCTGATTATGGATACTGTCTCCCATTATATGATTGTTCTCACTCACTTAATCTTGAAAATAGTCAAGTCAATTTAAATCTTGAAGAAGTGTCTGCAATCTGCACAGTGCACAAACCTTTTCCTTGAAAAATAGTATGTACTTTCTCATTCAGTATCTTTTCTTATCTTTTGGATCTTTTAGGAAGAATAACTTATTACACTTTATCTTGCTTAAAGTAATTGCAGGACATGCTTGGGAATTGGAGTATAAAAGGAAATGCTCCCGGGGACAATCTATTTGTGGCTATTTCAGTTCAGCATCCCAAGCTTGGTAACTACTTCACAGCTACCCCGCAAGCCAAAAGAGTTTCCTCATCAACTGTGTTAAATCATGGAATATTCTTCTGGTTGAAACTGTCTTTACAGTCTGCCTGTGTGTTTTCTTATCAGCTTAGACAGTCAAACCCTTTATTTTCCTCTCATTTGGGTATTTCTTTTTTAACTTTACTTTCCTGAAGTCATGCCAGAATTGAATTAGGCCTTTATTTTCTTGTTGTCAGCTTTGGTTTGGGTAAACCTATGGAAGATCAAATTCTTCCAGGTGAAAAATTATTAAGAGGAGAGATGCCTGACATTTAGGTACGATAAACTTTTGTTGGGGAAAACCATGTCTCATATAGATGTAGTACCCAGCAAAGTGGTCAGGGGTCAAATTTATGAGAAAGGTCGTTCCTCAGGAGTTTGTGAAGGTTGGGAATACTTCCGAATGTGCTTTCAGAACTCCGATTGAGTTTCACAAGGATTTAATCACATGCAACACCTCCAAGTGAACATTTTAGCTACATTATAAAGACGAAAATCTCATTGTTTGCTTCTATCTTGTAGTCTCATAAGCTTGCTTCTTTGACTTTGTTCTGACCAACTTACTATGAGGTCATTGGATTGAGCTCCCGAGTTAAAATTTGGTATCTTTAAGGGTTCTCTCTTACTGGATCTTTTTACTCAAGGATGGGTTTGGGGGTCTAGATCGATTTGTGCTGCGAGTCTCATGCTTGTTGAGTTTCTTGTGTCGGTGGTGTTTGGAAGGATGTTTCCTGGATTGTCCTTGTATCTGTTTGATTTCTTGTTATATTTAGAAAGGTTGTTGATCAATCTATGGAGTGGATGCTCGTTCACGCATGATCGTAGGGAGATACCCGTGTCGCGATGCTTCAATTTCATCTGATTGAAGCAAATTTTGATCGGTCGTTACATGAACTAGGGTTAGAGATCTTCTGGGAAAGAACACTAAGTTAGGACAATGTGATGGCTTGCCTTGAAATCCTGTGTCCGGAGGTAGCATTATGATGTTGCTTCATAACCTGTTGAATGTCTTTCAAATTCCACTTATCATGGGATTATCAAATTTGGTTGCTCTTTTCCTCATAAAGGTTGGAGTTGGAGTTCATTGATGGTTAGATTTGTTAGGTTAGAGCTGAGATAAGCGACTGCTTTTGCATACTTCATGTCAAAATGATTGCTTTACCTGAAATTTTTTTTTTTTGACTTGAGTTGATTTTCTCAAACACGGGGGAAAAGTTTGAGTTGAAATGGTCTTTTACTATCCGTGAAGATATACCGTCCTTTATGTGCCATTGATTATGTTGCTTTTGAATATTTGCAGGAGGGGCATATCGAAGTTCTATGATGGCAAGTGAAAATCTTTCACGAGCTTAGCAAATGCTTCTATTTCTTCATCTGTTAAAGAGATCGTAAAATTGAAAAATGCTTACAGCAGAAGGCGTAGAAATATCTTCGCATCTAGTCACATGTTGGACAGAAGCCGCAATTTTTCCTTGGGAAGCAACGTGGTGGGGATATCTAAGAGAAGACCGCTCACTTTAACGTGGTGGGGATATCTAAGAGAAGACCGCTCACCTTGAGCAACGGCGCATTGTTTTGAAGGTTGCTGCTATGTGCAACTCAGAGAGTTTTAGTTCCGCGAGTGAAGACTCAATGACTGAAAAAGCTGACCCCGAGGATTTAGCTTGAGATCTTTAGATTGTGCTCGGCCTAGTTTGGTTTCATACCTACGGGGTTCATTTTGCGTTTGGGGGGTGTATGGTTTTTATTCAGGTTTTGGATACATCTTCCACTTGTACTAAGTAATTTATTTCTCCACGAGGATATTAGGTTGTTGCAAAACTACGAAGCAAGCAGGGCAAAGCCACATCTGAGGTTCAAAGCCATTGCTCATGTATTTTGCGGGACGATGGACTGGTAGTATGTATATATGTTCACTTGCATCAAATAAAAGTTTGTAGTCCATTTCAGATGTTCGTGTATTTTCTGCCAAATCAGAACCCAAGACTTCTACTAGAAAATTTGGAAAGGAAGATTCTTGAGGTGGTAAAACCTGAGTTCACCTTAAGTCGATACTTCTAACCAGATTTAGATGCTGTGTATTCCACTACGTACCAAAATCACTTGGCAAATGATCTTTGATCTATTTTGCACTGCATCCATTCATTGGTACTTTGTACCATCAGAGCAAAGAGTACTCGACAACTGATTACATCTATGTGAAAAAATTAATATAATGTACTTCAACACAGCGCAACGCTTATGGTAAGATTGTTTGACGAAATATTCCTACACAGAGGAGCAATCAAAATGGCGGAAAAGGATTACGTGACCAAAGAATTCCCATAGACTCTTCTAGCAATGAAAGAAGCATCATGACATGACAAACCATGATCGAAATTAGTTCTAGTAATGTTACAGTTTTGCCATTATATGGTCCAGCCTCCTGTCAAGTTAAGTATTACATTATCCTCATTTAATTACACCCGCCCAATCAGGATGCGACACATATTAATTCCAGAAACAAAAAATGGATTGATTTCCATTGTCACCCCACAGCATCTGATGAAATAAATCACTGGCTGGAGAAGTGCAATTAGAAGAAAATCAAGAAAGAACACTAACAGGAACGTCTAGATAAGAATATGGAACAACCCTTTATCTTCTGATGTAGATTGCCTTAGCAAGACAACGAATATGATAACACTGGAAATTGCGAGCACTCTTCACTCAGTCTTCATGTATTGAGCAACTTGAGCCCTAGGACAGCAAGTGACAATCAGACATAGCGGGAGAAATAATAGAAGCGAGCATCAAAGCAATGACATTTACTTGCATGACTCACAATTGTCAATGATGTATTTTTGAAAACTTTGTTTACCTATCCTTCACCTCCCAATGCATTATGGTGCAACCATGCTTTGTTTATGCTTTAAGAATTGTTCAATTCATTAATCTCAGGATGTTGAAATGAATTTGATGACCCCTGTACAAAGGTTTAAATAATACGTTCACAAAAGGCATGGTTTGCTAAACAATGTGATTGCATAAATAGTATCTCAAATAATCTCATGTCAAAAAAAGTGAGCCAACTTGTACCGACTCAAATTGATTCCAGGAGATCTATTATGATACTCCAACATCTATCGCCAAGAAACCATTATCAATAAGCATTAGAATATTTTAGGATCTAAAGTGATTTTCACAATAAGTACCGATTAGTGAATGGAGAAAATTTATTTATAATCCCCCGTGGCATGATGTATGGTGTTTGCATCTATGTGAAAAAACAATCTCATTAGTAAAGTGTACTAAAATGCTTCCATGGGATCTATTATGCTACTCCAACATTTATAAACTATAAACCACTAAAAATAAACATTAGAATTTCAGCCAAGCAATAAAATAGTAATGTAGACTTTTAAATACCTGACTTGCAAATGAGGAAAATCCATCCATATTCGCAGGCCGCATGATATATGGTGGTTGCATCTATAAATGATAAACCACTAAATATAAACATTACAATTTGCAACATTTTTCAGCCAATTATAATAGTAACCCAAACTTTTAAATACCTGACTAGTGAATGATGAAAAACCATTTATAATTCCCGGTGGCATGGCGTATTGTGGTTGCATCTATATATATAAAAAAAAATTGAACCAATTAGTAGAATATAAATATGAAATATTGAACTCAAAAAGACACACCCGATTATGGAAATTTACATTAACTATAGGACCGCCAATGTTGCTAGGACAAAAGACATTTCGAATCGAGTTGAATTTATTGAAAAATTTGGCACATGAGTCTCATCGGGCATTGCTTGGACTGCTAACTCTACATTACAAAATAAAAAATATATTAATTCAAATCATATAGCGTGAGTATAAAAATAAACTAATTTTATGTCACTCAACTAACCTTGACTTTTTATTGGCATCGAGGATGTTTGTTTCTTAGATTTTTTCTTCTTTTTCTCACTTGAGCTTTTGAGCCTTCCATAAATCGGTTCCTTTCCTTTCCTTCGAAGGGGGTCCAATATCGGCATCTCACTCAAAGAAGCCTCATTGTTATCGTCATCACTAGCATCATTTGTCACAGTCATACTTGAGTTATATGATGAAATTTCAGCCACTGCTGCCTTCAAGTTCTTCTTTACTATCCTCATAGTATTTTCATCTTGGGCTCCCAAACTCATCACTTTAAAAGCACTTTGCATTAAAGCAGAAAACCGATTAAATGTGGATGGACCGGGTGATATTTCATGAAATTCATCATTCACATACCCTTGCTTCGCACCTTTAGTCCATCTTTTCAATATATATGAAGATGGAATGGCTGAAACCGATATGTTTCCATTCAAAATGTGCAAAGCATGACGACATAACCACCCTTTTGATTCAAATAATTTGCATTCACAGGAGACTGAAAAGTCAGTGGGATTAAATCTAACAACATGTGCACCTTGAATCCCATCACACTTAAGAGTATATTCGTAAATGAACCCATCGAAAGTGGTACCTGAAATTCTTTCGGAAAGACTTTGAAGAAATTCTTCATAAAACCTCCTAAAAATAGCGCGAGTATACACCGAAGCAGCATGTGTCAATATCCCATTATATGAAATCTTCAATCTCGGTGTCCCACGAGAACTATAATCATCTTGATTTTCAATTTCTCTCATATGTTTCAACTGTTCTTCGTAATAGTGAACAAATCGTATAAGGGTCGATGTCTTCTTAGATAATTGTTGGAAGACATTATTAGTGCTCTCACTCCTTTGACTTGATTTTATACCACAAGAAAAAATATCACGACCAAAAGCAGAACTCCATTTATGTCTCAAGTCGTATAACCTTTGAAGCCAACTGTTATTCTCAGTACCCCACTCCTCTTGCATTTTTCTCCAAGTAGTTTCAAATTCATCCTCTGATTTGCATCTATACATAAGTCTTGAGAAATATTTATCCTTAAATCCCGGCTTCTGGTAAAGATGTGGAATGTTTTTATTAGCATTTTTCTCGATATGCCAAGTGCATAGTGGTGTTGAGTATTTGGAAACACTATTCAAATAGCTTTTGCCATGGCATAATCTTGGTCAGTGAAAATAGTTTTTGGAGCATTATTTCCCATAGACTTTAGAAACACCTCAAATAACCAGATAAATGAATTTACAGTCTCTTCCAACAAAAATGCACAACCAAATAAAGTGTTCTTCCAATGATGATTAACTTCAACAAAAGGTGCACATATTAAGTTATACCTATTAGTACGATATGTGGTATCAAAAACCATCACATCACCAAAACAATCATAATCAAATTTGGATAAACTGTCTCTCCAAAATAAATTGGTCAATCTACCATCTTGATCTACCTGTTGTGCATAGAAAAACATTGGATTTTGCATTTGCATGCAATGAAAATGATTTAAAAGACTTTGACAATCTCCCCCCTCTATATAATTTAACCTTTCACCTTGCAAAAAATTTTGACAATCACGTAAGATGAAACCCAAGTTTTGGCTTCCTCCTGCTTCATTTGCCAAATACTTATATGCTGTCGTCCCCCCAATGCCAGCTTTCGCCATGTCAACTAAAACACCCTTGCAAGTGTCGAAATCATTCTTCCACATCTTATCAAGTGCCTTTGATGTTCCGGTATAAATTCATGATTATGCTTGGGAACATAATCTATGACTTCATAAGCGTCATTCTCAACTTTAAATCTAATAAATGCAAGACAATCACATCTAACTTCAAGTCTTTCGTATTTTCTTTTTTGGTCAGATGAGTTGATAGAATATCCCTCACAATTACACACAAAAGTGTGTCGAGTTATTTCTCCTTTATTGTTTTTTCTAATCTTATGCTTCCTCACTCCAAATCCTTTACCTATAGCATATGCCACATATTTATGATATGCTTTCAGTTCACTTGCAAAAACCATTCCTACTGTAAACTCAAAATCTTTTTCCAAATCACGAATAACATGTGCTAGATCAATAGTTTCATGCTGCAAACAACAAAAAAAAAAATGATTAAGGCAATACTTTTACAAGTTAAATAACATCCCATCCATTTTTTAAAAAAGTAAATATCTTTTACATAGTATAACTTTAAATTTACCTCCGATTCAGCCATCGAATAACCTTACACGTGCGGATTAATTGACTAACGCGAGCAAACCTTTGTCCGTTGGAGTTCTTGCTGAATTGAAGAGAGACTGAATTTTGAAATTCAGTGCCGTCCTAAACAAATCAAACCTCCAAATAATCATAACACCGGACACTCAACGGTAAAACTATCAACTCAATAGCCAAACTCAAGCAATTACCCATCAATAATTAAAAAAAAAAAAAAAAAACACCACGAAAATAGTAGAAACGGCAAAAAAAATAAACTGAAAAAGTTTAAAATGTAGGGAGCTTTTTGAGATCTTCATGATTTATCATAACATCTTAAACATGGTAAACAAAGTTTTGAGAAACAATGACCTAGCGCCTAGAAGGAGCTTCACAAAAAGAATAATCGAATGTTTCCAGGGACAAAGAAAGACCAAATATTTAGACTAAATGCACTAGACATGGAATAAAACAAAATCCTCAACCAATTATCATTCTTGAGGATACATTCTATGGAAGTATTCCATATTTTTACCTCTCCTTACATATATGCAAAAATATGAAATTTCAATTACCTTATTGACTTTTAAAATGAAAACACCTCGGTTCAATTGTGGTAGGCTTGTTATTTATAATCATTTTCTTAGAGTAGGATCTTTAAACACCAACGAAGTTAATCACTCACAAGACATGATGTCCCAACTTTATCACTTATGCATATGATATCATGGAACCTAGCAGACTGGAATTCTTTCAACCAGGATGAACTTCCATGAAGAGAAGGCAATAAAAGTGAAGAAAAAAACACCGAGAAAACCTTGGCTTTGGTGTCTTGTGTATCAACAAGTAACAGCAACCTACCTGATTTCTCCAGTGAAAGCTCCACCTTTCCCAGTCCAAGAGTTTTGAGAAGCTATCTCAATCCGTGGCGTTAATGAGTTCTTAACCTGGTCAATGTATACAAAGGGAGGTGCCACAATGACATCTCGCACGGCCACAAAAGGAATATCAGTGCAAAAAATGAACAGCGCATAATTAAGGCGAACATATGTTAGTTTCGGTTTAGCGAGTGCGTGCGCGCACGCGTGGCAATGCCCTTGATTATCGCTTCTTACCCATCCACTTGCTACAAGTTACTAGCAGGCAATAAGTCGCCAACTACAGCCATAAAAGAGAAGCAAAAGATGCTTCCCAATAACTCCATCTAATGCATTTAACATTATACTAGTGATAGTCAATCTTGAAAAGGATGGATACATAAGCATCATTTCTCGAAAAGGATGGATACATAAGCATCATTTATCAACTCCATGGGAGAGAAAGTCAAATTTTGCTGTATAGGTAGATATAATTACCGAGACAATAGTCTCGAACTCCAATTTTTAGACAATAAATTTTGCTGTATAGGTAGATATATATGCATATATATTTTCGATAAAAGAAAAGGCCAACAACAACAGCTACTCGCACTAGCCTCGCACCTTATGGGTAGCGGCAATGGCGAACTCTACAATCCGCTCGATCATTTGTTTTTTAACAAATCGAACTAAACAATGAAAGACAAGAAGCTCTACCGCATTCCTGCCTTCGTTCTGATAACTAATCTACTATGAAAGATGTCTTCACAACATGTAACAAGCAACTGCACAACACGCCCTCAAGGGTATCCAAGGACAAGCACTGCACACCTTAGCTGCAAAAAAAAAAAAATTTAAACAAACAAACCACTTCCCGCGACCTCAATCCCTCGTCCGACAACACAGCCCGACCCCACAAGACGACAAAAATTAGATTGCGACCAAACTGTTCACGCTCCATCATCTTCCTCGGATCAAACAACCCCCACCCCCACCCCCACCCCAACGGGAACGCCCGGAATCATTGCGATCGAGACGCATCCACTCAAACGATCGAAATTTGCACGGCTCGCAAAGCTCCAAAGCAAAAGACATCAAACACAAGAGGAGACGGGGAAGGCGAGGAACCTGAGAAGGAGCCAAGAGGCCTGGGTGGTAGAGCGACTGCTACTGGAGAAGGGCTCGCTGCATCAACGCCGGCTGCTGCTGCTGCTTCTTCTTATAGAACTGTTGGTTCCACCTCCCCAATGCTTTGAAAGCCAATCCTCAATCCTTGCTGGACGCGCCCGGTGAGCTTTTGGGTGTCGGCGATCACCGAAGAGGCACACGCGGAGAAGGTTAGAGCTTGGGACGCGGCCACGACCGGCGGGGCTCTTCCGACCGAGTAGCACCGGTGGTGACAGCGGAGGCGATCGAGGCAAGCGGCGGGCTTTTGGGTGTCCACGCTCGCCGAAGAGGCCAAGGCACAGATGGTCGGGACACAACCACGATCGGCGGGGTTCTTGGGAGTGAATGGCTCTTGACGGCAACGACAGAGGTGGCCAAGCTAGGAGGCGACCGGCAGAGGTGGCCAAGCTTGAAGGCGACCGACCGGATTTTGAGTGTACGCGATCGTCGAAGAGGCCGAGGCGAAATGGTCAAAGCTTGGGACCCAAACACGACCGGTGAGGCTCTTCGGAGCGAGTGGCTCCTCGCGACGATGGCGGAGGCGGCCAAGCTCGGAGGCGACCAGTGGGCTTTTGGGTGTCCGCGCTCACCTTAGAGGCCGAGGCGAAGATGGTTAGAGCTCGGGACCCAGCCACGACCGGAAGAGTTCTTCGGAGCGAGTGGTTCCCGACGGCGACGGTAGAGGCGGCCAACCTTGGAGGCAACCGGCGAGCTTTCGGTCGAGAGAGATGAGATTGCAGGTTTCATGGAGAAAAATGCAGAACAAAACTTTTTTGAAAGAGAACGCGAGGGGAAGGGGAAGGGGAAGGGAGGGGAAGGGGAAGGGACGGCTTGCGTGCAGATAGGAGAAAAGGACGCTGTGATTAATGAAGAGAGAGAAGTACGCGGCAAAAATTTGGCTAAAAGAAAAAGTGGGACCCGGCTCCACGTGGCGACACGTGTCGCATCCTGAATGGGCGGGGCGCACGGTGACGTGGAGCGCCCGGCGCACCTAATATTTTCTCGAAAATGCCGCACGACTCCGGACGAGGTTTTGACGCATTCACAGCAAAGAACTTTAAGAACAGAAAAAGAGGGTCAACCATTACAGCGATGGTGAATTCCAGGAAAGTCCCTGACAACCTCGTGGAATTCTGATCCGAAGATGTCTGACCACTGGCTGGCTGGCTGATCGCTGTCGATTTCATGATGTAAAATGAGGAGGGAGGCGTGGTCATGCGCCGGCTATTGATTCAGGACCAGACGCTGCTATTGGCGAAAGGGGTCCACCCGAGGCACCGTCATCTCTTTTGTTACTCATTTTTCGCATGCTGGTTCCACTCTGTGGCTGACATTCAATCTTCCGTCGAGCGAGGCTACACGCGCCGTCTCATTTAATTATTTGCTGGCCATTTGCAATGTCTTAATTCTCACATGCACGACGACCGCCACCACGATGATGACGATGGCGATGACGATGATGAGACGAACTAGAAGCTCGAACTGTTTGGGGGGGGGGTTCGGTCCACGGCCCAACGTCGGAAGCCCAACAACGGCATTTAATATTGGGCCGTGAATGGGAAAAGGAGGGACCGAATCAAGTCATCTTGGGCCAGATTCTGCGGCCCGTTTCGAGTTCGCCAGCCCATTTCTGTATATCTGTTCGGTTGTGGGCCTCTTCCACGCCTCAGCCAAGGGACAGCACTCCAGGATGCAGCAATAACAACTGCAGCTTCGCGTACTAGCAGTACAGGACTAACGAGAACATTCCAGGTATTTGGTCATGTCTCTTTCGCTCTTTCCGTCTTGCCCCTGCTTCTGCTTGCTTGTTGTCGTCCGTTTCTTCTATCGCAGCAGCATTCTTCATATTGTCAAATCCCACAAACTGTGTGCTTGTTTGGGTGTCCTCGAAATCTGCATGTACTAGCTAAAAGTTCGTTCTTTTATTTTTGCACGCTAGCTGTTCGACGAAATGCCTAGTTGCGCACCACCTCTCTCTCTCTCTCTCTCTACTCTCTCTAAATTCGTTTCGAAAGTGGGTTCAATTTTCAAGTTTTCGTTTGCCCTGATTGTGGGTTCTGTAGAATTTCATTGCTTTGTGCTCGTATATCTTGGTCAGAATGCATGAACAAACTGAAGCCTTGGGATTAACTTACGGTTGACTATTAGGCCAGTGAGTATGATGTGTTTAGGTAGCACAGTTCCTCGTCAAAATGGCCATCGGTATAAGGTCAAGCCTGTCCATTGATGAGCATTTAGTTTTCAAGAAGAGAAGCTCTTGTTTTGCTCGTACGAGGGACTGTGTGATTGCCGTGTGAGTTTGTAATGATGTATGGCGTGATCTCTGATTTAAATGTATCTCCTCGATACCAGTATACATACCTTACACTAATAACACAAGCACCCGGGTGTTCTACTTACTACTTTTTGTGCGATGTGTCAATCTCTTGATCTTCATCTCATCGTGATGAAATGATGCTCTGTCATAAGAACATAAAAACTTACTGTGGACTTTATTGTGATGCAGCATTTGAGGCCTGACACAATCTGATCAGGAAGTTTAGTTGGAGTCACTGGAAGGCAGATCTAATTCTTTTAAAATTTAAATGGGTGAACATTCAATTTTTGATAGGATGATGCAAAATGTCCGTGCAACATGCAAGTATGAAATTCATCCTCTTTCTTCATTTTATTTCCTGTGTTTGGAGAAGTTAATATTTGCACTATTCTGCATGTTTGTGAAACCTCCAATGGAGATACCCTCAATTTAAACCCCAGCATTATTTGTATGTGCTTTATCTATTTAGCAAGCATTCTTTTTAGTTAAGAATGGTGAAAATGAAGAACTTGATAACCTCGATAGTGGTGCTTGACATAACCAACAATTATGGTTAAAAGTTTTTAGAGTGTAAATGCTCAAACACGATTATGATTTTTCAGTTAGGCATGGCCTTTGAAACTCCTGTGTGATCTAACATCTTGTCCATGAATCTCATTATCGGTTCTTATTTTTTATAACAAAAACTCCGTTAGATACTATACTGGTTTTCCAAAGGATCTTGGACCATCACGTTTGATTCATTTTACATCGGAACGTGAGTTTGTGCAACTTCTTCATCAAGGCTATCCTGTGGTTGTTGCATTCACGGTCAGGTATCTTGTTACTTCCGCCTCTTTCATTTTTCTCCTCCTTGACATGTTTCCCCCATGGTTGTGACCATACTGATGATACAGAGGTAATTACACAAAGCATCTGGACAAAGTATTGGAGGAATCAGCTGTTAATTTTCATCCTCATGTGAAATTTATGAGGGTAAGTCAGTTTTTGACTTACGTGCAGTGAACATGTCAGCCAATAGGTCTTTTTTATAATGTTGCCATTAGTTGGCTGCTGTACATTAATAGAGATACTGTTTCTTTTGAACTTTTGACGCTTCAATTTTCCTTGGTTGTTCAGAGCCAGTTTTTGGAAATTAGTCTTTAAGATGAAAAATTAACTCTATGTGCTTCTGTTTCTCGTGCACTCTCTTCAGGTGGAGTGTCCAAAATATCCTGGGTTCTGTATATCACGGCAAAAGAAGGAATATCCATTTATTGAGATATTTCATAGTCCTGAACAGGCAAGAGGAATATCCTTATGTCACATAAATTTTGTCATTCTTCTATCTCATTTCTACTGCATTATTGCCACCTCTCTACTTTGTTTTTTAAAGTCTTATTTTCTCCTTGTTAAGATGGAGAATCATTTCAAAACCGAGACCACTCAATGAGTACCTTTTATCTGGAAGTTTTCAGAAGCATTGGTGATCATGTTGGGATTACTCATTCACCTAGGATTGCTATATCCATGAAACTTATATCCCTTCTTTCTCTTTGGAATTTTCCTTTGTTTGGTTCCAAAAAAAATGTATATTTCTGTTTGCAATGCATGAATGAAACTGCAATATGCAGATGGGGCTCATATATATCACTATCAACTGAACTGCTTCTTGGTGTTTTGGTTAAGCAGGCTTCTAATCAGGGAAGAGTAGCTGATCCTAATATTACAAAGTACTCTGTCAAGGTTCTACCTGTAAGTTTGAAGCTTGTTTGATGTGTAACCTCAGTGAAGTGGTTGCTTAAGTTAATGTCATGCATATTGCATTTATAATTAAATTAGAGTTGGGACAACCTTTCACTTATAGCATATTCTAGCTTTTCATCCACCACATTTTCAGAATAAAATGGAAACCACTTGAGATAAGCGAGTGTCAAACATGCTCGTAGTTGGGCTAGTGGATGTGGTCTCCAAAATGGTTAGAAACTTGGAAAGAATCTGGTCGTCATAATATCCTCTTTCACCTTTGCTTTAAGGGTTTCCTGATTCTATCCTTCTCCTTTTCTTCTTCCCAGTTCAATTTTGACCAAAGTGTGTACGGGTTCAGAGAATTCTTCAAGCGCCATGGAATAAAATCATCAGATCCTGTTTTCAGAGAATTCTTCAAGCGCCATGGAATAAAATCATCAGATCCTGTTTAAAGTTGGCGACGAGTATGGTTTGCAACTTAGGTAATCAAGGCAGCCAGTCCTCCTGTAGAGAATGAATAAAGTTTCTGTACATTTTGGGTGCTCCCCTTCATGTTCATGATGTAGCCATATCTGAAGCATGAAGAATCTATTGATGAGTACTTCAAAGTTCTCTGGTTATACTGTGTAGCCCTAGTTAACAGGCTATTAGGCTCAGATATTTAAATGACTTGCGTGAACAGTGCACTGTGGTATTGGATATTATTATCAAGGGATGTGGAAGCGACATGCTTAAGCTTTTGGTTGGGTTATATGACAGAAATTCGGACCTTTGAATGAGGAACAGGTTTTTTCTCCCTTGTGTGTTCATTTAAGTAGCTGAAGGAACCCAGGTGCAATAATTCTTACCAATTTTGGTATGTAGGATGAATATTTCCTTCCACAACTATAAGTAGTTAAACAATCCCTACCAATGGTCTAAGAAGATTGTGGGTGGTAGGCTGAAATTCTGGTCTCTAAACTAATATGTTGGACTTTTTTGCATTCCTCTTCCTCTTATGATATGTTGGTTTCTTTTTCATGTTTTAGTTTACAAATCCAATTCATATTAGGAAAAATCCATCTAAATAACCCTGCATGGACCATACTGTGAGGTTCAGTATTTGGCAGATTTGAAAATTGAGCTGGGGAGCTCACTGTCATTGCTTCACTGTGGCGGTTGTGGTTGATTGGAACTTAAGTTGTACCGAAGCCCTACAAGTTATCTTACAGTCTTTACGGCCTGTAGGCACTAGCTTTAGGTAAAGCCTACCATTTTGAGCATATTATCATGCTAACAATTGTATCACTGGGGCTAAAGCTGGTTGGCATGCTGTCTGGTTTTGCATTTCAATTTTTACCAGCTAGAAACTGTCAATGATGTTATACATTTTTGGCCAGCGGTGCTAAGAAATAATTGCATCTACCACCGCCAACCAATGGATAAAGAGAGTTCTACCAAAATATCCAAACGCCAAAGTAGATGCAGAATTTTATTTTATACTTGATTTTTCACCACATATGTAAGAGTTCGTGGCGTATTAAGCGAGAGTTCTTTCAGTGCTAGAAGAAATCCAGATGATGGAACTTCACATTACGCCAAACATCACATTGGTCTTATCAAAAGATAACTATCTTCAACAATCACGAGTTCACTTGAGAATCGATAGCCTCTCATGTGGCTTTTTGTGCATGTCTCGGGTGTCAGCAACTTCAACATGATCGAAGATCGCGATCACAGCTAAATCAAGCGGCAAACCAGCAATTCTTGTTTCTCTGTAATAATGTACACGCACGAAAATGCGAGCTAACATTGGCCAAGGATGAAAGCTGGGGTATACGATGTATAACTCCATCCACGCAAAATCTCCATAGGAACGACTCAAAAAGCAACTCAGGGGGCCAAAAATGAACAAATCAATCACTTCGTGTGCCAAACTTTTTGTTCCTGTTCTAGCTGTACTGATAGTTCAACTCCAACTTCTTTCCCGATGGGGGAGTTCATTGTCGCGTGCCACATCATCACGCCGCTGTCTTCTGTCAGGAGTACTTTTTCTGCAAATCCGACTCGCTTCTCCTATTAAATGACCTCTCTATAATGGGATCCAAAACTGGCCTCCACGATTTAGCACCTACGGACCGCTGCCCTGCGACGGCGCCATCTGCACCCAATAAGCGGGTCGGGCTCCGGCCTGGTGAACCAGAAGACGGACTCGAACCCCCTGATGGGTGAGAAGTGTAATTCCGACTGGGCGAGTTCCACGTGGGACTTGGATTGATGCTCCGAGCTGGAGAACTGTGTCCAGGACTAGTGCCATTTGGTCTCCCTGGGCTAGCTTTTGCTTTCACCATGAGGTTCCTCGCCAATGCAGACAAGTCCATGGGAGACAGGTTGGCCTGAAGAGCAGAGTAGGGAAGCAAGAAGTAGATGCGGCCTGGCTCCAGCGTGGCGTGCGGCTTCAGAGGCTTTGGCCCGGCTGAGATGAGCTCGGCCGGGGTGCACAAGAAATGCTTGGGCGGCTTGCCGGTGACCTCACCTACCGTGATGGGCTCCTCAAAGTCTTCCACGAAGCCATTCCAATGCACCACCCGGACTCTCTGGTTCTTGCACGTAGGTAACGTTGCCGATAACGATCTGCATGGCGCGCAATTACCCATAATTTCTCCTTGATCGCTATGCTACCCTTCAATCAAATTTGCCGAGAGAAGAAACAAAAGATGAATAATCACAAAATGAGGATCGGTGGTTTTATAACATGGAGATGCGTGCTCGGCCAAGTTGCTAATGGCTACTTGCAAGGAGATAAAGGCAGAAAAGAGGACTTCTTCTTGTGCTGTGACATATATGTTTTGTGCATTATGGAGTTGCCTGAAGAGAAGACTTTGTGAGAGTTGCATAGGCGATAACAGTGGGACGGCTTTCGTGCTGGGCTGGTCGCTGGCCAACTACTTTGGGTAAAAGTTGTTGGAGATAGGTCCTAACTGCTGGGACAAGGGGATGGTTTTGACTTCTTCTCCCATTGGCAAAGCCTTCGCATTCATCAAAATGCAGGCCGGATTACTTCATGATTCACATTTGAAGTGGTCATGTCATTTGACAAAGTCTTTCTCTCTTTTTCTATGAGCATTTCTATATTCCAGCATTGTTCTCAATATAGTTGCCAACTGAGGATTACCTTAGAGCACATTTAAAAAGGTATAAACCTTTTGCACGTTTAGTAATGTTTATCATATCATAAGGTGACAAGCCTAAGTAACGGAACTGTGCATATCTCATTTTTGTTTCTTGCAAATTGGATCTTTGAAATTTTGTGAAATCATTGTCAACTACTTTAAAAATTTAAATTTTTAGATGAAGGTATTATTTAATATTTAATTATTATAATACTCGATATTATACAAAGATTTGATTTTGGCCTAAGCTTGAAAATATGTAATTGGGGAGGCAATAAGGGCTTGGAAAGATTTGAACTAAGAAACTTTGATAAGATATCATATGTTAATTTTGTTGGATTATTACCAACTATTCTAAAAAACTTAAACTTTTAGACGAATGTGTGGTCTAATATTTAAATATTCTAACAAAATCAAAGACGAGTTATAAGCAGCCACAAAGCTTTTTCACATAGTGCATTTACGTTTTCAACAAGATAAATGGGAAAGCATCAAACTTCTCCATCCAACACATGAAGATTGCAATGCATCAATCAGTGCAACCAATGCTAAAAGCGCTAAAGTATCGCCTCATGAAAGTTAAACTGCCCCTTTAACCCTAAATGACATAAATCAAACACAAAACCAAAATTAAATGCCATTGTCAAAATTTTTATCTAAAAAAAAAAATAAGAAAAGAAAAAGGAAAAGCATCGGCCATCTCTCACATACTCTATTGTGCTTGATGTAAAGGATTTGAGTCTTTATATAAATGGACGGCATGCCGGTTAATATGGAGCAGAAAGGCCCTCTCATCCCGACGACTTATCCTTGTTAAGTTACAAGAAGCTAAAAAACCATAAAAAGATTGTGTCAGGTTATGTTTGGTTGATGCTCTCCACCACTAACAAGAAGACAATTGCCGATTCTCCTAAAATATTGTTCGGAAGCACAATTCCGAAAATCAAGGCACTTACTTTTGGGTCGATGTCATCAACGGTTTCGGTACGACTCGTTCATGGCGCCCCGTCAATTAATATCTCCACCAATAAGCTGTGGTGATTATCTTTACCCCTTGTCGGTTTTCTTGAGCTGGTCAACTCTCAAGTGGGAAAAGCTTGCCAACCAGGTCATTTGTGATCGGAGGGCCATGGAATTTGGTAGGATTTTTAGGTGATGATTAAGTCTTTAATCACGACGGCCTAGGGGAGACCATGGGGCTTCGGCATCTTTTGTCTTGACATGGTGAACAAGCATTCTCGGCCACTTAATAATTCGAGCTACTCTTGAAATTTAAGGGGAAAAAAGAACACCAATATCACGTAACGGGAAAAGAAGAAACCAATTAACGGGTCATTAGTTGTCACAATATGTCAAATGATAAAAAGATATGCATTCGATCTGATACAGAGAAGAACAATTCCTCTTGTGCTTTTCACGTCTAGGGTTTTTGAATTTTGGACTGACCTAGCTCTCGAAAGGACTTCATTAATGATTATACAATGTGTTATGGTGATTGTAGTATTACAACCTAATCAAATTGCTTGCACTTTATCGTAATTTTCATTGAGAGATAGGAATAACGGTACCTTTTTAATGAAAATAAGACACATGGTCGTGCAAACAATACTGCGGTAGCATTTTATGAGGTCTACTTTTCCTTACTGCCTTTTGCCTATAATATTTATGCGGACCTCTTAGTAAAGAGTTGCATTTAGTTATCTGATGAAATTAGCTACCATTGATTTCTGTTTTCCATATTTGGGTTGCATTTAAAACTGGACAAACAGGGACTTTCGTCTTAATCCAAACCTTAATGAATTAGTGATGGTTCTTTCTTGGTGGTGGGAGATAAGTTTCTCCCTCAGAAAGTCATTTCCTCTAGTTTAACTCGAGAGATCGAATACAGAATCAATTATTGCTCAATAATAGCTCATGTTTACAGCATAAATCACGGAAAAGCACTCTGTTGATCCAGATAGCGACAATCTATCCTTTGAATGAAGAGCTGCTTTCCTTGAATGTCATACCCGATGTTATGGTACTGTTGTGCTAACACCCCAATTAGAGACAAACCCCGAAGCGTGAGATCCGATTGAACCACTGTCATGCAAAACATGGCCGGCGTTACTTGGAAGAACATGTTGTTGATGTCGAGGATTAGTTGGCCCCGTTTTCCAACTGAAACGTCACGACTGGAAACCCCTGTAGATCCTTCCCCATGGTCCCCGCATAGCACAAGAGCTCTACTTTACGCCCGTATTTCACCCGACGTAGGCGTGGGTCCAGCAATCTTTGAACTTCATTCTGCAATGGGACATACCCATCTCCCTTCAGCCATGTCAGTCCTGTTCCTGAGTCTAAAACAACTCCGCCCTCTCCGGAAGGGGCTCTTTTGAATGCTCCAGGATCGATCTTTAGCCTTGTCTCTCCGACGCTTATGCCTTGGAGGTTCACGTAATAGTGACCCCCATACAGGTCGAGGGTTGTGGACTTGCCTTCGAGCACTGCATCATCCCCGAGGACTAGTTGATTATATGGATACTGCGGGTTATGCACGTCGGCTAGGCAGATGGAAAATTTCAAACCTACCTGTTGAATAAAAGAGTAGTAATAATTGTAACTTAACCCTAATAAGCCAGATTGTTGCCCATCGATGCTGCCACTATTCTCATGACCGCACCCGATCTTTGTAATTGGTATTACCATTGTTCCCTCATCAGATGTCTCGAAAGTCACGTTTTCAGTCGCAAGGTTACCACGTGTGCTGGCTCCGTCAATATATTTTAAATTATAAGTACAATATTCTTTATTGCTATCGCACTCATGTGTAGAGACATGACATGCGACGGAGTTGCAAAGGATATTGGAATACGATGAGGATTTGGCGGGATCGAAGCGAGGAAGAGACTGCGGGAAGCAGGAGATGCAGGGTTCGCACTGAAACCAGAAGAGGTTGCTTGCGGTGTCGATAATTAAGAGCTGTGGTACCGGCGGTGTACCGACGGATAATTTCACGAGGAACGCAACTCCTTTATTATCTGCAATAACACCGCCGCGGAAGGCGTAGTCATTTGGAGCAGCAACTAGTTTGCTCAAGGAGCGAATGCGAGCAATTGAACCATCGATGGCACGTTCGACTAAATCATGAGCGGTGGCGTTTGGGTTGTGATAAGGAGAATGAATAGAATGAGGGTGGATAAGTGCCATGGCCATTCGCGGAGGTTTCATGGGGTTGGTCTTGGAAGCACCGTTAGTTAAGGATGGTGACAAGATGATACTGATTACACATACCAGAAGGACGACAGCGCGGGGCGATGTCAGTTTAAGAGCCATTTGGCAAATTCCTCTTTTCTTGAACGAGGTTGAAATGATACTTGACAGGGCCGGTCTTGCTTTATATATGTGTGCTTAATGGAGTTGCACTTAATGGTTGGATCTATTTGTGGCAAATTGTTATAAAAAATGAGGACCTCAGCATTATTCACATTTTTAATCTTGATATTCATTGCATTGCCATTAACTCAGTTGCCCATCCATATATGAACCGAATTACTAAAAAAGTTCAACGCTTACTATAGAATTCAGTTATAAACTTTTCAATACGACTAATTTATTTTAAACCTTTTGTCAATTATCGAATATAACCCTAGTGACTAATATTGGTCAGAAAGCATTGTCATGGACATCAACCTTTTTATGTGACATAATCGGCACTAATATGGATGAATTTTACAATTTTTTTTTAATTTTTTTAAATTCTCTCTTTTTTTTTTTTTGGTTGGTAGCCAAGGCCTTGCCAATGGCCAGCATTGATGAGGGTTGAGATGCTTGCCAAATGCCAGTGAGGGTGGCCCTCATTAGATTCGGCAAGGTTGCTAGCAACCTTCGTTAGCCATTGCTAAGGCTTGGTGATTGATGGAGCGAAATAAGGAAAAAAAGAAAAGAAAATAAAAGATAAGTAAAAAAAATAAAATAATAGAAAATAAAAAAATTAACAAAAATTGTTCACGTTAGTGCCAACCACCTAAAATAATCAACATTGATTGAATTGCCATGTTAATGATTTCCTACCAAAATTGGTTAAAAGGACTACATTGACAAATTGTTAAAAAATTTAGCACTAAATTATTTACATTAAAAGGATTATGACTGAAGTGACATCATACAATAGTTTTAGGACTCTTTTTTTGGTAATTATCTGCACAAACCAAATGAAGAACGAAAGCTCCCAGAAAAATCAGAAAGAAAAAAGAAGATAAAAACTATGCATGTCCGAAAATATTGTGTGCATGAATTTTGGAAAATGGTGGTAAAATTTTGACGAGGAAATGATGCATAGTGACTCTAATGCCATAGATAGAATCCTTCAGGACCATGCAATTCACTGAAGAGGGAAGAACAGAACAGCAAACTACACCCGTGAAGCTTGTTCCCTGTTTTGCTTGCCAACTAGTAACTCCACACCTTCCAGATGACATGGCACACAGCAGTAGCTTATCCATGTCATTTAATACGCCAACCTTAGTTTAATCTAATCACCTTTAATATTACTTAAACAAGAAATAATAAATGTCTTACCATATCAGTGATAAGAAGGCGCACGATAGAGTTACCATTGAATTTCACGGTATATATCTATATCACTACTTCTCACCTTTAATTTTGATGTGAACCTGCTTTGGTAAAAGTCCGCATTTTTCACTCTGATGAGCCTGTAAGCTCTATTTTCCATATTTTAATTGCATTAAATGCGAGACTATTTTATGGAAAAGGGCCTTTGCTATTGTTTTTGATAACTCATGGTTCCTTCATCTATGAGGGTTATATAGTCTCTTCGGAGCCATCCGATATCTATGAGGGTTGGTGACGATGATCTCCGAATAGCAGGCTCCTTTCTCTGTGATTTATGCTTTGTTGAGCTTCAAGTTTTGTGGTTTATTCTGCACAAACAGATTTGAAGACAGATTGGATCATTCTTTTTCGGAAATTGTACTTGATCCTCGATCATATGTTTCCCAGTTAGGATGGATGCCTTGAACAAAATTTTACCTTCTATTTGGTTTCAAAGTACTAGACTTTTGGTTACCAATCTTCAATTGAGCTACATACGTATTTTATTTTTTAGTTTATCAAATTTTGCAATTATTTATTTGTCTTTTTTAGAAACATCTCAAAATTCATTGACTCTTATATGAACTTACCGACATTAGTCGTGTGACTCATGAGGTTTTTTTCCCCATTAGATCACCATAAAGTTGTAGGTTACCTACCTTCATTTGCATTGCTTACTACCGTTTATTTACTTCTCTAATTTAGTAACTTTTATTGAGTCTTTTATTTATCCCACTTACCGATCCGTTAAAGTTATTATCACTTCTAAGAAATTATTGATTTTTAATTAAAGTGATTTACCAATTTTTCGTCGATTAAATTGCTATCTTGTTTAATTTTATTAGCTCTTATTTGAGTTAATTATCAATTTTTATTTAAGTATTCTATATTATCGACTTTTCTCACATCTCCGATTAGATAACTTCTCTTATCTTTTACCAACCTCTCTTTAACTTTCCTGCTAATGGCTTAAGCTCACAACTATCATATGAATTACCACGTTTATTTGAGTAACTTACAAACTTTTCTTTTATTTATAAACCGGTTTTGAGTACTCCTTTTGAATTACTTGCTAACGTTTGTTTGCTGATTTTATTTAAATTTACCAACTTTTTCTTATAGTTTGTTAAGTTCTATTTACATTGCTTGCTAATTTTTAGATACATTCATCAACAAGTGAGTGACTGGCAGCAAAGTTGGTGGTCGCTGACAGACTGAAGACGACCGAGAAAAGTGTAGAAGCCACGGGGAATTCAGGAAAAGGCTGAGAACAATGCTATGGAGTGAAACGAGTTGATCTCGATTCTAGTGGAAGAAGACCAGAGACATCTATATGGAGGAATTAAGACGGCTAGATGAGATAGAAACGGGAAGAGAGGAACCGATTCTGTTAGACTGTTAGTGACCTCCTCCTTCCTTGGCGAAATGGCTCTCTTCCCACGTATCAATTGACTTGTTATTCAAACACAAAAGCAACCTTTTCTTTCTAATTACACGTGATCAATGATCATACAATTGATTCGAGAACACTACAGTCAATCCTTTGGAAGAAGATCTTGCCCTGTCTGATGTCATACCCTACATTATAGGACTGCTGCGCCATCACTCCGATCATGGATTCGCCATTCATTTCGGGAATTATCGGAAGGATGGCCATGCACAAGACACCCGCACTCAACTGGAAAAACATGCTGTTGGTGTCTAAGCCGAGCTGCGCATTGCCCGAGAATTGCAAGGTCACCACTGGGAATCCGGTCAGGTCTCTCTCCACGTTCCCTGCGTAGCAGAAGAACCTTGGATGACTCACCCTGTTCAGAATTCCCGCCATCAAACTCTCGACCTCGTTCTGCAACGGAACATACCCCTCTTCCTTCAGGAATGTGAAGGTGGTTCCCGAGTCTATCATCACTCCTCCCTCACCTGAAGCCCCTTTTTGGAATACCCTGGGGTCGATCGGCAGCTTCTTCTCTCCGATGCTTATACCTTGGAGGTCCACAAAGTAGAAATCCTTGTCAGTTTGCAGGGTCGTAGGATCGCCTTCTATGATCGCCCCGTCTCCCAAAATGAGTTGATTGTACTGATACTGGGGGTCGTCTATGTTGCCGATGCAGTAGGAAAATTTGGAGCCTAATTGCTTAACCGGAGTTGGCAAATCGCCATTGCCATAGCTTAGTCCTAATATCCCGCTTTCTTGCCCATCCGCAGGGACTCTATTTATGTGGCTGCATCCGAACACCTCAATCGGTACCTTTACCGTGCCCTCGTCGGATGTCTCAAAGGTTGCTTGTTCAGAGGCGAGGTTACCAGCTGCGAAGGTTCCATCAAGATATGTCCTCTCGTAAATGCAATACTCGCTCTTAGGATCGCACTTGGCCGTAGAATTTGAACAAGCTGGGGAACTGCAACCAATATTGGAGTACGTGGACGATTTGGCGGGATCGAAAAGAGAAGGAGATTGTTTGAAGCAAGTAGTGCATGGCAGGCACTGAAACCAAAGGAGGTCGCTTGCTGAGTCGATCAGCAAGAGCTGCGGGACCGGTGGTGTACCGATGGATATACTGGCGAGGAACCCAGTTCCTCTAATGGCCGGGACAAGATGGGAACGAGCATCATCATCATTCGGATTAGAAATTAATTTGCTCAAGTAGCGGATGCGGGTAAGCGAACTGTTAATGGCTAATTCAGCTCGCTCGGAAATGGTGGCACTTGGATTGTAATATGGAGAATGTATAGAATCGTGGTGGATGAGCTTGATGGCCATTTTCCGAGGTTTAAAGGGGGTGATCATGGACGAAGCGACATTAGCCAGGTATGACGAAATGATAGTGACAATGCAGATTAGAAGGAAAAAGAAGTGAGCTGCTCTCATGGTAGTAGCCATTAGCAGAATCTCAATTTCTTCATATGATTTTGATGAGCAGTACCTTCTGGATATAACTGTACTTCTTGGTATTGCAATTCATGCCTGGAATTTTTTTTTTGGCCAAGTCCATTAGTGTCGAAGTTGTATAATGCAACATTCATTGTGGATGCACAGCTCATGTGAGACGCATGCACCGAGGGATATGTTTTCACGGTTGCACAAATATGAGATTATCTGTCTAATTAAGTAATGAAAGATCTTCATATTATAATATAAGAGACTAGCTCAGTGAGGTAATTTAGAAAGTTTTGGTTTCTCTCCAAATTGTTCCTAAACAAGCAAATACGTGCGCGACACATTTGAAATATTTAACCAAAATCGAGTTAAGATTTGTTCTTGTTCTGGAAGATGTCTCCTCGCTTCTCATTCATGATGTGTTCTGGCACTCTGTTAATAATTGAATGCCGCTCTTCGCATCCATCTTGTCTGTCTATTTTGCTTCACTATTGATACGTGCGGTTCTTTGATCTTTTAAACGAGTTCTGTCACAATTTGTTAACAGTTCTCTTGCTCAATTGGATGGTTCGATGAGTAACGCGAACCGAATCTGGTGTAGCACTCTTTCTTCTGATGCTAGTAGTGCTTACTAACCTCGTTCCGGGTTTCTTGTTAGCACTCTTTTGTCTGTGATTTATGCTTTGTTTAGCTACAAGTTTTGTTGCTTATTCTGCACGAATACGTTGGATCTTTGGTAGCTGACGGATTTGCTATGACAGATCGGATCATTTTATTTCGGTATCTGTACTTAATCTTCGATTTGATGTGTCCTAGTTAGGATGGATGCCCTGAGCAAAAAATTTCACCTTCTTTCCGGTTTTGAGAAGCTGATCTCCATTGGTGATATTTGATCGTCTTTGGTGGGGTAACTTGCTTTCCAATAACAACTTTTGTCCGATTAAAGTACTAAATAGTTTTGGGCTACCAATCTTCAACTGAGCTACTTACGTATTTTGTTTTTTAAGTTTATCAAATTTTGTTATCATTTGCCATATTTTATTTGTCTTTTCTCCCATTATCTCACCATCAAGTTTTAGTTTACCCACCGACACCACCGTTTATTTACTCTTCTAATTTAGTAACCTTTTTCTTTGAGTTACAAACTTTTATTTATTGTGCTTACCAATCCGTTAAATTTTACCAACTTTTGGATGGAGTTAATAGAAAGACTTAATCGTGCCAATTCGACAAATTGGACGTCAGCATTTTCTATTGGCCACATCGGCACTTTCCGTTAGCTAAATTGGATGGAGTCAATTGTCATTTCGTGATAAGTTTTAGAACTTTTAGTGTACTTTTTTTTTTTTTGATCAGCAAACATCATCGCTTGATTTACTATTTAATGCAAGGGAAAATTACACTCAGGTCAGTGCAAAGAAGATCAAATAAGGCAGGGGGGATTAGATATCCATTTCTGGGGTAGGCTGCTTGTGCAGCATGCCTTCGCTATCCAATCCGTGGATCGGTTCGTGCTCCTATTGCAGTGGGCCAGGGATAGGCCCGGTAGATGATCGAGTTGTGCTCGGGCCCGGTTCAGAAGCGGTTTTAGTTCCCAACTCAGTTCAGTTGAAGTCTTTAACGCGTGTACTAAAGGCAAACAGTCAGAGTGTACTTGAGGAGAGAGAAATCCACGGCTTCTTACGAATTTTAGGGTTTCTTCCATCGCGATCGCTTCCGCGTGAAGAGGCGAAGTGGCCTCGACTGTCTTGGTGAATCCATCGACGAGGAACCCCCTGTGATCTCTGCAAACACCGGCGATGGCAGCTCTGTGCTGGGGAAGTTCTCTTGCTTCGCGGAGTGCTTCGTTTCTGTCCAGATCTGGTTCGAAAGATGCGTTGAGGTTGATTCGTATCGATCCCGGAGGAGGTGGACACCAGGCTTCAGATAAGACTTCAGATCTGTTCTTGCTGTTTGGTTTTTTGTTTAGATTTGTGAAGCTCTCTGCGAATGCCTCTGTTCTAGCTATTGTCTCTTGCGGTCTGGGTATTTGATGGTTGAAGATGCTCCGATTTCTTTCCTTCCAGATACTCCATAGTGCGACCGCTATGTGGTTAAAATTGCCCGAGGTGACTGGGTTTCGTTTTATGCTGCAGATCCAATCTTCAAATCGGGTGAGTCCAACTCTGGATATCCGTAGATGCAGAGGGGCGGACTTCCAAACCTTGGTTGTCCATGAGCAGAGGAGGAGCGTGTGTTCTAGTGTTTCGACTTCCAGTTTGCACAGGGGGCATATCGGGGAAGGTACGATCCTTCGGTGGTGTAGATTTTCCATAGTTGCAAGGGCGTTGTTGCATGTGTTCCAGAGGAAAATTTTTATTTTGGGTGGGGTTGTGGAGTGCCAAATAAATTTCCAGAGATCGGGATTGGCTGTGTAAGATGATGTGGCTTGTGTGTTTTGTGATGAGACGGAAACATTTCGGAATGTGAAATAACCGCTTTTTACTGAATAATTACTTGATTTTGTGTGCATCCATACCAGTTGATCCTCTTCATCAGGTAAGCCAATGGGTGTGGCTAGAATTTCTCGTACCGTTCTGTCATCAAACATTGAATGTAGAAAAGGCTCATTCCATGTTCCTGTGTCTGGATTGATTATATTTGATACTTTGTCTGGTTCATGGTTTGATGCTGGTCCTCCTATTGTGCCACTTTTTAACCACCTCTCTGTTCTGATTGATGTTTTTTTTTTTCCATTTCCTATCCGATTCATCACCTGAGGAGCCACTGAATCCCTTGCCTTGATGAGGCTCTGCCATCCCCACGAGGGCCGTGAGCCTCTGCCAGCATGCCAAAAATCTCCATGTGAGTAGTAAAGGCCTTTCAATAATTGAGTTACTAGTAGGTCTGGATTAGTGATTATTCGCCACATCTGTTTTGCTAGCATTGCTGTATTGAAAGTCTGTAGATCCTTGAAACCCATGCCCCCTTCACTCTTCCTCGGTTTTTAGCAAGTCCCACTTCTTCCAGTGAATGCCATCCTTTTTTTCATTGCTTTTCCATCAAAATGCTGCAACTTTTTTCTCAATTGCTTTACAAATTGAAGTAGGAATTTTAAAGATTGACATGGCATATTGTGGGATCGCTTGAATTACTGCTTTCAGAAGTATTTCCTTCCTTGCTTTTGATAACAGTTTTTCCTTCCAGCTATCCAGTTTGGAGTTGACCCGAGCTAGGATCCATGCGAACATGTCTTTCTTGGATTGCCCCCAGTCTAAAGGTATGCCCAAATACTTACCTGTCTTTGTAATTTCTGGTACTCGAAGTGTTGATGCCATGTTTCTCCTGAGAGCTGTAGGACATCCTTTACTGAAATAGATGCCTGATTTGTTGAGATTTATTACCTGGCCAGAGGCAAAATAGTATTGGTTTAAGAGGCCAGCCAAGTTCTGACATTCGACAATTGTTCCATGCAGGAAGAAGATAGAGTCATCGGCAAAGAGTAGATGAGATAAGGTAGGGCAGCGGTTGTTCAACTTGATCCCAGTAAGAGAGCCCTCTTGTACAGCTTTCTTCATTAGAATGGAGAGCACATTGGCGACGATGATAAAGAGGTAAGGTGAGAGGGGGTCTCCTTGGCGCAATCCACGGGTAGGTTTGAATGAAGGTAAAGGCTCTCCATTTAAGTTTATACTGAAAGATACTGTGCTCACACATTGCATGATCCTTTGAATCTAGAAATCACAGAAGCCTAATTGTGTTAGACAAGCTTGTAGAAAGTCCCACTCGATGCGATCGTACGCCTTTTGCATGTCTAGTTTTAGGACTGCTTGAAGTTTTTTCTTCCTGTTACTGGTTCGTAGCCTATGCAGCACCTCCTGAACCAATGTTGTCCTGAATCTGCCTACCTCCCACAAAGGCGCTCTGTTCCTCTGCAATTATGTACGGTAGAATTGGTTTGAGCCTGTTTGTGAGTACTTTGGAAATGATTTTATATAGGAAGTTGCATAGACTAATTGGGCGGTATTGCTCCAGTTTTTCAGGCTGTGGGACTTTTGGAATCAGTGTAATGAGTGTTTTGTTTAATGCAGGATCAAGCTGACCGGAATTGAAGAAAGACTGTATTTCTTGGAAAATCCCCTTGGAGATTGCTGGCCAATTCTCTTTATAGAATATTCCGTGAAACCCGTCGGGACCGGGAGCCTTGAAAGGTCCCAGCTGTAGCATTGCTGTGGTAATTTCCTCCTCAGTGAGTGGGGCTGTCAAGGTATGGTTCATCCGATCATCTACTAAAGTAGGGATGTTCTGTATAATAGGTTGCCAATCATGGAAGCCCACTGAGGTGTATAGATTCTTATAATATTGTGCTATCATCCCCTGTATCTGCTATTCCCCTCGAATCCATACTTCATACTCATTTTTCAGCATTGTTATCTGGTTTCGACTTCTCCTCTAAACTGTTGTCGCATGAAAAAACCGTGTATTTCTATCGCCCCATTTTAGCCAGCTAATTCGTGATCGCATACCCCAAAACATCTCCTCTTGACGCCATAGCTTATCAATTTCTTTGATAATCTCTTTTTGTTTAACTGTTTCTCCGGTGGTTTGAGTACTGTTCATCAGGTTCTGGAGTTCTCCTTTTAGCCAGTTGACCCTGTTCCTTGCATGGCCGAACTTGTGCTTGCTCCACTGTGTTAGCCTCTGCTGTACTTGCTTCAGTTTATCAGCCGAGGTAAGATCCTTTGTGAGAGGGTCGTTCCATACTTCTGTGACTATGTTTTTGCTTTCTCTATCTTCGTTCCAATATGCTTCATACTTGAATTGCTTTCTTTTCCTTCTCTTAGGTTGAGCTAGGGATAACAAGAGAGGAGTATGATAAGAGCCTATTGCCGGGAGAGCAGTGCATTCGGCCTCTGGGTAAGTAATTCTCCATTGAAGCGAGCAAAAGGCCTTATCTAGTCTTTTTTTGACCAAATTTTCTCTCTCACATTTATTTGACCAGGTGTAGGAGCACCCCTTACTTTCGAGATCCATGAGGGAGCATTGATTAACGAAGCTTCTGAAAGCAGTTAGCCTGTAAGTTTCAGCTCTGTGTTTGCCTACTTTCTCCTAGTGATTTAATATCTCGTTAAAATCTCCCAAGCACAACCAAGGTATTCGGTAATGCATACTGACTGAGGAGATCTATTCCCATAACTCAATTCTTTCCCTAAATACAGTTGGAGCATGGACAAAAATAACTTTCATTTCCTGGTTGCTGTTTTTCAGGTGACATTGTGTAAATATGGCCGTGGCTGAGGAGGAGTCAATCGATACCTGCATATGATCATCCCAGAATAGAGCTAAGCCCCCTGCTATTCCCTCCGGATTGACTATATAACTGTTTTGGAAATTTAGCCTCCTTTTTATTCTAAACACTTTCTGTTATGAGTTTTTAGTTTCCATAATGAAAACGATATTGGGCCTTTCCTAAGTCACAGTGAATCGCAGTTCCTGGAATGTCAGGGGATTGCCCAGCCCCTGGCAATTCTAGCTTAAGATCTTCATGGGTAAGCTGGTGGCTTATTAGGGCTAGCCACCAGAGCCCATTGGTCTGACTTCTCTGCCACCCGAATAGGTGCATCCACTAGTTGATTGGTTTTCTCTGAAAGTTGAGATGATGTTTGTGCTCCATAGGGACAGAATCGCTTAACTTTTTTTGAATTTGTTAACTTCACACTCTTCCCTTTTAACTTTGTGTGGGGGGGGTTGTCTCCATTTCAATCTCAGCTTCTTTCATCTGTTCCTCTTGGAGTGTCAAGATTGATTCTTCATCAATACAACTATTTCCTCGCTTCTGGGGACTTCTTTCTTCAATCAGAATTAGTTCTCAAGCTGAGGAGGGCAGGTAAATTTCCTTTCCTTTTGGGCGTGGATTGCATACTTGAGTTTGCTGGGATGATGGTGAGCTGATTTGCTCTGTTTCAGGTACCGGAGATAAGGGGGTTTCAAGCACTACATCTACATCATCAGGAGGAATTTCCTTCTTTCCATAGAATATTTGGCCATAAGGGCTTAGAGCCTTCACCTCAGCACGCAGCTAATCCCCGCATCTAGCCGGTAAGGTCTGTTCCGGCCCTGACTCCTTGTAGGGTATTTCAGTGCATTCCGTCGCATAATGACCAATTCTGCTACATGAGTAGCAATAATAGGGCAGTCTTTCATATTTGAATTCGACCCACAGCTTCTTATTGTCTAGGTTCACAATTACTCCGGTTTTCAATGTCACTCGGGCTTTACCCACTTTGTAGGTGCTATTTCCCTTTTCCTCGAGCTTTACTTCAACAACTATTCCTAGTTTGGAGGTTATTTCTTCTATCACATCATAGGTAACTCTCCCATAAGGTAAACCCAAGAACTTTACCCAGAAATCACAGTGATTGAAATCATAACAAAACTCTGGTGTATCAGGTTCGCACTGCCTAAAGATAAGGAGGTGGCTGGAGAATGACCAAGGTCCCGATTGGAGCACTCTCCGAGCCTCTGCTTCCGAATGAAAGGAGAAAGAGAAGAAACCTGGTTCCAGTGTTGCGAAGGTGAAGTTCTCTGTTCTCCAAGCTTTCCTCATTAGGGTTATGAAAGCAGTATAGTTCAAGGCTGGGTTTGTGTAGAATCTGCCGAAAAGTGTTTTGCGGCACTTACTGAGTTTTTCGGATGAGATAGTACTTGGGAGATCGACAACTTCGACCGCGTTCCATAGATTTCCCATGCTTTTACACAGAGCCGCGACCCTTCTGTCTTCAATGTTCTGATCTGCCATTTTTGTTTGTAGGGGTGGATTTCTGTATAGCTCGTGGTTTTATGGAGTTTTGGGTCGATGATTCGTGGATTTGTGGGTTGAAGGGAGCTCAGAAGAGTGAATCAGAAGAGTGATGAGTAGTGAGGCGATGGCAGAAATTAGGGTTTTGGAACTGTCACAATGGGGAGCGTGGTTAGACGCCGCAACGCCCAAAGATTAGCGAGAGGGGGGAGCGAAGAATCAAAGCAAACAGAGGTTTCAAGATGGAATTTGAGTGAATCTGCAAGGAACTACCCATTTGGTAGAGGGGGACTACACATTCGGTAGAGAGGAAGCTCCATGGCGGAGAAGAAATCTCAATGACTCCCGGCACGATTATTCTTTGAAACTTTTAGTGTACTTACTAATAGTACAATAAAAGTTTCAAAGAATAATCGTGCCGCAAATGCGTTGAGATTTCTTCTCCGCCATGGAATTAAACATTGGTAACTAATTCAATGAGACATGGTAAATGAGAGCTAGTTAATAACTTAATTAGATAAAAGTTGATAATTTACTTAAATTAGAGTTAATAAGTTCACATAATATTTGGTAAATCTAACACATACCTTAAGAACAATAATGAAGTTCGGTCAAAGATTAGAAAAGTTGATCATTAAAAGAAAAATAAACTTGGCAAATAAGTCAAATGAGAATTGGCAACCCAAATCTAAATAACTTAATTGAAGAAATATTGGCGAGCCACTATGATTAATTTTGGTAATTTGTAAAATGAGTTGGTAAATTTCAGGTGTTGCTAAGAAAGACAAATAGAAGTTTGTAAATGAAAAAAAAATGTTAACAATAAATAATTGATATATTAATGAGAATTGGTAACCTAATATTTGGTGGTAGTTGAATAGAAAGATGGTGAACCACGCGAATTAAGGTGGGTAATTTCCAAAAGAGTTGATGAATTTAAGAGTTGAGTATCCAAAGCAAACAAAAGTCGATAATTCACTCAAAAAGGTAGTATTTATAATAAATTAATCGTTCGCAAGTAACTCAAAAATCAATTAATAATTCATTTTGACAAAATGCATGTAGGAGTTAGTAAATTTGAAGCCTTAGCAAATTATGACAATAAAATGCACAAATTTGTTAAGAAAATTGCTGATTTATAAATATGAAAAAAGTTGGTGATTTCGTAAAAGTATTGATGCCAATGAAATACTTAGGAAAAAGATTGTTGGTTGTTTTTTTGCCAACAATTTACCATGAAGGTTCCACATTCTCCATGGAATTTTCAATTTTCAATTTGAGGTATAGTTATTGCACACTACCTGTAACTTGAATGTGTGAGACTTGCAAGCTCATCATCGCAACCTCATCAAATTACTACAATTGGGGCATTTATGCATACTGAGGTATGCTGCAAGCTGACAACACAATATGGGTTGTTGAAATCCCTCTATTCTTACTCAAGAAAATGTTGGAATAGATTGATAATGTGTAGTAGGATATTTTTTAATCACATGTAATCGTAAAAATGATTTGAGCAAATCATTGTCAATCCTTTGGAAGAAAACTTGTGTTGTGTGATTTCATACCCTATATTACAGGATTGTTGTGCCATCACTCCAATTATGGATATGTTATTGTGTTGGGGAGAAAATTGAAGGATAGACACGCACATGACATTCATCGTTAATTTAAAAGATGATATTGAATGTCTAAGCTGAGTTGTGTGCTGCCCGAGGATTGCAAGATGATGACCGGGAATCCCATCAAATCTCTCTCCATGCTCCAAGGAACCCGAAGGAATATTGGAATACGTCAACGATTTGATGGCTCAAAAAGAGGAGGAGATTGTTTGAAACAAGCAATGCAAGGCAGAGGTTGAAACCATCGAAGGTTGCTTCGACATTGTACCAGTTTGTTGGAATTCAAGTCGGTGGAAGATGACTTACCTGATTCCAATGCGCAAACAGCAAATAGTCCCGGAACGAACGTTGAATTGCGAATAAATTAAGAACAACATTTCCTCACGTTAGTCTGGATGCAATCATGAGGAAAGCACTCGATTTCCACAACGTAAATGCCTATTATTCTTGCAAAGATGAAATGGAACGCCTTGATGGAAATGGGAGAGAAAATGAAGAAAATGTTCAAATGTATGTTTGTCCAACCACTCCAATGGTTGTCTTCAGGGGTCTTTTATATGACCTAATCGCACCCTTTCATCGTAACATATCAAGTCCAAATGGTGTGGTCCAATCGCACCCCATCATGGACGTACTAGCTAAAATACAATATCTTCCACTCGGACATGATGGACTTGATAGCTCTTTATCAAGAATATAAGGCATTCAACATTCATCAACTTTACAAAACAATTCATATTGGCAAATAAGCCGTGCGACCAGTGAGTACACCTGTATTTGGAAGCTCAAATTATGCACTTGTTAGGGATAACATAATGGCTACAACCCCGAAAAGAAATAAACAATCGATATCTCACAGTACCCCAGACATATTGTTACATCAATTCAGGTATACCTATCCCTTAAAGGTTATACTTGATTATTTAAAAAAAAAAAACCATGTATTTACAATTATATCCGCAACCACAAAAGACGATATAATTGGTCGATCAGTAAATACATGTGATAGATATAAAACAACAATAGTCTTTTTCACACTCATGTCTCTCTCTCAATTTTAGAACAATTGCTTTCCTAAACATGTCCCATAGGCCATATCTATTCATGACTGCCCGTAACATGCTAAAGTAGCAACATTGATCTTTCACTTCAAGAACATAGTCAGAAGTAACATAGGGCACAAAATTGAGGTAAAATACAAATTACCTCAAGGGCTTACACGATGAGTAAATATGGATAATTTTACTCATCTTCCCTTATTGGTCGTACAATGCACATATAGTATAAATTACATGCTATAGTGGATTACTCTTTTTATAAGAGCATATGTCATTTATCAAATATATCCACTATACGGATCTTAGCCTAAACATAGTCACGTGCTTCTCACGTACTCATGTTTAGCCCAAGTGCTATATCAGCTCGCTTTTATAGCACCTAATTAAATACTCGCATCCAGCATCTTTCAGGCATATATGATTGTGAGACTATCATATTCGATCTTATTATAAACAAATCATAGACCTCATCTTGACTCTAATCAAGGTGACATATTTTATGTACCAGACTTGCTCTTTAGCGTTTATTTATATATAACGTCCCATTTCAACGTGCTATCTAAAGCACTTGAGGCGATTGCTCGTGTGAGTGAGTCAATCATTGCCTGCTGACATACTTTTTAATAAAACATCAAATCAATAATAAATAAACAAGTACAATACATATGTTCACAAATACATAAACCAATGATCCTCTACAATAACACATATTACATTCTACGCAATCTTAGTGACATCCTGTGGGTCAAGAATATGTCTATAGGAATAGCTTTCGTAAATGGATTAACAACCATTATATTGGTTGAAATGTATTGCATGATCACTTCTTTCTGCGCTATAATATCTCTAATAAAGTTATTCTTTATGTTAATGTGCTTTATCCTTCCATGATACTTGGGATCTTTCAAATAGGCAATGGCTGCTTGACTATCGCAATAAACTGTCACCGGTCTTGGAACTTCAGTGACAGTGGCTAAATTTTCCAAGAAACGTTTTAGCCATACTGCTTTTTGTACTGCGGCAGAACATGCAATAAATTCTGCTTCCATCGTAGATAAGGCCGTGCATGTCTGTTTCTTATTATTCCAAGCAATCGCACCTCCATTGAGCAAGAACGCATATCCAGAAGTCAATTTACGCTCATCTAGGTCTTCACCCCAATCGGCATCTGAATAATTCAATAGGCATAAATCATTCCCTTGGTAACAAAGTCGATAGTCCATGGTGCCCTTCAAGTATCTCAGGATCCTCTTCACTGCTTTCTAGTGTGCTTGACCAGGATTTTATTGATATCGACTTACCAATTCTACGACATAACATATGTTGAGTCGAGTACACATCATAACATACATCAAACTTCCGACTGCACTAGAGTAAGGAACAGTTTCCATCACTTTAATTTCTTCTGGAGTCTTATGACACATCTCAGTACTTAGGCCTTCACCTTGCATGACATGGGTATCAATGAGATTACAATGCTACATATTGAAACGCTCAAGAATCTTCATAATATAAGACTCTTGTGATAAAGTAAGGAGTTTCCTCGATCGATCTCTTTCAATCTTAACTCATAATATATAAGCAGTTTCTCCCATGTCCTTCATCTCAAAATTGGAGGACAACCACATTCTTTTATGGTGATAACCAAAACCTTGTCATTTCCAGCCAACATAATATTGTCAATATAAAGTGATAAAATTACAAATTTATCTTTGGACCGCTTGACATATACATAGTGATCTTCTTCGATCATCGTGAAACCAAAAGTTATTATTACTCGATGAAAACGAAGATACCATTGTCTAGATGATTGCTTAAGACCATATATTAGGCAATGAAGCTTGCAAACTTTTTGCTCTTGACCTTTAGCTATGAAACCTATAGGTTGTTTCATATAAATTTCCTCATATAGTTCTCCATTGAGAAATGCCGTCTTTATATCAATTTGATGTAATTCAAGATCCAATTGTGCAACGATGGCTAGAATAAGGCGTATACCCTTTTGTTAAGTATAACCTTTTGTCACAAGGCGAGCCTTATCTTTTCAATGTATCCATCCGCCCTTCTGATTAATCTTAAAGACCTGTTTGTTTCCAATGACCTTACGATTGGGTGGTAGATCAACCAAGTCCTAGACATGGTTTGCCCTCATTGATTCCATCTCATCTTCCAAAGCTTTTCTCCATTCTTTCTTATCAGAGGACGAGAGAGCCTCTTGAACAGTCTTAGGCTCGGCATCGACTTTTTGAGCAATCATAAATGCTTTACCTTCAATCTCAAAATGACGATGATGAACATTTTCACGATTACTTTTACGTAATTGAATTTCTCTTGAATTCAATTCATCAGGCTATGCAACACTCCCACTTGATCTTGTGTGTTGAGATAAATCTTTATTTTCCTCTACAACATCAGTGGGTGTGTTATCAAGATCTTCCATCTTATATAATTGGAAGTCATTATCAATCTCACATCTATTAGGAAAATCGTTCTCCAAGAACGTGATATCTCGTAACTCCATTTCGGTCACACTTCTATCAGCTTGTTCACCTATGAACACGTACCCTTTGGAGTGTTCGGAATATTTTATAAAGATACATTTATTCCCTCTAGGACTTAATTTGCCATGTTTTTTAGAAGAATCATGAACATAAGCTGCACATCCCCATGGACGTATACTACTCAAGTTTGATTTCTTACCAGTCCATAATTCATAAGGGATGGAAGTGACCGATTTTGAGAGTACTCGGTTAAGTATATAGGCAGCAGTCAATAATGCATCTCCCCAATAGGATATAGGTAAATTTGCTTGCGCCATCATAGACCTAACCATTTCCAATAGGGTTCTATTCCTTCTCTCAACTACCCCATTTTATTGTGGAGTACCAAGAATAGTTAATTGTTGTACAATTCCCTTTTCATCACAAAGAGCTTTGAATTGCTCCGATAGATACTCACGTTCACGATTGGTTCTCAATGCCTTTATTGTTTTGTTCAATTGATTCTTTACCATCGTTATATATTGTCTAAAGCAGTCTAATGTTTCTGACTTATGGGAGATCAGAAAGACATAATCAAAACGTGTGAAGTCATCTATGAAAGTGATGAAATATGAGGCTCCATGCCTCGCCCTCACATTCAAAGAACCACAAATGTCAGAATGTATGAGATGCAATGGAAATTCAGCTCTAGTCCCGTTGACACCTAATTTTTGCCCAAAAATATTTCATTCCGGCATATAGATTATCTAGGTGTTTAATATCGTGTTTTAAATGAAAGATGTTTTTCCTATAAAAAATAATTTAAAAAAAAAAGAAAAAAAGAAGAAATCGAAAAAAAAAAAGAGAGCAAGTTGGGGCCAACGATCTAAATGTGACTAGCCAAGCCCAGGAGGTTAGATTGGAATTCAAATAACAAGTTGGGGCCAAAATGCAATTTCCAAAAGTCGAGGGACCAATTCGTAAATTTTGCAAAATTTATGCCCGAGCCTTTAAATCATCATCTTGGTCATCAATTAAGTTGAAATTGAATTTGGGTTAAGTCGAATCAATCAAATCGAGCCAAAAAGACCACATTTGTATTGAATTGGGTATTTTCGGATAAGAAAATGGCCAACTTTGAGGGACTTTTTTGCAAAACTGGGTGGGCACAATTGCGAAATTTGGTTGAGATCTTAAACTATTATACATGAACTTGCTAATTGATCAAAAACCACAGCCAAAGTGATGGATTAAAGCACCCAAACCAGCTGCCAAATCTCAGTCCACGATTAAGTCTTAATTCGGAGTTGCTAAGTAGCCATATTAGTGGCCCCACCATATCCCACTCAGCTGCCCATTTAGCTCGATCTTTGCACGTGCTGAAAGATCGTATATAGTAGTACAAGTGGACGAAAATTTGCTAGGGATAAGCTGCTGACAGCATCGGAAAATCGCAGCAAAATCCGCACACTCAACAACTGTAGAATTGAAAAAAATTGGCTCAAGTAAGAGAGTGGGTGAAGTAGCCCTGTTGACAGGCTTGGTAGGTGGACAAAAGGCCGGCCAAAAATCCCTTAGTTCATGGGATAAGATCACGGAAGCAAGTTCTTTCAAGGGATGAGAGAGAGGAGACGAGAGGGAGAGGGGAGAGCTTGGAATCGTTCCCAAAAGAAGCCTTCAGAAGCAACTCCAAAAAAAAGCAAACCCAGAAATCCCAGATCAACCTCCAAAGAGAAAAGGGAAATTTTCGCAAACTTGCAGCCAAAATTAGCCAAAACCTTAAACTAGAAAGTAAAACTTCACTCAAATATCTTTCCATCCATAGGTCGCACGTCCAAAATGGAGATTGGGAAGGCCTCCTAAAGCCCCCCGAAACAGTGCCCTCCTGGTGGGCCAAGAAAGTCCGAAAATTTTTGTAAGTGTCGAGACTGGTTGGTCACGAGTGAGGAAAGTCAGTGTTTTTGAGAAATTTGAGAGACAAATGAGGAAAATATTGACTTTTAAACCAAACTAGAATATATATAGTTTGGCTTGGTGTCAAGTTTTTCAACAAAAATACGTCTTGAAGTTTAATATTAGAGGTCAATGAAAACCTTCGTTGTCAGTTCTTTTTTGCATATCTCATTTCTAGTTAAGGAAGCCAACTTCCATAGGCCCCCGAGGATAATTTGTCGGTTTCATCGGCCAAGAACCACTTGAAAAGGAAACTAGGAAGCAAGGTAAGCATCCTAGATGTATTTATTTTCGAGTTTAAGCATGTTTTGATCATGAAAATCAAGAGGAAAACCAACCCGGAAAATTGATTTCTGAGGCTGAAATTTTTCGAAGTGTTTGGAATCTCTTCAAGAGTTTTGCATGTGTGCTTCTTGGAGAGATCGTTTTGACGTTGTTCGGTGGGTCATTCTCTATGATGTTTCTTGCATTTAAAAGCTCATGTTACCTACTTTCACTCGGATTAAGTAGTGTTTCCCTTAGATCTCGTATATGATGAGTGTCGGGGCTTGAATATGGTCATTCAACCTGTTTGCTTGACTTAGGTTCAAACCCAGATTTGCAAAATCATATCAAACCCGCATATTTGATGACGATTCCAGCTTGGTTTTCGTGTGTTTTAAGCTGCGATTTCTATCTAATCTTACTCCTTGCATGTAGTAGTTTAACCTTGATGTTTTAGTTCCACATAATATTACTCATGCGTTGAGGTTGAAGGCCGCAAACATGGCCCGATGAAGCTGGTTTGGGGTGATTTGATGCACGTCAAGTGTTCAACGAAATGAGCAAACCAAGTTTCGATCTTGAAACGGTCGATTTGAGCCCGGTTATTATGATATTCATGTGTTGTGTTGTTCAATGTTAGTATATATTGGTTTAGGAAATTATTATTTTTATTTAAAAAAATAAAAAATCCAAAAATCCAAAAATTTCCAAAAAAATATAAAAGTGATAGATGTATCAAATTAAGGAAAAAATGGCATCTATGAAATTTTCCTATTTTTAAAAGGTCATTTTCCTAATTTAATGTTATTTTGGTATTTTATGATCATTTTTGTAAATAATCCATTTTGCATAGATTAAAATTATCTAGAGTAATTTTATGCATATTTAAATTTCCATTTTGCTCACGGGGTCCTATCCCGGGGCGTGATAACAAAGCCATGTAATATTAATTGCCCGACTTGTATCGGGTTTACCTTTTCTACGTTTATTTTCAATTCATTTCAACTTCTTGGATGTTTACTTACGCGCCGCTTTTCATTAATTTGAGTGTAAATTTCTCTTCTAAATTATGTTAGAATTAGTCTAGACATTAAAAAAAAAAACTACAAAAACATTTGCATGGACACTTAGTAGCTTCATAAATATTATAATTGGTAATCAAGATTGTATGGCCATTTAGATAAACAACCTTCCAAGTTAGTGGTGCCGCAAGGGCGCAAATAGAAACATTGGCGTAAACGAGTCCCCGTTCCTAGAAATCTCTAGTTGCGTATGAATCAAGACAATACTCCCGTGTCTTGATTGGTTTCTAGCCAACCCCAATAGGCTAGCGGCGACTCCTAGAATTACATAGATGGTTAAGAACTAAAATTCAAAATTCAATGTCGCGCGAGGTATGGGCTTGGGAGAGCTCACGCCTAATTTAGGGCCATTGGTCCACCTCTTTAGGCAAATACCCCTAAACCCTCTTCCTTTTCCCCGGACGGAAAAAAGGAGGTCGTGACAAGTTCCTTTACCGAATAGTTTTCTAGTTGTTTTTCTCGCCAGACAATGTTTACATACGAATATACTAACATTAGTGAGTGACCCTAAAATGTATTCTCTAGCTAATCTTTGCTTTCTTTGCAATCCAATGTGACCTAATCTAGCATGCCAAGTACTTGCATCAATTTCAACGTTATTAGAAGATGCAATTAAAGAAAAACAACCATTAACATTAACATTGTATTGATCATAGTTAATGTCTAACACCATAAAACCATTCGATACATGACCTGAATCATAATAAACTGTTCCATACAAAATATCAACACAATCATCATGAAAATTCAATATATAACCTAAGCTAAGAAGAACAACTACAAAGACCAAGTTTCGTCGAATATCTGGAGCATAAAGGATATCATGCAGGAACAGGTTTCGACCACCATGTAAAATTAATTTACATGTGCCGATACCCTTTACTTCAACTCTTAAGTTATTCCCAACATATATCCATCTTCTTCCAGGTGGTATTCGACGATACTCCACAAATGCTTCTTGATTTCTAGCTACATGGTCTGTTGCTCATAAATCTACATTCCACATTGGACGAGATTCAGTAAGCATTACAATACTATAAACAAAAGCATTAGTCAAAGTAATGGAGCAATAGGGTACCTTTTTTGGTTTAGTGCATTCACGAGTAAAGTGACCCATCTTGCCACAATTGTAACACTCCATCTTGTCCTTGTCCTTCCCACCACGCTTCTTGCGTCGGAAGGTCTTAGGCCTCTTGGGTGCTTGATTAGTCATCTTCCCTTTATTATTGAACTAAAGATTCCTCTTGCGCTTGAAGCCCGAAGCTTTGCGTGTACTCGATTCAGCAACATAAGCATGAGTAGAAAATCTTGCAGCCTTTAGGCGCTCATCCTCTAATTCCAAATGATGTGCAATATCATCAAAAGTGACAATATTCTCATTATACGTCATATTGATCTTTATATGCTCCCAATTGTCAGGAAGAGACCTTATAACAGTCTGAACTTGCTGTTCATCAGTAAGGGAGTGACCTGCTGACTTTAGCTCATGGATCATATTTGACATATCCTAAAGATGTTGCCTCATCGTTACATTTAGGCATTTTTGGAATGTGTCAAATTTGATGGTGAGTCTCCTCAGCTTAGTGGCAAATGTACCCCCAAACTTGTCATTCAAGGCAACCCACATAGCTTAAGCTTTGTCATAACTTTCAAACTCACACATGAGATCATCTTGCATATAGTTCAGCAACGTGATGCGAGCAATGCTATTTTTCTTTTTCCAAGCTTGATAAGCTTCCAGATCTTTCTTGTGTTGAGCTGAAGTTCCATGCTCATGTTCATCCATGGTATGGTTGAGGGTTTCCAAAACCTCTTACTCCTCAAGATGTACGGAACCTTTTGGTGCCAAATATAATAATTGTCACCGTTCAGCTTTTTATCCTTATTGAGGTCAGCCACAATGGTCTTGGATGTCGAAGCCATAATCAATTGCTATAACACATTGACATAATAAACGCAGAATCAATACTAGCACACTATACAGAGTAACACACATATTTAATTTGCAGTAAAGACAAATTAAATTAATGATAATTCAACAAAAGATACAAAAGCAAAAGTTCACAATGTTCCAAATCAACTTCTATGTACAATTGTTCTATTATCATAAATTAGTTTAATTTGCGCAAATTTTAAGTTCTAGGTGAGAACTCCTTTCAATTCTACCAACTTACGAATTCCCACTAGAAAAATAATTACATAGCCTTATGTAATTTATACATTTTTCCTTAACACAAAAACATAACATGATAATAACCAACGTATTAACAATAATCATGCTTCAACTATAATCAAAGTTGCAATTCAACATGTAATGGATTTCCTACAATTGTTCTAATTTTCTAGCAACTAGAAAATTGTAAGTATATTAAAAAATATACATCATATCATTGAACCAAGTTTTACACAGCATATATAACATCATTTGCATACAAGCTAACTATTGTATTTCCTAAACTACAAGAAAATACAAGTTACAAATGAATCAACTATGCATTAAACCCCATAAATACGCGTACAGAGGGTTTCCTACGCATTTTCAAACACTATGTAGATAACATTTATACGAACCAAACGCCACTAATCACGCTCCAATCGGAGCTCACACGCGCCCCCATGCGCCGCTTGAGTGCGTGGCGCGTGTGGCGCACGCGCCAACGAGCCAAACGGCTCTTGGCCGGTTCGATCGGTTTGACTGCCGGACCGGTTGACCGCTTCGACCTTGACCGGTCAACGGTCGGATCGGGTCGGGTCAATCGGGTTGGATCTGGGTTGGGTCGGGTCGCCGGTGGTGATGTCATCGATGATGTCATCCGGCGATCGACCGTTGGATGACGTCATGGTGACGTCCCCACACGATGATTCGCCGAATGGCGAGTGCCGGTTCGATAGCTGGCGCGTGTCGCGCGCGTGCCGGTTTATCGACCGGCGCATGTGGCGCATGCGTTGACTTTGCCAGTGCTTCAGGCGGGTGGCGCCTATGTGCAGTGGCTTCTGGCAGCGCGTGTGGGCACGTCCGGAGTCTTCGGCGGCGCTCAACCCATCGTCGGACTCGTCTCGTTGAGCTCTTTCACCCTGTATATTTAAAAATTAATTTTGACCAAAAAATTATTTCAAAAAATGCCCAAAACCATACGGGTGAATGCAACTCCGAACCCGTTCTTCGCTTTAGTTCGATTTCGAGTTTTTCATATGGCAATTTCGATTATTAGAGATCCAAACAGTGTAGATTTCATACTCTTGATCTCAATATCAAATTGTAAACGAGAAAATTCAATGAAAAATAAGGCAGAAATCACGACCGGGCTCTAATACCAATGTTGGAATTCAAGTCGGCGAAAGACGACTTATCTGATTCCGATGCGCAAATAGCAAATAGCCCTGAACAATCATTGAATTGCGAATAAATCACGAACAACACTTCCTCACGTTAGTTGGATGCAATCACGAGGAAAGCACCCGATTTCCACAACGTAAATGCCTATTATTCTTGCAAAGATGAAATGGAACGCCTTGACGGAAATGGGAGAGAAATGAAGAAAATGTTCTGAATGTACGTTTATCCAACCACTCCAATGGTTGTCTTCAGGGGTCTTTTATATGACCCCATCACACCCCTTCATCGTAACATATCAAGTCCAAATGGTGCGGTCCAATCGCACCCCATTATGGACATACTAGCTATGTTGCATTTAGTTATCTGATGAAATTAGCTACCATCGATTCCTGTTTTCCATATTTGGGTTGCATTTAAAACTGGACAAACAGGGACTTTCGTCTTAATCCAAACCTTAATGAATTAGTGATGGTTCTTTCTTGGAGGTGGGAGATAAGTTTTTCCCTCAGAAAGTCATTTCCTCTAGTTTAACTCGAGAGATCGAATACAGAATCAATTATTGCTCAATAATAGCTCATGTTTACAGCATGAATCACGGAAAAGCACTCTGTTGATCCAGATAGCGACAATCTATCCTTTGAATGAAGAGCTGCTCTCCTTGAATGTCATACCCGATGTTATGGTACTGTTGTGCTAACACCCCAATTAGAGACAAACCCCGAAGCGTGAGATCCGATTGAACCACTGTCATGCAAAACATGGCCGGCGTTACCTGGAAGAACATGTTGTTAATGTCGAGGATTAGTTCGGCCCCGTTTTCCAACTGAAACATCACGACTGGAAACCCCTGTAGATCCTTCCCCATGGTCCCCGCATAGCACAAGAGCTCTACTTTACGCCCGTATTTCACCCGACGTAGGCGTGGGTCCAGCAATCTTTGAACTTCATTCTGCAATGGGACATACCCTTCTCCCTTCAGCCATGTCAGTCCTGTTCCTGAGTCTAAAACAACTCCGCCCTCTCCGGAAGGCGCTCTTTTGAGTGCTCCAGGATCGATCTTTAGCCTTGTCTCTCTGACGCTTATGCCTTGGAGGTTCACGTAATAGTGACCCCCATACAGGTCGAGGGTTGTGGACTTGCCTTCGAGCACTGCATCATCCCCGAGGACTAGTTGATTATATGGATACTGCGGGTCATGCACGTCGCCTAGGCAGATGGAAAATTTCAAACCTACCTGTTGAATAAAAGAGTAGTAATAATTGTAACTTAACCCTAATAAGCCAGATTGTTGCCCATCGATGCTGCCACTATTCTCATGACCGCACCCGATCTTTGTAATTGGTATTACCATTGTTCCCTCATCAGATGTCTCGAAAGTCACGTTTTCAGTTGCAAGGTTACCACGTGTGCTGGCTCCGTCAATATATTTTAAATTATAAGTACAATATTCTTTGTTGCTATCGCACTCATGTGTAGAGACATTACATGCAACGGAGTTGCAAAGGATATTGGAATACGATGAGGATTTGGCGGGATCGAAGCGAGGAAGAGATTGCGGGAAGCAGGAGATGCAGGGTTCTCACTGAAACCAGAAGAGGTTGCTTCCGGTGTCGATAATTAAGAGCTGTGGTACCGGTGGTGTGCCGATGGATAATTTCACGAGGAACGCAACTCCTTTATTATCTGCAATAACACCGCCACGGAAGGCATAGTCATTTGGAGCAGCAACTAGTTTGCTCAAGGAGCGAATGCGAGTAATTGAACCATCGATGGCACGTTCGACTAAATCATAAGCGGTGGCGTTTGGGTTGTAATAAGGAGAATGAATAGAATGAGGGTGGATAAGTGCCATGGTCATTCGCGGAGGTTTCGTGGGGTTGGTCTTGGAAGCACCACTAGTTAAGGATGGTGACGAGATGATACTGATTACACATACCAGAAGGACGAGAGCGCGGGGCGATGTCAGTTTAAGAGCCATTTGGCAGATCCTCTTTTCTTGAACGAGGTTGAAATGATACTTGACAGAGCCGGTCTTGCTTTTATATATGTGTGCTTAATGGAGTTGCACTTCATGGTTGGATCTATTTGTGGCAAATTGTTTTAAAAAATGAGGACCCCAGCATTATTCACATTTTTAATCTTGATATTCATTGCATTGGCATTAACTTAGTTGCCCTTCCTAATATGAACCGAATTACTAAAAAAGTTCAACGCTTACTATATATATGTCAATTCAATCTTGAATTTTTCAATATGATTAATTTAGTTTTAAACCTTTTACCAATTATCCAATATAACCCTAATGGCTAATATTAGTTGGAAAGCGCTGTCATGGACATCAACCTTTTTATGTGACATGATCAGTGCTAATATGAATGAATTTTGCAATTTTTTTTTAAATTCAAAATTTTCCTTTTTCTAAATATCCTTCCGTCGTTAGTTGGAGTCTTGACAATGGCCAACATCGGTAAGGGTTGAGACGCTTGCCAAATGCTAGTGAGGGAGGCCCTCGTCAGATTCGGCAAGGGCAACCCTCACCCGTGGCTAGTAACCTTCGTTAACCATTGCCAAGGCCTGGAGACCAATGGAGTGAAATAGGGAAAAAAGAAAAGAAAAGAAAAATAAAATAAAATAATAGAAAATAAAAAATTACAAAAATTATTCACATTATCGCTAGCCACCTAAAATAGCCTACATTGATTGGATTGTTATGTTAACAATTTTTCTATCAAAATTGGCTAAAAAACTAATTTGGCAAATTGGTAAAATAATTAAGACTAAATTATTCAAATTGAAAGGATTATGACTGAATTGGCATTGTATAATAGTCTTAGGATTTTTTTTTTTTTTTTGGTAATTATATGCACAAACCAAGTTATGAATGAAAGCTTCCAGAAAAATCAACCAGGAAAAGAAAAGAAGATAAAAAATATGCATGTCCAAAAATATCGTCTGCTTGAATTTTGTAAAATGGTGGTAGAATTTTGTCGAGAAAATGATTTGTAGTGACTAATGCCATAGATAGAATCCTTCAGGACCATTCAATTCAATGAAGAAGCAAGGACAGAACAGCTAACTACACTCGTGAAGCTTGTTCCCTGTTTTGCTTGCCAACTAGTAACTCCATACCTTCCAGATGACATGGCACACGGCAGTAGCTTATCCATGTGATTTAATACGCCAACCTTAGTTTAATCTAATCACCTTTAATATTACTTAAACAAGAAATAATAAATGTCTTACCATATCAGTGATAAGAAGGCGCACGATAGAGTTACCATTGAATTTCACAATATATATCTATATCACTGCTTTTTACCTTTAATTTTGATGTGAATTTCAAGTCCGCATTTTTCACTCTGATGAATCAGTAAGCTCTATTTTCCATATTTTAATTGCATTAAATGCAAGACTATTTTATGGAAAAGGACCTTTGCCATTGTTTTTGATAACTCATGGGTCCTTTATCTATGAGGGTTGGTGACGATGATCTCCGAATAGCAGGCTCCTTTCTCTGTGATTTATGCTTTGTTGAGCTTCAAGTTTTGTGGTTTATTCTGCACAAACAGATTTGAAGACAGATTGGATCATTCTTTTTTGGAAATTGTACTTGATCCTCGATCATATGTTTCCCAGTTAGGAGGGATGCCTTGAACAAAATTTTACCTTCTATTTGGTTTCAAAGTACTAGACGTTTGGGTTACCAATCTTCAATTGAGCTACATATGTATTTTATTTTTTAGTTTATCGAATTTTGCAATAATTTATTTGTCTTTTTCAGAAACATCTCAAAATTCATTGACTCTTATAAGACTTACCGACATTTAGTAGTGTGACTCATTAGGTTTTTTTCCCCATTAGATCACCATAAAGTTGTAGGTTACCTACCTTCATTTGCATTGCTTGTGACATCCCGATTTTCCAATTCTATTTTCAATAAATTGAGACGGACATTTCATTGGCACGCATATAGTTCTTTTCCTTGAGTCGGCCACTCATGTGAAAACTAGTCTATCAGGTGAAGCCGTTAGGAAATTCTAATGCATCAGACTCGAGAATTGATCAGGAAGTGATTTTTCGACCGAGCTAATTTGCAAGGGTCATTATGACACAATTAAAAATCGATTAGAGATCGGAGATAGGTCGACTTGACAGAGGCATGTGATCAGGTGTGGGTGATTCCACCGGATCGCACAATTCTTGTCGATCGGCACTGGACCGACTTTTCTATCGATTGGGTACCCTGTGTTCGTATTTGAAACCTTGAGATTATCCCGACAACCGAAAGTCGCCAATGTTTCAAAGATGTACATGGTGGCTTGAGATGATCAACCACAGGTCAAATGCATGAAAATTTTTAAAAGCTACCTGGTAGGTTGGGCCGCGCTAGTATCATGCCAAAGTGAAATTAACCATGAAATTGAGATCGAATTCAGAAATTGGAAGTCATGGTGTATCACAAATCATTTTAGGATCATTGACTCATTTTCGGAAGATTTTTCATGCAATTAGAGTTTTTTAGCAATTAGATAAGAAAATGGCTAATTTGTCTTGAGAAATTAGTAGGCCCGCTTTTGGTCGTACTTTTGGGACTTAAGTTGGTTCTATGGGGAAATGAAAATGTGAATTGAAGTGTGGTGACATTGGATTAATTTTATGGACTTTAATTAGACTCAATTGGGAGAGAATCGAATGGAATTGAAGAAATTGTTGCACAAAGTTTTATGCTTCGGCGGAAAATGAAATTGGACCCATTGAAATAGGTTGTAGAGGAAATGAGTTAGTGGAAGATGACATGGGATGATGTCATGGTGGTTGGGCCAAAGAGAATGAGATTTGGACAACTGGAGGGTGGATATTGGCTCTTGGAAAGGCACCCATCAACATCATCTTCAAGCTTGGGACTTTGGAGGAGAGAGAAGGGAGAGCTTCGACCGGAAGCTAGCCGAGCTCGACGCCGCCCTCTTCGCCCACTCGCACACCCGTTCGCTGGAGCTTGCCGCGCACCGTCGCCGTTTCACCTTGGCCGCACACCCTCTGTCTTTCCCTTTTCCTCTCTGTCCATCGAGCAGCTCTCTCCTCCCTCTTCTTTCAGTTTGACGCCTAGAAATTTGCAGAGGAAGAGCCGCACGTCACCCGGAGCCGTCGCACGCCTCCACTTGTCCTCGTTCGCTGCTCGGTCGACGCTGCCATGCGTCGCCGTCGCTGCCGTCCGCCTGCGCTCGCGCGCGCTTGGCCGATGCCCAGCCGCCTCTGTCTGCCCTTGTTCGCGCGTTCCAGGAGTTGCCGGAGCTCGTCCCCGCCGCCGTGAGGCCTCGCCTAGCCGCCGCCTCGCCACTGTCGAGCTGTCGCCCCAATCCTCCGCCCATTCTGGCGCCGGATTTGCCTCCTCTAGCCCCAAATCAATAGCTGCAAAAATGGGTATGGCAACACCTATTTGGCCTGTTTTGGCCGTCTTCCCGAGCCCGGATGCTTGGCCCGCCTTGAGGAAAGTCAATCATCGCGTCGTCTCCATCGTTTTGGTCCGCTCGGTTCGTTAATCGGGTGAGTTTAGCTCACTAAACCTCGCTTAGAGGATTAATTATGCTTAGGGAGGTTTAGTTTATGTTAATTATTATTAGGTTGTTAGTTTAGGTTACTTAAGAGTAGATTAGATTAAGGTGGTGTTTTAATTTAAAGTGTGCTTAATTAAGGGTAAGTAGATTTATTTAAAATAAGCTTTGATTTGACATAAATGAAGTTACTTTTGATTTATTTAAATGTCCCGAAATTATTAAATAATTTAATAATATATTATTATTCGAAATTATTAAAATATTATTATTTAATTATTTTCGGAATAAATTTAATTATTTATTAAATTCTGAAAATTTTGTTAGGACCCTAAATTCTCAGAATTTTGTGCCGGTCGCTGCTGTGTAGTCAGCTTTTGAAGTTGATGATTGGATATTATAAATTGAGCATGGATCGTGAAATATATGGATATTATTATTTAATTAATTTTCAGAATAAATTTAATTATTTAATAAATTCTGAAAATTATTTTGGAACCTTATTTTCTTAGAATTCCGTGTTGATCGCTGCTGTGCATTTATAATTTGAAGTTGATGAATGGATGTGGCAAATTGAGTGTTGATTGTGGTAAATACGGATTTTATTCATAAAAACCCAAGTGTCGGGTTTTGATGCAAAAATTGGATTTTAATGATTATATTAAATAGTGGGGTTTGAAAAAAGTGAGATATTGGCTTTTCGATTCGAAATTAGCGTGTCCCCACACACGTAAGTAATTTCTGGAATATTTTTAATATGAAGAAAAATGGCCGGAATCACTATTTTAAGTGGAAGCATTGAGTGAAATATAAAGTGTCCTGGGTCTGAGTATGCTTTGGCTGTGTGATAACTAAGAGGAATCGTCCTGGGTTGTTGAGCCGGACTTGCTCCTATGTGGGATGCTCACGCGGTGGAAGTGGTGAGTGACCGGTAGTGAAGGCATCGTTGAAAAAAGCTAATGATAATAAATAAATTTGTCCGAAGCGTGCGAACACAAGCACTATCATTGGGGATAATTTTGTTCCTTGGAGCGTGAAACTCAATGCTATAGACTTTTGACGGCTATTGTCCCTCAGAGTGTGAAACTCGATGCTATAAACTTTTGACGGCTATCTTCTCAAAATACAATAGATCTTCTTCTATATTTTGCACTAAATATTGGAAGGAAAGAAACAACGTTGTGTATAACCCAATGAGGAAAAGGAAATGAAAGATTTTTTAAAGAAATGATATTTTCTCTTTCATTCAGTGTATATTTCAAGATTGTCTTATGGGATTTTATTTTTATATTTAGACAATCAATCAATAACAAATCCTTTAACATCAGCAAATCTGTAAAATAATGGAAAATTTATTTGAGAAATAAATTAAACGTTACAAATCATTTGAAAAGTCGTTATATGGTGTTAAGAAACCGTTATGTGACGTTAAAAATAATGATGGTCATCAATGCAGTCATGACTTTTATCAAAGCTATTATTATAAATATTTCAAAATATTATTGAAATATCCAACAGGCAATGCTTGCTGGAAGGCGACTGAGAGGAGTGTAGAAGCCTCGATGAATTTGGGAAAAGGCTGAGAACAACGCTATCGACTGAATCGAGTTGATCTCGATTCTAAAGGAAGAAGACCAAAGACACCTATATGAAGGAATCAAGACGGTAAGATGAGAGGGGAACGGGAAGAGAGGAACCGATTCTGTTAGTGACCTCCTCCTTTGGAGAAATGGCTCTCTTCGCACGCATCAATTGACTTGTTATTCGAACGCAAAAGCAACTACTTCTTTCTCATTTACTTTTACTCGAGACAGCGCGGAATAAATCCGCATTGTATCATACAATTGATTCGAGAACACTACAATCAATCCTCTGGAAGAAAATCTTGCCTTGTTTGATGTCGTACCCTACATTACAGGACTGCTGCGCCAGCACTCCAATCGTGGATACGCCCTTCATTGTGGGAGTTACCGAAAGGATGGTCATGCACAAGACGTTTGTCGTTAATTGGAAGAACATGCTGTTGGTGTCTAAGCTGAGTTGCGCGCCGCCTGAGAAAAGCAAGGTGACCACCGGGAATCCGGTCAAGTCTCTCTCCATGCTCCCCGTGTAGCACAAGTACTTCGGAAGACTCGCCGCCCTATTCAGAATTCCGGCCATCAAACTCTCGACCTCGTTTCGGAGTGGAACGTACCCCTCTTCCTTCAAGAACGTGAAGGTGGCTCCCGAGTCTATAATCAATCCTCCCTCGCCGAGAGCCCCTCTTTTGAATGTTGAGGGGTCGATCGGCAGCTTCTTCTCTCCGACGCTTATGCCTTCGAGGTCCAGAAAGTAGAAACCCTTATCGGTCTGCAGGGTCGTAGAATCGCCTTCCAGCATCGCCCCGTCTCCCAAGATGAGTTGATTGTACTGATACTGGGGGTCGTATATGTTGCCGATGCAGTAGGAAAACTTGGATCCTAATTGTTTAACCAGAGTTGGCAAATTACCAGCACCATAGCTTAGTCCTAATATCCCGCTTTCTTGTCCATCCACGGGGAGTGTACTCACGTGACTGCATCCGAGCACCTCAATCGGTACCTTTACCGTGCCCTCGTCGGATGTCTCAAAGGTCGCTTGTTCAGAGGCGAGGTTACCGGCTGTGGAGGTCCCATCAAGATACAATTTCTTGAAAGTGCAATACTCGTTCTTAGGATCACAACTGCCCCTGGAATTTTCACAAGCGGGGGAACCGCAACGAATATTGGAGTATGTTGACGATTTGGCCGGATCGAAAAGAGGAAGAGATTGTTTGAAGCAAGTAGTGCAGGGAAGGCACTGAAACCAAAGGAGGGAGCTTGCCGTGTCGATCATCAAGAGTTGTGGGACTGGCGGCGTACCGATGGATATATTGGCGAAGAACCCGTATGCTTTACTGGCCGGGACAAGACGGGAACGAGCGTCCTCATCATTTGGAGTAGAAATTATTTTGCTCATGTAGTGGATGCGGTCGAGCGAACCATTAATAGCACGTTCAGCTAGCTCAGAAATAGTGGCGTTGGTATTGTAATATGGAGAATGAATAGAATCGTGGTGGATGAGCTTAAGGGCCATTTTCCATGGTTTAATGGGGGTGGTCATGGATGAAGAGACATTAGCCGGGTACGACGAAACGATATCAATAATGTAGACTAGAAGGAAAAATAAATAAGCTGCTGTCATTACAGTAGCCATTAGCAGAATCTCAATTTCTTCATATGATTTTGATGAACACTTCCTTCTCTTATATAGCTGTACTTCTTGGTGTTGCAATTGATGCATGGATTCTTTTTTTTTTTTTTTTTTGGGGGGGGGGGGGGGTAAATCCATAAATGTTGAAGTTGTACATTGCAACATTCATTGTGGAGGCACAGCTAATGGTACACGCATGCACCGGGATATGTTTTCTCGGTTGCACAAGATTATCTCTCGAATTAAGTAATAAAAGATCTTCATATTCATAATTTAAGAAACTAGCTCAGTGAGGTAATTTAGAAAGTTTGGTTTCTCTCCAAACCAGCAAATACGCACGCGACTCATTTGAAAGATTTAACCAAAATCAAGTTAAGATTTGTTCTTGTTTTGGAAGATTTCTTCTCGCTCTTCATTCATGATGTGTTCTGGAACGCCGCTCTTCGCTTCCATCTTGTTTGTATATTTTGCTTCATTATTGATACGTGCGGTTCTTTGATCTTTTAAACGAGTTCTGTTATATTTTGTTAAGAATTCTCTTGCTCAATTGGATGGTTCGATGAGTAAAGCGTACAGAATTTAGTGCAGCACTCTTTCTTCTGATGCCAGTAGTCCTTACTAAGCTCATTCCGGGTTTCATATTGGCACTCTTTTCTCCTGTGATTTATGCTTTGTTTAGCTTCAAGTTTTGTAGTTTATTCTGCACAAACAGATTGGATCTTTGGTAGCTAACAGATTTGCTATGGCAGATCGGATCATTCTCTTTCGGTATCTGTACTTGATCCTTGATATGATGTTTCCTAGTTAGGATGGATGCCTTGAGCAAAAAATTTCACCTTCTATCCGGTTTTGAAAAGCTGAGCTCCATTGGTGAAATTTGATTGTCTTTGGTGGGTTAACAGGGGAGACATGCTTTCCGAAAACTACTTTTGTTTGATTAAAATGCTCAATAGTTTTTGGTCACCGATCTTCAATTGAGCTACTTACAGAGATCAATTTATTTCAGGTTTGTAATTGCATATGAAAGTTAGTAAATTTGAAGCCTTAGCAAATTATGAAAATAGAATGTGCAAGCTTAGTGTGGGGACCAACGATGTACCAATGGATACCTTGACGATGAACCCATGTGCATTGTCGGTTGCAACGAGATCGGCAAGAACATTGTTATCATTTCGAGTAGCGATTATTTTGCTCAGGGAGTGGTTGCGAGCGAGTGAACCGTTAATGGGCACGTTTAGCTTGCTTGGAGATTGTGGTGTTTGAATTGTAATATGGAGATCGAATAGAATCATGGCGGATAAGCTTTGATGGCTAGTCCCCAACGTTTAACCGCAGATGTCTAGACGCGTATGACGTAAGGATATTGATAATGCATATTAGAAGAAAAAAGAAATAATATAATGTCATTGTTACATTTAGGGGTGTGCAATGCAAATTGTTCCCGGTTCGGACCGGACTAGACCAGCCGATTTTGGGGGTTTCCCAAAGAGGGCGGTTCAATTCTTGGTTCCCACTTTTGGAACCGGTGGCCAGTCGGTCTAGTTCCCTATTCAAAGGTAAGAATTGGACCGATCGGACTAGATCAATTAAATTTATATATATAATATATTTTTTGAAATTTCGTAAGAAATAAACCCTAATTCATTCTAATTTCTCCAATTTTTTATTTTATTTTTTTGCCAAAAATAGCAACTTTACCGGGTTCATTGGACCGATTGATTGGTTTGGTTTACGGTTCCAAGACTAGTCGGTCCGATTCCCGAAAAGGAATCTAGGAATAGGTCCTCTTGGTCTGACTCCTAATTTCTCCTTAGATTCAGATTGGACTGAGAACTATCAGTCCTAGTAGTATTCATTAGCATTATCTCATTTTCTTTAAATGAACTTTCACATCAGTAACTTATATAATTGTACTTCTTGGCGTCGCAATTAATGAATAGATTTTATTAGGCAAAGGTTTGGATACGGCCACATTGATTGTGGATACACAGCTCATGTGGACTTCATCCACCTGGATTTATTTTTCTCGGTTGCACAAATATGAGATTATCTCCCAAGTTTAAGCAACAAGCTCAGTGAGGAAAGTTAGAAAGTTGGATACCATTTTTCTCCAATTTCCTTTTTTTCTATGCCCGAGTTGGCATAGGAAAATGCTGATATGACCGTCTCTCCGATGGTCAGCCACATTTTTTTTTTTTTTTTAAAACTGGTAAACTTACCCAAACGGTTTCAATTTTTCATTCCATTTCCTTTTTTATTTATTTATTACTTCTATGTTTCTTTATTGCAAGCTCAAATTGAGAAATAAAATCATTGAAAACAAATTGAAAATGGTTGATATATGAAGAAACAAATCAAAGTGATAGTATTCAAATAATAAGAAACAAATCAAAGTGATTATATTCAAACAATAAGAAATATATGAAGAGTTTAATTGCAACTTTTAAAATAGTGGACATTATTCTCCAGCCAAAGATAAAGATTATATGGATATCATTCCAAATATAAAAGAAAACTTCATAAACTAAAAAGAAAAAGAAATATAATTATCTCATACAGTTTGAACTTCCAATTATTGTAAGAATTTGTAATTGAATAAGTTACTGATTATAGGGAGAAGCTTGCATGACCGTCTCTATAGAATGACGGAATTGACGGTCAATGGTCAGCCACAATTTTTTTTTTTTTTTGGAAACTGGTAAACTTCACTTCCCAACTGGTTTCAATTTTTACTCTATATTTCCTTTTTTTACTTCTAAGTTTCCTCAATGCAAACTCAAATTAAGAAACAAATCAGAAGAGGGCCCACAAAATCGCATCCTTTGAATATGAAAAGAGAACAAATAAGTTAGATATTGAAATATAAATAATTACAAGTAAATAAATATTATCACTTACCAAAAAGAAATTCGTTAATGTCATTATATAAATTTATTATATTTATAAAATGAAAAAAATACCTGAAACATTGGCTTTGCAACTAATTATTCCACATTAAATTTCCATTAAATAAGTTACTGATCTAATTGTTTTTCTCTCCTAAGTGTTTCTAACCAGCCAATACGCGCACGAGGTTGCTTGTGCGAAAAAAATTGAATTTGGAAAGATCGACCAAAACCAAGTGCGGATTTGATCTTGCTTGGGGAAAATTTCTTCCTGCTTTTCTCTCATGATTTGTTCTGGCACTCCTAATAATTGAAACATGACTGGGTAGTTCTTATTTCGATCTACGTTCTTTGCTTCGATCTTATCTATATCGTTGGCTTCTTTACTGGTACGTGCGGTTCTTTTTTCTTGTAACGAGTTTTGTTATATCTCATCAATTCTTTTCCTCGAGTGAATGGTGAGAGGAGTAAAGTGTACAGAATTTGGTTTACCACTCTTCCTTTTGATTGCCTCAGTCCTTTCTAAGCTTCCGGTTGCTTATTAGTTGGTGGTGATGATCTGCGAATTGGAGGACCTTTTGTCTGCAATTTATGCTTTGTTTAGCTTCCACTTTTGTGGTTTATTCTGCAAAAGCAGATTGGATCTGTTGTTACTGATCAAAACAGTAAACAAGAAAATAGAAAACCAGAAGCTATATTTTTCATATGAGGAAGAGAAGCGCAGAGAAACAGAACACAAACTTGCATACATCTGTTCTAAAGGAAACTGTCAAGTACAGGACAACTTAAACAAAGTAAAAAACTGCTCACGTACGTGCAACACATAACTGCACACAAACGTGCTATTAACTTCCTAGAAAATAGCAAAAACACTAAATAAATAACTAAATTGAACTTGGCTGTTTTTTAATAAAAAAAACAGAGCAGAAAATAGAACAGAAAACAGCAGAAAACAGAGTAAAAACAAAACAGAAAACAGCAACTGAGACATTATAATCCAACAAACTCCTCCTTGGATCAGTTGCTGCTGCATACTCCAATTTTCTTTCTTAATACTTCAAATCTTCCAGCTTGAAATGGTTTTGTGAACATATCTGCAAACTGATCTTCAGATCTGCAATAGACCAACTTAACTTCGCCACTTTGTTGCACCTCACGCAGAAAGAAAATTTTGACTTTGAAATGCTTGGTTTTGCCATGGAAAACTGGATTTTGAGATATTGCTAAAGTAGCCTGATTATCCACATTAACTTCAATGCAATTACTGGAATTCAACCACAAATCCTTCATTATCTTCTTCAGCCACAAAGCTTGATTTGCAGTTGCAGTAGCTGCTATAAACTCAGCCTCTGCTGTGGACTGAGCTACAATCTCTTATTTTTTGGAACACCAGGAGAAACAACCAGAACCAAAACTGAAACAATATCCAGACGTACTCTTCATGTCATCTACTGAACTAGCCCAGTCACTATCAGAAAATCCTTGCAAATTAAACTTCTGACATTTTTTAAACTTCACACCAAAGAACAATGTTCCTTTGAGATATCTCAATACCCTTTTTGCTGCAATCAAATGTAACTGACTAAGACTAGTCATAAACCTGGATAAAACACTCACAGCAAATAGAATATTTGGTCTGGTTGCTGTAAGATACATAAGACACCCAATTAGACTTCTATATATAGAAGCATCTACTGCATCTGTTCCATCATTTTTCTGCAGCTTCTCTTTAGCAGCCATAGGAGTGCTTACACTTCGATAATCTTCCATCTGAAACTTTTTTAGAATTTCCTTCATGTATTTTTTCTGACAGATGAAGATCTCATATGAAGCCTGTTTAACTTCTAGACCCAAAAAATAAGACATTTTTCCCAAGTCGATATCTCAAAAACCGTAAATAAATCTTACTTCACCTTCTCTATCAATTCCATATCATTCCCCGTCACTAAAAGATCATCTACATAAAGTGACATAATTACAACACTGTGATTCACCTTCTTGACATAAAGAGTGAACTCACTTAAGCTTTTTACGAAGCCAAAATTCTGCAAATATCAATCTATCTTCTCATACCAAGCTCTTGAAGCCTGCTTCAGTTCATATTCTTCAACCTGTATACACTCTCTTCTTGCCCTTTGATACTGAAACCTTCAGGTTGTTCAACAAAAATCTCCTCCTCAAGCTCTCCATTCAGAAATGCAAACTTGACATCTAACTAAAATATATGCCACCCTTTCTCTACTGCAATAGCTAACAGTAACCTTATTGTATCAAGTCATGCAACAGGAGCAAATGTTTCAGAATAGTCTACTCCCCATATTTATGCATAGCCTTTCACCACCAGTCTAGCTTTGTGTTTATTAACAGAATCATCAGGATTAAGTTTTGTTCTAAACACCCACTTAACCCCAATTACATTCTTATCAGATGGTCTGTCAACAAGCTCCCATGTGTGGTTTTTCTGGATCATTGCAATCTCCTCCTGCATTGCTGCAATCCACCTCTGATCCCCCTTAGCTTTCACAAAGTTAGATGGTTCGAGCATTGCCACATTGCTTCTTTCATAGATTTCAGCAAGTGACCTTGTGCCTCTCATTGGTAAATCATCCACACTGTCTTCCAATCCATCTATAACTTCATCAACCTCTACATCTATTGCAAGTTGTTTTTCAAACTGTTGTTGTTCTGCACTCTTTCCTTCCATCCAATTCCACTCATCTTCCTCTAGAAAAACAACATCTCTGCTTACAGTCACCTTCCCTGTCATAGGGTGAAAAATTCTATAAGCCTTTGATTGGAGATTGTACCCGATGAAGATTCCAAGCTCTGCTTTCTTATCTAGCTTGTCCCTCTTGACCTCAGGAATATGAGTGTAACACAAACACCCAAAAATTTTCAAATTTTTCACAGAAAGTTTGACACCATACCAGACTTCAAAACGTGTTGACCTCTCTAAGGCCTTTGTGGGCAATCTGTTCAACAGAAACACTGTAGTATTAGCTGCTTCAGCCCAGAATTTCTTAGACAACATCTTCTCCTGCATCATACATCTGGCCATCTCCATAATACTTTTGTTTTTCCTCTCACTGACCCCATTCTGTTGAGGTGAATAAGGAGCAGTGAACTGCTGCGCAATTCCTGCTTGCTCACAATTCAACTTAAACTTGTGAGCAGTATACTCAGAACCATTATCAGACCTGAGCATTTTAATTTTCTTCCCACTCTGATTCTCAACTAAGGCTTTAAACTTCACAAACACATCAGCAACTTCAGACTTGGCTCGCAGAAAATAAATCCAACTCATCCTAGTCATATAATTAGTGAAGGTAATGTAATACCTGCTACCATTGAGAGAAGACTCAGACATAAGTCCACATAAATCTGTGTAGACTAATTGCAGCTCCTCACATGCTCTCCACCTCCTCCTTTGAAAGGAAATCGGCTTGCTTGCCAAGAAGACAAGTTTTGCTTTGTGGAAATTCCTTCTCCAAACTTGGCAAGTCATCGCAAGCTATTTCTCTGCATAAACGACATGCTCTTCCTGTGAACATGCCCAAGTCTTTTATGCCATATCTATGCATTTTCTTCTTTGCACTTTAAAGCCATTTGTTGCATCTCTTGTGGCTTGAACATGAAACTCTTGTCCTCCATTGGAATTCTTAGCACTTCTTTGCTATCTGCATTATTAATAAGACATTCATTCCCTTCGAACTTCACTTTATAACCCTTCTCAACTAATTGACCAACACCTAACAGATTATGGTCAATATTTGGCACAAAGAGAACATCACTGATCAACTTCACCTCCTAATTCCTTCAATAGCCGCTGTACCCTTCCCTTACACTTCGATATACTGTATGTTGCCAATTCTGACTCTGGACCTGACTGACTTGTCTAAACTCCTAAACAGCTTTGAATTGCCAGTCATATGATTGGTACAGCCACTATCCACCAGTCATGCATCATTCCCAACAGAAGATTCAGAAAAAGAAGTTACAAACAAGTGCTCTTCCTCGTTTCATTCACCGCTACTTGTGCTTTTCCGCTTGTTGGTAATTTTTTCTTTGCGAGATGGCTTCCATGTGACCCAACTTGTTTCATCTTCGCATCTAGCATCGGGCTTTCTCCAACATCTAAAAAGCGATGATTAGTTCCACCACGGTATTGACAAGGCTTTTTGTTCATCTTCCATTTGCTAGACCCACCAGAATTTCCTTCTTTCGCTACAAACTTGGAGTCACCGACATTTTCTCTAGACTGAATCCATTTCTTCCCTTTGCCTCCATCATTTGACTTCACTCTAGCTTGCAGCGCACCCTCTACAAACTCTTCTCTTCTCATCAGTCTTCTATGCTCCTGTGCCTGCAGAGCATTTAACAATTCTGCAAGCTTTATATAAGGTAAATCTCTTGTGTTTTCTAGAGACGCTATGGTGGCTTCGAACTTCTCTGGAAGAGACACCAGGATCTTCTGAACAAGCCTTTCATCCTTCAAGTCAGTTCCTAAAACTCTGATTTTATCAGCTATCCCAACCAACCTATAAGAGTACCCCTTTACTGACTCTGAATTCTTCATCTGCTGTCTCTCAAACTCCCTCAAGAGATTCAGCACCTTCATGCCTCTTATCTTCTCATCTCCCTCATATTCATCCTTTAAGAAATCCCATATGGCCTTTGCAGAGTCACACTTCATAATTCTGGTAAAGATGGTAGGCAAGACAGCAACATACAGGCAAGATTTTGCCTTGGCTTTTCTTGTGGTTCTCTCTTTATGAAGTTTGATTTGATTCATGGTCGGATTATCTGGAAGTGGAACAACTTCATAATCATCCTCCACAGCTTCCCACAGATCATGACCCTCCAAAAATGCTGTCATCTTAACAGCCCATGCTTGATAATTCTCTCCAGTAAATACTGGAGAAGCCATCGCAGAGAAACCACTCGACCCTGTCTCCATCACCCTTTAACTTCTTTACACTTCGATACTTGCTTCACTTCACAGTCCCTTAAGATCAATCACGCTCTAATACCACTGTTGTTACTGATCAAAACAGTAAACAAGAAAATAGAAAACCAGAAGCTATATTTTTCATATGAGGAAGAGAAGCGCAGAGAAACAGAACACAAACTTGCATACGTCTGTTCTAAAGGAAACTGTCAAGTACAAGACAACTTAAACAAAGCAAAAAACTGCTCACGTACGTGCAACACATAACTGCACACAAACGTGCTATTAACTTCCTAGAAAATAGCAAAAACACTAAATAAATAACTAAATTGAACTTGGTTGTTTTTTAATAAAAAAACAGAGTAAAACAGAGCAGAAAACAGAACAGAAAACAGCAGAAAACAGAGTAAAAACAAAACAGAAAACAGCAACTGAGACATTATAATCCAACAGGATCTATGGTGGCAGGCAGATTTGGTACGATTGATTGGCATTTGTATTTGATTCTCGATTTGATGTTTCCTAGTTAGAGGGACAGGACCGCTGTCCTGAATCCGTCTCGCTAGAGACGGCTTTTGCAACAGTACCAACAGTCGTGTGACACCAACAGCGGTTGTCACAATTTCTACTGGTGTATGGGTGCACGGGCTGACGCCATCTCTAAATGTTTCAGGGACAGTTTTGGTGTCAACTGTTGCGCCTTTTTAGTAGTTGCCTATGCAGAAGAGGACTAATGGTCTTGATTTGTCGACATGAGTAGTATTTTTCTCATTTAGCAAAATAAGGTTGATAAGGTTATTGTTCGCACGGGAGAGGCTAAAATAGATGCAAGACGGAAGTTTTTGCTTAATGACATTATTGGTGCTGCTTTGAGCTCGTCTTGTTTCGTGTGAATTTGGCGGATGAATAAAAGGTGATACTGTCTTCTTTATGTTCTTTCTTTATGTAAGAAGCTAATGTTTCCAAGCAGGTTCAACTTAAATTCACACTGAACAGACTGGAAAAATGGGTATGGACAAAAATGATTTTCTGTACAGAACCTTACTTGATGAATGCGAGTACTGCTCAAATAAATGGTGATCTCATCCTTGATATGCTAGTTCAATGTTGAAGAAGATAGCTTTTAACTTTTCCCTTGTTGAATTAAGCGATGTGCATTTGTTATGATATTGTACTGTCCTACTTCTTGTGGGAAAGTTCGCCACTGATTTTCTAAAAGGTGGTGCAAGATATCTTGTAATTAAAGTGAGTTAGCCCGAGTTTGATGAATGTTCTTTGAGTAATGTTCGATTCATCACCTTAATAGAAAAGAGCTCACTGCATAGCTTTCAGGGACTCATGCCAGATCTGGTCTAATGCATGAAAGATGCTGGAGCGTAAATTATTGTCTCATTGTTTTTGTTAACACTGACTTGATACATAAGTCATTCAGCAAGCTGTTCACATTCAATTCTTTCGAAGAAGATCTTCCCTCGAGCAATGTCGTACCCGAAATTGTGATGTTGTTGAGCCAACACACCAATTAGAGACAGGCCATTGAGACTCGATTGGCTCTCAGCCACCGCCATGCAAAAGAAACCCGGCTTTCTCTGGAAGAAGAAGCTCTTTGCGTCCATGTTCAGCTTGACCCCACCTTCAAAATGAAACGCCACAGCCGGAAAATCACTCACCTCTCTCTCCGCGGTCCCTGCGTAACACAGCAACGCCGGGTTGTGCCCGTATATGACCCTCCTCAGGCCTCGCTTGTCGAGCAAGCTCTGGACTTCGTTCTGGAGAGGAACGTAGCCATCCGTCTGCAGCCAAGTCAGTACTGATCCCGTGTCGACTAATACCCGCCTTCACCGGATGGACTTCTCTTGAACGATTGCGGGTCAATGTCTAACGTCTTCTCCCCGACGCTTATGCCCTGGAGGTTCACATAGTAGTGACCCTGAAATGTCTCGAGGGTCGTTGAATCGCCTTCCATTGTTGATCCCTCTCCGAGGATCAGTTGATTATGTGGATACTTGGGGTCGGTAACGTCGCCAATGCAGTAGGAAAATTTTGAACCTAATTGTACCACGAGAGACGGGTAAAGAGCGTATCCTAAGCCCAATATGCCGCTTTCCTGCCAATCCCTAGTGCTATTAACGTTTATGTGGCCGCACCCGAACACTCTAACCGGAACCACCAAACTTCCGTCGAAGCTCACTATATCGGAGGCGAGGTTACCGATGGTGCTTCCTCTGGCGTACGAATAATTGTAAGTGCATTCTTTGTAACGATCGCACTTGCCGAGAGAATGTTGACAATCGATCGAGTCGCAAGGCAAGTTGGAGTACGTCGATGATCTGGTGGGATCGAAGACTGGAGTGGATTGGTTGAAGCACTGTGTGCAAGGTATGCACTGTATCCAGAAGAGGAGGCTTCCGGTGTCCACATGCACGATTTGCGGTGCTGGCGGCTTCCCGAAGAATACCTTGGTGAGGAACCCGACTTTCCGGTTGTCGGCAATAAGACCGGCATGGATCCCATCGCCTGGACCAGTAATTCTTATGTGTAAGGAGCTAATGCGCGCTGCCGAGCCTTCGATGGCACGTTCAGCTACCTCGTAGGCAGAGATATTCGGGTCGTAATAGGGAGATAGAACAGAATCATGGTGGATGAGTCTAATGGCTAGTCGCGGAGGGTTCAGTGAGGCAGTATTGGAAGCAGCAGTAGTCGAGGATGATGGGACGAACTTGATGACGCATAAAAGAAGGAAGAGGAAGAGGCCGAGGCCGAGGCCGAGGCCAGGGCAGCAAGAGATTGTCGTTTTAGAGATGGCCATTGACATAGGTTGAGATGGCTTCGAAGGAACAACTTCCTTCCTGTGCTTATCTATTTATATAGCAGAGCTACCTTTGTCTCATGGGTGTGCCAAAAAAAAAAAAAAAAAAAAAAACTCTTTATCTATACATACTAAGGAGTGGTTTGAGACATCTAAACTCGAGAAGCAATCAATCACCCTTTTCATTTTCCTTAATATTGCTATGCCGTCAACTGCTTCATTTGTTTCTAGTACATCCAAGCATTATTAACTAGGCACCATAATCTAAAGGACCGAACAGAAAAGGCTAAAAATCATTTAATTAGTCTCACATTAATGTTCTTTGGAATGACGTGAGTCTTGGCAAATCCCTCTTCAAAGACGAACTTCTCATGTGAACCCCCCTTCCTTTTAAACTCAGCTTTTATTTCTCAGATTGAGAGATTCATCATATTTTTCCATGTTTAAGATGCATTTACTGCATAATAATTTCAAGAACCTTGACCATATATGCGTTACGAGAATCAAGTCAACCATTGAAATCAAATGAGGTCATTGTGGTATATCTACCATACCAAATTGCCTCAACATGAAGTCATTAATTGGCTTCAAGACATACATTGTCAGTCAAATGCCGACCCTAAAGTATAATGTCGTAGGTTCTTTTGATCTTTCTTGGCATGATCTTTAAAGAGTCGGTCCTAAGAGAAAGTTACTTCTCTCAAATCTCTTAGTTTCAACATGGATGGCCCGTCATTGCATCATTAAACTAACTGACCACCTCCCTATGCATTACACCAAAGGGAAATACAGTCTCTATGACCTCTGAATGGATCTCTGATGCTGGTTTATCTTGGGCCTTTACTTATGCATATTGAGGTCAAGTGGTATTATCCCCTGTTTTGTGAGGAAATTCATCTTTCGGAAGGGATAAAATGAACAGAATGAATAGATCCTATCCACATAAGTTGATTTTATTATATTGATTGATGTATTTGCAGGTGCTACTCTAGAAGTTCACAGTCAATTCTCTAGAAGAAAATTTTCTTCCTCCAATGTCATAGCCCATGTTACAACTCTGTTGAGCCATCACTCCAATCACACTCAACTCCTTGAGGTCAGAACTGGAAGGGCTCACAGCCTTGCAGAATTCACCTGGTCCATTATCATGAAAAAAGCTCTCCACATCTAGTCCTAGATCGGGGCCACCAGTGAAGTGAAGCACGACCATGGGGAACCCGTGAGGTCATGGCTCACGTTTCCCCTGTAGCACAAGTCAGACGGGCTGTACGGGTTCTCGACCCGCTCAAAAGACCATTCAGCAGCCTCTCAACCTCATTGCTGAGAGGATCGAATGCATGCGACGTTAGGAGGATGATCTTGGTTACGGAGTCGATGACTAACCCACCAGTGCCAGACGGCGTCCTCCGGAACACTGCAGGGTCAATGTTGAACATTTTCTCTCCGACGCTGATTCCTTCCAAAGTTAGGAAGTAGAGGTTATTGAAGACCTCCAATGGGTTTGATCCCCTTCAATCACAGCATCATCGCCTAAAATCAGCTTGTTATGAGCATAGTGAGGGTCTTTGAAGCTGCCAATGCAGTAAGAGAATTTAGATCCCATCTTAGTAGCCAGGGACACATTCTCAGGGCCAAGCCCCATGATCCCACTAGGCTGGTCATTGTGACGATCATTGTCATGGCCACACCTGATGACCATGTTCGAGATCTTTGCTTCCCCCTCATCGGATGTCTCGAACATGAGTGTCTCCGTGCCTAAGAGCCCCTTCACGGTAATTCCATCGAGGTAGTTGTTAGAGAATTTGCAATAGTTGGCTGGGTCACATTTGTCGCCCGAAGGCAAGTAGGTGCAGTAAGGAGAAGTGCACGGTAAGTTCGCATAGGTGGGAGACTTGGAAGGATCGAAAAGCAGGCTAGCATGCTCAAAGCATTTTGTGCAAGGCAGGCATTGGATCCAGAACAAGCCGCTTCCCAAGTCCACGGTCGTTAGTTGCTGCACAGGGGTAGGCCTATTGAGAGATTCACCATAAACTGCGTCCCGCCCTCTTCTGCAGCAATGCTGCCACGGACTGTCATTGGGTGCCGAAAGGGCGCCCATGGCTTTTGCTTCCAAGTAGGCCAAATGCGCCATAGAGCTTCTGACTGCACGAGTTGCTGGTCTGGACATGTTTGCATCAGTTGTGTAATAAGGGGAGAGAATAGAGTTCAGGTGAATAAGTTTCATGGCATACTGTTGGTGGCGGAGTCTTTTTTTGGCTGTTGCTCCAGCCGGTGCGGGGGTCAAGCAGAGGAAAGCAAGAAAGATCGAAATCATGGTTATGATAAGAGAGAGAAAAGGACGGCGTGATGCCCATATAATGTTGCCATCGAGTTTAAAGGAGAAGGTAGAGACAAGAGAGCTTCAACTGCTTGTATTAAATATTAAATTGAGTAATGAGCAAAGTGGTCAAACTTATACTGCTCAAGAACCCTAAAGCTTTAAAATTTTGAAAGTGAAATTTAAGTAGGGAGGATTGGCCATAAATAAATATATACAGATAAGGAAAGATGGCTTGACTAGAACTGGCAACCACTAAAGGCACCATTAATCAACAACTGAGAAACGGAGAGGTCTTTTATCCTTCGTTGAATGCATTGGCAACACCTAAAACCTCCTGGTTAACGCGCATGCCTATCTTGCCTTCACTTGAAACTACTAAATGTCCAAAACTGAATATGCAAATCTCTCCCTCTCCCTCTCCAAAGGCCAGCTGGTTCTTTCCTCTTGTTCATTGTGACCCCCAAGCACGGCAAGGGCATGCCTTGGCATCGAGCTGTTTTATTGCACAAATTGTATGACTCCCAAAGAGGATACTCCCCAAATTAGAGCCGCTCCCTCTTGTGCACAAATTCAAGAATGCATTTAGTGTCATTGAAATTCATGAATTATATCCACCGAAAGGGATAAAAGAAACAAATGATAGCCGAACATTTATAGAAATGATCAGATCAAGGGGATGAGAAAATTCTTAACCAAATCTTCTTTTTCTCTAGGCAGTCAAAAGGAGTTCAGCTAATGTAAAGTCATCCGTCACAAAATCATCTTACCTCCAAAAATACAAAAGAAGCGCGCTATGATTGAGTCATATGTAACATAATAGTCGCAACTTTTACAAAAGAACTAACTGCACCATCCCCACATTTTCTACATTTCAATCCTTTTTCTAAGCCCAAAGGATGGAGTAAAACAGAGATCAAGCCCCATATTGCCACCCAAATTCCAAAGGGAGCTCCAACAAATTGTTAGCCTCCCTCAAGAATGAACTCGCCCTAAAAGGCACTTGAAGTCACCATCGTGCTCGAGATACGGGGTCAGGCAACATAGGAGCCTCAATAATGCGGCAATTTACAACTGAGAACAAGAGAGGGTGAATGGGGTCGAAAGAGAGGGTGAATGGGGTCGAAAGCAACTATATCGGTTCGACCAAAGAATATCGAGTCAAAAAAAATGTCCAGCTCAGAATGTTGTATAATTGGAGAAGAGATGCAACAGATTGTCCAAAGTTTCCGGGTAGAACTTCCTCGCAAACAAGTAACATGGCCTCTTCACCCCATTCCACAAGCAAGGTGTTACCTGCTCTTCATGCTGCAAAATCCAAGCAACAAAATTTTCATTCAGGAGAATTATGTATATTTCGAGATCATTAATCAAGCGGATGCAAACATTGCATACCTTATCGTCACTTGTTACATGTATGCTTACATCAATTGACTGCACAAATGACATAATAAGAACGGTCAAACTAATGACAGAAAAATGGGAACAGTAATTTACACATTATTTCATACAAAAACAGGAAAAGTCGCAAATTTGCAGTTTCCTACTTCACAGAGTGATAGTTTTTTCTCTTTTTTTTTTGGAGTCTGATGATAACAGTGAGGAACTTAATATCCCATCTTGTCTATGTAAAAAGTACCAACAATGGAAAATTGTCATGCATACCGTAATATTTTTCAAAAGCTCGTATGTGACATCTTGAGCCCTGTAGGATTTGGGGTGCCATTTTCTCTCAGACCAGTCAACATGCGTCGCTGACCATGTTGCGATTCCACCAGGATCAACCATCTGAGAACACCCACAGGAAGAAACTTGTCAAATTGGAGATGGGTTAGATGACATCCCAAACTGAGGTTATAAGACAGAGGAGGATCCTTACACTGAAAAAGGTTGGAATGTAATGTTCATCAGCAATGCAATTTTTACCGTCCAAACCTGGCTGTAGGTGTAAAGAATATCTAAATTAATACCTTGTTGTATCACAGAATATTCAAGACTCATGGCTCCAACGATAGATATCTTAGAAGTGACTGGACAAAACAAATATGATGCAATGAACTGACAAGTCAATTGTCCAGAGAAATTTGGCCCAGAAATGTCCAGAATAAAAAAATGACGAAAGAAGGAAACCGGAACAACACTCTTTGAAAGCAAAATATCTTAATGGCATACATGCATGGGAAGTTTACAATAGGGGCATACGCAATGATCCACAAACCCAGTAATAACAAGATGATAAGCAGTAGGATTGAAAGCAACTGAATAAGAATGTTCACCTTACAATAGTCCCTGAATTTTGAGTAATACAAAGTGTCAGCCATGAGAATTAGGGCATGCTGCCGCTTCATTGTGAACCACTGCAGAGAACTCAGCAATTAATTCAAAATATGTGGCAGAAAAACTCGAGTTCAGAAGCCAAAATGCGGAGTTTAAAACCACAAAAACACATATAAGCAAGACAAAAACAGATGAATTGGAAAGTCCTATAATAAATTTAGATTTTGCAAGACTTTTACCATCTGAAAAAGCAGTATAAATGAAAAAAGAAGAAAGAAAAAAGAGACTCCTAAATTTGAAATAGCAGGCTTTATAATCTGCAGGTTCAAAGAACTGCGATGTCAGATAGTTATAAAGAAGGTACATGGTGTGCCAAAATAGCAAAGACCTATCTGTCCATGCATGGGCCAGTGTAGGAAAAGTTCACTTTCTAAAGAGATTACCCTTCTCATCTGGAAAATAAGTTTTGTCAGCTCAAAGAACAAAAGCAATGTAAAAGTTTAGGTCCCCTTCAAGTCTAGTCAAAGAAAGCAATTCTTCCCAATCTTGTCAAAATGAAAATTTGTCAGATGTATCTGAATAAAAATTCATCAGTTGCATATAACTTCACTCTGGCAGCCATGTCAAAGCCATCAAATGGCCTTGGAGTCCCATTATAGCAATGTGCATAACATCTCACTCATTCTTGACATACCTGGGCACCTTTCCGGAAATCTTTCTTTTCGATTTCAGGCAACATGTGCTCTGAGTATCGGCCATTCCCATGTGGACCGGGATCAAAGAAGCTACGTGGAAAAAAGAAAATTGTTGAGAATGAGTCACCTTGGCAAAGTTTGAAGGCGTAGCTGGAAGGATGCATGCCTTCTCACTTAAAAAAAAAAAAAAAAAAAAAAAAAAAAGAAAAAAAGTTGCAACCAAAGAGGTGCAGCCACAAGGTACAGAAAATAAGTAAGAACCACGATACAATACGAATAAAAATATGTGCTTACCAGTCAATGTAGCTGATATTTGTGTGCATAAGATAATCGTACACATAGTCAAATGTATGCAATGGCACACAGCTGCAGCAAGACAAGAATATAAGTCAGAAGTTATAAGCAAGCAGCTTCAATTTTTCTCATCCTAATAGATAGGAAAATTTTCAATTTTTTGCCCCATTACCTATCAGAGAGTAACACGAAATGTTGGTTATCAGGTTCTTTGAGAGCATTTGCCAATAATCGTCTCTCAGCATCAATCATGGAAATTTTTCCCCACACCACCTGCATAGGTAAAATATACCATCAATTTCATAAAATTATCCTTTCATAGATAAAAGTGGACAACCATATGACAATAAGGGGGTACAAACCCATACAGAAAAGAGCTCAGAGAACAAAGAAGAGCTCCGATTGTGCTGTCACATAATAGCAAAAACTAGCACGTACAAATAAAATCAGTACAACTACAAGCAGCAAAAATTATGCTGTCACATAACAGCAAAGGCTAGTGTGTAAAGAAGATTGCATGTTTTTACTTTTGACCTTAATCTCTACCTAACTATTGACTATATTGTAATTGGAAAATGAGAAGCACAAGTCCAAGGAGGACAAAAGAATATGAAGGCTGCAACTTGAAATCTATGGCATCTAATTCTTTTTTACAGTAAATTCATAGCCTTAAAGAATTGTTCCAGTCGTGCATGAATCAAATGGTTCATGATCATACATGACAAACTCAGGCCACTAAACCGATTGGCTGGTTTCTGAATTTATCCAATTTAGACCTTGCCTATTACAGTCAACTTGAAAATGATTAATCAAGAATGCTATGAAGGATACTAAATAAGGGGCTGGAGAAAGGGGTCAGTAATTATTTCTTCCAATTAAAGCCATTCCAGGATATTATGCATTTAAGCTTCAAAACAGAGAAAAGGAATTACATGGTGAAATTTTGTACAGTAATAATTCCATGGATTTTGCTTAAAAAATAAGAAAGTTCAATAACACTTGCATTAACTCCAAAATGCACTAGGCAGATAGCCACCAAATTCTTCACCACAACCATTTCGAATGAGTTTCCAGGTTCATAGATTCATAATTTTATTTGATAATAGAACCGATTGAAATAAGCAGGAAGAATACATTCTTTTGGCAAATTAGCAAATCAAAAGACCAATTTGCTGGAAAGGAAGGGACGCCAACTAAAGCATCCATTTTGCGTAACATTTACTCAAGTTCAGGCAGCACACATGAAATAGCAATATGCTACAAAGTTCATGACAAGTTTAGCGTAATGGCTACAATCAATAACTGCCACAGCCCACGGCCACAGATATTGCAAAGAGAATATCCGTTAGCCATTATTCCCACATAAAGATTCATCAGCCATCCACTTCGCTCTTTTGGCAAATCAAGCTGGAGGCAGTATGAAAGCAAGAGCAGCCCATTTGAGCAAAAGTCTGCCCCAGTCAAATTCTTTCAAAAGCTAAATATCTGAGATCAGAGAAGGCTGTTCTTTCCTTTTTCTATTCCCCATTTATCTTTCTTTTGCATATAAGTTAGCAGTTTTTGGCATTTATGAAAAACCTTGCACTCCACAAACAAAAGTTGCCTTTACCAAAACAACTTTCTTCATCAACAAAATATAATGCTTCAACCAAAAATGCAGAGATAGGGTACAAAAATAAATCGATATATTTTATTGGTTTGTGCCAAAGTGCAAACCTCTAAAATTGGGAAAATTGTCCAGTCAGATTCAACACATGATTATCAAAATACAGTTATGAACTTTCAAGAACAGACTGATTTGGCTAAGTTACTAGACCTGGTCGCTCCTTATGTCTGCATTAATGAAGTAACGGCTCACATGGACAGGTTTTTCCTTTGATGCATGAACATAGACTGTGAATCTTCCTTCATGACCCTAGCAAAGAAGACAAAGATATTGTCAGTCGAGAAAGATAAAATTAAGCAGCAGTAGTTATTTGCCATTATTTCAGGATAACAAACTAAAAGCCAAAATAATGTCATCTGAATTCCCAATATATTGTTCCTGGAATAAGTCTTATAAGGAAAGGCAGTACATAACCAATTTATTACATCATATGTAACCATATTTGCATAGCCTTTCTCAACAAACATTTGATGGACATATATGCTTGACAACTTTGTTTAGGACAATCATTTCCTCAACGCCCATTTTCCTAGTATTCAGAAAACAAAGATACAACATAAATATTCAAGGCTCAGTTATGATGATGCTATCAAGGCTGGATCTTCATGAGGACCCAAAAGACCCATTTACTCCATTCAACTGTCAGGCCATCCCATATGCCAAAAGAAGATCGAAACAAATTGACAGGTAAGCTTCTCCCTAAGTTTTTCTTCGGAACACACGGAATTTCTGCACTGAGACCATAAGCATAAAGCATTGTGTATGCATCTGCTCAGCCACTATTCTTTCTTCAACTACATTGATGTCTGCTCATACATAAGTGTAATATGCTTCGCGAAAATCATGTGTATTAAGAATAACATCCGTCAGTAATCTTAAGTAATGTTCTGCAGTGAAAATTATCTCCTATAATATCAGACTTTTCAAGAAGAGTAGAATAATGAGAACAAAGGAAGTTCCTCTTTGATCAAACAAGATAAGAATATCTGGGACAAGCATTAGATGGTCAAGACATTTATAAATATTTTTCCACAGATGGGACTTCAAAAGACTTCAGAATGCACAAACCAAATGCATACACTGAAACAAATGGCAATAATCGCCGCAGAAAGCATCACCACTTATTAATTCATAGTGTGCAAGCAGTGATTGTCAGAGCCACAAAAGAAAGACTCTTATCAATTTTTTTATGGTACAAAGGCTTGAGATGCCAGCAAGTGTAGGAAGAGAAATAGTAAATGTGGAATCTTACTTGGAAAAACTTATCCCACAACTTCTCGAAAGGTAGTGAACCGGGACTCAAGAACATAAATGCGATTTTAGGGTTCTTGGATTCATGGGGAGGCGTGTTCAATATGTCCTTAATCACAACACGAGATGCCATCTCTTCGTCAGTATATTCCCTTGCAGGATCCGGTGGAAGCCAATCTGAAAGAGCCTTGCAACCTCTGGAAGAAAGCATATAGCAGGCAGCACTGCCTCTGGGTGGATATACGTACGCGCAAATTAGGAACATACTGACCAAGCAAACCAACACTATAATCCACACTGGCTTCTTCAATGGAGGACGAGGGCGATGGCCCGCCAAAATATGGACATCACCCATACCCACTCTCCAACTTTTTGCTGTCTTCATCAAGAAGACTGGATTAATGCCTCAAAGCCTTCCCATAAAATGTCCTATATCCTTGAACTCAAATTTCAATTATTACTAACTCCCCGTCCAATGGACGTCAACTTAATACCAGTGGAGCTCAATCCAAAAGATTTATCTGCAATGTTATATGACAATGAATCGATAATGAGGATGAGCTAAAACAAAGATTGCAGCATACCTTGTGAATACTACTAATGCAATGAAAGAAGGCTATACATCAAAAGCAGCATTCAACATCAAGTAAACAAGAACTACAACATGAGCACATTAAATTAATAGGTAAGTCCAGTGCTGTTAGCTCAGTGGGCAAGTAAACATGCATATTATATTCTCATCTAACAAGGCCAACGTTGGGCACTGATTGAAGCCAAGCACGCCCATTTTTTTTTTTAAGATTACACACCTAAAGGGGGATGATAAGAAAAATATGTGTAAAATTTCTGCCTAAACAATAGATCATTTTCGGGACTTTTCTAGTGGATAATTCAAGACTTCACAATGGGCAACCTCGTGATGTATCCATCAAATGATGCCTTTTCATCCCCTTGAAGCCTCATCGAGGCCAACTAGACAATCATGCCGCATATCCTGTGTGACGTGAAATTCCACAAAATCACAGAAATCTAAAACATGGGCAACTGTTTAAGACATCAAGTTCCTTGATAGGCCCAACCACTAGAACCAACCAGGAAAGATTCAGAAAAAGAAAAAGAAAACAAGAGACCCCAAGGAACCGATGAGAGAAAATCCTGGAACAAAAGTCAAACCGAATCCCCGGGGCAATTTTCCAAACGGCTTTAAACTGCCCAGAAACAAGGCCCTCTGCAATGGCGCACTTAGACACTCCACCATCTCACCAACACGGGAGCGAATTATTCACGCCCCAAGCATTGTCCTTTTCCATTGCCCAGAAACCAAGAAGGGAAAAAACATCACTCGCCCACATCAGACCCACCAAACAAAATGCCAAGATTCAACCAGCCCATTCCCCGCACGAGCCCCGCACCCCACGAATCGATCGAGACAACGACAACGACGACAAAAGCAAAGAGGGAAGAAGAAGAGAGAAACAATCACCTGATCGAATCTCGCGCGCAGCGCTCTCCCTTAAAAACCAGAGAGAGAAGAACGCCTCCCCTCCCCACCCCGTCCTTCCTTCCGCCCCTCGATTGCCAAAGCCCTCGAATCCCGAAATCGGAAAGGATCTGAAGGGTTCCCTTTGGGTATTGGCGTTCAAGATCTGGGGGCGCAACCAAGAATTGGACCAGCCAAGCGAGACAAACAGAGAGAGAGAGAGAGAGAGAGAGAGAGAAGGGAGAGAAAGAGAGAGTATTTAACTAATATGGCAAATAAAAATCTCAGCTTTGGCTTCCCCCTCAACACAACCGCACCCCCCGATTAATATATCATCCGCCCCCTACCCCCAAAAGGGATTCCAGCGACGATGAATCGATGATGATGGCGGCGACGAGGATTAATACGATTCCTTCACGATTCCCCTCTTCTTCGAAAGCTCTCCGCCCTTTTTCTCTTGCTTTCTCTCTCCTCCCTAACTACTTCAAGAGAAATTAGAGAGAGAAGGGGGAAGAGAGAGAGAGAGAGAGACAGCGTCCAAGGGAGCCGTCGTTTTTGTCTCGGCGTTTGCGATTTTCGCACGGAAGGGAAGGGGGGGCGGAACTGTGGAAAATTTCAGCCGGCGACGCAGTTAAGTAATAGCGCCCCTCCCCTCGCCCACGCGCGGCGGCGGCGCGTGGCGACGGATCGGAGCGCGACCGAGTCGGGTTGGCCGAAGGCTTGGGGGCGGGGGGGGCGGGGCGGGGCGGGTCGCTTTCCCCGGTAGCCTTGTTTTCGTCAACAGAAAAAAAAAAAAAAACCATATTTTTATGATTTGTTTCTCTAGTTGACCGCGTCCCCCCAAAACCCCCAAAAAAAAAAAAAATAATACTAAAAAATATGTATGTGAAACGGCAGGCCGTTGGTTTTCTTTCCTCTCTCTCTCTCTTAGGGGAAATTTCCTAATTCTAATGTTTTTTTTTTTTAGTCAGACCTAATTCTAATTCTAATGTTCAACGCCTTTATCAAGATCATGATCTTGGTCTCTAACGAACCTTCCGTGTAAAATACCATCAGTTTGACCGGACATAAATGATCACCTGCAATCCAAAAGAAAAATAAAAACACCCCTTTTTGGATGGCTTGGGGATGGAACAAGTGCTAAATGGTTGAACGTATAATCCAAGGAGTTGGACCAAATGAATAATAAAATAACAAGAAATTTGAGACGCCGCCCTCCCTTGAAATCTCAAATTCAATTTGTTATTGAACGTGGGGTTATGAAAATGTGATGTCATGTCTAACGCATGGATGTCATACTTGTGATAATGTTGAAATGATAAGCTCGATTAGTGCACGAAATTCTATTCAAAGTATGATCTATTTTGTTACAACAAAGAACTTGTTTCCAATTTTCATGAAAATGGCTTGTTTTGCTCTACTACGTGTGACAATTAGAATATTTGGCCCAAAAATTTAAACTTAGAAGTGAAAGAAGACCATAGAATATAAAAAGTGTGTTAAACTTTGTAAACAAACTATCGTTCTCTCATGTGCAAGCTAAATTAGAAAATGACACGTGAAACCTTATGAACGAGGGGCTGCACTTGCAAAATAAATTGGGAGCAGAATTAGTTTCAATACCATGTTAGTTTGTCCAATCCAAATCTGAGAGCATATGGTTCTTACAGGCAAGTGACGTGGATTGATTGATAAACTTATTTTGCGAAGCAATGAAGCTTTGAAGTAAATGAAGTAATGAATCATCTCATTAATTGTATACATTATGAACTGATTCCTGCTCAGCGAAGAGAAAACCATGTAGAAAGTTTGTTTGCGTTATCTTTTCATTAAGAGGGCATAGCTTAGTCATGGTAAGATGATGCAGTAAATATGGATTAGTCGTAACAAGATTTGGTGCCCAACAGTTACAATTTGAGAAAACAAAGTTTAACTTAACCACAAGGAAAATGAATGCTATTGATTCGGCGTTCATGTAGATCCTCAGTCAAGTTGTTTTAATTTTATTTTTTAATGACATAGAACTCCGATAAATAAACCCCAATAACGTACAATAATCCTTGGACTGCCTTGGACCACCTACTTGGGCTTCGATCTACCTTTCGTCTTATCTATGAGCTCGGTGGGGATTAAACTAGCATTGCATGTTTATATAATTTTAAACGACCCGGAAGCTTCCGATTGTTATCCTTTTGTAATGTTGAAGATACGCACAATGTTCTTTTGCTAGCTAATTACATATTATCTTTCGACATGCTCATGCACATGTGCTTTTTATTGGAGTTATCGATCGGGAACATAGCTCGAAGATGAAACAGCTGCACTTTGTCTATTCATTGTTTTTTTTTTTTTTTTTTGTGCAAAATCAAAGCATAAGACTAGCTTTTTATTTGATTTTAAACATTTCGCAACATTCCATTGGTCTTCCGCATCCCATAAAGTAGTCCTCGATTATTATTCTTGCAGATTAGGAACTTCTGATATCTAATCTCAATCGTGCCAAAACGACAGGGTTACCTCTTTTACCCAAAACCCATATTGGACTGGGCAAATTATGCATATCATTTGGAAAATATATAATGGTTCAAATGTGGACGGGCATGTGGACACACTTATGTTTGTGGAGGAGAAAGGGATGGGAGAATCGCGTTCTCAATACTTCCTATGATTGAATTCTTGTCCAAGTTTCAATTGCATAATTTGCTAGGTATGGTAAATTTATTTATGAAATTGACTTGTTCTATTATGGAACCAATTGCCAATGGACATTTTAACTAGTTATTCCCGTCAGATCTATACAAATAAATTATTCCGTATAGTAATTTTAGTACATCTAGTGTTAGTTTTGCAATCGATCACGCTAGAAGCTTTTTTTTTATGAGTGATTTGAAGACCTACAAAAGCAAACACCAAACGGTGACTTGAGAAAAAGATTAATATGTATTGAAGAGAAATAAGAAGCTAAAGTTGATAAGTTGATAGCCTCGCTCGAGTTGAACAGTTGTTTTACCCGAGAGTTACCTCTCATCTTGTCCTAGTAAGCGCACCACAATGTAATTACCTCATTTTTTTTGTACTCAAGTGTTCCCCACTAGCTCATTTGAAGAGGTACTAATTCCAGTTTCTCCATCTGTAGCCTACTTAGTCACTATAATTTGGGAATTTACTGGGTAAAATCACTCTGTTGAACTAAAATACCTTTGTGTCTTAGAAAAATTGCACCTCTACCCCTTTGTGTGTGTTAGGGGAATTAGTCAGGGCTTGCTCTATCGCCGTCTGTGCCTCCCTCACCATTTGCTTGGCTTGCAAAGTGGGCCCCCCTTGTGCTCCCTCTCTCCTCTCCTTTACCAAGGGCGTCACCCGAGGCTAGTAACGATAGTCTTTCTATTTCTTTGATAATTCAGTGGGATCACATCCCCCATCATGGTTGCCTGTAATGGAGGGGTGGTGGTTAACTAGCAGTCATAAAGAGTGTAGTGTGGTGATAGGGGGAACCATTGAGTTCGGATCAAACCGAGAAACTACTCAAAACCGACTTTGGTTGGTTTGATTTTAGACCTATTTTGAGGTGAATCGGTTTGGTTGAAGAATTGTCTACCCTAGGCAAGGGCCCCGATCCAAGTTTTGAACATAAAATTCTACTAGACAATCAAGCTAAGCCAATTCAAAATCAGTTCACTCAAGTAAAAAACCATATTTTGAGGATTGAATATACTCTCTTGACCACTAAGCTTAGACCATGGCTTGGTTGCAAAGTGAAGATAATGTGTAATTGACTAGTAACATACTAAACGAGCTTTTTTTCAAGTAGAACCGAGAATTGACCTTGAATTGGCCAGTTCAATTGTAGGTTGTTTCTAGTCCTAGCCGGTTTGGTTTCTAGTTTTGATTTGTAAAAATCATGATTTAAAGGTTTAATTCCAAGTTTTGGCTTTGAAATCAATCATCTATAATGTGGGGGTTACTAATGTAGATGGAAAGTTGGGGGGAGGGGGAAATAGGAATGAATGAGATAAGAGGGAAAAAAAGGAAAAGGAAAGGAAAGAAGATACCCAACCTAAGCCGTCCAATTAGCTTATGGAAAAAAATTAGCTTATTGCTAATTTATTCGAATCTTAGGAGTAACTCTACTTACCTTTAGAAGATACTAACCTGGGGTGGAGGCAGACTTCGTGAGCCCAGCGACGAACAGAAATACATATATCTAACAGAAATACATATATCTAACATACAATGGTGATTAAATATTTAGGTAAGCCCATAAAAGATTTTCTATTTGACTTTTTAGATATCTTGTTTTGAAAAATTACGTGAGAAACCTTTTCAAACATGTACATATAAATATAAATAGTGATATATGATCAGTTGTTCAAATTTACGAGGGGGAAGTAACTTCTGCTTTTAGTTTTCAAAAATTGGCTTTCAAAAAATTTCTTAATATTTCAAACGTTTAATAATATTTCTTGTTCTGAGAGAGAGAGAGAGAGAGAGGGAGAAAATTAAATATTAACTCGAACAAGGACGACAGAGCCTCTGTGCTTCGTTGACTTTGACTTGCGCGTGCAATTACTATAGTGGACACGACAGAAGGATCGCCTCTCCTACGAGGTTCCCCCGAGATGCAATGGAAGGACAAAATCGTCATTTCAGAAAAAGAATGACGTGGCCGTAGTGGCTTCTCTTTCATTTGGGGCCGTCTGATCCCCCCCCCATCAAGCTGGGAACGCGCGGAGTCAACAAAAAAGAGGACAAAAGGAAAGTTTCAAGAAGGTATCGGCCATCGAGAGAATTTCATGGGTATTAATTAAGTCTTTAAGAGATGCTTCTTTTGTTTTCTTATTAAGTTTCCGGTTGTAGTAACTGCAATATGAACTTTATTTAAACGTCCTGAATTCTAGAAATGCCCGGGCATTGACTTCACGTTCATCTTATGATTTTTTTTTTTTTCGTGTTTCTAGAGATGTGGAATTTTTTTTTTTTTTTTTTAGTGTTAGCGAGAAAGCGAAAAGGGATGACTGAAAAAATAGAAGATGTCCTTGAATGGTCCTAAGTCAACACGTCTTTATAAACTTTGGACGTTCCGATGGAAGATCAAATTCCCTTTTCAGTTCGTATGCTATGTAGGCTTGCCACAGGGGATTATACTCGATAGGTCCAATGTACAGGAGATGATAGAATAATCATATGATAACTGGGAAAGCCGATTGATTGAAGTTCAATTAAATTTGAAAAAGCATCCGAAAGAAATATTATTTTTGTTAGAATTCGGCGCACAATCATAAGGAAATAAAAAATAAAAGCAAGAAAGAGAATTTGAGATATAAAATTTTATCTTGATTCATTGTACATCATGTCGATGGAAAGTATGAACCACACACTAACAATTTTTTATTTTTTTATTAACCATTGACATGGGTGTGGAGATCTAGCTATTGGAGGTTCAGGAAATTTCCTGCAAATCCCATGAATTGGCTAAGTTCAAGCCTTCTTGCATATGTTCTTATGTTGGAAAATGTCCTAATGCCCACACCAACCGCACAAACCCTAAGAGTTATCACTAATTATCCATTATTATCACTTGAAATACATATTTATTCAATTAAAACGATGTACTAAAGATGAGATTAATCAACATCAATGCTTAAAATGTACACATGGAAGAAAAAAGCAATAATATATACTTTTAATGGTGAAGATCCTTCATATCTTGCAGCTGATTATATAGTTTCAATGGAGAGAAAAAATAGTGTAAGTATACCCACAATATGGGTTACTTTCTCTTTTGGTTTGATTAAGCAGATGACATTTTAAACTTAGGTATACGTTTGATCATTTTGTTTCTACAATGCCCTCACCAATCAAATCCATCCCACAACTGCGTTGGAAAGTCTTATATGTCTTTGAAAGATGATTTTCTCGACAATGGATCGGAAAATCACCTAATTCTTGGCAATTCACCGAACAATATGGACATGGCTTCGTTTTCCCACCTTCCTTGTTCGAGTACTGTCGTGCGTTGCCCTTCCTGTCTTTCTCGGTTGCCCCTTCTCTGAGGTTGCCCTTTGGCTTTCACTGATCTCATTAAGCAAAGGGGTTGGCCAAGGGAGACAGAACAGATACGTATCTGGCCATGAATGTCGATGTCAAGATTAGGGCATCGTGGAGTGGGGGGTCCCACCTGCATGCATGGCCCCATGTTTCCAGGTGGACTAAGTGAGCTGGTGCCATGAACATAGACATCCATGTGCTTAGAGCCCATTATATTATTTCTTACCTCTTGCACCTTATTCTCTATTTAGTCCCCTTAATAATTGATGATATAGAATCGAATTCTGCTTCCATTTTTCCAGACATATGCCCACTTGTAGCCATGCATCTATTATTTTTTTTTAATAAAAATTCAGTAAGCCCGCATACATGCATTGGCAAGACACTTATGTAATATGTTCCCATAATCAAGATTATTGTTGGCAGATTACGCATATTTAGAAATTTCGTATGGCCAAGAATAAGTATCGGCGTGATTTACTTCGTCATCGTCATCATCATCATCTCGAGTGGCATGATGGAATAAATTTGAGGGGAAAAAAGAAGAAAATTATGTGCCATGATAAAAGGATCAAAGCAGAACGTGAGTTGGTTCCACGCCCTCATGCGAAGCCATGTGCTTTCTCTGGTTTGAGCAAGATTGCAGGCCCATATGAAACCCTAATTACTGGTAATTATATATCTTGATAGCTATTTTAAGATTATTATAATCCGCAGCCAGCTTTGATGTATATAGCATTGGCACTGACATACACGGAGGAGATACCCAAGTCCTCTTCACTTCCATATTGGCCTCCACCATGCCAGATCATCAAGACAATAAGATATGACAGATAAGGCATCAGTGCATCTTGACGATTTGAGTTATGGCAATATTTAAATAGCTCTGTTAATTTACTACTCCTGACACAGCTTAATTTGCAAAGAGGAGAGACTAGCTGGGATCTCCATGTGTTTATTGGCCCATTTCTTTCCTTGGATTGTCTCGATGGGCCAGCATTGAGGATTGATCCGATGTTTGAAAAAGCCCATCAGACCCCTGATAGAAGCACACACATACACGTGCAGAGCATTTTATGAAGAAACACACCAATTCACAATAATCAATTGGCTCGTTTTACATTTGAGAAAACAAAGCACTGTAAATGCAGAAATTCAATCAATCGCCACTGTCTCTTGTTTTGGGGGGGGGGAGATTAATATATTAGTCGAAATCATGAAAGTCCCCAGAATTTAAGTCGCCGAAGTATTAGAAACGATACAGTCAAAGTATGGTGCAATTCCTCCTAATTATATCATACATACAATAACGTGTGCGCAGAGAGAGAAACAATCCAGAATTTAAGTCGTCGAAGAATTAGAAACGATATAGTCAAAGTATGGTGCAATCCCTCCTAATTATATCATACATACAATAACGTGTGCGCAGAGAGAGAAACAATATATTCAAAGTATGGTGCAACTCCTCCTAATTATAGAGAGAGAGAGAGAGAGAGAGAGAGAGAGAGAGAGAGAGAGAGAGAGAGAGAGCCATGTTAGCGATCTAACCAATTTTGACTTAGATGACTAAATTGATAAATTGTCAAAATGTTTAAAAATTAGCCAAACTAAACAGTTTATTAGTATTTTTTTTTGTAATTTTTCAGTAATTCACCTTTTAGATTACTTATATATCCCATCTAAAATGAAACCTAATCTAACATGGCATACAACTCTAATTAAGTGAACCTAGCATGAAATCTAAATGACATGCAAATTATGATATGAAATTGATGATGTGGCATGACAATGACGTGCATGTAGACATGGCAATGACATAGCAATCATTATGACATGACACGATGAAATAACTGTTATGGCTAGATTTATAACATATAGGAAAGTGAATAGGTGATTGTGCAGAAATGAAAAAATTTAAACAAATATTGTAGCAAGATAACTTCCAATAAAATGGTCAGATCTTATTGGTCTACAATTCTATCACAATAAAAGAAAAGGAGTAAATGATAGAAAATTACACATAAAAGTTTATAATAGTTCGGCTTTTGCAAGCCTACATCCACTCTCCCATACTGAATGTGTAGAGAGAGAGAGAGAGAGAGAGAGAGAGAGAGAGAGAGAGAGAGAGAGAGAGCCATGTTAGCGATTTCTTGCCAATTTTGACTTAGAGGACTAAATTAATAAATTGTCAAAATGTTTAGAAATTAGCCAAACTAAACAGTTTTTATTTATTTAATAATAATAATAATAATAATAATAATAATATATATTATTATTATTATTATTATTATTATTATTATTATTATTATTATTATTATTATTATTATTATTTTGTAATTTTCCAGTTTTCACCTTTTAGATTACTTATATATCCCATCTAAAATGAAACCTATTCTAACGTGGCATACAACTCTAATTAAGTGAATCTAACATGAAATCTAAATGACATGCAAATTATGATATGGAATTGATGATGTGGCATGACAATTACGTGCATGTAGACATGGCAATGACATAGCAATCATGATGACATGACATAATGAAATAACTATTATGGCTAGATTTATAATTTATAGGGGAGTGAATAGGTGATTGTGGGGAAATGAAAGAATTTAAATAAATATTGCAATGAGATAACTTCTGATGAAGTGGTCAGATCTTACTAGTGTATAATTTTATCATAATAAATAAAAAAGGAGTAAATGATAGAAAATTACATACAAAAGTTTATAGTAGTTCGGCTTTTGCAAGCCTACGTCTATTTTTTTGTGCTGTAACCTATTGGCTGGAATTCATTAATAGAAACTAATCAAAGGTTAAAAGGTCCGAACTCTAAACACTCAAGCTCGTGTGCATAACTCTTCATACATTCTCAACCTCTAAATGGTTGCACAATGGTGCTCACAGAGACGAAAGTATAAGATCATAAAATATTATTTAGACTTCGGAATTAAAAGCTTTAGTTCTTGTGAATGCAAATTCTTTTTGCTTCATCTTCAAAACCTCCTCTTATACAATTATACTCCTCTTAGTCCAAGTTGATTGTTGGACATATCTTCAAAAGGATTATCTAGCTAATTTACCCATTGGCTTGAATCTTGTCAAGAAGATTTGATTACTTCAGGATCATTGAGGCCATGGACTCATGGTGGCTGGCGATGGATTAAGCACGGACTACGGTAAAGGGGCTTCGCAGTTGATGGTGAGGGGGTGTTTTGTTGGTGGATGGATCGGCAAGTAGCTTGTCAAGGTGGGTCGCCCTGGTTCAAACAAGGATGTCGGATGCAAAAGGATTTGTTCTCGCAAATGAGATTGACAGAGCAATTTTATGGTGCATTTATTTGGAGGAATACTTTACGATAAAGAAAAATAATTTTCAAGAAATCATTTAAAAAAAAAGGTACTTTTTTTTATTTGGTAATATGTGACCGAAAACATTTTCTAGTATTTGGATCTTGTTTTGAAAATGATTTCAAAAAATGATTTCAAACTCATAACTTTATCTTATAAAAAAATCAAAATTTTAATTTTTTTCTTTGTTTCTCCCTTTGCCGGTTACCGAGCCTCGAAGATGGCCCACTTGAGGTCTCTAGCCTTAGGCGAGCTTCACCTTGTGGGATTGGGCAAGTCACAAGCTTTGACTTGGGTCATGATCAATTGCCAGGTTGTTAGTTGTCGCCAAGACACGCAACCAATAAAGGAAGAAGGAGAAAGGAAAAGAAAGAAAAGAGAAAAGAAAAAAAGAAGAAAGAATAAAAATAGGTATTCTTTTAAAAATAAAAAAATAATTAAAATTTCGAAATTTTTAATATATTTTTATAAGAACAAATGTTTCATTAACCAATGATCCAAACCTGAGTGTTGGGATAGTCTTTAGGGTTTGGGCATGGACTCGAGTTTAAGACTCAACATTGAGTAAGGACTAGGGTTTGGGCATGGCCTTAATAGACTCAACCAAAGGGCTAGCTTGGCCACAATGGGCTCGAGCCCATTCGCCAAAGACCTTATCTTGAACTCCAGGACTCGAGAATCAACTATTAAGGTTTCCTTACACATAGATACCTAGTCATATTTGGAAAGCTTTTCCAATTCTCTTTAAAAAGGAAATTTTTTTTTTAAAATTTAAGCTTTATTAACAAAATATTTTCCTTTGACTCATTTTCCTAAACAAATCAATTGACTCATTTTTCTAAGCGAATCAAACAGCTGAAATGTTTTTAGTCATATATCACCAAATAAATGAAGACTTCTCATTTTTCTGAAAAATGATTTGTTGAGAAGAATTTGTTTTCTCCCATATGAACGCATGCGCAGTGAGCGAATGCTAGACTTTGCCTCCGGTTTGTCCTCTTCTTATTCCCTTAGATACCCACGCTTGAGCCTCCTTGGTCTTACGACCTTTTCCTTTTGAAACTTTCTCTTCGAGCTTAGACTGCCCACCGCTTGGACTGTCGGTTAAAATTCCCACCAGGCAGTCTCCCGCGCAATGCTTGACCGAGATGAATGAACCGCCAGGGCGTTCTCGGCGAGACAAGGCGGGAATGTGCATATCGCCGGGCCGGAAGTTGTCAAAATCCGCAAGAGAGAAAAGCTAAACATGGCCGCTTGGAGCGTCCAAGATTCGTCGGATCGTGTGGTGTGGTGGCAAGATGGGACAAATCGTGCAGAGGCCGTGAGGGGCGACGTGGTGTGGCTCACGGTGATGCTGCTCGTGCCCGATGCGACGGTTGCAAGGCAGTGCCGGGCGTGACGAAGCTGAGGACGGCAGGCCGGGATGGTGATCTGGACTGCGGGCATCGGGACCGCGGCGAGGTGTGGCCGCGGAACCTGCAAATATTGCCTGGATAGCTGGGGCTCGCTCGTGCACTCATGTTTCCCTGCTCCCAACTCTTTTTTCTTTTCTTGCCCACTTTGTGTGTAATTGTGGTCCTATTGGCTGGCCGAAAATTGCCATTCCTCGTGGGCTCATTCCAATCCATTTAAATTCAGAATCATTCGGTATGATCCGATTAAAATGCAATGAATTTATCTATGTGCTGAATGCTTCTGAAAATTATATGCAAATCAATTAATGGTTTTGTTCATTGTGGGGGTAGGTTCCTAATATTTTATGCAACGAACAATTAAATAAATTACCAAAAGTTAGGTGTCAAATGTGAAAAAAAAAAAGAAGGAAATTAGAGATAAAAAGGAAACGGACTTTCTCAATTTTCTCACTAGTTGCTTAAATTATAAATACAAAAGATCTTCTACTACTTATTTAGGGAGATAATCTTTATTTGTGCAACCAAGAAAGTAAATCCAGTTGCATATATCTCCCACGATGAGCTGTATATCCGCAATTAATGTGGCCATATCCAGAATTTCGCCACAAACAAAATCCATGCATTAATTGCAACACCAAGAAGTACAATTATATAAGAGATGGACACCAAAACTCATTCAAAGAATATTGGATTATGCTAATGGCTACTACAATAACTCGTCTTATTTCTTTTTCCTTATAATCTACATTATCATATTCATTTCGTCGTACCCGGCTAATGTCGATTCATCCAAGCCCACCACTATCAAACCTCCGAAATTGGCCATCATGCTCATCCACTACGATTCTATTCATTCTCCATATTACAAACCAAACACCACCGTTTCTGAGCGACCCAAATGTGTCATTAATGGTTCGCTTGCCCGCATCTGTTACTTGAGCAAAATAATCCCTGCTCCAAATTCTGTTGATGCTAATTGCACTCTCGTCCCAGCTGTTAAGGCAAATGGGTTCCTCACCAATATATCCATTGGTACACCGCCGACCTCGCATCTCGTGCAGATAGACACGGAAAGCGACCATCTGTGGTTTCAATGCCTACCTTGCGCTACTTGCTTCAAACAATCTCCTTCCTTTTAATCCCACTAAATCATCAACTTACTCCAATATTCGTTGCATGTCCATCACTTGTATGAAATCTAGTAACAAGAGCGATGCTAATAATTAGTATTGCATTTATGGGAAGACGTATCTTGACAGAGACTCCACAACCGGTGACCTCACCTCCGAACAAGCGACCTTTGAGACATCCGATGAGGGCACGGTAAAAGTGCCGATTGAGGTGCTCAGATGAGGGCACGTAAATAAGTACCATGCGGACGGTCAAGAAAGCGGGATATTAGGAGCAGGTTATGGTGAAGTTACTTTCCCAAGTTTGGTTAAACAATTCGGCTCCAAATTTTCCTACTGCATCGTCCCCAAGTATCAATACAATCAACTCAGTTTGGGAAACGGGGTAATCATGGAAGGCGATTCTACGAGCCTGGAGATTTACAAGGGTTCCTCCCTTTTGGACCTCCAAGGTATAAGTGTCGGAGAGAAGAATCCACAGATCGACCCCATGGTATTCAAAAGAGGGCTTAATGGTCAAGGAGGAGTGGTTATAGACTCGGGAACCATGTTGACGTTCCTAAAGGAAGAGGGTACATTCCATTGCAAAACGAGATCGAGAGTTTGATGGCGGGAAAGTTGAACAGGGTGATTTATCCACAGTTCATGTGCTATGGAGGGAGCATGGAGAGAGATTTGACGGGATTCCCGGTTGTCACCTTGCAATTTGCGGGCGGTGTGCAAATTAGCTTAGACATCAACAACATGTTTTTCCAGTTAACGGCAGGTGTCTTTTGCATGGCCATCGTTAAGTTGCCACCTGATATGAAGGGCATGTCATTTATTGGAGTGCCGGCACAACAATACAATACCACAACATAGGGTACGACATCGGATAGAGTAAAATTTTCTTTCAAAGAATCGACTGTGATGCTCTCCAATCACTTGTATGATTACATGTGATTAAAAAGTATCCATCAATATAGTGTTGACGAATTTGGTATTTTCTTGAGTTAATATAAGAGGGGATATGAATGACTATTTTGTGAAAGGTGTAGTTACTTTTGAGAGCTATTTCTTCAAAGAAGATATTTAGTTTAATGTCTTCGCTGGCTTCATTTGTCTATTTCTACAACATAAGCTGTAGTTGATTTCTGTTTGTCCTCATTAGAAGCAAATCCGGTAATTGCTCACTCCAACGTTCTTTTTTGAAGGTCTCAGTTCATTACATATTTTCAATTTTACATGAGATAAGCTTGAATTTGACTATTACCGAAGTTGGCCGGAGAAACATCTAAATGAAATTGGATCCATCTTGATGGACCTTAACACTCGTATGCTTTGGATTTGGCCAACAAGCATTTATAGTTGATATGTTTATATTGAGATTTGAGGAAAATAAGGCTAGATTTATGAACAAAATTCATTGATTGACTCACTAGTTGATAAATGTATATGCATCTTTAGAAGAAAAAACATTTATGCGTGCAAAGAGATATGGATAGGGAATAGTGAAATGTGTGATAGTTGATTGCACGTTCATGGTGAGGATTTAAGTAATGCAAAAGCCTGTTGTCTTGATATGGTTTTATTTTATTTTATTTTATTTTTTTTAAGCTCTAAACCGTTCTCTGTTTTTTGAACGTGATACGGTACTGCTGGTGCAAACAAGAATTTGCTCATGCTTGGTGAAGACCCAACTTCTGACCATGATCCTCTTTGGCCTTGTGCTACTTGAATATTAGTAGTAAATCAAGAGAAATATTACATTTATTTTTTCTTTGAAACCTATGGGGTTCACTCAGGCTGCATTTAGTCATTTGGATTTTTAGCCAAGATAGGAATAATATGATAGAATATGAAATTCATGAATCTTGCTATATCTTATCCACTGTTTGGTGAATTGTAGTTCTAAAATTGGATATTTTCACATTCTATGGTGCCCACTGTTTGTTATGAATAGCATATTAATGAAAATGAACCTAAAAATTGTCAAATGGAGATGGTAAGAATCTTTCATGTTGCCTACTTCATCTTTATTATTATTATTTTTTATTATTTTCCCTCTCTTTTTGTATTTCTTTTTCCCCATCCATCATTCTCTAATAAAATTTTATTATATAGTAAACTATATTATATATCTACAATACTAAATTACCTAAAATCTGTAATAGATATAGATATAGATACTAAATATGTATTTATTAAATTTATATTGTAAGATAGAAAGAAATTCGAATATATAAATAAAAATAGGAATAAATGAATATAAGATTGTTGTTATTTTGATTTTTTATATTAGAATTCAAATACCATTCATATTCAAGTTTAATTAATTTAGGAATTTTGTTTCTCGAGAAAAATAATTTGTATGTTATGAATATTAAAAATCATTTTCATCTTTATCTTACCTCCCTCATGAGATAATTTTATTCGGATTATACCATTCTTATATTCAATTTTATCCTGTCTTGAGCAAGAACCTAATACGGGATAAGATAAATGTTATCATATCATAAATTTTATCTTTACCACCAAACGTAATCTTAAGGTTTTTTTTTTTTTGGTGACCTAGGAATCCCGTACAACCGGCAGCCAGCGAGTAAACCTGGGGAGACACGTAAGTGGGAGAACCCACCACCCTCGACGTCCCACTTAAGACCCTTCGTGAGGGGGAGAGAGTCCAAACCATCGCGGCCACCAAAGCAGTGGTTCATAATCTTAAGGTTTTAGACTTAGGTTGCTTGTAAGAAACTCTACACCAAAGTGAGTGATTGGTTTATAGCACCGTAAGTTCTTGACATTTGGGGTTCAATATGAGGAAATTCACTTGCATGAGATATTAGGATATTATTGCATTGCTTCTCACTTTTTGGATACTATTCATGGATACGAATTGGAGAAGTTTGGAGACTTTTGTTAGCTTCCCTTAGGATTAGGTCAATTTTAGACTTTAAACTCTAGATTAGGCTTGATCATAGACTTAGAACAATTATTTTGAATAAAAATGATAATCTTAGCTTTTACTTTAGGTTGAAATAGATTTTTTTTTTTTTTTTTTTTGGTCAAAAGGTTGAAGTAGATTAGTCTTTTCATAAAAGATTGGATTTGATTTAGCTCAAGGGATTCTTCTAGGACTTTATAGTAAGGCCATGTAATATTCTTTGCCCAATGTCATATCCAGTTACTTTCCTCGCTTTATTTCTTATTTACCTTTTATTAGCACCTTTGATATGCTTGTTTTGATACCTTTATGTTGATTCCTTGATTGTCATTTGTTTACTTCATTTCACCTAGTTGGATGGTCATCACTCACCTTGGATCATAATAAACATAAAAACATCACATGGACATTTAGTGGATGAGAACTTTAGGAATCATAATTGTATAAATGATTGTGTGTAGGTATCAAAAGGACTTTAATTGAATAATCTAATGCAATCAAATTTCCGTATTAGATCTTTGGTTGCGCAAGGAGTCAAATATACTTCCATATCTCACTTGGCTCCTAACCAGCTCTAATAGGTTAGTGGTGAATCATTCATACGATGATTTTCATAGGTTAATCAATTAAAATGAATATTCCTAAACATTGCCCAAGATAAAGGATTGGGAGAACCTACTTCGATTGATAACCATTGGTCCCTAACTTGACATTACCTGTAAACCCATATGTACTTAATTATTTTGAGAGGATCATTGCAATATGTTAAAGTTGTTGGTTTAATGGTAAAATGATCATTTATCTTTATAAGGTCATGAGTTTGATCTATGTTATGAGATAACCTTTGAACAACTCATACTATGTTGTCTAATTACGATATACCTCATGCGTAGAAATGTCCCAATTGTAGCACTTTGATGAGGCTTGAATCTTGTTGATCTCAAACTTTCATGGTTTAGGTGATGTGGAGTAGTTATGTCTCAAATTGTAGAGAATGTGAACCTTCGTGGTAAATTGTTGGTTGAAAAATAATCTTTTTCCCAAGTATCTTGTTTGCATCAATACTTTTATGAAATCATCAACCTTTTTCATAGTTTACAAATCATCAATTTTCGTACAAACTTTGCACATTTTATAATCATAATTTAAAATGGCTTTAAATTACTAACTATATGCAATTACTAACCTAAATTAAATTGATTTACCAACTTTTGTCATATTTAATTATAAATTAGTTTTTGAGTTACTTACAAACAATAGATTAGTATACTACCTTTTTGTGTGAATCATCAACTTTTGTGTGCTTTTGATATATCAACCTCTTAAATGCATAAACTCTTTTAGAGTTTACCAACCTTAATTAGCGTGAATATCCATCTTTCCCATTCCATTGCCACTTAATATTGAGTTACCAACTCTCACTAATTTAGTTCTTTTCTTATTGCAAACTTTCCTTATCATTTACAAATTTATTTGTCTTTCTAAGCAACATTTGAAATTTGCCGACTCATTTTACAAATTACCAAAATTAATTAGAGTGATTCACCAATTTCTCACTAGTTAAGTCGCCAAGATTTGGGTTATCAATTCTCATTATAGTGATTTACAAAATTTATTTTTATATTAATGACCGGCTTTTATTATCTTTTACCAAATTTTATTTATCTTTCTTAAGGTATGTATTAGATTTACTAACTATTATATAAATGTACTAATTCTAATTTAAATGAATTATCAATTTTTCTTCAATTAAGTTATTAAGAAACCCTTATTTACTAGCTTTCATTGAATTAGTTAACAAAGTTTATATCTTTTTCTGTTTACCAAAATCATTTAAATAAAGGTTGGATATTTATATGATAGTAAGGCATTGGTGAGAAAGATAACTGGAAGTTAGTAAAAATCAATGAATTCTTTTTATCTATGGTATTTCAAAAATGAATGTTGGTAACCAACTCAAATAAAAGTTAGTAATGCAAAATTAGTTAGTAACTAAATTGTACGAAATTCTAGCCAAAAAAAAAAAAAAAAACTAAAACATACAAATGGTTTTGTAGGCAAGTCAAATAAAGGTGGTAATATAATATAAAAGTTAGTAACATATATCCAAGTTCAATCTAATATGATTAAGAAGAGCTCAACAAGGGACCTTGGTGTAGAAATGCTTCAAAATGGTTTAAGTCTATGACTGTCATCCATAAAAAAAACCGTTCATTTATCTCACCTCATTAACTGGGCTTGGCCCAGTAATCTTTATCAAGTTTAACTAAATAGTGGATTTTACCGGATACTTTGCTCTAATTTGGAACAATAATACAATAATAAATTTCTGCAAGCATCCTAAATAACTTGTGAATTGGATTACTAGCAAATGAACATTAGCCAATCTTCAACACCTTAATCTTGATGCGGCTTAGTTTTTACCTAAGGTTCGCATTAGATTGTGAATATTGGTTCAAACATGAAGGTGCAAGTGTGCACACCTTTATGGAAGGAGAAAGGGATGCGAGATTCGCATTATTAATATCTCTTTGATTTAATTCTTATCTAGTTTTAATTATATATTATGCTATATATGAAAAAGCAACAGGCGTACCAAGGACGTGTGGCTGGCGTGGCACAATTAAGCGGCTAGTGAGCCATTACCATCCTCACAGCCACCAACTAAGTTATGGTAGAAAATATGAAAAGAAAATTAACAAAAATCTTTTAAAATTTAGAAAGATGTTGAGTAAGGAAACTAGCATTGTAGGATTTGGGGTACCATTTTCTCTCGGACCAATCAACAGGTGTCACTAACCATGTTGAGATTCCTCCAAGATCCACCATCCTATAACACATGTAAGAAAAAACTTATCAAGTTGGAGATTGATGAGATGCTATCACAAACCAATGTTGTAACATGGAGAAAGATCATTACATTGAAAATGGTTGGAATGTAATGTCCATCAATAATGCAATTTTTATCATCCAAACCTTGCTGTAGGTGTAAAGAACATATAAATTAACACCTTGCCATATCACAGAATATTCAAGAATCATGGCTTCAATGATAGGCGGAGCAATAGGATGCTAAGCAATTGAATAAGCATATTCACCTCACAATGGTCCTTGAATTTCGAGTAATATACATTGTCAGCCATTATAATTAAAGCATGTTATCGCTTCATTGTCGACTACTAGAAATAATTTAGTAATGAATTTGAAATATATGCTAGAAAAACTCCGAGTTTAGAATCCAACATGCAAAGTTTCAAATTACCTAAATACATGGTAGCAAGGAAAAAAAAAAAGAGAGTTCTAAAACAAATTTAGATTTTGTAAGACATATCTGGACACCTTTCCAAAAATCTATCTTTTGGACTTTAGGTAACATATGTTCTAAATATTTCCCATTCCCATGTGGACATGGATCCAATAAGTTACATATGAAATAGAAATTAGTTAAAATAAGTCAGAAGCGTAATATAATACAAAAAACAATATGTGCTTACCAATCAATGCAGCTGATTTGTGTGCATAAGATAATTGTATACATAGTTGAAAGTATGCAATGGCATACATTTGTAACAACACAATATTAGAAATTAAGACTCAGAAGAAAGCAACTTCAAATTATTTTTTTTTTCATTATAATATATAGGAAGATTTTAATTTTTTTTTTTCTCATTACCTATCATAATTTCAAAAATGTCCTCAAAAACACTAAACTTAACCTTAGCTACTAACTAGCAACTGGCATGTGGCTGATGTGCCATTATCGTGCAGCCAACGTGCCGCCGTCAAGCGGCTTGTGAGCCGTGAGCTATTGCCACCTTGCTATCATTGGCCAAGTTCTGTTGGCAAATAATTTCAAGTTTTTTTTTTTTTTTTTTTCATAAAAATAAAATTAACAAAAATATTTTATAAATAAATAAAAAAATGCTGAGTAAGGAACCCAACCTTGTTGAATTTTGGGATGCCATTTTCTCACAGACTAATCAACATCCATTACCAACCATGTTAAGATTCCACTAGGATCCACCAACTAAGAACACATGCAGGGAAAAGCTTGCCAAGTTGGAGATTGGTGAGATGACATTACAAACCAAGGTCGTAACATGGTGGAGGATCATTATATTGAAAATGATTGGAATGTAATGTTCATCAGGAATGCAATCTTTCCCATCCAAACCTAGCTGTAGATGTAAAGAATGCATAATTTAACAACTTATTGTATCACAGAGTGTTCAAGAATCATGGCTCGACGATAGTTGGAGCAATAGAATACAAAGCAACCAAATAAGTACATTCACCTTATAATGGTCCTTGAATTTTGAGTATTTTACATTGTCAGCAATGATTTAAAGCATGTTGCCGCTTCATTGTGAAGTACTGCAAAGAACTCAGCAATTAATTTGAAATATGTGCTAGAAAAACTTTGAGTTCAGAAGCCAACATGCAAAATTTCAAACTACTGAAACACATGGCAGCAAGACAAAAAAAGAGAGTCTTAAAACAACAAGACATATCTAGGCACCTTTCCAGAAATCTATATTCTTAACTTCAGGTAACATATGTTCTAAGTATTTGTTATTCCCATGTGGACAAGGATCCAAGAAGTTATGTAAGAAATATAAAATAATTTGAATAAGTAAGAAGTGTAATACAATTTAAAAAAAATGTGTTACCAATCAATATAGCTGATTTTTGTGAGCATAAGATAATAATATGCATAGTTGAAAGTATGTAATGACACATGTCTACAACAACACATTATTAGAAATTAAAACTTGGAAGCAAGCCACTTCAATTTTTTTCATTATAACAAATTGAAAGATATTAATTTTTTGGCCTCATTACCTATCATAATTTCGAAAATGTCTTGGAAAACTCTAACTTTGCCTTAACCATCAACTAGCAACTGGCATGTGGCTAGCATGCTATTGTCGTGCAACCAACATGCCACATCTAGTAGCTTGTGAGCCGTAACTCACTACCACCCTCACTGTCATAGGCTAAGTTTTGCTAGCAAATACTTTGAGATTTTTATAAAAAAAATTAAAAAAAAATCTTTTACAAATTAGAAAAATGCTGAGTAAGGAACCCATCCCTATAGGATTTGGGGTGCCAATTCCTCTCAAGCCAATCAATATGTGTCACCGATCATGTTAGATTCCATCGAGATCCACCATCTGAGAACACATGTAGGAAAAAGCTTCTCAAGTTGAAGATTGGTGAGACCAAATCACAAACCAATGTTGTAACACGGAGGAAAATTCTTAAACTAAAAATGGTTGGAATGTAATGTTCATCAGGAATGCAATCTTTACCATCCAAATCTAGCTGTAGGTGTAAAGAATATCTAAATTAACACCTTGTTGTATCACAAAATGTTCAAGAATCATGACTCTGATGATGGTTGGAGTAATAGGATACAAAGCAACTAAATAAGCACATTCACCTTACAATGGTCCTTTAATTTCAAGTAATATACATTCCCGTCTACTATGAGAATTAAAGCATGTTGCCACTTCACTGTGGACTACTATAAAGAACTCAACAATTAATTTGAAATATGCACCAGAAAAACTTTGAGTTCATAAGCCAACATGCAAAATTTGAAACTATTGAAACACATGGTAGCAAGACAAAAAAAGAGAGTTCTAAAACAAATTTAGATTTTACAAGACATATCTAGGAACCTTTTTGAAAATATATCTTCTCAACTTCATGTAACGTACATTCTAAGTATTTACCATTCCCATGTGGTGGGGATCCAAAAAGCTACATAGGAAATTGAAAATAGTTCGAATAAGAAAAAACCGTAATATAATACAAAAAACAATATGTGCTTACTAATCAATGTAGCTAATATTTGTGTGCATAAGATAATCGTACACATAATTGAAAGTATGCAATGGCACACGTATGCAACAACACAATATTAGAAATTAGAACTTAGAAGCAAGCAACTTCAATTTTTTTTTTTCATTATAACATATGGGGAGATTTTCATTTTTTTGCCTTATTACCTATCATAATTTCCAAAATGTTCTTGAAAAACCTTACTTTGCCTCAGTCAATGACTAGCAACCGGCATGTGGCTAGTAAGCCATCGCCATGTAGCTAGTGTGCCATCATTACGTGCCTTTTGAGCTGCGAGCCACTGCCACCCTCACCGTCACCAGCTAAGTTCTGAAAGCAAATAATTTCATATTTTTTATAAAAAGAAAATGAACAAAAATCTTTTACAAACTATGAAAATGCTGAGTAAGGAACCCAACCCTATAGGATTTGGGGTGCCATTTTCTCTCAAATTAATCAACATGCGTCACCAACCATGTTGAGATTCCATCGGCATCCACCATTTGAGAACACATGTAGGGAAAATCTTGTCAAGTTAGAGATTGGTGAGATGACATTACAAATCAAGGTTGTAACATAGATGATGATCCTTACATTGAAAAAGTTTGATATGTAATGTTTATCAAGAATGCAATCTTTTACCGTCCAAACCTAATTGTAGGTGTAAAGAATATCTTAATTAACACATTGCCATATCATATAATGTTCAAAAATCATGGCTCCAACGATCGTCAAAGGAATAGAATACAAAACAACATGATACAAAGCAACTGAATAAGCACGTCCACCTACCAATTTTCTCCAAATTTCGAGTAATATACACTATTAGCCGTGATAACTAAAGCATGTTATTGCTACATTGTGAATGATCACAAAGAACTCATCAATTAATTTGAAATATGTGCTAGAAAAACTTTGAGTTCATAAGCCAACATACAAAGTTTAAAACCACTAAAACACAAGTTGGCAAAGACAAAAAAAGACCACCAGGAGAGTCCAAAACAAATTTAGATTTTTCAAAACATACATGCGTACCTTTTCGGAAATCTATCTTCTTGACTTTAGGTAACATGTGTTCTAAGTATCTGTTATTTTCATGTGGACTAAGACCAAGAAGCTACATGGGAAATAGAAAATAGTTTGAATAATTAAGAAAATAAGCAAGACGCATAATACAATACAAAAAACAATATGTACTTGCCAATCAATTTAGCTTATATTAATGTGCATAAGATAATGGTACACATAGTAGAAAGTATGTAGTGCCACACATCTACAACAACATAATATTAGAATTTAGAACTTAGAAGTAAGCTTCTTCAATTTATTTCATTATAATAGATAGGAAGATTTTCATTTTTTAGCCTCATTTCCTATCATGATTTCGAAAATGTCCTCGAAAACCCTAACTTTTCCTCAGCCATTGACTAGTAACCGGCATGTGGCCGGCCTGCCATCGCCATGTAGCCAGCGTGCCACCATCAAGCGACTTGTGAGCCACAAGCCATTGCCACTCTCGTTGTCACTAACTAAGTTTTGCCGACAGATAGTTTGAGATTTTTTATTAAAAAAATAAGAAAAATTCTTTACAAAGTATAGTTTTAACCAAATGGCATTTATTTCAAAGTTGCTTTACAATATTTTTCTAAAGTACACTTGACCAAATACTACTTGCATTTTGAAAAACACTTTTAATTTAAATGTCTTTGTATTTTCCCAAAGACATCCCCTTAAAGTCAAACCAAAACCATCGAAATGAGTCGATATCATGAACAAACATCATGTGCTTAGAGCCCATTATAGTATATGTTACCTCTTTTACCTTATTCCCTTGTCGGACGCCAATATGGAAAAGTGCCTCAACCTCAAGAAGAAAAAAAGCAAGCAACACTATGTTTGAGAGGATATATGGACACGCATATGAAGAACATAATCCCCACTTTGATCCTTGCTATAAAGAGATCGGTTGCCCGCCAAAATTTGGACACAATCCATACCTAGTGAACAGGTGGCATGTTAGGTATGGCGTGCCATTGGCATGCAGTTAATGGGCCACCATCAAGTGGTCGGTAGCCACTACCACCCTTATTGTCACCGGTTGAGTTCTATTGGCAAATAATTTGAGATTTTTTCTTTATAAAAAATGAGTAAAAGTCCTTTACAAAGTATAACCTTCAACAAATGACATTTACATTGAAGTTGCTTTCCAATGTTTTTCTAAATTAACACCTAAATTTTGCCCCTTTATTTAGTACTTAATCACATAAAAAATTAGAGATTAATCTCTAAGCTAAAAAAAAAAGAAAAGAAAGTAAAATAAATAAATATTTTTCATTAAAATGCATTATGTAGACATAAGGAACATTTACATTACTAGTGTTAATTATTAAAAATCTGTCAAAAATTTAATTAAATTAAAAAAAATTATCATTTGTTTAAAAAATTTTGAAAAAAAAATATTAGTATTTATAAAGAAATTGAATGGAGCCGAGCTTGCTAAGTCCTTCTTTTTGCCTTCTTCTTCTCCCATGCAAGGCTAGCCCACTTCCTCCTTGGCTTGACTCACGCACCAGCTCTCCTCTCCCTCTCTTCTCTTTTCTTTGTTTTGGCTGAGGCATTGCAGTAAACAAGTGGTGTACAGGGGTAGGGTACAAAGGACGACCGAGAAATGTTGCACATGATGCTCGGCCAAGATGACCATCGGCCAACTAGCATCGTCCTTGGAAAAAAGAGGGTGAGGCAAGTTTGAAGAGAGTTAGAGAAAGAGCTTGAAGGGGGGTTTTGCTTCTTCTTCCTTCTTGGGTCTCTCTGGTTTGAGGCCTATTTCTTTTCTTTCATACATAAATACGAGACTACCTTGAGGAAGAGTGAACGAGAAGAGGGGGTATTTGTTGGTGTTGGCTGGGGGAGCAATTTGGCTTTGGCTTGTTGGAGAAACATTTCCAAGTGATTTTAATGATGTCCAAATTATCTTTAATATAATGTTTACTATGGTGTATGCAAATGTTTTATATATATAGAAAGAACCGCATAACATCCATGGTTTGATCTAGAGGATTGAAGTATGCAACAAGTCCATAAATGGTTTTTCTATAAATAGTACTAGTGGACCTAAATATCAGTTGATGATAATGCCTATATCTTAGTAGCAAGTATCGGGTCATTAGTGCTATAGCAACCACGAACATTTGGTGAAGTTCATTGGATTAGCAAACTAGCCATTGTGGTTGTAGATTTACATGGTAGCTGAATTCAGTTGAATCTAGTAATCTAGAAGCCAAGTCATCTGACAAGTTTATCAGAGACTACAAAGAAGTAATAGCAACATATGCTATTCTTTGGTAGACTGCAAATCTTTAGGAAAAATGATTGTATAGGCAATTCTATCTCTAGGTAGCAGCTTAACAGTAACTCCAATGGCTCTTTGCTTCTCCAATCATCTTCCAATTGATAGATTGAAGATATATATAAAAGAGAAGACCTAAGAAACCAAGTAAAGAGAGAGAACAACATTATCACAATCTAAAGATTGGCATTCAGCTGTGTTCCAAGCAATACACTCTCTTCCAAGTGTTTCACTTATTATTATATTCATGTTGTTTGAGTAGTTGTACTCTAGATTAAGCGTACAAGAGTAAGAGTAGCAGCTGAGTCAAGATAGTATAATCTATCTTGTGATAAGATTAATGATTGCCTATTATAACTGTCAGAGTAGATTACTAGTGCAATCCAACCCACCTTGTGATTGTTAATATGAGGAGTGGACATAGGCTTGGGGATAAAATTGAATCACTATATATTATTGTGTGCCATTGTTTTACTCTCTCTACTCTCACAAGAACACTTTACAATCACGAGTTTTGAAACATCTTCTTGACTTGATCTTTACTTAGCACCAATTAATTTTTGCGAAAAATTGTCAAGTTTTCTAAAACAACCTATTCATCCTCCCCATCTAAATTGTTAGCCTCCAACACGGATGAAAAAACTAGAGAAAGGAGAGAGATCTCTTTCCTCGACGCTTCTCTCTTCCACTACCCTCGTCCTCTACTTCACCAACCCGTGAAGCCATCCAACCCCAATGCTTTAGTGGCTCACAGATTTCATCTCTGGCCCCTGCTCGGCTCCTCCTAAATCCTCCATGAATTGTGGCAATGTCAGCAGTAGCAATGGCGACGCCGAGTCCCATAAGCCTACTCGATGAAGCAAGAAGAAGGGCACTTCCACTTCCTCAACTTCTCCTTCCTCTTCGCCTCCTTCGTCATCCGGCAAGAAGCCGAAGCGCTTGTCAAGAATATAGGCCAAAAAGGTGCGGTGGCTGTTGTCGTCGAGCTCGCCGCAGCTCGAGCTCAAGGAGAAGTGGATGAAGGCTGCAACGATTGGGGCTATGACTACAAAATCAACTCCTATTATGACCCCCCGTTGGTTTGCTACCTTGGTGCCGCACAGCAGGATTTCGTGTCAACGGCGCGGGTCCACCACAGCCCAATGTACTCGACCAGCTACCTCCACCGTCACCATCCGACGACCTATAGCCAGCGACGTCTTGCTCGGGACTTCTCACTCCCGATTCCTACATCTCCGATGAGTTTCTTTTGGTTCGAGCTGCCCTGTTTTGATGATAGAAGAGCTGAGCTCATTTTCTTGGGTTCTTGACTGTATTGTGTTCGATTGAGTTGATATCTTTGATGCAATGGATCTAGATCTGAGTTCGAGCCATAGAATGGTCAATGCACTGCACACCATCTGTTCACAAAAATGTCCAGTTGAACTTATTTTATTATCTGGGGAATGTCCCTTGAATCAAAACGTTTCGATGACCATATCTTTTTTTTTTTTTTTTATTAAAATCGCAATATTCGTCTTTGATTCATTCATTTCGAGTTCATTTTTTGTGGCTCGAGTACATGGCCATATGTCCCACCCCTTTTTTCTTGCATTTGGCCCCTTGTTTTGCATGTTTCGATGTTGCCTTTGTGATGCTTGCTGGAAATGAAGCAGATGGAGTGCACAGCTGGAACTTATATGATGAATCGATACGATGATGGGTAGTCAGTGGTGGAGTCCATTTGTTTGTGGCTCGAGATTTTGGTGTGTTGGTCGTAAATTGTGAGTCTCGAGGTACATGAGTTAGTGGATAAAATTTAAGAACTCTGAGTCCACTAACTAAAAACATGGATAGGAAATTAGGGAATGGGCTCTACAATGACAAATAAGGCTTTAGTATGGGTTTGGCATTGCTTTAGTGGAAGAGCAAGATGGTCGTGAGTCTTCTTAATTTGGGTTTGGTTTAAGTTAAATGAACATGGGCTTAACATCGGGCTTATGAAGGTTAGATTTTGGAGAGGGTTTGCAGATGGACTCAATCGCGCCGTTTAGCCCATCTTGGCGAGGTCGGAACCCTACCTTCATCCAGACTGGTCTCTAGGACCCAATCCGATTATCCATTTTTCGAATTATTGAAATATTAAAATTAAAAAATAAAAAAATAAAAAAAGTCGAAAATTTAAAAAAAAAATAAAAAATTCCGAAAATTTAATTTTTCAAAATCAGAAAAAGCTTAAAAATCATTTTTTGAATAATTTTCTTTAAAATGCATGTAAATCATTGATGAAAAATCGTGCTCAAAATTGAATAAATTCTTAGAGCTTTACAATAGGGTTTGAATGTCTCTTTTTTCAAACAAATGCTCGGTTGCACACTTTCTATATGTTGATTGTGATTTCCTCTTAGCCCAATTTATATTCTTCTTATTTTTTAGTGTTAGATGCTTGTTTTCTCTTGCAATTTATTTAATGCTTCATTGGTTGCTAATTGTTATTTTAATTATTGTGCACATGTATGATCACCTCATATGTTAGTGAATAGATTTAAAATTAATCCAAATTGCCTGAGAAAAATCTTTTTGAAACAAACAAGATTAAGATATCAAAAGGGCATTGACTATTTAATTAGTGTAATCAAGTCATGACCATGGATTCTCTGATTTGTAGTTGACCTAATAGGTTAGTGGTGACTCCTCATTAGAAAATTCTTATAGCATCAATTTGAATATCTAATGTCATGTGGGGTATGGGCTTGAAAGAGCCTCATGCTTAAAACTAGGTCATAGGTCATTCTTTTAGGCAATACCTCAAAACCTAATTTTCTTTGTACCAAGGGGTAGGTTGCGACATAAATTACACTTTACCAAATACTACTTGTATTTTGAAAAACTCATTTAGCCCACAAGCCTTTGCATTTTTCGAAAGACATTCTCTCAAAGTTAAATCAAACGCACTTGAAGTGAGCAGGTACCATGAACAAACATCTATGTGCTTAGAGCCCACTTGCGACCATGCATTTATTTTTTATAAAAATTCGGTAGGCCCACTTACATGCATTGGCAAGACACTTTTGTTTCCGTAATCAAGATTATTTTTTGGCGGATTTTGCGTAGTTATAGATTTCGTGTGGTCCAGAAGTAACAAACGAGGAGGTAGGAACGAGTAAATAGTAAGTATCGGCATGATTTACATCATCATCATCATCATCATCATCATCTCGTGTGGCATGATGAGATTAATTTGAGGGCAAAAAAAAGAAAATTATGTGCCATGATAAAAGAATCAAAGCGGCAGGTGAGTTGGTTCCACGCCCTCATGCGAAGCCATGTGCTTTCTCTGGTTTGAGAAAGGTTGCAGGCCCAGATGAAACCCTAATTACTATAGCTATTTTAAGACTATTATAATCTGCAGCCAACTTTGACGTATGTAGCATTTGCACTGACATACTCGCATGAGATGCCCAAGTCCTCTTCACCTCGACATTGGGCTCCGCCATGCCAGACCACCAAGGCATCGGTGCATCTTGACAGTTTGAGTTATATAAATATTTAAGGTAGCTCTGTTAGTTTATTGCTCCTGACACAGCTTCATTTACAAAGAGGAGAGACTAGCTGGGAGCTCCATGTGTTTATTGGCCCATTTCTTTTCTTGGATTGTCTTGATGGAGTCTACAGCATCGAGGCTTCATCCGGTTTCGAAAAAGCCCATCAGACCCCCAACCGAAGCACATACGTGCACGGGCAGAGCATTTTATGAAGAAAAACACCCTTTCACAATAATCAATTGTCCCGTTTTTCTTGACATTTGAGAAAAGAGAGAGATCCTAAGTCCCACATGAGTTGGGAGAGATCTTATTAAGTGATTTATATGTTGGCACCCACATCTTAAATGATCATCATTTTGTATAAGGCTCCTCTCACATATGTTTTCAAATCTATTATCACTTGAGAGAAGAGAGATCGGGAAAAATTTTGTTGTGTGATTCGTAAGTTAAGACCCATCCCAAACAGTAGTTACTTTAAGTGATTCTTTTGAAAACTTGACTCACACGAAGCAGATGAGTTGTGTGTGTACACACACTTACATATATACATAGAGAGAGAGAGAGAAAATCGGGAAAAGTTTTGTTGAGTGATTCGTAAATTAAGACCCATCCCAAATAGTAGTTACTTTGAGTGAATCTTTTGAAAACTTGACTCACATGAAACGGATGAGTTGTGTGTACAGACACATACATACATACATACACACACACACACACACACACACACATATATATATATATAGAGAGAGAGAGAGAGAGAGAGAGAGAGAGAGAGAGAGAGAGAGATGTAGAGAGAGATCCATATATGTATAAGTTGAAAACATGAAAGATTCAAGCAAATAAGTCACCAAAGTATAGGAACAATGAATTCAAAGAATGGTGCAACTCCTTCTAATCATATTGTATATACAATTTAGTAAAGATTATGTATAATAATATTATGATGCATGCAAATGGTTATATATTTAAATGGTTCTCGTGAGCCTCAGGTGAAGATGCATGTTTGACTTCCGAAACAACAACATCATGTCACTTTATATGAACAAAATTAAGCAGACATCAGATGCATTTTTCAGTATTGCTATATTCAACTTATTCCTCCTAATACTTGCCTTAAGAAAAAAGAGAGAGATGTAGACTAGATCAATTAAAAAAAGAAGAAGAAGAAGAAGAAAGAAGGTGAAGACATAGGAGACCGTGGTTTATAACATGAAATGATTGGACTAGTGGCAACCAAAGAATCATCCTTCTCTTCCCTAAGGCAGCTCTTAAAAATTATTTTGCCCATAGAGATAAAAGACAAGAAAGAGAGAAAATTAGAGCCAAGACAACTTGCCGGGAAGGCAACAAAGTTCAAGCTCTTACTAAGAACTGAATATCTTTTGCTCGCACAGCGATGACGGCAAGTCATTCTTGGCTCAAACTCACTCTCTCTCTTCATGCATGCATAGGCACAACCCCCGACGTTGTTCTTATGTTTCCACAATGTGGAGATATATATAGTGAGTACGTGAAGTTGGAAGCTGAAGTGATGGTTGATGTATATGCCCATTCTCTCCAATATTCTCTTAGGTAGAGAGAGAGAGAGAGAGAGAGAGAGAGAGAGAGAGAGAGAGAGAGAGAGAGAGAGCATTTCATTTGTGGAAGCTCTGTATGGAAATTTATTCGGTCCCAATTAGAAAAGGCCTTAGTATGAATGGAGGGTTTGCATGTTCGTTCGCAGAATAGAATCCCAAAATACAAGCGCAATAGGATGGGTTGTAAAAAAAAAAAAAAAAGATGATATTATTATTTTGATAAACTCTGAAAATTGCACACAAAACAGACAAATTCAAATTACTACTGAAATTATAGTAAGCTATTTCGGAATATCGCGTTAATTATAAAACTAATTGATCCTTTTATTTTTTATTTTTTTTCCAAAGTACATGGAGGGGGTGGTTCCCATTGGTGGGCAAGCATATATCATGTTTGTCAAAGGGATATATTCTTGGAGATTGGAATTTCAAGACATTGACCCTTTGATATAGGATAAGATTTTGACCCTCCAAACGTGGCAAGTTATTTACGGGTTAAATTTACGCTGGTATACTGTTCTAGTTACTTCGATGGCATTTTCTCCAATTTGAAAATGCTAACCCATATGCGTGTTTTAATTTTGGTAAAGGAATTCATTCCATTAGTAAATGAAATTTTTGATGTAATGATTTTATGTGTGAAAAAATATTTTGCATTGGAGATGCATATAAAAATCCTTATTTTGTTTCTCCTTTCACACGAGCCAAAGAAGCTCTGTAATACTTTGAAAAAATCATTAAAAAAAAGTCATAAACTTATTACATTTGTGTTAATTCAGGCCTAAACATTTTGATTAAGTCAATTTAGTCCTAAATCTTTTGATAATTTGTTAATTTACTCATAAAATTTTTAATTGTGTCAATTTAGTTATAAACATTTCAACGATTTACTAATTTAGTTCCACACTTTTACAAATTTGCCAATTTAGTCTTTTTGACTAACTTTGGCAAGAAATCACTAACACGGGGTTTAGTTAGTGCTAGGCATCTTACATGGTATAGTTGGTGCTGACTGGAGAATTTTTGCAATCTTTTTAATTTTTATGAATATTTTTTTAATTGTTTCCTTCTTTTCTTTGTCTTTATTTCCAACCTTGAGCTGGCGAGGTTGCTAGCTAACCTAGACAAGGCGAGTCATTGGCCCAAAGTTGGGAAAAAAAAAAAATAAATAAAAGAGAGAAAGTAGAAAAGACGAAACAACAAAAGGAAAAAAAATTACAAATTACAAAAATCGTTTACGTCAATATCAACCATGCCATGTGAGATTGTTGACATTGATTGGATCGATACATTAGTGACTTTTGGCTAAAATTTGTTAAGGATCAAATTGACAAATTGATAAAAGGTTTATGACTAAATTGACAAAATTAAAAGATTCATGACAAAATTGGCAAATCATTAAAATGCTTAGAACTAAATCGGTCAAATTAAAAGTTCTAGAACTAAATCAATATGAGTGCAAAATGTTTATAAATATATATTTTGGTAATTTTCTGTAACACTTGCACATCAATGTCACCTTTTAGGTTACTTATGTCCCATCTATAACAAAGGGTTTTAGAGGTTAAGAAGTATTTGCACTAGAATGGAACTAATACGTACTCTTCAATCTTCTAAGTTAATTTACCATGTCTTACGGTATGGAACCGTCCGAGTAATGACGATTTGTACATGGACGTTTTACACTAAAGCAACACTATAGTGGTCAAAGACTACTTCGATTTGGCCCCCAAAATGGAGCCATATAATAGACATTATGAATGAACTAGGTATGGCTTTTGTCTGAGTAAGGGGGCTTTTGTCTGAGTAAGGGATAAAGCTAGTTCGACTAACTTTCTTGATAATTTTCCCGTCTGGTACATAAGAGGGGCTAGGCTTCAAGACGTAACTATGTAAGATCCTTTTTGTAAATTTCTTTCATGTCCTCCTCTGTGGAGGTGACAGGTGTGCAGTTAAATCTGTTCTTATAGGTCCATCCCCTTCTCGTTCTCATTAACAAATCTTCATTGATATTCCTCTTTGATCCTACGATATGGATTAAGCTCATGTTTAGTGTGGCAACGTGTGCATTTTGACCTTGGTCAACATATCGATCCAAAAATGGCTGAGGATTCCAGCGAGGTAGCCAATTTTCATCAGACAACTGGCCACGCATGAAGGGAAGGATGCTCTTGCAAGGGGCAAAACACGTTTCACCAACAAAATATGGAATCAATGCCGACAAAGAATTGCAAGAAAGGGAAGGGTTACAGAAAAAGAAAAAAAAAAAAAAAAAAAAAGAAAAAGAAAAAGAAAAAGGAACGATGGGTTCTCAATGTATTCCTCAACTTCTTTGTCTCAGATGGTACATCACCTTTGTCAACATTTTGGAACATTTACTAATTTATCCTGCCAATTCCTTGACCTCGCTTTTATTCTCGATTGCTCTTGATGTTGATTTTTTGAAATTCCCATGGTAAGTTAGAATTAAAGCAGCGTTCATTCTATGAAACCATCATGGCAACAAATTGAATGTTTGTGTTTTCCTTAAATATCAAAGGTGAAGAATAGAAGTAAATATGATGATTGACTTTCTAGGCATCCGTATCTACAAAAAAAATGAAAGAAAGTAGGCAAAGATATGTGTGCATTTATACGTGACAAGACCAAGCATCTGATGCCTCTTTACACGTACGTGTCGAGTTATCCTAAACACCTTTTTTCTTTTCTTGTTGGCTTTTTTATTCTTCCTAACCGACTTAACTTGGTATTTATAAAAATATTATATATATAATATATAATGATTTATTTTATTTACACCTAAAGTGTCAATTTAAGGTGATGCATTTTCATGAAATGTAGAACTAATAATTTTAAATCTCATTTGTAGCTTGTGTAGTTTGTGTAGACAAAAGGATTACTTAAATATATATTTATGATAAAATATATGTTTACTTTATTTTTCATAAATGAGCTACATTGTTGTGTATAAAATTCATTCTATTAATACTTTTTCAAGTCTTGATGTTCCTTGGGGGGCGATAATACGTTTACTTTGAAAGCAATTAATTAGCATATTATGAAAACCCATCAAACCCATCATATGTATCTAATGCACAATGCGAAATGAAGATATAAATTAAGGCAAGGAAAACGAAAATTATTGATGTGCTACTGTGCTCTAATCTCTCACATGTTTTTAACTTTCATAAATCAATCATTCGGTCCTTTTAATTCAGTAGGTTCCTTGTTTTTTTATTATTATTATTATTATTATTATTATTATTATTATTATTTTTTACTGTATTGTGAGTAGGTCGATTACAAAAGGTAAACTAGGCGTCTCATCGTGATTTATGCTTTTCCGACGACTCATATGATCGAAAGAATATGCTAATAATAATCAACTCGGGACCACGAAGCCAAGACGAATCAATCGACTTGATGGTGCAATTAGATAAACTGCGAGTTATTATCATTTTATTTGTCCCTTCTTAGATTTTATTGGTTCTTAGAATTGGATAAGATTCGCTCTCACCATATACAGTTACATATCTCTAATCCAAAATGCGTATCCATGGAAAAGTAGCAAAATTCCACCCAACCAAGCTTGGGTTGGACTTTCCTAATATGATATCAAAGTCAATGATGTCCATTTTGTGAATTTGCGTATAACCCCCGGTTAGTCAAATTTCATGTCCTGCTCGTAATTTGATTTGCACATGAGAGAGAGTGTTGAAGTATTATCCTATATCGATGGCTGATGAGTCATACATATTTTTAATATTTGCATGATCTCCTTCCACCTATTAATTTAAATTTTTTAAATAGTTAACAGTAGTTTCACATAAACTCACACTTTGAATAACCTACTCATACGATAAAATAACCTTTATTAGGACACCGAGAATATGGCAACATGACCCACATCGAAGCTATAGTTCTCATATGTCTAGCTTAAAGATGGATGGCAAAAATAACGTCATACCTAAAGAAAGAGATCCTTTTTGAATTATGCAACGATCATCGTTCATCCATACTTTGAACTAGAATTTTGTTGTTCCATATTCTTAATATGAAAGTTTTTTGGACCGGTAAATTATCAATAAGTACCAGGCAAGTGTCAGAAAACAGTCGACAAATAGATGATCGGTGACTTTTTTCTAAGTAACTTGTTGATAACTCATCAATATTTATGAAACCACAAAGATTTTCGTTCAGCCATAATTTGAACCAGAATGCTATTGTTCCTTATGCTTAACACGGGTCTGATCATGATCGGGAAAATTTTTAATAGGTACTAGGAAAGTGTCAAAAAACTGTTGACAACAGATGATCGATACCCACTAGTCAGCAACCGTGATGGTTGAGTTTTACTATCTCATCACCAAAGGAACAAGTTTGAATCTCCGGATGCTCGCAACTTAAGTAAGGGTCCCAAGAATGGTTTATTGGGTCAGCCCCCGAGAGTTTATGTCTAAATAGTGGCTTGTGATGAGGCCCCATCGGTGGTACCAAGCACCAGATGGTCGTGTGATCCCCGAAGGGTGATCTCTGGCGGTCCCTCGCTCATAAAAAAAAAAAAAAAAAAACAGATGATCGATTTGTGGGGTGAAATAAACTTGTTTACAACGCTGAAAATATGGCAACATGAGTCATATTAAAGCTACAGTTCTCATTTGTCTAACTCCATGATGCGTGACAGGAATTAGAACATTGAGCTTAAAAGAAAGAGACGGCCCTTTGAATTCCACTGTTCCATACCCTTGATGTGGATTTTTACCCAGTGGATAAATTTCAATAAGTACTTTGTAAGTGTCAAGAACTGTTGTACAAAAGTGACTTATGACTTTTTTAAAGTAATTTGTTGGTATGGTACCAACTCTTTATGAAATTACAAATTCTTTTTAATCGTACGTAAAGTTCAATTTTTTGAACTAAGTTACCAACTTTTGTTTGCACAACTTACTAACACATCAAATTACTAATTTTATATGAAACTACTAATCTAAGCTAAAGCGATTTACAAACTTTTATCTATATAAATTTCCGCATAGTTTTTGGTTACCAATTCTCCTAGTAGTTACCTATAAATATTTTTTCTTTATTTCTTTCTTTTTTTTGTTTAATAACTTTTTTATGGGGTTACAAATTTTTACGTGCCTTTGTTAGCAACACCTTATATTTAAGAATTCTTTTCCAGATTACTGACCTAAAGGTGAGTGACTCACCAACTTTTCTCTTTTTAGTAAGTTGGACACATTTTTTTTTTCAACTTCCTTATCATTTAAAAACTTATATTTACAATTTTCACCGATGATTTAAATTTACCAACTTTTATAGGATATTATGAACTTTAATTAGGGCGACTCACTATCTTTTTACAAATTAGTTAGTTACTAACTAGCTTGAGTTACCTGCGTTAGCTTGAATTACTTAACGAGTTGATTGCTTTATCTTTCGATTACCTTTTTTTTTTTTTAATATTAAATCAATTTTTATTTACCTTTCTTAATTTCACCTTAAAAAATTATTAACTTTAAGTGATTCGTCAACTTTTTCTTATTAAATTATTAACTAGTTTTAAGTTATCAACTCTTATTTGAATTAACTACCAATGTTTATGTGATTATTTTAAATCACCTTTATTGGATTGCTCAATTGAGAATAAAGTTGGTAAGTCATCAAATAAAGGTTGTGACTTAGTATCATATTTCCATAGAGAAATATCGATTAGCAAGTTTGCCACAAGGTTGATAGACATCGATGTGCGCTGAGGCGATTCAAACTTCAACATATTAGAGAGCGATCAAGATTGCTTGCGGTTCAACACTTGAGCACAAAGTGCATGAATGAGGCTTGAATGGAGTGATGAATTTTGGAATAATTTAATTGCAATTGAGGCTAAATGCATGGGAATTGAGGTCACGCATGATTGAAACTCATGGAACCATGATAAATTATAAGGTAATGAAATGTGCAAGCAAATGAAAAATACAAAGAAAAGATAAATCGAAACATCTATTGATAGCATCTATCGTACAAGGGATCACAGCGGTTTCTAACGTATAAATACATGGATGTGGTCTGCTTTGATCTTCTTGATCATGTTAGGGGGATATTGTTGGAAAATATCCCTAAGAGATTTTGAAAGTAGGAAAACTTAATTTAAGTATTCAATGAGTTCCTTTTATTGGGCAAAGATTCCATGCAGAGCTCAACCTTTGTCCGACCAGTCACCGCCACCAACCATCTTCACCGGTCACTACAACTCCGACCGCAACCACCAAACCACTAGGGAATTTCCTCAAACATCGAGAGGACGCCGGCTGGGAGGAGAGAAATCGACTCCATTGCACAGAATTCTTAGATATGGGTTTTTCTTTCGCCCTCGCTCAAGGTCTCCCTCAAATCTCGAACCCTTTCTCTCTAATCTCGCCCGACCCGCCCCTCTCTCTCTCTCTCTCTCTCTAGGACTCGCTTGCTATCGGGCCTCCCCTGATGTCTCTCACGGGAAGTCTCATGGCCTCTGCTCGACGCTCTATTTATAGGTTGAGGGGGTTGGTTGGTGGTGGCTCTTCGACCGCTGGTCTTCAGCACTCCAATTGGCCTCCCCCGACTGAATCGACGCCCTACCAGTTGAGGTAGCTCTAGCCAGGCCTGCTCCGTAGCTCGACGGCATTGAAGACACATGCCAGATGTCTCCTCTACTGTCGATCTACCATCCTTCCTCTGCTTAGGTCTCGCGTGGGTTGCAGAGGAAAGAGGGAGGAAGAAGACAAGGGGATAGGGGGCCGGGCCAAGGGAAAGTATTGGTTGAGCCTTGGGCCCGTGTGGGGAAAAGAAGGAGAAAGGGGCTGGACCTTTTTTTTTTTTTTTAATATTAATTTATCCGAAAATAACATTAAAAAAGGAAATAAAATAGGAACTAAAACTTAATGAATGCAAATAAAAACTAAGATCGAAGTTATGTGAAAATCATTTTTGTTAGGGCCAAATTTGTCCCTAATTTTTTATACAATTTTTATCATAAACACTTAATCAAAATTTAGGTGTCAACAAATGATACTACATTTTATTGCACTCAAGCAATTTTAGTAGGTGCATGAGTCTTATTTCCATAAAAGGCAAAAGGCGGAACCTTTTTTCAATCTGAAAACTGTCACACATTGCACAAGCTACACGATCATCCGAACATATGAGAGCATGTTTATCCATTCCACATAGCATTAATCGACTGTATACGTTGATATTCGTTATTCACAACATAATGGCCATAGATCCTGCAAGAACAACCAGTTGCATGATGAAAATAATATAACCTATGTCGATCATACATATCCTTCTATATTCATCTCTCTCTACCAGTCAAAACGTCAGCCCTTAGTCAAAAGCATATCTTAAAACTTATGAAAGAAATGCGAATCGTATGCAAAGCGATCCGATCTAGCCCTAAATCATATTAACTTGTATTGGTGCAGAAGAATAAGTTCGTGCATGTTGTAGCACTTGCGGCCCAAACTTACGTTGTTGGGGCTCAAAAGTGACCTGCCTTAGGAAAAGTATATGGTATGCTTTGCTTTTTTTTTTTTTTTTTTGGTAAGATGGTATGCTTTGCTTTCATCAACTGTAACAACAAGAAATTGTGTCTCCTCCTTTCTACACCTGAAGTGTCAATTAAATGTGATGCATTTTCATGAAATGTTGAACTAATAATTTTAAATATCATCTGTAGCTTGTGTAGATTATGTAGAAAAAAGGTTTGCATAAATATATATGATAAAAATATCCGTTTATCTCATTTTTCATAAATGAGTTACTTGGTTGTGTGCCGTATAAAATTCATTCTAGTAATACTTTTTTGAGTCTTCATGGGGAGAATTACAAAAAAAGTTTTAAACCTTTTGTAGTTGTGCTAATTCGATTATAAACTTATTTTTTTGGCCAATTGAATTCTAAACCTTTTACAATTATACTAGTTTAGTCCTTTCGGCCAAAATTGGTTGACCGATGGCTGCCGACAATAAATTTTTTCATAATATTTTATTTTTAGAATTTTTTTTATTAATTTTAAATCTTTTTTACCCCTCCGACAATAAATTTTTTCATAATATTTTATTTTTTAGAATTTTTTATTAATTTTAAATCTTTTTTACCCCTCTCTCTCTCTCTCTCTCTCTCTCTCTCTCTCTCTCTCTCTCTCTCCTTTTTCCTTTGGCTCTGCAATTGGCCCGACTAGCCCTTGCCAATTGCAAACTAAGGAGGCCGGGCGAGCTCGCCTCACCAACCCGAGCGACGTTGAGGCCCCCCTCACTGATCTAGCAAGGACTCACCTTGCCGTCATTTGGGTTGGCAAGGCAAGTCCTCGCTAGATCCGGTGAGGACTCACCTCACTAGTGGCTAGGGGAGCTACCTCTCGCCCAGCGACAGCAAGGCGAGTCCTCACCAGATTTTGCAGGGGGGCCTTGTCGTCATTTGTCTAGTGAGGTGAGTCCTCGCCAGATCCGATAGGGGCTTGCCTTGGCCTAGCGATGGCAAGGTGAGCTTGCCTAGCCACCTTAGTCTAGCAGTCGACTAGGGCTGGTCGGTCGTCGAAGCCAAAGGAAGAAGGAGGGAGGGGGGAAAGAGAGAGAAAAAGAGGTACAAAAGATTAAAAAATTCTAAAAATAAAATATTATTAAAAAAATTGTTGTCAACATCGATTGATAGCCACATCAGCACCGGCTAGCCAATTTTGGCCGGAAGGACCGAACTAGTACAATTATAAAATGTTTAGAACTCAATTGACAAAAAAAATAAGTTTATGACTGAATTGACACAATTACAAAAAGTTTAGGACTTTTTTTGGTAATTTTCCTAGTCTTCATGTTCCTTGACAGGCGAGAATACGTTTACTTTAAAAGCAATTAATTAGCATACTATGAAAACCCATCATATGTAACTAAAGCACAAAGCGAAAGGAATATAGAAAAGCGAAAATTAATGATGTGCTATTGCACTCTAATCTCGCAAAGGTTTTTAACTTTCACAAATCAATCATTCGGTCCTTTTAATTCGGTAGTTTTTTTTTTTCATTTTTTTAATGGAAAACGTGTGACGCATTGAGTTCAGTTACACAAAGGTAGACAAGGCGTGTCATCGTGATTTATGCTTTTTCGACGACTCATATGATCGAAAGAATGTGCTGATAATAATCATCTCGTGACCACAAAGCCAAAAGGGGTCAATCAACTTGATGGTGAAATTAAACAAACTGCGAAGTTATCATCATTTTATTCGTCCTTTTTTAGATTTTATTTGGTTCTTAGAATTCGATAAGATTCCCTCCCACCATATACAGTTACACCTCTCTAATCCAAAATGCTTATCCATGGGAAAATAGCAAAATTCCAACCAACCAAACTTGGGTTGGAATTTTCAATGATGTGCATTTTGTGGATTTGCGTGCATCCCAATTAGTCAAATTCTACGTGCCGCTTGTAATTCAATTTGCATGTGAGGGAAAGAAAATATTGAAGTATTTACCTACATCACTTTCCCAAGAGTCCTAAATGTTCTCAATAGTCATATGATCTTTCTTACCTATCAGTTTAAGTTTTTAGAACAGTAAATAATAATTTTATAGAATCTCACATTTTGAATAACCTGCTAGTGAAATAACCTTTATTAGAATACTAAGAATATGGCAACATGACCCACATCAAAGCTATAGTTCTGATATGTCTAGCTTAAAGATCCATGGCAAAAATAACAACGTTGTACTTAAAAGAAAGAGATCCTATTTGAATTCTGCAATGATATTCGTTCATCCATAATTTGAACTAGAATTCTTTTGTTCCATATTCTTAATATGAAAATTTTTAGGACCGGGAAATTTTCAATAAGTACTAGGTAAGTGGCAAAGAATAGTTGACAAATAGATGATCGGTGACTTTTTTCCAAGTAACTTGTTGGTAACTCATCAATACTTTATAAACTACAATGATTTTCGTCCAGCCATAATTTGAACCAGAATTCTATTGTTCAATATGCTTAATACGGGTCTTTTCATGACTGGGAAAATTTTCAATAAGTACTAGGTAAGTGTCAAAGAACTGTTGACAACAGACGATTTATTTGCAGGCACGAAATAAGCTTGTTTAGAACGCTGAAAGTATGGCAACATGACTCATATTAACGCTACAGTTCTCATTTGTCTAACTCGAAGAGGTGCATGACAGGAATTAGAACATTGTACTTAAAAGAAAGAGATGCCCCTTTGAATTCTACAAGGATCTTCAGTCAGCCAAAATTTCAAGCAGAACTCTACCGTTCCATACCCTTGATGTGGATTTTAATCCATTGGGTAAATTTCAATTAGTACTTTGTAAGTGTGAAGAAACTGTTATAAAAAAGTGACTCATGACTTTTTCCAAGTAATTTGTTGGTATGGTACCGACACTTCGTGATACTACAAATTCTTTCTAATGGTTTGCAAAGTTCAACTTTTGTACTAAGTTACCAACTTTTGTTTGCACAACTTACCAACACGTAAAATATACTAATTTTTATATGAAATTATCAATCTAAACTAGAGCGATTTATAAACTTTATCCATATAAATTTCCACAAAGTTTTGGGTTACCAACTTTCATACAAGTTACCTACCAATGTTTATTATTTTCTTAGTTTACCAACTTTTCTATGGGGTTACAAATTTTTATGTACCTTGGTTAGCAACCCCATATATTTAAGAATTTTTTTAAGGTTACCGACCTAAAGTAGAGTGACTCACTATTTACATTTGTTTTCAACTTTCTTATCATTTAGAAACTTATATTTACAATCTTCACCAATGATTTAAATTTACCAACTTTTATTGGATATTATGAACTTTAATTAGAGTTACTCATTGTTGACATGCAAAATTACCCTGGAACCACGTGTTGGTCACGAGGGAATAATAAGCGAAACGCCCCTTTTTGGTTCATAAAGTTTAGGGTAAACAGTTTTCGTGAAGGTTAATTAAATTGAGCCTCGATGGAATTCTAGAAGCAAAGTCTAAAGTCGATGGTCAAGTAATTAACTGCCACTTGTCAGTTATGGGGATAGTGCACTAGATTTGAAGATTAAATGGGATTAGCATTAGAATTGGAATGAAAATAATTGTTGTGAGAAATGTGCATAAAATTAGGGACTAGTTATTTACTTAATGAGTAAGTTGTGCAAGCATTGTTGATTAGTTAGGAGGCAGTTGTTTATGGATAAGGATGCCAAGAAGAATTGAAAAACATTGAGAATGATGAGAGGAACCCTCCAGTTTTAATGCCAAGAAGAATTAACCCTCCAGTTTTAATACCACCTAAGGCAAGTAGGCCGTTGAAACTGTATTTATCGGCCACCAATACCATAATCGGATGCATGCTGACATAAGAGAATGGTGAGGGAAAAGAGCAAACAATTTATTATTTGAGTTGAATGCTAAACAAAGTAGAGACAAGATATGTAGCCATTGAGAAGCTGTGCTTATCATTGCTTTATGTTTGTACTAAGTTATGTCATTATATATTGCTGACTACTATACATGTAATATGTAAAACAAATATAATAAAGTAATGCTAACTCGACCAATAATAAATGGTCGAATTGCCAAATGGGCATTTATACTCTTTGAGATTAACTTGGTATATGTCGCGCTTAAGGCAATAAAAAGACAAGCAATAGCGGATTTTATCATGAAGTATCCAGGCATCCAAGTTGAAGAGCATTTAGAGGGGTGTATACAAGTAGTTCCTTGGACCTTGTACTTTGATGGGTTGAGTGTAGTTGGGTTAGTAGGAGCTGGTATTTTGATAGTCTCTCCTCATGAACAAAAGTCCAAAATGATGTTTAAATTGGATTTCAATTGCTCGAATAATCAAGCTAAATACGAAGCATGAATTATTGGCCTAAATATTTTGACTGACATGAATGTAAGATTTATTATGGTAATTGGCGACTACCTGTTAGTTAGAAAACAGTTGTCTAGAGAATATTAGTGCTTTAATGAAATTATTATTTCTCATCATGTATTAGCCAAACGACTCTTGAATCATTTCGATGATTATGAGTTGGTTCATATCAAAAGCAATCAAAACGCAGAAGCTAATGGGTTAGCTCAAATGGCATCTAGTTATAAGATATCTAAAGAATTGACAGATCATATCATCACCCAAGTAAGGACATTGCCTTCAACTAATAATAGGATCGTGTTGATTCAAGATACATAGCCCCTAGACAACAAAATAGTGAGCCAAGATCGGAAGACTCTATTTATTGAGTATCTAAAAAATCAAGTTGTCAATGACAAAAATTAAAACAAACAACTAAATAACTGTTGATTGGCAACGATCTATATCGACAAATTGTAGATGGACAATTGTTGAAATGTTTGGGGAAACATGGGTGTATGCTCATAATGGCCGAGGCACACAAAGGCATATGTGGTGCACATCAAGCCGGGGTCAAAATGAAATGGCTATTGCGTTGACACGGTTATTTCTGGCCAACTATTACTCGAGATTGCATGGACTATGCTAAGGGATGTGAAACATGATAAAAGTATGGCCTTGTTCAGCATGTGCCAGTTTCGGTAATAAAACCCATAATCAAACATTGGCCATTTAGAGGATGGGCAATGGATATGGAAAATTATGGAAAATTATATCCTCCCTCATCTAAAAAGCATAATTTTATATTAGTGGCCATAGACTATTTTAGGAAATGGGTTGAGGCTATATGATATAAAAATATCACACAAAGGATAGTGAAAGAGTTTATTGAAGAACATATTATTCACAGGTTTGGCATTCCAGAGTCAATAACTGCAGATCAAAGGACAATATTTACTGGTTGAAAGGTGTTGGATTTTGCAAAATCAAGGGAAATTAAGATGATACATTCAATGACTTATTACGCTCAAGTCAATGGTTAGGCCGAGGCCTACAATAAAGTAATTATTAATTTAATTGAGAAGCATTTGGAGGATAACCCAAAGGAGTGGGATTCTTTGTTGTTGACAGTCTTATGGGCCTATTAAACATCTAAGAAATCTACGACTAGAGTTAGCCCGTATATGTTGACATATGGCTAGGAGGCCTTATTATCATTTGAGATCACTGTCCAATCATTAAGGGTAAGGCCCTTGGGGGAATTGGCCAAAAAAGAATATGATGAACTCGTGTATGGCAATATTGATGAGCTGGGCAAAAGTAGGGCTATTGATTTGGAAAAGCTGATCCTTTAAAAGAATAGAGTTGTAAAAGCTTATGATAAGCACATAAAAGAAAAATGGTTTGATGTTTGTGACATAGTCTGGAAGACCATTTTGCCAGTGAGCTTGGGTAATGACAAATTTGGCAAATGGTCACCAACATGGAAAGGACCATATGTGCTCTTCGAAGTCTTTGGTGGAAACGCTTACTAGTTAATGGAAATGGAAGGCAAAGAGTTACCTCGTACAATAAATGAGAAATTCTTAAAAGGATTACCCAACCACGTTGGAAATGCAAGGAAATGAATAACATGGTATGGAAAAGGGTGATACTTTTATTAAAAGAAAACTGTATTTACAACCCTAACCGTATTATCTATTTGAATCCCAAAAATCTTTTGAAGTCAAGGATGAGACGAGAGAGGCGAGACTCGAGGCGTTGGTGGCCTTCGATTGCTGATGAACTCGCCTTTTCCAAATCATGCATGACTTCAAAAACCATCCGCCGCTCATTTTCCCGGTGGTTAAGGATGGTAATCTGGGTTTCGACGAGATCGTTCATTCAGCTAATAAGGGTCTTTGTGTTCTTATGCTACAAGTCGAGCACCTTTTGGGTGTTTTCCTGCACTGCTATGTTCTGCATGACCTTTTCCCTTTTCAACAGGCTAAGATCTTTTTCCAACTCCTCAACTAAATCCATTTCCCTGAGAGTTGAGTAAGAATCAAGACGGTGGAGTTGGAGGTGCTAGATGTCAAGTGAACTTTGGGCGTTCACTAGTTCATCGTACACCGCTTCCACACACCCTATCTCTTCTTGCTTGTGTTGGTGTGCATGTTTCGCGGCCGCATGGGAGTCGATGGTCGACTGATTGGCCTGATAAGAAGCAAGATCATGATCAAAGGTGGTCATGAACTCTTCGTATTTTCATAGGAAGGGATGGTCTCTAGGGAGACGTTAGTGGGGCAACAGTCCCAAGCCAACTTTTCAATGGCCTCAATGATTTTTTCTCTTTGTAAACTACAGCTAAAGTTAGCATCAGCTTCGAGAATAAGTCCCTCAATAAGGTGAGGAACTTATCATTCAAGGAGGATGAAGCAAAGGAAGAAGATCGCCCTGCCATGACTTCAAAGTACGGAATGAGACAGAAGAATGAGAAGATTTGGGCGTACGAATGAATGCATAAGGATGAATAGTCTCGTTTGGTATGCAGTCCTCAATATATAAAGATGGATAGCAAGAATTTGAAAAGGCGCATTGAAACTCGTCATCGTAATAGATTCTTCGGAAAAGATGATGCTTATTAATAGATAGATGGGATCTGAAATGTTGCGGAGATTAGGCACTAATACGGGTTGGTATTATGGAATTATTCAAAAGGCGAGAACATCAATTAGTGTTTGTTCGATTTGAACAAGCTCTATAAGCGCGTAAGTTTATCCTTATGCGGCCCAAGATAGAAAAAGTCCGTTGGTATTATGGAGTTATTCCAAAGGTGCGAACAATCATGAGCGTTTGCCTGGTTTGAACCAACTCTATATGCATGTAAGTTTATCTTTAAGCGACCCAGGATACGAATGGTCCGTCAATATTATGGAGTTATTCAAAAAGGTGCGAACATTGATTAGCGTTTGCCCAGTTTGAACGAGTTATATGCATTTAAGTCTATCTTTAAGCAGTCCAAGGTATGAAAAGTCACAAATTCATTTTCCATCATATTTACAAAGAGAACAAGAGACTAGTATAGACAAAGGCTTATCCATCTAGGCCTAGGTGACTCCTAAACCTCGAGACGAAATCAGTCAGGCGTCTCTCTATGTCCTATTCTCCTCGACGGCTTGGTGGTAGGCGAGGTGTTTCGCTTCAAGATCGAGTCGGTTCTGGCGTTGAGCTCATCCAAGTCCATAAGTGCATCATGCCCTCTTTGCAGGACTCGTCGTCATTTGTTGGTTTATGATGTTCTCCTCTTAGAGAATGGTTAGCAGGCTAAGTATCCTGGGAGGGACAGTGTGGTCAAGACCCCATGCTTGGATCCTTACTTGCTCCCCGGCCACATCGTTCCTATAAGCCATTATCCACTCCATCATTTTTTGGGTGTCATTCTTGGCCCGAGACCACCCATCACGAATCTTTTGAAGGTGTCGATTGTAGTTGACAACCCTTTTGAGCTCTTCTTCCGATTTATTGCAAGAAGAGATGGTACCCCAGTTTCTGATAAATGAGTCCAATGCATCGTGGAAAAAGAGGCAGAACTCATCGAAGTCCTCCTCGAAGCGGTGTGTGGGAGCAAGGTGAATAGGCTCATTGTTATAAACAAGCTTGAAGACCTTCCTAAGTTTTTCGGGGTGGTCAATTAGGAACGTGAAGGTCAAAGCGAGCTTCGCGATCAATTTCCTCCAAAGGTTCAAGAAATGCACTGCTGGAAGATGCACTTTTGGATCATCTTGGAAGGCCGTGGGAAAACGAGGTTCTTTTAAAGAAATAAATTCAAATTTATTTCTTTTAAAGGGGGTATATGTCGACACCCAAAATTATTCCTAGAACCACATGCTAGCCACAAGGCAATAATAAGCAAAACATCCCATTTTGGTTCATAAAACTAAGGGTAAATAGCTTTCATGGAGGCTACTTAAGCTGAGCTCGATGGAATTCTAGAAGCAAATTCTAGAATTGATGGTCAGATAATTGATTGCCATGTGTTTGGCTATAGGGATAGCACACCAGATTTGAAGATTAAATGAGATTAGCATTATAACTCGAGTGAAAATAACTGTTGCGAGAAATGCACATAAAAATATGTAGCGGTTATTTATTTGATGAGCAAGTTGCGCAAGTGTCGTTGACGAGCTAGGAGATAGTTGCTTATGGATAAGGGTGCTAAGAAGAATTGAAAAATGTGGAGAATATCAAGAGTGGTGCCTATGGAGAAGAAACTGACTAATGGTTACTAGCTTGTCCTATAAATACCACAACTTGTTTAGCGAAGAAGCCCCTCGAGCAACGCCATAACTATATTTACTTTATCTTTAATTTATCCCATTTTAGCTATAGTTTTCAAGATTCCCGTGGTTGATTAAATTCTGGTGTGCATCTCTATTTGGCTGAGCATTGTCGATTAAATTTCAGTGTTGTTCCACAAGCTCAGTGTCATTGATTAAATTTCAATATTATCTTTCCTATCCAAGAATATTACTGTTGATTAGATTCCAACTTTACACTTAAAATAGTTATGTCGTAGATTAAATTCCAACAAAGTTTGAGCTCGAAGTATAGACTATCCAGTTATTAGTGTCCGAATTGCATAATTGATTATATTCTAGTGTAATTTGTGCTAAAAAACAATTAGTCTTTGACCCATCCAAATATCAATTGTAAGATTGTATATACAAGTTGATAAATAAAAATTCTCCTTGCATTTGACATTCTCTATAATAAAACCAAAACACAGCATTTGGTGAAGGATTTTCACGGGGATCAAAACTAGTGAAACACTCACTATCTTTTTACTAATTAGTTAGTTACTAACTAGCTTGAGTTACCAGCTTTCGCTTAAATTACTTAACAAGTTGACTTTTTTTATCTTTTGATTACCATTTTTTTTCTATATTAAAAATTTTTTTATTTACCTTTCTTAATTTCAGCTTAAAAAATTATTAAGTGATTCATCAACTTTTTTCTTATTAAATTATCGACTAGTTTTAAGTTATCAACTATTATTTGAGTTAACTACTGACATATATGTGATTATTTTAAATCACTTTTTTACTGGATTACTCAATTGGGAATAAAGTTGGTAAGTCAGCAAATAAAAGATGTACCTTAGTATCATAGTTCCATAGAGAAATATTGATTTGCAGGTTTGCCGAAAGGTTGATGAAAATTAATGTGCACTGATGTGATTCGAACTTCAAACAATTAGAGAGCAATCACGATTGCTTGCGGTTCCACACTCGAGCACAAAGTGTGTGAATGAGGCTTGAATGGAGTGATAAATTCTAGAATAATCTAATTGCAATTGAGGCGGAATTGAAGTGACATGAGAGGAAATTATAAAGGAGTGAAATGTGCAAGCAAATGAAAAGTTCAAATCAAAGATTAATCAAATGACACATCACTCGACAGCACCAATTGTACAAGGGATTGCAGCCGTCTTTTATGTATAATACATGGATGTGGTTGGCTTTGATCTTCTTGATGATCACGTAAGGGGGAGATTGTTGGAAAATATCCTTAAAGGATTTTGAAACTAAAAAACTTAATTCAAGTATTCAATGAGTTCCTTTTTGGGTGCAAAGACTCATATTGAAGCCATGGACTCAACGTAAGATACTATATTTCAATTAGTTGGATATTTTGGTGCTTTCAGTTTCGTTTTTCTGATAACTGTTGAGAGTATAAACTATACTTCAACAGATAAGCGCCTCCGTTTTACCATGCAGCTAGAATATTTTTAATTCTTATTTATAATACAATGACTTGCTTTAATGATGCTGCATTTAATTGCACTCGAGCTATTTCGGTAGGCATACGAGTCCCATCTCCAGCAAAAGGAAAAGGTGGAACCATTTCTTTAATCTGAAAACTGTCACGCATCGCACACAAGCTGCATGATCATCCGACCATATGCGAGCATGTTTATCCATTCCCCCATGACATTCATCGACCATGTATGTCGATATTTGTTATTTACAACAGTCACCATGGATCCTGCAAGAACAACTGGTTGCATGATGATATAACCTATATCAATCACACATATCCTTCTATATTCATCTCTCTCTACTAGTCAGAACGTAAGTCCCTAGTCAAAAGCAGATCTTAACAACTTGAAAACTTATGAAAGAAGACATGCGAAATTTATGCGAAGCCATCCGATCTAGCCCTAAATCATATGAAGTTATGCTGGTGCAGAAGAACAAGTGCGTGCATGTTGTAGCACTTGCGGCCAAAACTTACTTTGCTGGGGCTCAAAAGTGACCTGCTTTGGAAAAATATATGGTATGCCTTGCTTTCATCAGCTAGAACAACTCAAAATTGTGTCTCGGAGCCTCACATGAGAAGAAAAGGACGAAACTTAGCCAAAGACAACTTGCCGGAGCTAATGCAAATCCTTCAATTAAGCCTCACACAGTTTGCCGGCAAGTCATCCTTGGCTGAACTCCATGCTCTGCCTCTTCATGAAAGGCCCTTGACACACCAGATCACAGGCATTTGCCAGATGATCAATTTCTTGTGATGTAATTGTATTGACACATTTTCTCATGCACCATCTGTGACCCTTTATATAGGCCAAGAGAGGTCTAATGAGAATGCAATGGCTAACACAAAGAGCGCTGATATTCTCCTTTATATTCTCTCTCTGACCAGCCCTTCTTTTTGTATTATTATATAATTATTAGTGGGAGGGTTGCCGTACGAACAAAGCTGACACCTACATAAGTTCTTTCGGCGATTAATCGTTTGAATTATCAAAATTCTAGGGCTTCCAAGGGCGACCGTTTTGAAATGGGTGTTCTGAACTCCGTAAGTCTATGATCAAATAGTTATTAGTAATCAGCATTTTCCAAGTCGTTATTATATTTTGTGGGTATTACTGTAAAAAGCAAATAAACAAGAAATTCTCCAAATTCTCTCATCATTTTAGATCTTTCTCCTTGAGTGAAGATTTGTGCCTCCATTCATTTTCATAAGCCAAATAAATTATATGTTGACTAAGACGCAGTGGACTTACAATACGACCTCTTTGAAAAAGATATGGCCCGGGCACATGGTTTTGTGACTATGGCTTATCTCCGTTGACCACATGTCGGCCATAGTATGGCTTATTTGTACCTATTTCTCCCATTATTGGGTAAACATGGACTCCATTTCGTGGAAAGAAGAAGGTGATAGGTCAGTTGAAATGTTTGAATCATAGTTTGGGAATGGAATCTCCTTAGAAAGGAGGGGGTAGACGAATCAATCTTTGACATAATTGGAGTACGATTTTGCATGGTTGGTTGATTTGCCCCAATTACTGTTAAGCACACAAAATATGATCAGATTCTTCTTGTCCTCCTATAAATAAGTAGCAGGCTGTCTTATACGAAAAGAAAAGTGGCAGTCTAGGTGAGATATTCTTCATGACCATACAGTGCTTATATATACCAAATTTTACCTCTTGCTTAACATCAACACAATTTTCACATGGTGGGTAGACCGAAAAAAAAATTATCTGTTGCAAGCCAATGTAGATATCTACTTTTGAGTTGTAGCCCCGCGCACACGCGCGTGTTGGTGGATTGCATGTCTCTTTGGAATTGGATATCATCCGTTAGTACTAATTGTATGCAAACGTTTATAAATTAGGGTCACCTGAAGAGGACAAAGACTTGAACTTAATTGCTTTATACGGCTTGTAGGGTATTTCATGGGCCTCTAAATATCTAGATTTCCACGCGCATGCCATTGGATTATAAAAAAAGAAAAGAAAAATTTGAACATTTACTTTTTCATTAATATTTGTAACAAGAAAGAACGCTTTTCAAATATTTACATTAAAATACATGATTACGTGACGGTGTTTAATATACTGTAAGAATAATGGTGAATTCTAGACCCCAAAATATCAAATCGCAAATAATTATAAATTGTTGTGAGACCTAATTTTTCAAGAATTTGTGATTCATAATAGACTGTTATTCTCACAATATCCCAAAAATGGTTATGCTAATGAAAACCTTATGTTAATAACAGATACTGATAAGGTAGGAAATGGTACATTTAGTAGGAAATCTCGAAGATAAATTTTTTTTATTGTGATTTTTAGCTAGTAGCTTTTTTTTCACAAATATCTTTGTTGAGGAAAACTTATGTGAGAATAAATAAGAAGAAATTGATCTAGAGAGATTTGTAGATAACACAACCACTTCATGCGATGGCAGAATGGAGTAAACTCAATAAGTGTGAATCATTAAGAGCTTTGTTTGAGCTGGGTTTAAACTTATTTTGCTTTTATGATTTCAATCGTGTCTTGTACAAGCACAAACAAACACTCTAGATAGAATCTATAAGATTTCACATACAAGAGCATGCAGGAGACAATAAGTTAGACAAGAAGATCCAAAGTCAAAAAATCAAAGGCAGTACTTAGGTGGGAAGTCCAAATAAATTGAGTGAAATAGACCAGTTCATCGTCACGGTGGATTAAGTCAAAGTTGGGGTGAATTCCACGTAATATTTCCCATTATTTTATATTGTTCTATAAATCTCTGTTGAATGCGTATGTCAAAGAAGGGAAAAATCTGTGGGAGGGAAATACTTGTATGCTTTTTTTTTTTTTTTGAGGGGGGGTCAAAGGAGAAAAAAATACTTTCGTTGTGGCTATTTCAATTTGACATTCGCAAATTCCAAAAGGAATACAAATAATAAAGCTTTGAAAAAGGGGAATAATATCTTTATGCTTTCTAATTTGCATTCGAGAGGCGACCACAGATAAATATTCTTCAAGAGAGGCGACCACAGATAAAGGCAAGCATAAAATGTGAAATGAGCATATAACGTGGCAACTTCATGTTTCAACATCACGAAAGGACAAGTCCAATGGATTCTCCCCCTTCAATTTTTTATTTATTAATAGTATATTCCTCAATAGGCATGAGAAGCATGCACATCGCATCTCTCTCTTTGTGTTTTTATTTTTATTTTTCTTTTTTAACATGGAATCACTATACTTTTAACGTCCTCTCTATCGACAATCACTTGAACATTTCAACAGAAATTAGGAATCTATTTGGTTAATTTTTTTTATTATGGAAAGCATTAGCTTAATTTAATGATTGCTAGGTGTTGGGAATAACGGATCTCCGAAAACCGGATTCGACACCGAATCGAACCCCTAAATCAATGCGGAAGACGAAACCCGGGAAAACACGTATCACCGATCGTAAAGCACACCACGGATTCGAGCGTACCTTGTTAGCCACAGATTAAACACCGACGCCGATAGAGGAAGAGAAATTGGCCCTGTTCAATCCGATGACGCCTTGAAGGGAAGAAGAAAGTGCCGTTTGCCTTACTGTTCTTTTTTGTCTTTTTAGAGAGAGAGAGAGCGCGTAGGAGAAAAGCGTACGTTCATCTGTTTTTCCAACCGGTGCCATCTCTCTCTCTCTCTCTCTCTCTCTCTCTCTCTCTCTCTCTCTCTCTCTCTCTCCTCCCTTTTATACCTTCCCCCATCCACGGGCCCTATTCCCGTGAGCCGGGCCTTTTGGGCCCATCATGGGCGGACAGGCCTTAAGCCCATCTCATAAATCTATCATCTCCCACTCGCACATGGTGAGCTGAACAGGATTCTCTTTACCTCTCTTCAACATTCATACTGGTGAATAATCCGCGCGACCAGCATACTTTGAGAGCTCGTTGCTATACATCTGTTAGGAATATATAGCAGCTCATAATGGACGTCACACTCCGAGTAGATTTAGTATGCAGTACCCTAGATCGATCGATCATATTTATATCTCTCTTGATCTCTTTTAAACAATGATATATATATTGTATTCACAATTATGATTATCACAAAGACAGTCATAATTGGTTAACCGGTGAATACAAAACTACAATGTGATTCTCCAAATTCGATCTTCCTCTTTCCTTCAAACTCTCAATTTCAGTTCAGCTTGCTTTTCTAGAAATGCCCCATTAGATCGAATCAAACTCATGACCATTGACAACATTCTAAGATAGCAAACACTAAATAGAAATCTTGAGAATAAGTAAGAGTCACGAGGGGACTAAGAAATTGAGGAACTCTCTTCCTCAAGAATCTCACACGACATAAAAGTTGAGATCAAACTTTTGCCACTCTTATTGGTCGTCTCATGCATACGTAGTATGAAATATGTATTACGGTATTAACTCATTTCCCATTGAGCGTATGTCTACACCTTTCAATACCGTACAGATGATAGTTCAGACATACCCAATGTCTAACTTGAGTTCACGTATCTACTCATTCACAAAATTCATTAGAACTCACATCTGGCATCTTAGACAGATAAAGTAAAATATGTTAGGTATTTTACTTTCGAACATAGTAAGTATTATATCCTCATCTTAACACCTAGTTAAGGCGACATACGTGTTTTAAGCTTGAGCTCTCGATTATCACCTAGATAATAAGCTTAAAAACAGTGTTATCTCTATTTATCACACAGTAAATAGAGGCGATTACCCGTGTGAGTGGGCTAATCTTATATCTGTCCGACATACTTCTCAACTTAAAGTAATGCACTAAGCATTAAGATGCATAAAGATCAAATAAAGATTCATAGGCATTAATGATGAAAAACACAAATTCATCAAATGTGAACATTTAGGGAAATTACAATATTCAGTACATTAGCCTCTACGCAATCCTAGAGATTTCATATGGCCACAAAACATATCTCTAGGTATTGGCTTTATCATAGGATCTGCTACCATTCTATGCGTAGTATGTACTCTAAGTTCACATCCTTTTGTGCAACCATATCCTTAACAAAACTATACTTGGTATCTATAGGTTTGGTCTTGCCATGATATTTTGGATCTTTGGTATACGCTTTTGCTGCTTGACTACCACAGTTAACCAACAATAAATCTGCAGCACTTCCAATAACACCTAAATGATCCAAAAAATCTCTTAAGCCAAACACCTTCTTATACTGCTGCTGATAATGCCACGAACTCAACTTCTATCGTGGACAAGGCTATACACTTTTGTTTCTTACTGCTCCAACATATGGTGCCATTATTCGATAAGAAAACAAATACAGAGGTAGATTTCCTTTTATCTAAATCTCCTCCCCAAACAGCATCAAAATAGCCTTAGAGTCGCAGATCCCTTCCTTAATAACTCAACGTATTATCAGCAGTCCCCTTTAGATACCTCAGTATTCTCTTAATGGCTTTTCAATGTGCTTGACCTGGATTGGATTGGTAACTACTCACCATTCCAACTGTAAAACATATGTCAGGTCTTGTACACATCATAGCGTACATAAAGCTTCCTGTAGCACTAGCATAAGGAACATGTTTCATTTGTTCCTTCTCTTGTGGAGTCCTTGGACACAGTCTATGGCTCAATCCCTCACCTTTTGCAATAGGAGTGTCTATGGGTATACAATCCCATATCCTTCAATTCAAAATTGGAAGACAATCAACTTTTGATAGTATTGACAAACTCCATATTACTTCCGGTAATTAGTATATCATCAACATATAATGATATGATCACAAATTGATCATTGGATATTTTGATATATACACAATGATCCTCATCAATCATTTTAAAATCATATGCCATTATGGCATTATGAAAACGTATATACCATTGTCTTGATGATTGCTTAAGACCATATATCGACATCAAAAGTCAACATACTTTTTCTTCTTGGCTTTTACTATGAAACCAGCAGGTTGTTCCATATATTTCTTCCTCTAATTCTCCATTGAGGAAAGTAGTCTTTACATCCATTTGATGTAACTCAGGATCCATACTTGCCATTATTACCAGAATAATGCAAATCGAGGTAAATCTCACTACAGGAGAAACTGTATCTTCATAATCAATTTCTTTCTGTTGATTATATCCCTTCGCCACAAGGTGAGCCTTATGCCATTCTATCGAGCCATCAGCCTTTCGCTTTATTTTGAGAACCCACTTGTTCCCAATAGCTTTGTGTCCTTTTGGAAGATCAATCAGTTCCCAGATTTAATTTGATTTCATTGACTCCATTTCCTCTTTTATTGCATGAATTCATTTTTCCTTATTAGGGCAATTCAGAGCCTCATTAATATTTCTTGGCTCATCCTCATCTTGTGGAGCAACCATAAAAGTTTCCCTTTCAATGTCAAAACATCGACGGGGAATACTTTGGCGACTTGTTCACCTATGGGAGATTGTACACTTAGCACATCATTCCCTATCATGCTCCCACTTGGATTAGGTAATGATGATGTCGTCACATCAGGTGGTTGCAATTGAGAATGAGTTGAATTCAATTCATCACATCTCATATTACTCCCACTTGGACGAACTCCACTAACATCATTATCTTGATCCAATGTTTCAAATAGGGAGTAATTTTCCCCTATTTCGCCCCTCTTAGGAAATTCATCTACTAAGGATGTGACATCCCGTGATTCAAATTCAGTTATACTCCCACTTTCCTGCTCACCTTTGAACACATACCCTTTTGAGTGTTTGCAGTATCTCATGAAAATACTCTTATTTTCTTTGGGATCCAATTTCCCAAACTTGTGAGAGGACTCATGAATATAGGCAGCACAACCCCATGGCTTAAGAAAACTTAAGTCCGGTTTTCTAACTGTCTATAACTCATATGAAGTGGAAATAACTGATTTGGAAGGCATCCGATTAAGTATATTGGCAGCAGTTAACGACGCATCACTCCAAAAAGTGATAGGTAAGTTAGCATGCAATATCTTGGACCTAACCATTCCAGTAGGGTTCTGTTTATTCTCTCTGCAACACCATTTTGTTGAGGAGTATATGGAATAGACAACCATCTTTCTATTCCTTTTTCATCACATAATTTTCTGAACTTATCGATAAATATTCTCAACCTCAATCGGATCTAAATACCTTTATTTTCTTGTCTAATTGATTTTCTGTTAAATTCATAAACCTTCGAAACAACTTATGCTTCAGATTTATGAGAAATCAAATAGACATATTCGACTCGAGTATAATCATCTATAAAAAAAAAAAAAGTGATGAAATAAACAGCCCCTTGCCTTCCTCTCACATTCATTGAACCACAGACGTTCAAATGGATTAAATGCAGAGGAAATTCAGCTCTTTTACCTTTTCCAAATAGTTTCCTTGTCATTTTCCCTACTAGGCAATGCTCACATATGGACAAATCGACTTTTTCAATATTGCCCAACAAGCCCTCTTTGGCTAGTCTATTCATATGTTGTTGGCCCATATGACCAAGTCTAGCATGCCACCATATTCACATCATTATCATATAAGGTAGAAGACGTGAAACAAGGGAATAACATATTGACATCACCACAGTCAACATTTAATACAATAAAACCATCCAAAAAGTGACCACAAACATAGTAGTTTGTATCCAAATACAAATCTACACCTCTATTATGGAAGTTCATACCAAAAACAAGCTTAACCAACACTAAGACAAACACTAAATTTCGACGAATCTCCAGAGCATATAGAACACCAAGATGCGTCCACCATGCATGTTCAATTGGCAGGTGCCAATCTTTTTAACTTCATCTCTGGAGTTGTTTCCCATATGGATCCACTTAGTTCCAATTGGTACTTATCGGAATTCCACGAAGGATTCTCTATCCTTCCTTCCATGGTTTGTCGCTTCTGAATCTACAGTCCACAAAGGATTAGATTCAGCCAATAATACAAAACTTGACACATAAGCAAAGTTCTCAAATGTATAAGAGGTGTTGACCTTTTTCGGCTTACAACAGTTGCAAGCATAGTGATCTTTCTTGTCACAATTGTAACACCTCACCCTTGACATTTTCTTCACTTGAGGACGTTTTCCTCTCTTGTGTTGGTTAACTCTTGATTTCTTGCAATAAGGACTTGATCCTTTGCATTCCCACATATTGAACGAATCAATACGCTTGCGCTTAGAGCTCAAAGCCCTTTATGAGCTAGAATCAGCATTGCAGATATCTGTTTTCGGCTCAAACGCCGTTAGGCGGTCCTCTACTAGCTCAAGGTGGCGCATGGCATCCTTAAGATCTTCCATAACATGGTCAAGAGCTTCTAGTGCTTCTTGCTTTTCCAGCACATATTGAATCTTCATATTCAATATTTCACAATTGTTGCCGTTCATATCAGCAATCACGTTCTTAGTTGCTGAAACCATCGATCTGAACACATCAGACGTATATGCACGAATAATTAATGTCTATCATTTATGCATCCATTTTGCACGGACCCATCATATCAATGAATAATTTCAAGTAAGGTTTCAAAATCAAAAGGTCACTACGTTTCCAATCATCCTCCAAAAATCCTAACTTAAAATTTTTATTAATATAATTGTCTTATGCAAATAAATTCTATGAAGTTACAAAAACTTCTATTACTACCCATATCTAATTACCCACAAAGAACCAGCAATAACATAAAGCAAATAAAATCTTAACATCCAATAAAATAACAATGCTTTCACATGATACAACTAACATATCGGTTGCTACATCAACAACAATCAGGTAGTAACCATTACATAATTAATCAAAGAAATAAATAAGGAATATCCATTCTAATCTATCAGTCAAAACATTTGAGAAAACTGAAGGCACATTTGCCAACCATAAAAAAACTTTTGGAGAGCATTCATGTCGCCACCAAGGCGCATTCATTCTGCACCATGTGGCGCTCAACCTAAGGATTGAAGTTTTGGTTAACTCAATCCTATAGTGCTTTCTTACAAAAGCTTCCACCAGCCTCCTATAACCTGGGACCACGTTGACCTCCCACAGCCGATCTAACACTGCTTGCCATTCAGCTGGAAGAGTGTTCATCAGAGCCGGTATCTTCTCAAAATCCGGCATAAGATAATCATTGTAGATGATTTCTTGTATCATCTGATTGACCTTTGACCACATGTGATACTAAATCACCGTTATGCCACCGAAAATTAGCTAAATCTGACATCAACCTTTTAAGTCTTGCATTTCCCTCGTCCGTTCTCGGGATTGCAGCTATCCGTGCATAACGCATCATAGTTCTTGCAACAAATGCAGAATTAAAAATAGATTACTCATAATCCATAATTTACATAAGGGAAAATACATAATTTTCCAAAATTCATGCAACAAATGCAGAATAAATTAATTTGATTACATATAAACCACATAGGCATACATGAAAAAGAAACAAATTCCTTTTTTTTTTTTTTGGGTCAACGGTCGTCGGTCAACGGTCAACGGACGTCGGACGTCGGACCAGTCGAACCGGATAGATCGGTCGGACCGGTCGCGCCGGTCGGGCCGGTTCGGGCGAACCGACCGCACGTGCCGCGCGCGTGTGCGGGCTGACGTCATGCAGACGTCAGCCGGCACGTGCCGCGCCCGTGTCGGGCGTCGCGGTTCGGGTCGTGTCGCCGGTCGGTGACCAGTCGGCCAACGGTCATCGGCGACGACATCACCGATGACGTCATCCCGGCGGTTACCGTGATGTCACGATGACGTCAGCACACGTCGGTCCGCTGACCGGCGCGTGCCGGTTCACCGGCCGCCGGCGCGCACGTGTCGATTCGCCACCGGTGCATGTGTCGCACGCGCGGGCAAAGCCAGTGCTTCCAGGCGCGTCGCGCCCACGCGCAACGGCTTTTGGCCGTGCGTGTGGGCGCGTGCAGCGTCTCCCAGCGGTGTGCGACATGTCTCCGAACTCGTCTCGACGTCGCCTTTCTCCCCATGTGTTCAGAAAACGATTTTGACTTACGAAAACTCAGAAAAATGGTCGAACAACGCTTGGGTGTCGGGATTTCTCGCCCTGATCCGTACGGCCGAAAATTTTTCACGAAAAATCAATCAAAAAACATCAAATTGATCGGGAAAACGTGAACTAGGGCTCTGATACCAATGTTAGGAATAACGGATCCCCGAAAACCGGATTCGACACCGAATCGAACCCCTAAATCAATGCGGAAGACGAAGCCCGGGAAAACACGTATCACCGATCGTAAAGTACACCACGGATTCGGGCGTACCTTGTTAACCACAGATTAAACACCGACGCCAATAGAGGAAGAGAAACTGGCCCTGTTCGATCCGATGACGCCTTGAAGGGAAGAAGAAAGTGCTGTTTGCCTTACTGTTCTTTTTTGTCTTTTTAGAGAGAGAGAGAGAGAGAGAGCGCGCAGGAGAAAAGCGTACGTTTATCTGTTTTTCCAACCGGTGCCATCTCTTTCTCTCTCCTCCTTTTTATACCTTCCCCCATCCACGGGCCCTATTCCCATGGGCCGGGCCTTTTGGGCCAAGCATGGGCGGACGGGCCTTAAGCCCATCTCATAAATCTATCACTAGGGTTTCAAGTCACTTGTTGGAATTTCGGTTCTTCCTTCTCTATTTACGCATGTTGCACCTTCTCCTTTTTCTCAGTAATTTCGACTTTACAATTTCATTGAACGTGACAATCAATATATATATATATATAGACACACATTCTCAAGACATGATAGAATGATAATTTCAAAAAAAATGTTAATGTCAAATAATAAAAGAAAAAGAAAGAGAAGAAAAGAAGCCGAAACAATGGAGGATAAACTTTTCCCTCGAGAGGAAAACAACTTGATGACCAACTAAGACTCCTTAATGACCACTCAATGATAAAAGAGGTAGGGTTATAGAGACAGCCAGGAGGTTTGCTAAAAAAGTGGGCGATAGTTCGAGGATCGAACGCTCTTGTGCCAAAGATGGACAAGGCTAAGCAATCTATTGAGGTTGTAAAGTCATCCATTATATCAAATAAATTAATAAAATTAAAGAATGATTTTAGTTTACTAGAGATAGTGACATGTTATATTTTTTATCTTGGTGAAAACAAAATACTTTGCTTAAGGATTGTCTCAATTAGAAATAGAGAACGAAGTAACTAGTACTATTGTTAGAATACCCAATTCCCTATTCTAGAGGGATTATCTAGAAAGCAAATTGTTGAATTTAGATGTATTCAAATAGTAAAGATGACAAAGATGTTATGGATCAAAACTAAGGACCTTTCCCTAGTACAAGAGGACTAGGAAGGACGCATCTTTGATGTACTAGTTATCGCGCCCACGATAAATGTTGGAAAGCCAAATATGGAGTGGATAATTGCTGAAAGCATCTAAGTAGTAAGCCCACCTATTTGACTTACCTGGAGCTTTTGTTAGAGCAGCCGAGACAACATTGAATTCTTTGCTCCCAAGGATGAAGCAACAAAAGTTTTGAGAATTTTAGAGAAGGTCATGCCAAGATAAGCCATTTATCACTACAATAGATGTTAAGTGAAAGTATAGTGATGTATGTAGCTAAGAGATTCTAACAAATCATTAGATTTAAACCTTACTCCTACATGACTGAATCAGTTTGATCAGGCATTTGCCATTTGTTTTCATTGTTTAACCCTGTGACAACATGAAAAATCCATAAGCTTTGACCTGCCCCTCTCTTTAAAAAAAAAAAAAAAAAAACTAGAGCAAGAAAATTGTAACCAAGCATCGACCATCAATTTTATACCTAATTCATAACTCGAAATTTTCTCTAACCCTTTGCAATCGTGGCTAAAATTCTGGAATTTAGAAATGCCAAAATAGGAATAAAACTTGACATTATTACAAATGTGCAAAAAATATCATATTTGTAAAGCAAAAACATAGATGAACTCTTATGAGTGCGAAAAATATTCTCGATGAAACGATTCAATTGGAATTAATTGTAAAATCATAATTATAGATAAATCATTTTGATTGCCCCATCTAGTTTCATTTGTTTATTGTGGTACATGCCTCATTAAAAAATTCATCAATTTAAGTGCTCCGGGCAGAGAAGGTTTTTTAAGAGCATATTTTTTGTGTAGAAAGTTTCAAATTCAGGATCTTCCACTGCACCGATCTCATGGAAAATGAAGACATAGGCATGTAGGTTCAGAGCCAGACCGATTACTCCAAGAGCACTCATCATATACCAGTTACTAGTACAAATAACATAAACAAATGTAACCAATGTTCATTGGAAAAAGCAATCCCATAAAATTTGGGACCAAAAGCAATTAGCAGTAACCATTGAAGAAGTTGGGTTAATAGCATAAAATATATTTACACCATCACCATCTTCAAATTAAGTATTTTCTACAGTAGCACCATGAACAGCACATAGGAGAGCAACATCTAATACATTGGCAACTTCCATCATAGATTCATAACTCTCATCATTCTCGGCCTAGTTCTTGGTGTCGCTGTTTAGGCTCTTCTTCAGTAATTTAATGAGACGGAGGGACGAGAGAAGGTAAATGACCATATATCTCTGTCTCTGTCTCTCTCTCTCATTGAAAATGAGGGAGGTCTTGTCGCCTTAGAATTTAAAAGTGCGTCGGGTTTTGTCACCAGCGGGGTTGGAGTTTTGAGATCAGGTGGGTTCACTCATCGCTTAGCCCCATCTTTCTCGAGCTGCTACTTTCCCCCATCTTTCCGACGGACCAACTTTCTTCCGATTGAGTGGGGTTCGAAAAGATGAATTATTTTCTCTGAAAAATTCTATGATGTTGCCGAGCTTGGGACCCCAATAATGTTCCGTGCTTTGGCACAGTGGATCCAAGCAAGGGCACAAGGAGGCATGGGCATGGAGTCAAGCGTTCCGCCTCAATGGATCCAAGCTCAGGCCAAGTGTGTAGATGCAAGTCTGAAAAAATAGTGCACGTCTAGCTAAAAAAAAAAAAAAATTTCCTTTCCAAACGATAAAATATATTTGATTTTACATTTTTAGGATTTAGACAAATATTAGAATATATAGTCATTTTTCCTTGAAAATAACTTCCTGTAAACCATATAACAAAACAAACGGAGTCTTAGTGTTTGTCCTCCCTACCATCTATATGAAGGATTACGTATGGGCAGTATTGAAACCATAGAAAAGCAAGGATATGGGTTTGTGTGGGTAGCAAGCAGAAAACATTTGTTCTAGTTCTCTCATCAGCTATGAGTTCGAACCTAAGAAAAATTCTAGAGAATGTTTGCTATTCTAAAATTTATTTGTCTTTCTTAAATGATAAAGAGAAAAAAAAATTTGTGTCAAAAGAAAATGTCATTTTGGAGATTTATCAACAATTTGCTTATATAGGTAGAGATATGATATTTTCTGAAGCCTCATGTAAGGAATTGCAAAAAAAAAAAAAAAATTATTTCAATAAAGATGTGACTTAATAAGGAATGGTTGACGAAATATGAGTCAAAGACTAAATTTTGATATACCCTAAAAAATATATTTTTGTTGCCATGAGATATATTGACAATTGCAAATCATTTGATTGGAATGAAATTTATGATGGCTACACTTAATGATTAGGTCTCAAGAAGAAAATATTTGTCTTACTGCCAATCACAAGTTTCACATTAGACATAGTAATCATTCTGAAAATTATGATCAAAGATTACTCTATTAATCACCATCTACTTTAGAGATACCTCCTGCAACATTTGTCAAGCATTGGCACTAAAAAAGATGCAGGATTCTTTGTTTGCTTGGCTGGGCAAGCATTGGCTAGTTTGTAGGCTTTTGGGCTACAATTATCGAGGAAAAGGGATTTTACAAATAAAGCCTGGGGATTAGCATTCCGTTGCCGTCATTTTCAATGCGTATGGATACAATTATCTATATTCCTAATGTGTTATGATGTAACACCCCGTGGACTATTAGTTATTGTTCATCATCTTTAAGTATAGTGTAAAATAATTGAAAGAGGTATGTATAGAAGTATTTTCCCCAAGGAGTAATCCTTGAATTCGTCTCTTTTCAGAAATTGCAAAACTGTGAATTTTCAAGAATGGAAATTTTATGATATGTTGGGAATCTGTTATGATTGAAAGTTGGATGTGATGACCCTCATGTAAGGGTTATATTGCCCCTAATTTTTATAAAATTTAAGATGCTTGTTGAATGATGAGAAACTAATCCTCATTTCTATAACTCCAGATATTCAAGGAGTAATTGGACGTTGGCTTCTAAATTAAATGGAGTAATGGACGTGCTGAATACCAAGAATGGCCACACAATTAGGGATTCATTGAAATTCTCAAATTTGAAGTGTACTTCTTTCTTTGTTTTTCTGGATGAGCTGAGCCAATAGGATGGGCCTAGTCCAATATAAAGGTGGATGAGCCTGGACAAAGGGGCCAAAAATTCGTGGATTCATTAAGGTGGTGAATGTGCAATTTTCATTTCCCAAAAATCAGAAATTTTCAGTCTAATGGTATGATTAAAGCATGCAAATCTCCTAGCGTACTAGCAAATTTTTGAGTTACATTGGATCCGCTAGTACTCGGTGACGATCTCGGACAAGCAGCCTCCAAAAGCAGGTCCTAAATGCCCGTGCTTACCACAACATTCCTTCATGTAGCTCTTACAGCACCCACCAATCTCCCTCTTTGCCAAATTAGTACATATGTGCACTGACCCCGAGTCCATGTGATCTTTCCCCGTCTCAATGTCGATCACGGGTTGAAGGTGCAGACAGCAATTCGAGCCAGTCTTTGGATGATGGTCATGATGATGATGACGATGATGAACATCTGAAGTAAGATCAGTGTGTGATCTACATTCGCTAGTGTTGCTGAGTCCTTCCTTGACGTCATGATTGTCATTGCTACAATGCATCCCGTGGCACTCTTTACTCTTCTCTTGCAAAGAATCGCAATTACCTGTGATGACATGTGATTCACTTTTTGTAATTTTCTCGCAGCTTCCATGATTACAGTGTTGCACCGTATGCTGTTCTTTGTGATCACCAAATGCACAAGTTCCTTGCTTCTGAATTGCACTTGTGCACATGTTATCAGAGCAAGCGCTCGAAGAAATAGGATTGGAGCCACCATGGTTATGATCATTGCACATCTGGCCACACTGCTCAGCATTTTCATCCTTACTGACTTCAGGAACTTGCCTGTTCAATGAGTTGGAAAGCTCGCTATTTCCACACGAATTAGCACTGGAAGATAAATTGATAGAATGACAATTAACAACACACCTCTGCTGCAAAGCACACCCATTTTGCGGTTGGGTTTCATAGCTGCAATGGCTATGTCTGTGGGACAGGTTATTGCCAGTGTTGCATCCATGATCGTGATGAAGTGTTGCAGCTAAACCTCTGCAGTTGTCCCCGTCGTCGCAATGCTTCTTAGCCACACCCTTCCCGCACAAGTCTGAATTAGGAACACTCGATTGGCATTTCGAAGCGCAGACTTTGCCACAACCTTGTTCAGTCTCATAAACTTTCGTCCCCACTTTAGAAGAGCAACAGTCATGGTGGCTATGGGATAAGTTTGTCTTGTGGACGTTGCATCCTTCTCTTTGTCGCACTGCAGGAGATTTACAACACTTTTTCTCGCCGTGCTCATGGCTTTGTCTTAACAAGAGCATGCTATTTAGGATCACCACCACGCATGTCCCAGTGTCGGTGAGAACTGCTGCCCAAACAAGCGGGTGGCCGGCAAAGGCCAATGCGAGGATGGCAACCTTAGTGGTTATCGACAGAATTACATTCTCAACCACCTTCCTGTGCGCTCTCCTCGCGAGCATGATCGCTTTTGGTATTTTCCTGATATCATTGGACATGAGAATTATGTGCCCTGTCTCCATTGCAAGTGCAGAACCGGAAACACCCATCGAAATACCAATATCGGCAGTAGCCAATGCAGGGGCGTCGTTTATGCCATCCCCTACCATTGCTGTTGGCGCATCCTCCTGGAGCTGTTTGATGATTTTCGCTTTATCTTCGGGTAGAAGTTCTGCATGGACTACATCCAGAACATGACCTAGCTGCTTGGAGAATCAAATGATGTCAACTGCTCGATCAAATTTACCAAAATTCCTACTTAACAAGTCAAATAAATAGAAGACATTAGATACCTACTGTCCGCGATGCAATGAAATGACATTCAGGTCAAAAGGAGATAGAAACAAGGAGAAATAGAGTTGCACCTGATTCTGCGCATGCATTGCCACGGCCTGGCTATCTCCTGTAAGCATTGCAGTTTTAATGGTCAATGACTTGAGTGCCTTGATGGCCTCCTGAGCTCCGGTTCGGCATGCATCAGAGAGAGTGAAAATCCCAACAGGTTTTGCCCCGCAGAACACGTACCCCATAGTTTTTCCTTCCCCAGTAAGGCCTTCAACGCTCGGAACTGCAAATGTATAATTACTCAAGGAATTCAATAAACCCCGGAAGCAAATTGAATCCGTGAAAAGGGGGGCGGCATGAATTTAAATGAAGCACTTGTATGATTCCCGTTTTAATTCGGATAAGCACATCAATTAGGACTTTGAAATACGAATGCTTCACCTCTTTCACAACCAGCTCTCAGGGCAATCTTCCTGTTCCCTATGAATATATCGTTCCCATCAATCTTGCCATAAATTCCTTCACCAGGAAAATTTTGAAAATTGTCCACATCTTCGGGCTTTGGCTCTATGGAAAATGACCTCCCATACCCTACCAGCGAAGCAGCCATTGGATGGCTCGACTTGCTCTCAATGCTTGATACCCTAAAGATGATTTGCATCTATGCCTGTAAGTTTAGGACTGCTATGAGCTAATTTTAAGAACAAGGAGTCCAGGATCTTTACCAATAAAGCATAGTCTCGATATTTATGCCTTCATTGAGGGACCGGAAGTCCTCCACCATGAATTCACCTCTCGTGATCGTGCCAGTTTTGTCAAAAGCCAGGTTCCTGATTTTAGCAAGGGTTTCAAGATAGTCACCCCCTTTGATCAAGAGACCAGATTTCGCTGCCTTTGTGAGGGCACAAAATGTAGCAACAGGAGTAGAGAGCACTAGTGCACAGGGGCATGCGCTTACTAGTACCACCAATGCCAGATGAAACCAGTAGTTTCGCTTATGGTGGTGTAGTGCCACCGGAAACACCACCGGAATCATGGCGAAGCCAATCGATATAATTAATACCGCTGCAGATGGTAAAATAACAGAAACCAAGTTGAGAATGAAGATTTGCTAGCTCCTGCTCTCAATCAATCCCAAAGAGCGGAAGTTGGAACACATGCATAATGGTCAAACACAAACGCCTAATCCATAACTAGAAGCAGGGTTGCCCTGCTTTTGAAGAGATTAAGGTGCCATATTCCAATTAAATTTAAATTGAACAAGTGAATGCAATCACATGTAATCCTTATACCAGCATTATCATTCCTAAGACATGGATACAATTACATCGAGACTGGAAGTGTTTAAACCAACCTGGAGTGTAAAACTGTGCACATCTGTCGATTAATCTCTGTGTTCTTGATTTCTTGTTCTGAGCCTCCTCAACAAGCTTTGCCATTTTGGCCACCAGACAGTCTTCAGCTAGAGCAGTTGTTTTCACACTGATGTAACCTACAAAAGAATTTAAACTCTGATTCTTTTTTCGAGCATTGTCGTTGGAGCATTTCGAATTTCCATGACTGAGAAAGAGTGATTAATTATACCATTCAAGTTTAATGTTCCAGCCCAAACAGGAGAGTCTTTATGCTTGGAAACAGGGAATGACTCTCCGTCAAAGTTTTCTCATCCACGTCAGATTTGCCATCCACAACAACACCATCTATGGGTATGACCTCCCCAGCCTTCACGGCTACAGCGGTGTTGAGTTTGATCTCATCAACATTCACAACCTCTCCTGTTTCAGCTATCACTGCTGTCTGCGGAGCTATGCTCATCAAAGCTGACATTTCAGCACTTGCCTGAGTAGGTGGATCACATAAGTTCGTTAGCAATTTGGTCGTATTTATTCCAAATTAAACAATAATTCTTCGGAGATGAAATTTATTTTAGAAGTAAAGAATAGTGCTTCAACGAAATAATTTCATATGAATCATCATTAATTAGTGTGGAGACATTGCATGATCTCTAAGACGTCTAGAAAAGATTCGTAATGAAATTCCTAAATGGTTCAACAAGATTCGGCTTTCGTAGTGTTTAGAAAGTTTGATCTCACTTGACAGTCCTAGATGAATGCCGCACATAATATAAGCATCCAAATGGTGTATTTTGATTGTAAAGTAGCCTTTTTGAGAAGCACCAATACTACAGTTTGGATAGTATGTGAAAATCAAACTTTTTATGTCTTCTACCATAAAAAGACTTGCGCTGGTAGTCCTCCTTTCAAGGGTAAAAGTCCTTAAGGATTTTTAATCTCAATTTTCATTTAGTTAAAGATACTTATCATCAAGCACGGTTGGTTTTAGCCTAGTCACACTTTTTTTTTTTAATGTTTATATAACCTTTTAAATTCATTTAGTCACTTATATCGGTGGTTGGACCTGATTATGAAGATTATTGTCTTGTCGTGCAAGTGATGATTATAATCAGTAATTATCAAAAGTGTAGATTCCCAGAGGACGACATCACTCAGGTCAGTAGCAGCAACAATTCAAGGACAAACACTAGACGTCATTTGATAAATAATTTCCTTTAAGTTTCACCATAGGATATCATAATTTAGTATTGCCTGGTCCTTCTATGCCTGTCATGTCTACATCTAGGACTCCCTAGACTACAAAGCATGTAATATTGAAAAGCATGATGTCTATTTCTATATTAGGAATTATTCCTGGACAAGCAAAAACCTCCAATGAAAATTCAAGGATTTAGTATAAGCAAACCCTGTAGTTAAGTTTCGTCGAACTATCCAACGAAGAGGGAGTTTAGATGATGTATAACCTTGTGGCTTGCCCTGGACTCGAGCCATTCAGCAGTGGTGAACAAAAAGACAATGGTGCCAGCCTCCAGATAATCTTTCATTGCAACCGTCCCGATCACTGTCAAGCAATTGAATGTTAGATGTGCAGATAAACTCCAAAATTTTAGAACCATTGAATCCTGACATATATGCAAATTGGAGCGGGACCAGCTAGTTCTACATACATTTTAAAGAACATTATGTTCTTTAAGATTTCAATCATCCGCCGCCAAGAGAGAGCGACGGAGAGGGAAGGTACAGAGTTTTGGACCCCATTCTATATTGATTTTGAGTAGTCAAGGAAGGTAAACTATTCCTTGGTTTGAAAAACTATCAACTTGCTCGAAGGAGTTTCACATGTCGAAATTATTGCTAGTGACACTTCATAGAAAATTACTTTTTACTAGTGATTGTATCTCAATCGCTCACTTCTATCCAAGCACGTGTCCTGTAAATCTTGGAAGAGATATAAAGTAAATGGCAAATCGAGTTAAATTCAATTTGAAAACATTTTATTACTTGACAACAAAAAAGTTTTAAGAAAAATTCCTGGATTTTATTTCTCATTAAGTTACGAAAAGCTAATAGCTTTTGCTTTTGCTTTTGCTTCGGTAGAACGGAAGCACGTTTTATATTGTGCTCGTTTTAAGGCCAAAAAGGCATTCCAAGGGCTAAGTGATTGTCTGACGAAGATGTCGGTCCCGGCTACTAATTTTAAACTGAAAGTTAATTAAATTAAATAAAGTGATACCCTTGGCTATTGCAATCATAACTACAACCATAATTAATTTCATTAAGTTTTTGCGTTCGGTTCTCATGGGCAATTACGCAGACAATGACTTCCCGCGAATCATATCTATGATAACAATACTTCTTGGGGAGAAAAATCTTTTTTAATCATTATTTGGTTAGTTTATGTATTTCGCTTCCTTTTCCGGTACTCGATTACATCGATCTCAGTCTACAAGCAACATCCATTAAAGAGGTGGTTGTGACATGCATGTCTACTCACCTGCGACTAAGACAAGGATGTTGATGTCGATCCGGAAGTTCCGGAGAGCCGCGAAGCCTTTCAGAATCACTGGGAGTATGCCGGCGACGACGGCGGCGAGAGCCAGCCATTTGAATGGGTGGTAGACGAATTTCAACAAGGACAAGAGGAGTAATCCTCCAGAAGCGATTGCATAAGGACTTGGCCATTTCTTGTGATGGTTTATCTCCCCATAGACCTTCACATTCGCTTCTAACCTTGCTTGATTTAGTGCGTTCACTGTCATTGGAGGCCCAAAGAAAAGGACATGGGTTATTTCGCATGCGCAAGAATAAGCTAGAAAATAACGGAGAAAAAAAAACGGGGAATATTAAATGTAAAATCTACTATTATGATCGTAATTTTGATTTATTTATTTTTTGTTATGACCAGAAAGCTCACCTTAATAGGTTAATCTTGAGTTATTTTACGTTGTGAAATTTGTCATCAATATGTTTTCGAAAATATATTTGAATAATTTGAATAGTATGCAAAATCTCATCAGCTGCGTCTATGCAACGGATGGTATGATCAACACACCATAAAGAGAATGAAGACAAAAACTACCCGTTATATATAAAAATAAATGCAGTGCACTATTTCTTGTCCGCTAAAAAAAAATAGCTTTAGATATGTGGGATAATGTGATGGATAATTTGTCCTTATGCTCTTTCCAACAAAGCATACACGCACACCACGCACCGCCCCTCACATGGAAGGTAATCTCACGACGCAACCAGTCATTTAGATGAGACATTTCGGAGAAAATCGCATATCTCACCCAACCCCGACACTGAATTTCCAAGAAGGCGTGCAAAAAGATATGGGTCACGCCAGAAAAACTTCAATATAAGAATTGAAAATAACATGATGTTAGTTAAGTCTCAGACATTAAGTATTCAAGAAATAGTTTAATCCCGGATAACAAAAACGAGAATCATTTCACCTTTGGTAAGTCTCCTTGATGCCTTTATGCTGCGTAAGGTAAAGATTGTGGGAGTACGGTAGGCACAGACACAAAAGCAAAAGTGATTCCACCCCAAAAAAACCAAAGGCAAGAACCGAATCGGAACGTGAATGGAACTTTTTCTGATCGCGTGAAAGTGTTGCAAAAAAGTTAACAAAAGAGGGTAAAAGATATTGCAAAAAAAAAAAAAAAATAGAACCGCAGAATCATTAGTGCAACGTAACACGTCAATATTAGAGAATATTATAATGTCGGCACCGAGAAAAAGCTTTCAAAGCTAGTCCTCTTTGGTTGCCATTTGTCGTTTGGACTATTTACTGACCCTTCATAAGTTTTCGACTTCATCAGCCGATCCGACTAAGCTATTGGCCCACCCTTTGATAACGACACCCAAGTTGCAATATTTTTTAAGAGGACGGCAGGGGAATGTGGAGACTGCTGATCGAGTCCGGTCACGCTAATTCGGATGCTTGATTGCGATCTCGGCTGCTGTCTCTTTGTCATTATTTTTTACTTCGTTCAATGCACAGATTTCGGAAAATGAAAAGGAGAGGACGGAGTCGAGTGGTTCTTGGAATTTACCTATTTGGGTCTGAGAAACGAGGAGGGTGTCGTGGACGACAATGACGGTTCTCGAAGCCACGATGACCGAGACGTCCTCAACCCCATCGAGCTGTCTGAGAATACTCTCGACCAACGGGATCTCCGACGAGCAGCACAGCCCCATCACATCGAAGTAGCTCTTCTGCCGCTTCTTCGACTCCTCTCCAGCCTCACCCATCCTCCTCCTCCTTTCTGTCCATGGAAGAAAGCAAAGCAAGAATTAATCAAGAACGAGATTACCCAATATACATGCGGATGAGATCGTGTCTGTCATGCTAATGGAATGAAAAACAAGGGTTTGTTGCTGTTAGTTTTCCTGGAATTTGTTCAGGAATATGAAATTTTTTATGATGTTGATGAAGAAAATGGAACTGAAACTGTCGGCAGCTGATTTGCAGGAGAAGAAGTGGAAGCTTGCGTGTTGCATGTGACATTCAATACCGCAGAAGGAGACCTACTTTATTATAGTTGCCCCAAAAAAATGAGGGGGAGAGAGAGAGAGATGGAGATGGAGACGGCAAAACCAAAAGAAGAAAAGCAAGAAAGCAACTGATGAAGTTCAAGTAATGAAGTAGCATGATGAAGCACCTCTAAGTTGAATTTGATGCGATGGAGCTCTCTCTCTTCTTCTTCTTACGAGTTCTTTGTTCTATTCTTCTTCTTCTTATTCTTCTTCAAGTATATATGAAGGCAGGCTTTTGAAATGAAGGAGAAGGAGAGGGAATTTGGGGCTTAAATAGGCATATGCTAGGGTTTGGTGACGTGGGGTTTTGTAGGGGGAAAAAAAAGATGGGAGGGAAAAAAAAAAAAGAGAGAGAGAGAGAGAGAGAGAGAGAGAGAGAGAGAGTCTTGATTAAAAAAACACATAATTTTGTTTTCCCTAGGCTTTTTGGGAGCATGAGCGTTGTGGGATGGGACTTGAGTGGAGGATGGAATTCATCGGTTACAAGAGCAGAATGGAGTCCACATATGAATCCACCCTCACATCAGAAATGCTGGGTTGATACGGAAAATTATCAAAATAATTCTAAATTTAGTGTAATTTATCAATTCAGTTCTAAATTTTTTCTTTTTTTTAAGCAATTCAATCTTAAATATTTTTTTTTTTATTCTCTTTCTTCCTCCTTTCTTCTCCCTTATTTAGCCGGCAAACGAAAAAAAGAGATAAAAAATAAAAAATTTATAAGAAATTTAAAAAATAAAAATATTATAAAAATATTATCCAAGTCAATGTCGACAAGACTCCTGGTACCAATTGATGTCCACATTAGTGTCGATTGGCCAAAATTGATCGGATAGATTAAATTGAAATAATTACAAAAGATTTATTTAAAATAAAAAATTTTGAGAAAATTATAATAGATATAGGGTCATTTTGGTAAATTTCCCTAGGTTTGTCAAGAGCATCTACATATGCTCTCCCCCCACCCTTGGCTTGACAAGACAATTGGCACCGATCAACGTCCACATCAACGTCGATTGGCCAAAATTGATCGGATATATTAAATTGACATAATTATAAAAGATTTAGAACTAAATTGGCTAAAAGAAATTGAGAAAATTATAATAGATTTAGAGCCATTTTGGTAATTTTCCCTAGGTTTGTCAAAGAGCATCTTCATATGCTCTCCCCCCGCCCCCCGGCTCGACAAGACAATTGGCACCGATCAACGTACACATCAACATCGATTGACCAAAATTGATCAGATAGATTAAATTGATATAATTACAAAAGATTTAGGACTAAATCGGCTAAAATTTTTTGAGAAAATTATAATAGATTTAGGGCCATTTTGGTAATTTTCCCTAGGTTTGTTGAAGATTTTCCTCCTCCCTCCCCCCCGCCCCCTCTCTCTTATATATGACCAGGTAACGTGCATATTCCCCAGGGGAATTTACCAATTTCCTTCAACAGGTAAAAACGAAAAATTACCGAAATTTATTTTTAAACGGGTGCAAAGTAATCACGATACCAAAGGGGTCAAATTTTACGATGGATGTTCATTGAAAGCAATACAATTCCCCAAAAGCTGCGGCTGTAATCGAAAGTTACAAAGGCACGTTAAAGTCATACAATTTGCTTGCCGTTCTAATTTTGACTAATTCCCTATCCTCTGACTCCAAAGCAAGCTCTAAAGAAGGATTGGTCTCTCAATAATTTCTGCCATTTTGTCTGGTTTCATGTCCATTTGCCTACGCTTCTTTCCAATCTCAAAAGACGATTAAACTATTTAAGGAGATATAGTTGTTGATGTGCCATTTTAGAAAGACCACACAAATAGTATAGAAAGAAATAGCAAAACAAAAAGGTAATATTACAGTTGAGAGTAGGCGGTACCATTTTAGTAGATACCATAAAAACTTCTCTTTGGATAAATTCACCGCACTCTCCTCAAACCGTGATATTAGAGTCAATGAATCCCATTTGATTGTAAATTCACCATACGCTCACTTATATTGATGAGGAGTCGAAAAGACTTAGTTACTCATGATGCAAGCCTTAAAATGTCTGTATGAATAATGAGTTGTCACATGACCACTTCAATAATAATATTTATACATTAAAAATATTAATAAGCGGAAATATACAAACTCAAAAGAGGAGGTTATGTCCGTGAAAAGATTCCTGATCCCATATGACGCAACATTGCACGCAAGGATGCTGTTGTGAGCTTTTTGAATTGGTCAAATGCTTGTCTGAATCCTTCCCCCATTGAAATAGATTTTATAGTACTTCCATTCTTATTTGTTCCACCGCCTGTGGAAAAGCGATCTTTCCTAGGCCGCTTTTGCTAACATCATCTTCTAGTGATCTTTTCCTTTTTTCCTTTTTTTTTTTCAAATTGAATACGCAACCGTTTCTTTTTAAAATTAAATTTATATAGAGACTGTACTTTTAATTATCAATCAAATTATTTCATCGCATTTTCTTTATAGTCATCATCAGTCTTTTTTTGTTTTTTTTTTTTTTGTGCGTGCCTAAGAGTCACATGGAAAGCGGTTGCCTATTTGCCTAGTACATCTGAGGCCAACATATCCAAATCATTCCTGAAAAAGTACACCCTGAGGATGTGTAAATATTTACAACATTTATCAACAATTTCCACATAGCTTTTGGTGCTTTTCCATGTCGATAGTCACATAGGAAATGGGCCAATCCCCTCCACTAATTTCAGCGTGGCCATTCATCATAATTTTCCTTTTTTAGGTATCAACTAAAGTACTCAGATGCATGCACGTCTTTTCAAGAAAAAGCACCTCATCACTTGAATCATTTTCTTTATCAACCACAATTCTAAAAAATTAAGTTGTTAGAAAATGACAAGCAACAATGTAACGTATCAATTTCACTCACAATCATCGGTTTTCATAACAAAAAAGCAGAAAAAAAATTAGGTGGACGACTAATCAATTACTTAATCAAATAAGATGGCAAAAAAAAAAAATTGCATATCACCACTTGATCTTGTTGAGCCAAGTATGGATATATCTTTGTACTGGTAGATTTCTCAAAGAGCTAGTAAGAGTCAAAAATTTGTTGGTTAAAAAGAACTTATCATTTGATTTTCCCATAACTTACTGATTATTATATGAAATTTATGCAAATTCTCCAGTTTTCTTATTTTTATTAACTTTTTATTTGTGTTTCTTGCCAAGGCCTTAAATCTACCAACTATTAAAAAAATTACCAATTTATTTGGGTAACTAACTTTCTTTTTCAAGAGTCAATTAATTTTGAATTTCAACTCTCGTTGGAGTTACTTCTCAATTTTTTTTTTTTTTTTTTTTTTCAAATTGATCAACTTTTGCCCTCAATTTATTTGTCTTTTCTACAAATGTCTAAAAGTAACAACTTTGAAGTGAGTACTCCCATTTTTGTTTGTGCAACTCACCAACAATTCTTTCATTATATTACTAACTAGTTCTAGTTTACCAATTCTCATTTGAGTTGTTTACTAACGTATATTTGTTTTGTTTTTATTTATCAATTTTTTTTATTGAGTTACCAACATTTTGTTCTTATGTACTAGCTCATTGAATTTCTCAATTCTTTTTAGAAATTATCAACCTTGATCAAATCAATTATAGACTTTTTTTCCGCATATGTTACCAACTACTAGTTTTTTCATTACCAACTTTTATATTTAAGTTAGTTAGTGTCGTTATTTGGTCCTACTTAAAATACCAATTTCTTTTATCTTTAATAAAAAAATTATCTTATCCTTCACAAACTTTTATTTGTCTTTCTCACCAACACTTTACATTTATCATATCATATGTGAAATCACCAACCTTTATTTGAGTGACTTTACCATTTTTTTCTGTAATTAATTTACCCTGGAGTTTTTAATGATTGACTCTCATTTCGATTAGTTACAACATCATCGACTTTTATTTCTCTTACTTACCAAATTCACTCTTATCTTTTACCAAGTTTTATTTACCTTTCTTACTAATGACTTATATATACTAACTATAATAGGAAATTAGTAACTTTTATTAGTGTAATTTTCTGATCAAATTACCAACTGGTTTATAGTTAAGAGCTCTCGTAGGAATTATTTGCAAACATATATTTGCTTGTGCAATTCACCAACTTTTATTTACCTTGCTTACCAACTTTTTAAGATTTTCCGACTCTTTTTATATTTTCCTACATCAATTAGAGTGATTATAAACTTTTCTCTTATTAAGTTATCAACTAATTCTGCATTACAAGCATTTTTTTATTTTATTTTAAGTTTTCTCTTTGGTCAGTAACATTTTCTTGAGTTGATTAGCAACGTTTATTTATTTATGATTTTTAAATTACCAGCTTTTATGATCTCTTAAAAAATATTTCTCTTCTCTTTTACTAAATTTTTGCATATTTACCAACGGCTTAAGTTTACCACTTATTGTATGAAATTACACTTGTGTTTGTGTGTCCTACCAATTTTTTTGTAATTGATCAGCCAATGCAATTTAAATTACGAAATCTTATTTGAGTTGCTTACCAATACTTTTCCCTTTTAAATCTACCAACATTTCTTCTATCAAGTTAGCTCCTGTCTTGTTATCAACTATTTTCCAACGATTAAGTCTCCAATAAAATTTGCATTAACAATTCTTATTTAAGTTAACTATCAATAAAAAAATTCTAAAGTCTATCATAAAAAAATTTCTCTTTTCTTTCCACAAGGCGTTAAATTTATTAACTTTAATTTAAGTAACTTGTTAACTTTTCTTTGATTAACTTTCAACTAAATCTCTACCGACTCTCACTTGAGTAAGTAAGACCTTTTATTTAGCCTTTTTTTAATTATGGAATTTTCTATTTGGTTTTTTAATCGAAAAAAAAAAAAATTGGTGAATCACTAAGATAACAAGTTGGTAATTTCTTATAAAAGATAGTAAATTTAAGGCATAGGTAAGAAAGATAAATATAAGTGAGCAAAATATAAGAAATTTATTGAAAAAAGATAAATTTGGTAAATAACTCAAGTGAGAGTTATTAACCCAACAGCTTAATCAAAGAAAAGTTGGCAGTTACCCTACTAAAGATAGGTAATTTCAATAAAGAACTGGTAAATTTATGTAGTTGTTAAGAAACACAAATAAATGTTCGTATAATAAATGAAAGTTGGCAAATAAAAGATTAATAAATTTTGTAAGTAACTAATGAGAGTTGATAACCTAATACTAGGGGCAATTTAATGGCTGAAAAGTTGATGAACTAATTTGAGTTGGTAATCTCTAAAAAGAGAGTTCACAAATTTAACAGATTGCCAAGTAAGGCAAATGAGCATCAGCAGTAACTAAAATGAGAGTTGAAATTCAAAACAACTAGTAACTTAATCCATCAAAAGTCGATAAATCACTCTAATTCAGTTTGGTAATCTCAAATAAGAGTTAATAAATTCAAAGCGTTATAAAGCTATGTAAATAAAAATTTTGGTAAATTATAAATAAGTTACTTTGAAAGAAGTGTTTGTAAATTATCAACAAGTTATCTTGAAAATGGTCAATAGTGTTTATTTGATTTGATTTGATTTTATTTTTTTTTTATCAACAACTGTAAGTTACCAACATGAAAAAGAACCAATATTTTTAGTATGGAACATAGAATTGTTCATCTTAGAAATATCTAGTCAGCGATGAGGTCAGGACATATGATAGATGAAGAATAGATGAGTGATTGAAATACATTTTCTATAATTGGTCATGGTGCCGAGGGAATGAATTGAATTGATCTCGTGTATTTGTCCCCTTAAATCAAATGGAGTCCAATACCTTATAGAAAGTACTAAAACGAGCCCATTACGAGCATAGATTTCCTACCACAATATTCTCCCGGAGCCCCACCACTGTTCAACTAACCCTAGTGGCGATTGGTTGATGTGAACTTGACAATTTATCATCATATCCACGCATATTCACAAGGACCATACAATGGAAACCATTTATTTTTGGGATTGGAGCCCTTGTTGTTTGAAATCCTGCAAATAGTCTAAAGAAAAATGATGCTTTGTGGGGGTCTTGACTTTGATTATCCCCGCATTCACTTTAATTCTTAGCCACAAATTCACTAGCGAGAGATCCTATTCTGAAAGTAACTTAGCAGCTTAATACAGCCTCGAGATTTCATTTTCCTATTTTTGGTTCTTTAGATGAGGAACCAATATCGACAATGAGGTCAGCAACAACTAGATGAACATTTATACTCTTGTGTAGAGAATGATATTCCTCTTCCAAATTGGTATACTTTGCACCCGCAATTAGCTCTTGTGGGCAAATTGAAAAACGGGCATTTATCAACATCAAGGTGCATTGACTTTTTTACGCCAATTTGGAGGCAACACGTCCAACACGCCTGCCGAGCACCGAAGAAAAATCTGTTGAAATGACAGTAGTGTCACTAGGCGTCCCTAAGTCAGTCCATTGATGAAATTTGCTGATGTGGAATTGACACCAATAAAATAAGTCCGACAAGTATTTTGCAAACATTGTAATCCCTGTAATTATAAATAATTGTATTTGTTATCGCTGATCAAAAGGAAAATAAAATATGTGAATAAGCTTCACAGGATGAGCATTGTTTTATGCGAAGCCGTAAAAGTTACTTGAGAGTTTGAACATACGAATGCCAGCTTCTTTTATTAATTGATCTTTCCCGCCATTTCCGGAGATAAAAAAAAGAAGTATTTAGGAGGTACGACAAATCAGTTTTACTAGGACTGCAATGAAGGCCTAAATTATGCTAAAGACTCGATAATGACGAATCATCATTATCTTCATCTTAGGAGATTGCACAAATCTAAATATTACTGGTTCCTTATTCTAACGTAGAGATTATTGCATTACCAAGCTAATAAAGTATCAAGCGGGATAATTATCAAAAAAGTCTTGAACTTATTGTGTAAATATCAAAACAATTTTAAACCTTTTAATGATTTATTAATGTAGTCACTCAGATTAATTTTGGTCAAAAATCACAGACTTGGTGATTCACTCAGTGTCGATCCTCCTATGTAATGCAACTAGCATTGAAATTGATGATTTTTAAAAATTTTATATCTTGTGAATTTTTTTTTTTTTTCTTTTATTTCCTTTTTTTGCTATTTCCCTCCACCAATCACTTTGCCTCAACAATGGCCAATAGAGGTCGCCAGTCATTGGAGAGGGTAGCCTCATTGGCCAGCAACCCCACCAACTAAAAATCCAACAAAGGAAGAAAAAAGCAAAGAAAAAAAAAGAAAATTCAAATATTTTTTTTAAATTGCAAAAATCGTCCACATCAGTGTCGGCCATGATAGTGATTTTGATCAAAATTGGCTAGGATAACTATATTGGTAAATTGTCAAAAGTATAAGACTTAATTAAAAGGTTAAGAATTAAATTAGCCGTTATACAACAAGGTTAGAACTTTATTGATAATTTATCAAGAATCAAACGGATCAAAGAACAAGATATACTGCATCAGCACGTTCTTTAAATGTGATTTGTTTTGCCTAAACATATACGTGTTGTCCTATAAATAATCATGTTGAAAGAAATATCACGTGTTTATTTCAGCAATGGCATTTAAATCCAACCTTAAGGCTTCTTTTGTTTTGCAAAAAATCCTTTTTGAGAAAACATTTTTCAAAGTTTGGTTCACTTAAAAAAAATGAGTCAACGAGAGATATTTTCTTAATCAATAGAAAACCAAAGATTAAATTCAGAAAAATAATTTCCACTTTAAAAAATTGGAGATCATTTTCCAAAATATAACTAGGTTTTAGCATTTGGATACAAAACTCTACACTTGAGCACGGAAATCCCAATGCTGGTTCTTGATCCTTAACGTCCTAGACCAAGTCTCTAGCGCTCAAGCCCGGGTCCACCGAGGCTAGGTTCGTGACCTCACTACCCATGCCCAAATCCCCAACAAGGCAAAGCTCAAGAACTCGGCACCCTCGCCCAAGTCCATTAGGGCTGAGCTTGAAGCCCCAGTGCTCGAGCCCAAGTTCACAAAGGCTAAGCGTGGGATCCCAGTATTTAAGCTCGGATCCCCAACACTCGGGCCCATGACCCTAGTGCCTGCACTCAAGTCCATTGAGTCCACGTCGGGGTTGGGGTCCATGGTGATCAAACGTAGGACTCTAGTACCCTTACTTTGTTCCCCAATTGTCCATATGCAAGCTATTAACGCCCAAATAGTGTGTCTATTTAGAAAAAAAAAAAAAAAATCAGATTTTTAATATCAAATAACAGAAGAGATTTCCTAATTCAAATTAGGTTTCAATCAAATACCGAAAAAAATTATTATTTTCGTAAAAAATGATTTTCTAAAGAAATGTTTTTAAAAAATTTCACATTTTTTGCGAAAGAAACGGGCATAAGTTCGCTCTTAATTTTTTTTATGGAATCCCCCTTTATGACTTCTAACTCTTTGGAATTGATGCCTCCAAATCTCTTTCAAATAAATTCGTTCTTTGGACCAACATATGCATGTAGGTGTTCAGCACGATGATGAATTAATATGCATTTTCTGTTCCAGCTTAGATGCGATTGGGACATGAGATTTGATATGGTCTAATTCAACTCATTATGTACTGAGCCTTCATTCATACCTTCTTTACGATTGACAGACATGCAAATGCAACATTAAGTGTAATGCAAGGAGACCACCTTTCCACTACTTACGAAATCACTAAACCTTTTTTTAAGTCAAGTTCATATAATTTGCAATGTTGATTACATGAGCCGATCAAATCAACTATAGCGAGGAAGAACAAAAGGCTAGACAGATTATTGACGAGAAAGATGGTAGCAGCTCCATGTGTAATCTGATTAATTTCCACTGTAAAATGTCTCCTTAAACTTGCAATGTCGTACAAATAATGCGTGCTAACCTAGAATATTGTGCTGTCCCTGCGTCATTGCTTTATCCTTTGGCTTAAAATAATTCACACGATCGTTAACTTTCGCTCTGTCTGCTTTTCCTTCTCCCTCCCCGACGCCATTATTAGTCCCTTTACCTTTCAAAGCCACTCAGCGTTCACACTGCGATTAGTTTAATGGACAGCAAACTTAATGAGGAAGTTTGAAAGGAATCAATGCCCGTGAACGAGGCGATTAATGTGAACTCCTCGGGTTAATAAGTCCTAAAGCTAAAGGTTTTTTTTTTTTTTGACGAAAGCTAAAGTTAACATGGCCCTTTTGTTCATACGATGCATAAGACAACGCAAAGTCGGCGAAGTCGATCTTCTCGAAATCATGAAAAGATTGCTACAATCTAAATTAAATTGTGGATGAGCTCGATGTTTGAATGAGGGCATTATCATATTGAGCTTGGAATGTCAAATAACATAAAGAAAAGAGGGCGTTATGACATTGAGCTTGGAATTTCAAATAAAATAAAGGAAAGAGGAAAGCTCGAGATTTAGCCGGTTGTTGCTGTTTTTGTTTAGGTGCAGATGATGGCATGTGCTTTGCATGATTTTGATTTAGAGAGACTCCTTTTTTTTTTTCCAGATCATTTCCAACTCATATTAGTTAACAGATATGTTAAGAAAGAAGGGTAGATCAATTATACTTTAATAGATATCTTAGTGGGAACCATACGCGTGATCGCATTCCAACCATGCAGTGTCCTCGGCTGCTAATGGATATATAAAGATCGCTTTAGAAAATTAAAATTGTCAAAATAATGCGGCACTTTGTAAAATGATTAATGACTAAGTTAACGCACCCATGCAAACCCCAACAAGAATCTGTCATATCATTTCATGAACAAATTTAATGACGGATTTAAGTATGTCTAACATTGTTCATGTCATATGTCAAATGTTTATATTCTTCCCCAAAATAATCTCTATTCATTCATTCTACTCTTACTAGTTTATTCTTCCCCAAATGTCTATTCCAACAAAAATCTGTTCTTAATAAGCAAACCCTAAATAAATTAAGGGAAAACTTCTACAATTTCAGACCTGTATTATTATGCTGTTTTATAATCAAGTCCCAGGTTTTTTTTTCTCATGATGAAGTCTTTCTACTTACACAAATTCAGTCCTGCGACACCAAATATGACACTTGTAGATTATCTCATTTGAGGTATTGCCCCCTTCATGTCATCCTATACCAAGCCTCACTATTTTGTCTTTTGACATATGTGTGGGCATTTTCTCAGGAGGTTATCCTTTTTAATAGTGCTTTCACTTGAGTATGCTTATCATTGAACTTCCAATGCAAAATGTCATTTTTATGTCAAAAGGCATCTCTTGCGATTTAATTTCAATTTCACATGTAATACATGCACATGTATCCATATTTGTGTGTTATTCAATTCGTTCATATCTTTTTCGCAATTCTAAAAGACTATTAGGCGTCGCCCCTCGACGGGGCAAAGGGAGAATCATAGAATAAATATATGCATTGAATGTGAATATCCAACGAGGATTGATTCGACCTGAGTAAGTAATCATGGCCACATTGCCTAACCCCATCATCTCGTGCTAAGAGAGAATCATGGCATAAATATATGCATGGTGGAAGTAGAATCAAAGAGTGTACCAGAAAAAAACATGTCTTTAAGCGAGCAAAGGATGATCGTAAGTGGTGGGATCCTACATAAAGCATTTTTGGATCTTCTTCTTTAGAAATATTTCCTCCTCAAAGAAAAACAAAAAGACCAAAAGAATCAGCCTATTGTATATTTCTTTATCCCCTAACCCACCCATTCAAATATAATACCATATCTTATGCGCAAAATCAAGAAAATGGTCTTAAAGTGGAAGAAGAACACGCATGGAAAGACGATAACAAGCAAAGCAATCCCAACCAAATGTTCTAACCAAACAAAAAGAAAAGGACCCAATGCATCTCAAAGGTGTCACGCACAGGAAGAAGCACTTATCCTTTTTCTTCTCTTTTGGAAGATAAAAAGAAAAATAGAAATTGGTTTTATCACATCTTAATGGACGTCTCCATCGATTGGTGCAGCACCACAAGCAGTTGGACAATTTTTGACGTCTAAAATCACCAAGTTCATTTTCAACTGCACTGCAAGCAAAAGGGTGCAAACCCAAGATGATTGGAAGACATTTGAGCGTTCTAATCAACTACTCGTGACAAGGGACATGATATCGTCCTTGAACTTTGTTGAAGGAATTCAAGGAGCCACTAAAAGATAGGTTCCTTTGGTGGGGGGAAATGACAAAAAAAAAAAGTTGTTAGGTTTTAGTATAACATTATCCCGTTTCATTTCCAAATTACCTGTCAAAATTAATTACTTTGAAATGATTTGTGTTGTATTGGCATTGATATAAATTGGCACTACGATGTACTTCTCGTTAAATTGAGTTAGTTATGTGAATATCTAGCTTGCTTCTTCTTCTTATTCTTCTTCTTCTTCCTTTTGTTTTTTTTAAATCTTAAGGCAAGTTCCTTGTAATTTTGAGTTTCTGAGTTAATTAACTGATTAAATTACAATTGTTATAGCCCGCGTCATTTTTTTTTTTTGTCCTTTTTAATCATTCTGACTCAAGTAAACTATCTTATTTTGGATATCCTTTTTATTTAAAGAATATGTTGCAAGATCTTTTTTGCATGCGTATGGATCTTGAGATAAGCATTGTGGCTTTGGTCAAATGCTAGTTTAAAAACCTTACCTTTTTTCAGTTAAATCAGTTGTCATATTTGTTCCACCACCTGCACGTGTGTGGGAAAGCGACCAGGATCTTGCATGGCCACTTTCGGACACCACATGCTGTTGTTCCAATTCCAAATGACAAAAACATATTTTATGGAATCGCAATCCAATACGATATTATAACAACAAAATCATAGATGCTTTTATTAACATGCTAAAAAGGTTTTCTTAATTAATTGAATGATCGGGTTTTTGGTATTGAAAAAGAATATCGCATCGACATATTCATGAAAATCTAAATATATAGATGGTATAGTTTTTTACTGTGATCCTCCCATATCATTTCATGGCCTCATTTAGTGAGATAAAAGTTTTGTTGTCTATATTGCTTTCAAATTACGCCTTAGCTCTTGAAGTCATAATCCCCTTTTCATGCTTTTTGTGAATTGATGGTCAATCCTCCACGATTAAAAATCTCTCTTAATAATCGATGATTTCCTAACTTAACCTCATCTTAAAGTTTTGAATGATGCTAGCTAGGCATCCAGACCTAGACTTACGAAATTATATCGAGTGTTGTATAGAGCTCACACTATTGGGTGTCTAGTTACGGTCTCAGCATTTTCTATACTGATTTTTGTAGAATAATTCTAACGTAATCCAAAGTTAATGGGAAGCAACTACTACCTTATCAATATGGTGAGGGTCCATTACCAAACTAACTAACAAAAGAAAGTGGAGAATATGAGCTGGCTCCATACGGCCATGCTCAAGAGGGATCAATTCCCTTGGTGCTAAAAGTATAAGTAGAATTGTTTACCAAATGATGTGACACATCGTTCGAATAAAGTGATTTCGAACAATATGACAATGTGAATTTTGAATAAGAAAACAAAACTTGTATCTACTTTGCCTGCTATAGCATAATTCCTCAAATTTACCACCCATTTATAAGAAAATTATCGATGTTCATGTGAATTTACTAACTCGACACATCCCAAACAATACCTAATTGGAGTCGCCTTACCTTAAAATCAATATCACTAAAGAAACGGTAGTCTATGATTTAACAGCACAAGTCGAAAATATAAGAAATATTTACTATTAATTTCAGATAAGTACTATATCTTGTACATACTTACCAACGTAGACCTGTACAAAGGCTGATCTGAGGGTTAACACACTTATTTACCATCTAAATTCGAAACTCTTCAACCCATCCACGAAGTATACAACAGATAGTAGCGTCGTAGTTTCTAATGCTTATGAGAAGTACTAAATAATGTGGCATTTACCAGCGTGTTAATACTATTACTAACTTGTTGCAAACGTTTTTTTTTTCTCGACATCTGGGAACTTAATAATCTATAATTTGACATCCACATCTTCTTGTATAGTGTAAAGCCATTAATTTCCAACATCGGAAACTTACTAATCCATTGAAAAAGTGGCTAACGGACCAGAAACTAATGCATTTAGCTGTGATCTAGAAGATCTCGGGAAAATTTCGCACCACCAATGAAATGTGTATTGTCAAGCTGGTAGACTGAGCACATGGTATATGATGCCTTGCAAATTATCAAGTGATTCTTTTGACACGAGTGGACATTGGCAACTTGCATTTGAAATCCCAATAGTCCACTCATTCAAGAGGTTGCCTGACTTTTAACAGCTTCATTATCCAATAATGGAGCATGATTCATCCGATTCCAACAACGGAGGCAGTGCGCATATAGATAATTCGTTGAGTGGATCCCGGGCACGGGAGATATGATTCGGCCTGAAGCGCACAAACCTTGAACCAGAGCCTAGGCAGAATTCTCTAGTACAGCGATCACCTCTATAAATAGGACCACGTTATTGTCCAACTATCCAGAAAGATAATAGACAGGAACCTGTCACATAAATTGGCCACAAAACCGTAAGTTACAAAGAGAATATCATTCTATACCAAGGATTCAAAGTGACTCTTGCTGCTTCAAGCATATATTCTTACAGCATTAGTATAATTGGAATTGAAGGCAGATAACCAAAACCAATCACTACATCACTACTTTCATACCCAACCAGCACTACTTTTTCTTCTCTTGTGATCATCGATGTCCAAACGTGTCATAGCAAGTCAAGACATTGTCACGTGTGTCATACAATATAAAACGAATATCACATAAATTATTGAGCTCCACAGCGCAGTCGACATCTCCAAGTCTAGGATCTGTCATGATGACATTTCAATAGCACTAACATATATTGATGGCACAAATGACATTCTGCATACAAAGTAATGATCTGTGGCACTGTGGCACCCGTTTTTAACCCCCAATAAATCTTTCTTCAACATGCCTGATACCTCAAGAGTTACTCAAGAGCAGGCTAGTTTTCGCATGCCACTTTCTTTATTGACTGCATTTCAGTGCCACCCTGACAACATGGTATAAAGCTTTAGATCCTTAGACAAGAACATTTGTCACCATTTCTAGATACCACAATCTCCTATGAGTGTACACACTTGATCTGCAAGTAGATCTTGGCAGGAACATAAACAGCTCATTCAAGAGTAAAGTATGAAGCTCCAAATCCACTTAGTAGATATGCTTGTAAGGGGAGAAAACTTTAAAGAAACAACATTCTGCTAAGTGGTCAGAGCATTAAAACCAATCAGTGTCCCAGTACAATTTTCTGGAGAAAAAGGATTCAATGGTGTAACCTCATGAGAATCTTTTGGCCCAAAGCCTCATCAGAATTATCATTGACTGACAAAAATGCATCTCTAACTAATAAAGACCCTCCCCGACTTCTATAGAATTATTTGCAAAATTTTCTTCAGAAACAGATGTAAAAATTTGATCCTCCACGTCATGGCATCTAACCTTGGCGAGCAACAGAGTACATGATGTTGATGATCCTCGTACACAAGTCAGTGAATGTACTGTTCATTCATAATCCAAATCAACATCATCATCATCAAGGTCCAGTTCATTATCATCTGACCTCCGCATAATGGTAAGAAAAAGCAAAACTGCAGTAAATTGTGCTGCTAGAAAATACTTCGCTCTTTTCCTGAATGTTTTCTCTTCCTCTGTTTTCTCTCTCTTTGGCTTGCTCTTGTGCTTTGAACCTAAAGAAGGAACCATTTGTGAGTAAATTAAATTTGATATTGGATGAAAAAGAATAACTTGATCCAAAAGCCTAGGCTTTAAGTTGATTAGGCTATCAACTTCCACTCTGAGATAAAAGGGGCAGACTCCACCATTAACAAGACTTCATTTCTTAATTTAGGGGAAAAAGATTCCTGCCAACTTATAATCAGGTACCTGAGCTGAGAAATCAGACAAATCCTTAATTAAGCATAGCAATCACTGAACAATTTTGTCTAGGTAACAGAGAGAGACAGTGGCTTCTGAAGCATGGTGTTATCGGCCGTGATCACCCTAACCTCTCCATCTGTTTTTTTTTTTTTTGGGTGAACCTGGAAAAAAGACTTTGTCCTTGTAATTTGGAGTAGAACCATGGACAGTTGGTCAAGGAAGCCAACTTTTGTGAGAGAGCCCAGAATTTTGAAGTAATATCTGACATTTTCCTTAGAGGTTCTCTAAACTTCACTAAAAAGGGGAGTCCCAAAATGTGAAAAGCAAAATTTGCTCCCAAGACAACCTCATAGGTTCACAAATATCTACTTGTGCAATATCATCACTTAATTGAGAGCAAGAGGTGAACACATGTCATGGGTAAATGGTGTCCTGCACATAAATACAGTTGTAACTGCTCACAATCTCTAATTGCCATTTGACAAGACTTAGGCATCTTCACTTTCATGCTCTCAAGTGGCACCTGGGGCTAATCTAACTGTGTTGTTAGGACAAGATGCAATTGCAGGCATGCCAAAACCAGAAAGAGATGACAATCTGCCTACTAAACCAGTTAATGGCTAATGGCTCTTCCATAACCTCTGGAGCACTTGATTTAAGAGAAATGAAAATAACAAGCCATTACACAAGAGGGCTGATAGCAATGTTTTCAAGCCCAAACCAGAGTACAGATAAGGGCCCCAATTATTAGTTCAACTGGTTCAACCAATGGATCACAAGTAGCTCATGTCATAACAGCAGGAGTTCAAGTCCTGCTTTCTGCAGTTACAGTCTTTGTTTTTGTTTTATTTTATTTTAAAGATAGAGTTAGAAGCAAATTAACATAAAGAGGGGCAGTATAAGCAAAAGAGAAAAGTAGCAGGGCCGGTATGAAGGCCAGTCAGGTTCAACTCTCAGGACTCAAGACCGGTTTTGACAACACTGGCTCACAGCCTATCACATAAAATATCCACTAGCACATGTGCGTTATGCATCAGAAAGGTAATGTTAACCAATTGCCTATAGCAGCACTCAAAAGGACCCAGTGAGCGCTTATGGAAGCTTCCGAGACCAATGAATTTGAGCAATCAGGGTTAAATGCACAAAGGCCAGGGCTGGACACTTAAACTGTCCATATAAGTAGTTAGGATTCAAACTGTCCAAACATAAATAGTTCAGCGCACTGTCAGCCAATTATTCCCAAATAATTACCAAAACCTCTAAGCTATTTCATCCCAGCCCATGAAGTATTATGAAATTAAAAGAATATTTATAAGTGCGAAGCTGAAGAGGTCTTACTCCAATGTGGAGGACCTTGTCTCGGAGCAGATGCTGAAGAGCTTGGGGGAAAATGCATGTCAGAGGATGATGAAGAACCTGCTTCTAGACACTCAGACTTATGTTTTTCAGCATAACGGACCAAATTTCCATGCTCCAAAGCCTGTTTCGCAACAAAGATGCTTCCTGCAGCAGACAATTGAAGAATGAACCTTACTGTACTTGTTTCCTCAGCAAGTCCAAGTATGTATTGGCATATGTTAGCTCAGTCATTTCATGGATTGCTCCATAAAAGTAACGAACAGCACTTATGCATGACAAATGTAGTTATATGAATTTGAAACCAATACAAGAATGTTAAAGTAGATGTGGATGAAAATTCATGCTATCACTTATTTTTCTACTTAAAAATAAAGCCATGTCCACCAACAGGTGCTGAAAGTAATTTCACCAGATGCCAGGCAAACACAATCTCCAACATTGTGTAGCCACTGCCACAGAAACCACCAGAAATTATCTAAACTTCTAAACCACAAGAAATTACCTAAACTTCTTTATGCCTTCAAGAGCACATTTATGGATAATCAAAATTGATTCCCAATTCATTGAGCAATAATGATCTTTAGATTATTGAGCTGGAAACGACTTACAGGTAAGGCTTGAAGGGTAAAAAGTGCATGCCCCAGGAAAAAAGCATCCAAACTTGATGGTCTGTCACAAGTGTACAATAGGCTCAATATAGAAGTCATAAGTATCACAATCTAAGAAACTTCCTTCAGAATGAAGAATTAAGTATGAAGCCAATCACTCAGGTTTGAGAGGCTAGAGAGTCACCTTTCAAAGAAAAAATAATTTTCTCCTAACATAGTAGACAACGCTTCATATGCAATTTTTGCTCTCCTGTATATCTGTCAAAATGGCAGGACCACATCAAGATTGAGACATCTGACCAACACCACCTCCTCTACTAATCCTCAACCAAATTGAAACATTGGACTGTACATATCCATATGAAAAGATGCATGTGCAAGCATACAAGCTCAGGCATGTGTGCTGTATAGATGAATGCCTCTGCTTGTGCATGCAAGAACACATGGTTGTGCCTTTTAATATGTTTGCACATATGCCCGTGTGTGTGTGTGTGTGTGTGTGAGAGAGAGAGAGAGAGAGAGAGCAACCTCTGCTTCCCTTCGTTCTGCATTGTCTTTAGTGATCCCCAAATGCTGCTTAACAGAGCGGATCTGCTTTAAGTACAATAATTTCCCTAATGGCCACGGAAGATCAGCATAATATATGTTGTGAGCAGAAGTTCCATCAGACCCCACCCATAGCTCATAGATGATTGCTTCTTCAAGCCATGAGCTGATCATGGCCTTCGATGAGATAAATTCTGGAACTGATCGGAGTTCCAAGTCCAAATCAACAATACCATCTTCTTTCAAACTCTCAATTACCCCACCTTTCTCGTTATTATAAGCCACATAAGCACCGGACTCGACATAGGGAACTTGATCTAGAAAGCAGAACCATAGAACTATGTGATCTTTCTAATCGACAGATAATTCAGGTCATGCAGGTATCACACATCCAATACTCTTATGAACATCACTTAAAATCAAAAGCTCAAGAGACATGGCAGATTATCTTAAGAGAAATGGCAGATTATCTTAAGAGAAATATAATCAGCAAGCTGTCAGAACAGTATTCTTCAATGTCCTAAACATGGAAAGTTATATGACTAAATATGATCGGAACAGAAATGATCTCTCTTACTAGCATTTTCAAAGCAAGCATAAAGAGCATAAAGGGAAAACAGAGGTCAGCCTGAGGCAACTTGCTCTTTACACCAGTGGTAGCTCATACTGAATGGTAGCAATCAATAGAAAGTCGCAAAGCTCCCATAGAACTTAATAGGACTACTTGGTAGTATCCTCCCCTAAAATCTACAAGGCAAAGCATGGGGAAATAACCATTACAATATTGTCAAATTCACAAGGCTCGCATGCTGAAAAAGGACACTTGACGCCGCTCGACAAAAGATTTTTATCAGCCGCGGGAAAGGAAAGAACTCCATAGAATTCGAAATACAAAGACATTTACAAGCTTGCATACTTTCAACTAGCCTAGCGAACCGTCATAAACAAAACCGTAATCGAACGACTGCCTAGACGATTCATACTTCGCGAAACAAAAGCCACTTAAGCAGATGCTTCTCACAATCGTTTTCCTTAAACACCAGAGACCGTTCAAATCAAATGTAAACCTAACCACCCGACCAAAAGAGAATCACTTTAAGCCCTCAACCTAACGAAAACTCCACTCATCCCCAGCCTTGCCTTGGAAAAACTCCGCATTTACTTTACGAACCGCAATGAACCAATCAAACTCAAATCACACTTAGGCGAAATTCACAACAAACGCCAAAATCCAGCAGCAGCAGCAGCAGCAGCAGCATTCCCGCCGACGCTGTTCAACTACCGAAACTCCCGAAATCCCAACGATTATGGAGCGACGAGCGAATGAAGCGGACGCGTTACCGGAGTCGGGGAAGGTCAGATTGAAGTCCAGGCGGAAGGGGATCTTCGCGAGCTTGAGGTAGATGAAGACGGGCAGGCAATGAGGGCACGCCGTCGGGAGGCCGAAGCACGGCTTCCTGGCGACGAGGGTGAACTCGCGCTCCGTCTCGCTCGCCCCCTCCATCCGATGGGACCGCTTCTTCTCGGCGCCCGTCGGCGACGGCGATCGGCCTGTTGACCGACGGATTGAATCGCAGAGAGAGAGAGAGAGAGACTCCTCCTTGCGGTGGTTACGGAGGCGTTTGGCGACGGCGGAGGCGGCGAGGCAGGTCTTGGCTTTTGGGGCGGCGAGTCGTTGCGGTTTCGGTCGATGTCGATGGCACGTCTTGGGTTTTGGGCCGACCCCGGATGGCTGGACTGGATCGACCCGACCCGGATCCGAAACCTTACCATATTCCTAGCGGACTTGCCCGTACTTCCCATTTAGTTTTTTCTTTTATAGCTTTTAGGAAATTTTATTATTAAATTAAAACTCCTGCTCTGATTTTTTCTCATGTTGAATCATCAAGGGCCGCCAGCCAATCACCGATTAAAGTCCTCGCCCCAATCTTGGCGTCAAGGCTGCCAAAAACAAAAAAGTAAAGAATAAAAAAGAAAAAAAAACCAAAAAAATATAAAAATTCAAAATATTATTTGAAAATGTTCAACACCGAATGGCGTCTACAACAATGGTTTTTTGTCAAAATTGTTCACTATTATTAGTGAAGGCAATTTTGAAAAGAAAAATAATAATTAAACCTTCACAATAGTATTTCGAAAATGTTAAAAACCCAAAGCAATTTCCTATTTCCTTTGGGCTTTTAGCTTTCTCAATATTGACATTTGGCCAATAAGATCTTAAAAACACTTACTAAACACTTTATATTTTCTCCAGAGGACTTTAGAGACTAAAAGGTCATTGGGAAAGTTGAACCAAATAGAGCCAAAGCCTAATATAGAAGATGTGCGAAAAACTAGAGAAGTTGATGATTACTCTAGCATGCATTTATGTGATCTCGACATAGTTTTCATATTGATTTGAAGTATAACATCTTCATTTATCTAAAAAATGAGAAAGCTTTATGTTCAAATGCTAGCGAATATATATTTAACCTAACATATACAAGGCAAAAGTGTCATATACTTAACTTCTTTTTTTTGTTTTAACAAAGCACTTCATTTAGTAAACACCGAAGGATAACATAGGTTATGGGTTTTTGAACACAAAAGATCTCATAGAGGTAATGGTGGCACTGCATGCCAATTGTGAAGAAAGGTCTTCTTCCGATGGGCTTTGGAGATTCAATCTGCTACTTAGTTTAATTCACGTAGGCCATAGATCAACTCATCAAATCTGGATCGGATAAGCTTCTCTTTGCACTCTTTAGACCACCATCGACCGCCAAGTACACCAAGACGGTTCGCAAAGCTACGGCTTCCACCTCAAGGGACGATGTCGCAACGACTCTCAGCCAAATCGATGACCACCTCCTAGCAGAGTCTTGGCAAATACCAACAACAGCTCCCTCCCTCTCCCCTTCGACAACTGACCCAACTATATTGAACTTTAAGGTGCCGATTTTTGGAGGAGTCCATGGTTCTAGTCTATTTTCATTTTTCCCTTTCAATTTTTTCGATTCAGGGTTCCAAGGCTGAAATTCCTGGTCTAAGGCGTATGCTCCATCAACGACTGAGCTCAGGTTTGGGTTTCGCAAATGGAAGATGACGCCATTGCAAGCTAGCCAGATTTTCCACAGCACTCCGATGATCAGCTCGCTAAGGCTAAGCTAATTCTTTGTAGTATAATGTCTACGACCTATCTGTCCATTCCAGAAATTCCATAGCTGAACGTCTAGATTTGCAGTTGATGATTTGACCAAATTGCCTTTATCCAGTGACAAAGCAGGAATAGGTGCTCTAAGGTCTCTGGGACTTGACGACAAATAAGGCAGAGAGGATAGGGCACGATTGTTCTCTTGCACAGGTTCTCGTGGGTTGATAAGCTGTTCTAGCACATCTCCAAATGAAAATTTTAATTTCTGGCATAGTGTTGAGGTTCTAAATATTCTTCTGGAGGGATTTGGGTGTATGATAAGAGGAAGAGGCTTAGTTGAGGTTCTGCTATTGTTCTTGTGAATGCATGCTATTGTAGGCATATTTTATTGTGTATTTGCCTATTTTATACCCAGCCTACACCAACACGTCTTCTTTTGGGGTAATGCTCTGTGGTATAGCCTTAATTTCCTCTCCTATGCGCTCATTGAACAAAGAATTCAGATTTTGTTCGTCCTATCGCTGCTCATCCTAAGCATATAACTCTTCAGCTCTTTGGGGATCTCCAGAGTTGGCTAACCCTCCAATCAGTACTGGGGGTAGCCACATAACTTCTCGACTATCGATTGATTTTCCATTGCCACTACTCACCTGATTGATGGATACACGGTGTCTCTTCCCATTAACAGGCTTTACCAAATGAGGCTCAGGAGCCTTTATTGGTTTTTTAAAAGTTCACTTTGGGGAAGTACAGTCCTTTGACAATTTTACTTAATAAGGCTGAGGGGGGATTGAATTTGTCTTCAGGCTTATTTTCCTAGCATTATTTTGTTAAAAGTTATAAAATCTCCAAATCCAAGTCTCCCCTTCCGTTTTCCTTAGCTTGAGTACCTTTCATCTCTTTCAATGAATGCTTGCCTTTGATTCGCTCTATTTCCACCAAAAGGAAACGGAAGAAGTAAACTATCGATGCCATAAGTTATGTACGGCACTTACTTTAATGCCAAAAATTTATGTCGGATCACTTAAGTGCTAAATCGGAGGAAAAACGATCAATTTGGTGCCACCGACGAGAAATTCCAGCCAAAATGATTACGTGGTTTTATTTAAAAAAAAAAATCGATAAACCCTTTAAACGACGTCGTTTTTGTCTTATTTAAGAAAACGACGTCGTTTTGCCGTCTTATGTGGATGGCTTAGAAAAAACAATGCCATATAGCTCATTTGTGATTAAAATTAGGGTTTTTCTTTTTTTTTTTTTCATCCTTGTCAACCTAGGTTGCTCGGCCACCATCGCTTGGAGCCACCGTGCTCGGCCATTGTCGCTCGGCCACCATGCTTGGCCACCATGCTTGGCCACCATCGGCCAAAAGTGATGGGAAAATAGGAGGCGAGGGCGGAGGAGGAGGAGGAAGAAGGGGGGTTGAAGGTGTAGAGAGAGAGAGAAGACGAGGAGTGCGAGGGAAACAAGGAGGGCGCATGTGACATCCTGATTTTCAGACTCTGATTTTGATTGGTTAAATTGGGTATTTCATTGACGCGACTACAATGTTTTTCTCTAACTTGGCCACTCACGAGATAACAAGACTAGCTGGGTAGGTTATTAAGGACTTTAAGGCAAATAGACTGAGAATTCAACCATGAATTGACTTCTCGGCTGTGCTCATCTTTAGAGATCATTACGGCACAGTTAAAAATCGAATTAAAATCAGAGATAGGCTGGTTCGATAGAGATGTGTGGCCAATTGTGGGTGACATCACTAAATTGGGAAATTCTCATCAATCGGTACAAGACTAATTTTCTTATTGTTTTGGTACCTTGTGCTTGTATTTGAATCCTCAAGATTTTCACGACAATTGAGAGTCGCCAATGTGTCAAGTGGGTTCATCGTGGCTCAAAAAAATCGACCACGAGTCATTTGTCCTAAAAAAAAAGTTCTGAAAACTACCCGGTAGCCTAAGTCACACTCGAAACGCGTCCGAGTGAAATTAACCGTCAATTTAAGTCCGATTTCAGAAATTGAAGAGTATGTCATGTCACAATAAATTCTAGAAACGTCGACTCAGTCTTAGAAGATTTTTTTTTCTGACAGTCGAGACTTTTTGGGAAAAAGTTGTCGCCGTGTTGTTTTTGTACAGAAAATGCTAAAGATGGTTTTTTGTTGCAAAATTGAGATGCACGATGGTTTATTGGATGAAGAAAAATAGCAATTGAGACATTGAGGCGTCAATTGATTTTATAAGAACCGATTGAGGATGAATTGAGGAAGGATTGTGCGAGGGAAACAAGAAGGGCGCATGTGAGATCCTGATTTTCAAACTCTAATTTCGATTGATTAAATTAGGCATTTCATTGACGCAACTACAGTGTTTTTCTCTGAGTTGGCCACTCATGAGATAACTAGACTAGTTGGGTAGGCTATTAAGGACTTAAGGCAGATAAACTGAGAATTCAACCATGAATCGACTTCTCGACCATGCTCATATTTAGAGATTATTACAGCACAGTTAAAAATTGAATTAAAATCAGAGATAGGCTAATTCGACAGAGATGTATGGCCAATTGTGGGTGACACTGTTAAATTGGGAAATTCTCGTCGACTGGTACTAGACTGATTTTCTTATTATTTTAGTACCTTGTGCTCGTGTTTTAATCATCGAGATTTTCATGACAATCGAGAGTCACCAATGTGTCGAATGGGTTCATCGTGGCTCGAAAAAAATCAACCACGGGTCATTTGTCCTAAAAAAAAAGTTCTGAAAACTACGCGGTAGCCTAGGTCATGCTCAAAACGCGTCCGAGTGAAATTAACCGCCAAACTAAGTCCGATTTTAGAAATTGAAGAGTTTGTCATGTCACAATAAATTCTAGAAACATCGACTCAATCTTAGAAGATTTTTTTTCTGACAATCGAGACTTTTTGGGAAAAAGTTGTCACCGTGTTGTTTTTGTACAGAAAATGCTGAAGATGGTTTTTGGTTGCAAAATTGAGATGCACAATGGTTTATTGGATGAGGAAAAATAGCAATTGAGACATTGAGGCGTCAATTGATTTTATGAGAACCGATTGAGGATGAATTGAGGAAGGATTGTGCCAAAATTCGTGACTCCCCCTCCTACTAGCTATTTTGGACCAATTGGGAGGTCATGGAGAGTGTCTTGGTGGATCATTGGAGGCCATGGGTTATACTTGGCCTAAGGATGAACCTTGGGGATTAAGTTTGGAAAATATCAAGCAAGAGGGGCCCTCCATCCCTCCTCATCTTTATCCTCTCTTCTTCTTTTACCACCGGTGAAATCTTCCTCTCCTCTCTCCATTTTGGGCGACCATTGGCAATCGGAAGAAAACCCACCGATGCTGCTTCCTTCTTGCCATTTTGTTGACCGAAGATTTTCAATTTGAGGAAGGCTTCACGTGGGAGATGTGGTGGGAGTTTTGATGATGGAGAGCATTTTTGGGAGATGTGAACTGATCTAAGCTTTCAATTGGGTTGCTGAGGTGCAAGGGTCATTCTCAATGGACTTCCGACCTTCAAAGCTCTTTAGGGAAATGCTGGATTGTTTGGTAATTATTTTGAAGTAACTTTCAAATGAAAGTCAGTATTGGAAAGGCCAAAAGCCCAATACAAAGCCCAATACTAGTAACTAACATTGAGCTTTTAGTATTTGGCCAAATGTCGAGACTCATTTTTTCTTTTAAAACTACTCTCACCCATTCTTCAAATTTCCAATTTTACCCTTGTTATTATTTTTTAAATGCTAAAAAAATCAAATGTATATAAATGCTAAAAAAATCAAATATATATTTTTCTAAATAGACCAACCCTTTGTCGGATTGGGAAAGGGCTATGGTCGCCGGCGAGCCGCATTTGGCGCCGCGCAGCCATCGGTTGAGGTCGCCTGAGCGAGGATTGTGCGACCTTGGCGAGGGTCGCTGGAGGTCACACGACCTCGGGCGACCTAGGCAATTGCCGCTTGGGTCTCGGGGCCTAAGGAGCCCTTACCTAGGTCCGCGAGGATCATGCGACGGCAGCCATTGGTCATCATTAATTGTTTGATAAAATTGGACTATATAAAGACACAAATAATGTTAAAACTTTTAAAGCAAGCATTTAAGTATCATATATTTTAAAAATAAATCACTTAAGTTACATGGTGTTTTTTTTTTTACCGAGAATTCTTATGTGACATTAATTCCGGCAAATCACATTGGTGATTTAATATTAAATTAATACCAGATTTTTGAGTAAGGAAGATTTTTTTCATTTGGCCGGCCACAACTTTTTGTTTCAATGAAGCCACCGAAGCAGCTTCAGTTTAATCCACCAAGTCTCCAATCCATGTGCCAATCTCCACTTCCCCATCTTCGGATAGCAACCCATTAGCCCTTGTCTCCTTCGATCAAAACTTCCCTCTATGGTTTCGATTTTTGACTGAGCAACATCCACGACATCTTGAAGACCAAAGCTCCATCAAGTGCAATGTCTTCAACTTCGATCCCAAAGCCAACGAAGCAACACCGAACGAAGACTCCATCGCCTTTTGCTTCTTCACGCATCCATGGCCCGGCTCATCTTGGTCAACATCAGCAACCATGAAGCCTCTGATTTATCAAAGCCAACAAAGTTGGAGCTGCACGTGTCTTCCCCAGCTCGACGCTGCTTCCTCTTCGCGTGTCCTCTACCCCAGCGAATTCCAAGCCTAGTTGTCCGTGCATCTTGGCCCGTAAATTCCAGCACCTTCGGCCCACCAGCAGCCCAGTTGAGTTCAATGAATTGAGCCAACAGTCTTCGGCCCAATCCAGCTTCAGCAGCCCAAGCCAACGAATTTGCTCAGCCCATCTTCAAACCAGTAAAGCCCAAGTCCACAAGTGTAGTCCATTAATTAAGTCTTTAGCCCAATTCAGCGAGGCCCAATTCAACAAATCAATTGAAGCCCAGCATTGTGAAGCCCGTGAAGACAAGCCCAAGCCTAGAAATTTCTATGGGCTTGTATAGCTTTTGGGCTCGGCTTGGGTGTTCGCCGACGCCACCAAAAATTTAGGTTTCGGCCGCTATCGCGGTTTTCGATCTTTGCTTTGTCAAGTGAGTTTTACTCACTCATGCCTTCTTAATTTGCTAATTATACTCAAAGGTTGATTAAATTTAATTAAGTACAATTAGGTGGTTAGATTAGAGTAGATTAGTGATTATTAGATAATTGTGATGCATGTTAGTCAATCGGATTGTGCAATTAGCGAGTAAACACGTAATATTATTTATTGAATGCTTCTTGGGATTTTTCTAACCCTTATCGGATGTTAATTAGGCAATTTGAGCCTAAATAGAATTTTTAGGAATTAAATTTTAATTTTCGAAATTTATTTATTTAATTATTTATTTTCCGAAAATTCAACTGGGATGGCCAATGACCGGGGTTTTATGCTGATAATCATGGCGCAGTCCATTTATTTAATTGAGCTTCATATTGTGCTAAATTGGAATTATTGTGTTTATTTATTTATTTTTCGAAATTAATTATTTAATTATTTATTTTCCAGAAATTCAACTAGGATGGCTAGTGACCGAATTTTGTGCTGATTGTCATGGTGCAGTCCGTTTATTTATTTGAGCTCCACATTGTGTTGAATTGAATTGATTGTGCAATTTGAGGACTTATTCCTTAATTGATTGAAATTGAGTGGAATTGAATGATTGATTGGTAGATGGTTAAGTATGAGTATATAGCGTTAGTTATGTGCAGATGGGTTATATAAAGGGAGAATGGTGAGAGGTAACCGAGAATATTATTGATGAGACTAATCAGGTACAATATTTTTGGACATACATGGTTTGGTGATTGGAAGTATCACTGGCGAAAACGGCGCCTTAAAGAACGCACATGAATTACTTATAAACAAAATGTGGTTCGGTGATTAAGGAAATGTCACTAGTGAAAACGACGTCTTAAAGAACCACGATGTTGTCTATTGCCAATGTCACCTTGGCGAAAATGGCGCCCTAGAAAGGACACGTGGTTTAGTGATCGAGAATATCACTGGTGAAAACGGCGCCTTAAAGAACACACGGTGTCGGTGATCGGTATGTCATTGGCAAAAATGACGCCACATAAATGATACGTGATTCGGTGATTAGGATATCACCGGCGAAAACGGCGCCTTAAAGAATGCACGTAATCAGTGATGGTATATGGCAGTTAGCGAAAAGACGCTTGAGAGAGTCCATGTGATTAATGTTTAGGAATGATCTAGAGTTAGTCCGACTGGCATGAAATCGACTAGGTCGATTTGATCATTGTTTTGATATGATGTTGTGAATTGATTGATTGAATGGAAATGACTGTGAGTGGTCTTGTTGGTGTGTAATCGATTAGGTTGATTTGATCGATGCTTTGATTAGTGATGTGATAACTTGGATGACTATTTGATCTGTGCTAATATGCAGGTGGAATCTGAGGTCAAGGTAAGTCCTCTGACTCGTGTTGTGTATAGGCAACCTGGATAGTGTATTGGTTTATTAATCGAGTCTCAGGGGGTAAAACTTGCTGAGACGTTATCTTAGTAGTTATTTGAATAACCATTTCAGAACCCGAATGAGGAGCCTAAAGAGGAGGAATCTGACGAGGAGAATCCTAATGAGGAACCCGAGGAGAAAGAACCCAAAGAGGGGTACGTGGAGGAACTCGAGGATGACCTCGAGTACGACCCGGATGAGGACTGAGATCCCGTTCTATCTTGTCAAACCTTGTCTACATGTGAATAGATGTTAGATTAGACTTACGTATATATAGTATTGTAGAATAATATGAGATGCATGTAAAAAGATGTGGTTGTGAATTTTCAGTATGAAAAATATGTGGCATGCTTTTCTATCATATTATTTTATTGTCTATGGATTTATAACTACTTTAGCATGTGCATATATAAATGAAAGGGTCGGCGATACATAATCCTAGGATATCACATTTTAAAATTGACTAAAAGTAAGGGATATACGTGTGTCTGAGGATCGGGACGTGACAGCGTAGATGGAGATGGTGGATTGGGCTCTGTTTAAAGAGTGACTAGTGCTGGTGTTGTTCTTCGGGGAAGAAGACGCCGCCGCCATGGCTTCTCTCTCTGTGCTGGTGTTGTTCTTCGGGGAAGAAGACAACACCATCATGGCTTCTCTCTCTCTCTCTCTCTCTCTCTCTCTCTCTCTCTCTCTCTCTCTCTCTTTGTGCTGGTGTTGTTCTTCAGGGAAGAAGACGACACCGCCATGGCTTCTCTCTCTCTCTCTCTCTCTCTCTCTCTCTCTCTCTATGTGTGTGTCTCTCTGCTGGTGTTGTTCTTTGGGGAAGAAGACGATGCCGCCATGGCTTCTCTCTCTTTGTTGGTGTTGTTCTTTAGGGAAGAAGACAATGTCGCCATGGCCTCTCTCTCTCTCTCTCTCTCTCTCTCTCTCTCTCTCTCTCTCTCTCGATTTGGGGATTTAGGGTTTCGACTTGGGGTTTAAGATGCCAAACGACGTCATTTGGTGGTTTACACACTAACTGGACTCTGGCGAGCCACGTCAATATAAGGAATTAATAAAAAAAAAAAGGCCAAGTTGGATTTCCAGCCGATCAGATCGGCGTTGGCACCAAAGTGAGCGCTTTTCAAATTTTTTGGCACTTAAGTGATCTAACGGAAACTTTTGGCACCAAAGTGAGCACCGTACGCAACTTATGACACTGATAGTGTACTTCTCCCAAAAGGAAACTATTCTCTATTCAATCACAAGAATCTTGAAAATTAACATTGTATACTTGTGTATCACTTGTACTATAGAGTTTATTAAAGTTTCCTTTCCTACCCTAGATCTGAGCTTCTCCTTCTAGCCTTCTAGTTTCACATTGACCCTTGCCAATATATAGGCAAACATTTGCTTCTTTGAACTCCACCAATCAGATGGAAAGTCTAGGTACTTAACCATTTTTTCTATCACGGATGCTCTTAGGTTCCTCTATTATGTTTTTTCGCAAGTTTGTTGGGCAACCACTACTAACATGAATCATTGACTTGTTCAAGTTTATGTCTTGACCCATCAAGAAACCATATTGCTCCATAGGAATACAATGTCTAGGGTTTGAAAATTGGATTATAAAAAAATTAGATCCATTGAAACTGCGGATATTCCAACTAATAATCAAATGAAAGTGATGAAAAAAGAAGTTAATTTACATTAGAACTAGAGCTCTCCAATGTGCATTAGGAGAAAGTACTTACCTCCAGTTGTTGCTGGTATTGCTCGATTAGTACATCGGCATATTGCTCAGGCGTGTAAAGCTTACTGTCTGATATTCGTTTGGTATGAAGTAGCTGTTGCTGTAATTGTTGCTTCCCATTCCTACCGTGTATATGCACTTGTTTGAGTATGCTGTAGCATTCGATCCCAGCATTTCTCTTATGCGCGAGATCGTGACTAAATGGTTTCGCAATTGATGGTTCAAGCTAATTCGATCACCCTATTGGAAGAGCATGTAAAAGATATCTTTTTGAATATACGTATAAATAATAGAGGCAGGCTTAAGGGGGCTAGCGGGTGACATCCGACCTAGCCATCAAGTACTTGGGGTCCATTTATTTTGCTGAAAACATTTTCCATCATTTGGTTTGCTTATGAAAATAAATCAATCTAAAACATTTTCCTAGTTAACCGGAAAAGGTTTTCCTACTAAAATTTAAATTCAAGAAAATAATTTCTTCTTTGAAAAGACAGACAAAAGTTCTTTAAAATATGAGCAGGTATTAGCATTTAGACCCAACACTATACGCTTGGGCACAAAAACCCTAACTTTGGTTCCTGGTTCCAACATTAAGGATTAGGGCTCCATTTGTTAACATTTCTATTTCTCTATTTTTTCCGTCTTTTGTTCCCCATAAAAAAAAAGAACAAAAATATTTCTAATAACATCAGTTAATTAATCTACTCCCGAGAATAAAAAAGTGGCTAGGAAATAGATTTGAAATAGGAACAATAAGTAGGAAAAAATTATTTTTGGCTTTCAAGAACAATTTGTAGAATAAGTTATTTTCTTTCTTTTCCTTTTTTTTTTCTTATTTTCTTCTTCTTGCTCTTCTAATTGGTCTGTTGCCTCTTTGTCTAGCAACCAGCTAGAGAAGGAACAAGAAGAGTGGGAAAAAGAAAAGAAAAAAAATCCCAAAAAATATAAAAAAAATTAAAAGAAATTCTACTTCTCAAAAAAAAAAATTTAAGTTGTACTAAACACATTTTTTTTCTTTTTCTATTCTAGGAATAAAAATAGAAAAAAAAATCTAAAAAGAAATTATTCTCAAAAATAGAAATGTTATTAAATACACCCTACATTTCTGACAACCGAGCCTAGGATCTTGATGCTCAAGTCCAGGCCTTTGGCATTCACACCCAAAGCCAAGCTAGAATTCTTGGTGCCCATACCTGATGCTTCGACACTCGAACTTGGGTCCATAAAAGCCATGCTCGATCTCTAGTCTTGACCCTCAAGGTTGGGTCCACAAATAATGTGCACGGGTCCTTGGCACTTGAGTTTAGATCCTTGATTAACGAGACATTTGTTCGCATAAAAATATTTATAAAAAAAAAATCACAGTTTTAATTATTTTTTATTTTTTCTAAAGTTGACTTTTTCATTATTTTCTTTCTTTCTTTTTCTTTTCTTCCTTTCCTTTTTGCTTCTTCCTCAGCCCGTCGCCGGCCACAGCAATGGCCGATGAACTCAGGCCTTGCCAAATTGGGCGAGTTCATGCCTCCCCTCTAGAGGTCATGAGGATGCAAGATTAGGCAAGCTTGCTGACCTTGGGCAAGGTTTGAGCTCATCTGTCGCTGACTGCCATAGCCCACACAACCAGCCAAGGAAGAAGCAAAAAGAATATAACAATGAAATAATTTAAAATTACAATTTTTTTGTTAATTTTCCTTAGTATATTTTTCTTACCAAACGATGAAAATTTTTTACAGTTTATTTTTAAATTTCAATTAAACATCGAAAAATAAAGTATAGTATTTTTTTTTTTTTTTACGAAACAAAGTACGCTTAACCTTAAATTTTAGGTATCTGTGTACCAGTTGCTGTCCTGTTTCATCTCGAATGCCCCCCGCGGATGCATAATTCACACCGATGAGTAAGTCGCTGCCTTTTGCAGTAGCAAAGGGTTGAATGTATTTGTCAAACCCCAGAAGTTCGGCTGTAACAACTAAAAAAAAAAAAAAAAAAAACTGAATAGCAAGCCCATGAACGTAATTGGCGCATGCATGTAAACCCACGAAAGTTTTTGCTTTTTGGCCACCTGAGCAACTTCTAGGAAAGCATGATACTATGTTCAAGCCACGTTACGTTATGCTCGTCCAACATTTGACATGTACAGTTAGAAAGGTCGTTGAAACACAGAGAGTAGACCAATGATGTCGACGGACGTGCGGCCGTTGGTGAACCTTCCGGTCGCACCGTCGGGGAAGTCAATCCCATGAGAAGGATAATTCGCTTAGGCCTGAGTCTCGAGATCGTTGTTGGTCAGCCTTTACCTGACCAACTACCTAATACTACGCAGGCTCATCAAACAGCGGTTCCCATTATCGTCGAGCGAGTCTCCGAATATGAAGTAACACGGGACTCGAGGAGCTCCGAGGACCCAGCTTCGTGAATTCGATGAGATGAAGAAGAGAACAGGTAGAATAACACTCCATGCTCTATTGCACTCAAACGACGCCATTTCGAAATGGGAAATATATCTATGAAGGGAGTGTAAAGCTTGTCTGGTGTGTATGATATATGAACGAATCAAATAGACGGTGAACAAGAGGGTAAGGAGAGATTTCAAAGCTGGAAGTAATTGGTGACCGGCAATGAGAAGAACAGAAAGCAAGAAGAGGACTATTTGCAGGGCGGAGAAAGGAAGCGGTGGTGATTATCTACCGGATCATGTTAAGCATGATCACTTGCATAATGCCATAGCTTAAACACGCGATTATGTAGATCGTCGTTTTCTTCATATAATTCAACGACAGTCGACTTTTTCCATTCGCTCGAGCATTGCCCCCCCATTCTCCGGGGGAAGGAAAGTAGAATGAAAAAGGCGATTACAAAGGAATTTGGTAACGTGAAGCGGAGGATATTGCTTAGAAAACATCGCTCTGAATAATATCCCGTCGAGATATAATTGGCCTATTCCAGCTATTTTTGCCCATGAATGAACCCTAATATATATATAAAAGATGTTGTGTCCCACGTGCGTGAGATAAGCAAAAATATTAGCGTGTGTATACATATAAACATGTATATCAATGATGAACGTGAATCCCAATTTAATTAGGGGAAGCTAAAATATTGTAGCTTACATACAAAGGAAAAAGATATTTTGTAGTAACAAATGAATAAGTGAAGGCGTCATTGAGATGCAAGTTATGATAAAGTGTTGTTTTGACTTTTCTTTATAGATGTCGGATAATGAAATATATTGATATTTATAATGGTATGAGATATACCTATTTCCTTTTTTGACCTATTTATTTTAGAGTTAGCTATCGTGCATACGCTATGGATAAACTGAGTACGAATGCTCAAGTACACACAATTATTAAAAGGGAAATATTATATCACCCCTATTGTTTCGCTTATGTCAATGTAGCGCATCTCCCCGCCTTCCTATAAGTTAGTTATTCCCTAATGGAGCACATCTATGAAATTCATGCCCATCATGTGTGTTATTAAAAAACTAAATAATGTGCATATATATTAGGAAAAAAGCGACAAAAAATTCTAAGCTATACCAACCGGAAGCATCGAAGTCAACAATAAGCTTGCATACCAATATCTCGATAGCCGATCAACAACCATAAATCGATAACTTGTGAATTGATAACTACTCTACACAATTGACAACTTCAACATAAGAGGTGAGGTACTGTTAACTAACCGAATCTCTTTAAGGCAATTAGTTCCTATAATAGTACTAAGCAATTTCACAAACTATGTCTTCCAAGATACAACACCTTAAACCTATTTGTATTAGCATTATATGAATGGGACTCTATCAAACATTTATCGAAACTGGCACACTTAGAGGATTATTTTAGAAGAGAAAACTCAAGAGACGTCCTAGGAGTGCTTCAAGGAGTTCTTGATATTTTTTTGGACTAAGTAAGCATGTCTATGTTCTAGGAGTGCTTCAAGGAGTTCTTGATATGTTTTTGAACTAAGTAAACATGTCTATTTATAGACAAGGGAAATAGCTGCAAAAAACTGAAAGTACATGATTTCTAGAGTCATTTCCGTATGCTCACATTAGTTGAATCATTAATCTTTACTAATAACAATATTAAATTCAGAAACTACAACAGAACGAAGAGTCACTTTAATTAAAGGGACGCTTACCTAATGTTGAGCCATTAAAACCTATAATTACAACAATAATTACGACAGCTTTAATTTTAAAATAGCACTCGCCTTATTTGACTGGAATTATCCTGGAGATTTTATTCAATAGCGTATGCATTTAGACGTCGGCGGCCGTGTGGACAATTACTTCGGCACTAACCAATATCATCCCTATCACCTGGGTCAGATCATCGCCAGATTGCGAATGTCGTAAGGGGAGGCATCGGATGGAAGCAAAGCGTTGTATGCCCTCGCGACAATCCCCAAATTCACTGTCTCCGTGAGATTGAATCCGTCAAAGAACACGTACATCGCCCTGTTCGAACATGGAGTTTCGAAGGGAATGCAAGTGCCCAGTTCCTTGTCCACTTTACAGCAGGTCGCGTTTGAAATTAGGCCAGCTGAGAATTAAAGGAGCTCTAGTTTAGATGCAAATGGTGGGTGAGGTGGGATGGGTTTTGGCAGTTAGGGCTTGGTGTTGCAAAGGTGATATGAGGGGCAAGTTGGATGGCGTGATTCGGTTAGGAAGTGCATAATAGATGATGATGTTCAATGTGGGAATGGTGAGAGAGGTGTGGATTTAAGGTTTTGGGTATTGGGAGTTTTAGGGCAAACTATCACCGTTGGGATGTTGAGAATATCACCGCCTCTCTCTCTAGAATTCTTTGGATTTCTCTCCTCTCGTTACTCCTCCAGATTTGTCTCCCTCTCTCCAGATAATTCTTCAGCTTCAGCCGCAATTGTTGACCCAACAAAGTTGTAATAAAATAATAATAAGTAGAAGAGATATTGGGAGAGGAGAGTCGGTGGATGTGCCGACTTTGGCTCCTATAAATAGGGGCTGTTGTCTCTTGAAGTGAAAAGTGTTAAAAGGGGGTGTTGTGTAGAGTGTAGGGGGTCTTGTGCAAGAGTGTTGTGTGGTGTAAAAAGTGAGAGTGGTGTTGTGTGCGTAAGTGAAGAAGTGTGAGGAGTGTGTGTACGTAAAGTGTGGGGTGTGTACGTGAGTGTGTGAGTGGGTGGGAGTAGGTGGTGTGAAGTGTAGAGTGAGAAAGAGTGAGTGGGTGTGTGCAAGAATTGTGTTTGTGTGAGGTGTGAGAGGTGTATGAGAGTGGTGTGTGTAAAGAGTGTGTAATATTGCTTATATAAAATAAAGTGATTATTTTACTTGCACATCCACTTGATTTCTCAACAAGTGGTATCAGAGCAGGTCGTCGGAGGCCGTGCGAAGATAGTGGTCGGGGACCATTGTAAGTGAGCAAGGCGATCAGGGATCGTCGAGCCAAGGAGCAAAGAAGTGAAGGACATCCGATTTCTGCCAGCGCACAATCTGGGATTGTGAAGTCGGTTGGTCCGGGACCAGGCTTACTTGGTATAGTGCGGGGCATTATACTCAAGTCACCATGGTGGATTTCTCGAGTCCGGTGAACGGGATGGAGAAGCTCAATGACTTTAATTATAATAATTGGAGTACCCGCATGCGGTATTATTTGCTTGGACAAGATTTATGGGATATTGTTGGCGGCAACAACACCACACCACCCACAAATGATAGTGATCTAAGAAAGTGGAACGTCAAGTCAGGTAAGGCTCTTTACGTTCTTGCCGTGACTGTTGATGATGAATTATTACCACACATAAAGAGTGCAAAGACCCCGAAGGAGGCCTGGGATAACTTGGCAACGCTGTTTGCGAGGACAAACGATGCCAAGTTACAATGCTTGGAGAACAAGCTCCTCTCAATCTCGCAACAAAGTATGACGGTAAGTCAATACCTTTCTAAAGTTAAATCTATTTGTGAAGAAATTTCAAAATTAGATCCTCAGAATGCCATCTCTGAAACAAGAATGAGAAGAATAATAATTCACGGGTTAAGGTCGGAGTATGATGGTATTATTACGGCCACCCGTGGATGGGCAAATGAGCCAACTCTAATTGAGTTGGAAAATATATTGGCCAATCAAGAGGCCTTAGATAAACAAATCCCTAAGGTCTCAATTAAAGAGGATGAAAGTGCCCTCTTCAGTAATAAAAGAGGGTTCAAGGGCCACAATAGAAATAGAGTAGGTGCAAGAGATGGCAAACCATGGAAAGATCATGGAGATTGGTGGAGGCAACCCGAAAAGAAGGGTTATCAGCCAAGGGGAGCTCGTCAAGATCGTGACGACGACAACGACAAAGATAAGAGCAACAAAAGTCGTAGCAAACGGTGCTACGTTTGTGGCAAGGTAGGACATATTGCCAAATTTTGTTGGTACAGGCGAGAAGAAGGAAATGTCGTCACTTCTTGCAAGAAGGAGATTGAAAGCGAAGAAGAATGGGACTTTCAAGCGCCTATTGCAGTGAAGGAACGAGAAGAGCTTGCAACAGCTTGTATAGTTGAGTTGGATAATTCGACAGGTTCCATCACGACCCCGAATAAGAGCAAGCCAAGGGAGAACTCGAAGAAGCAAATGCCAACAAACAGTCGAGAAAAGAAATTGCATGAGATGCAAGATATGATAAAGAAGCTGAAAGTTGAGAAGGCAAAGATGGAGAATATGTTGAAGAAAAGGGACGAGATGATAAGGCAGAAGGATCGAGAGCTCGAGGCAAAAGAAAGGGAGTTAGAGAAGTTCCGATGTGAGTTCAAGAAGCCGCAAAAGCTTCAGGACCTCAAGCCCACTATGATGTTCCGAATTAATCATATCGGAAGAGACAATGAGCAAATGAAGGAGAAAAATAAAGTTTTCTTTGAGAAAAGGAGGCCATCTACACCCTACATCCTGTGGTATAAGGATCGGTGGAACAAGATCAAGGGGAAGAAATGTTATGAGGAAAAGGATCAAGAGATCTACATTGAAGTGCTTCGGATGGGATTGGATCAATTGAAGCACGAAATGAAAGTCACAAATGAGAGGATTGACCGGATGAGTTCCAATCTCAAAATTCTTAGAGGAGATATGCTGAATACGAAGACCAAATTGAGTGAGAAGAAAGAAAAGGAGATTAATGGGCAAAATGAATTGGCATTGCAAAAATTTAAGGATCACAAAACTCAATGGAAAGTCGCCTCAAGAGAAGCAACTAAAGATGGAGCCATAGAGCCATCCATGTACGAGGAAGCTTCGCAATATGCTGAATGGAGGAAGATAGTTGAAGAGCCCAAAAGCAATATCGACACGGCTACTATATCTAAGTTAAGAGAGAGTAGTCGGTGAGGGGGAGTGTTGAGAATATCACCGACTCTCTCTCTAGAATTCTCTGGATTTCTCTCCTCTCGTTACTCCTCCAGATTTGTCTCCCTCTCTCCAGATAATTCTTCAGCTTCAGCCGCAATTGTTGACCCAACAAAGTTGTAATAAAATAATAATAAGTAGAAGAGATATTGGGAGAGGAGAGTCGGTGGATGTGCCGACTTTGGCTCCTATAAATAGGGGCTGTTGTCTCTTGAAGTGAAAAGTGTTAAGGGGGTGTTGTGTAGAGTGTAGGGGGTCTTGTGCAAGAGTGTTGTGTGGTGTAAAAAGTGAGAGTGGTGTTGTGTGCGTAAGTGAAGAAGTGTGAGGAGTGTGTGTACGTAAAGTGTGGGGTGTGTACGTGAGTGTGTGAGTGGGTGGGAGTAGGTGGTGTGAAGTGTAGAGTGAGAAAGAGTGAGTGGGTGTGTGCAAGAATTGTGTTTGTGTGAGGTGTGAGAGGTGTATGAGAGTGGTGTGTGTAAAGAGTGTGTAATATTGCTTATATAAAATAAAGTGATTATTTTACTTGCACATCCACTTGATTTCTCAACATGGGATAGAGAGGAAGAGAGACTCAACCGATTGCTAACGAAACTAGTACTTAACTTAGACACCAACCTATGTTCCACTTACTGCATTGAAATAGAACATCATATTGCAATCGCAAATTACTCGATGCGTATGCAGTGCACAGGCATGAAATTGTCTTTATTGTTCAATCAAAATGCCCTCACAGGTCAAAGATATTCTTTCGGCAAAAATGGCATCGACATGAATCAAAATTTGCCAAACTGTCTTGGAGATTTTATTGAAAAACTAGATCAATATCAATTGAAACTTTTTGAATTAATATGCACGCATGAGCACTTAATCTCTCTATTTTCTTCTTCAGATCATCGCGAGATGATGAATATCAAAAGGGTAAGCATCAGAAAAAAGTAAAGCTAAGTAAGCCCTTGCACCAAACACCAAATTCACTATCTCTGTGGGGTGAAATCCATCGTAGAAGGCGTGCAAAAACCTACTCGAGCATGGAGTTTCGAAGGGAATGCACAGGCCACCCTCCCGAACCTTACAACAGGTTGAACTTGTAACTCGGAGAGCTGAAAATAGACCAATACAATATCATCATTGAAATTCACCCGTGAAGAACCATAAACGCTGTGCCACGATAAACTTATACATCCGTTAATATGGTAATAGTTTCGTCATGTGGTAAACTGATCTTTGATATATTCTTAACATTACTCAAAAAGGATTTCTGAAACACAAGATCGAGAGAGACACACACACACCTGGAAGTCCAGCAGTGGAGATTCCAAAAAAGTCTATGTAGGTGAACTTAGCATCGGCCAGGTTGCGATTCAGTTCATCAACGAGAGGTTTGAGCCTGTCGTTGAATAACATAACCGCGCTGTTGATCTTGTCGACGCACAGAGATCCGTTGGTCCCAAATCTTGAAATTTCTGTTGGGGCGCAACCTATCACACTTAATCCAAATATTGCCACCTTCCTTGCTTCATAGGAATACAATGTCTAAGGTTTGAAAATTTGATTATAAAAAGATCAGATCCGTTGAAACTACGGATATTCGAAGTAATAATCAAGTGAAAGTGATCAAAAAAAAAATAGATGTTAATTTAAATTAGAACTGGAGTTATCCAATGCGCATTAGGAGAAACTTGTTAACTTCAACTGTTGTTGGTATTGCTCGATTAGTAAATCGGCGTATTGCTCGGGCGTGTAAAGCTTGCCGGTCTGATATACGTCTGGCATGAAGTAGATGTTGATGTAATCGTTGCTTCCCATTCCTACCGTGTATATGCACTTGTTTAAGTATGCCGTAGCATTCGATCCCAACATGTGTCTGACGCGCGAGATTGTGACCAAATGGTTTTGCAATTGATGGTTCAAGTTGATTCGATCGCCCTGTTGGAAGAGTATGTAAAAGATATCTTTTTGAATATATGTACAAATAATATAGGCAGACTTAAGGGGGCTAGTGAGTGTTGTCCAACTGAGCCATCAAATAATTAGAGTTTGTTTGTTTCATAGAAAATATCTTCCTTATTTGGTTCGTTAAGGAAAATAACTCAACGGAAAATATTTTCCTAATCAACTGAAAACGTTTTGAAGGTATCAGCACTTAGATTCAAAATATTTACGCTTGAGCACGAAATCCTTAACATTGGTTCTCGAGTCTTAGCATTCAATACTAGGCCTTTGGTGGCCAGGCCTAGGTTCATTGAGGCGAGACTCAAGACCTTGATGCTTATGCGTAGGCCCCTAGCACTTACGCTTGGGTCTATCAAGGCTAGGCCCAAACTCCTTATGCATGTACCCAATGCTCCGACACCGAAACTCACGTCCATAAAGACCATGCTCGGGTTCCTGACATTGGATCTCTAATCCTAACTCTTAGGCTCAAGTCCACAAAGGCTGTACTAGGGTCCTTGGTGCTTGTGTTCAGGTCCTCGGTTAGAAACTTTTGCTCCTTTAAAAGTATCTTTAAAAAAAAAAATCAAATTTTTTTATATTCGAATTTTTTTTTTCTTTTTGTTTCTTCTTCGGCCCATCGCCAACCATGACAACAACTAGCAAGCTCTAATCTCTTTAGAATGGGAGAGCTCACCACCTCTGGCAACTAGACTTGAGCTCACCCAAGGCCAACGGGCTCTTGACAACTGGCAACAAGACTTGAGCTTGGGCATCATCAAATTAGGTGAGCTCACGCCTCGCAGTCTTTGAGGAGGCTTAAGCTACTTGAGGCCGGCAACTGGCGAAGGAAAAGCAAAAAGAAAAGAGAATATATATAAAAATTAAAAGTAATTAAAAATAATTTTAAAATGTGAATTTTATGATAATTTTACTTATTAGACTTTCCTTACCAAACAAATGGAAAATACTCTTTAATTAATTCTTAAGTTTTAGCCAAACACCAAAAAATGAAGTCATTTTCTTGAAAAATATTTTACAGGAATGATACATTTCCTGTGAAACAAACAAATCCTTAGCGTAAAATTCTACATATTTATTTACCAGTTGTTGTCCTGTTTCGTCTCGAATGCCTGCCCCACAGGATGCATAATTCACACCGATGAGTATCTCGCTCCCTTTTGCATAAGCAAAGGGTTGAGTGTATCTGTCAAACCCCAGGAGTCCGGCTGTATTCACAAATAAGACACATAATGAAAAAATAAAAATAAAAAACTGAATAGCAAGCCCATGAACGTAATAGGCGCACGCCTGTAAACTCACGAGAGTTTTTGCTTTTTGGCTTCCTAAGCAACTTCTAGGAAAGCATGATACTATGTTCAAGCCACATTACGTTATGCTTTTCCAAGATTTAACATGAACAGTTAGAAGGGTCATTGAAAAAAGGAGAGCAGGTAAGAAAGCAGACCAATGACATCGACGGAGGTGTTGCCATTGGTGAACCTTCCGGTGGCTCCGGCGGGGAAGTCAATCCCATAAGGAGGATAATTCGCTTTGGCCTGAGTCTCGAGATTGTTGTTGTTCCCATTATCAGCGAGGGAATCTCCGTATATGAAGTAACACGGCACTTGAGGAGCTCCATGAACCCAGCTTGGCGAATTCGATGAGATCAAGAAGAGAACAGGCAAAATAACTCCCCATGCTCTATTGTACTCGAACGACGCCATTTTGAAATGGGAAATATATCTATGAAGAAAGACTGAAGCTTCTCTGGTGTGTATAATGTATGAACGAATCAAATAGACGGTGAACAAAAGGGTAAGAAAGCTTCCAAAGCTGGAAGCGATTGGTGGCCGGCGATGAGAATAACAGAAAGCAAGAAGAGGACGATTTGCAGGGCGGAGAAAGGAAGCGATGGTGATTATAACTAGCCAGACAGCTGACTTTTTCCATTCGCTCGAGCATGCCAAAGTGGAATAAAAAAGGCGATTACAGAGGAATTTGGTGACATGACGCGAAGGGTATGGGTATTGCTAGGTAACATTGTTTTGAATGATATCCCGCCGTGATCCAGTTGGCATATTCCAGCTATTTTTGCCCTTGAATGGACCCTAGAATATATATAAAAGATGTGTCCCGTGTGCAAGAGATCCGCCAAAACAGTACCACGTGTATATAAACATTTATATCAATGATAAACGTGGATCCCACTTTAATTAGGGGAAGCTAAAATCGAGCCTGCGACATGAATGTCGTAGTTTACAAACAAAGGAAAAAGATATGTTTTAGTAACAAGTGAAAAAGTAAGGGCATTGTTGAGATGCAAGTTATGATGAAGGGTTGTTCTATTTTTTCTTTTTGGATGTCGTGATAATAAAATTTATCAATATTTATAATGGGACGAGATATACCTATATCCTTTTTTGACCTATTTATTTAAGCGTTAGCTATCGTGCATACGATATGCGCAAACAATATGACTTTTATTCGCCTTTAAAAAAAAAAGTCAATTAACATGGATAAATCGAGTACAATTGCTCAAGTACACACACAATCATTGAAAGGGAAATATTATATAACCCCTATCATTTTGCATATGTCAATGTCGTGCATTTATCCGCCTTCCTATAAGTTAGTTATTCCCTAATGGAGCAAATCTATGAAATTCATGCCATCATGTATGTTATTATAAAACTAAATAATGTGCATATATAATAGGCCAAAAGCCACAAAAAATCTTAAACTATACTTATTGTGATAAAAAAATATTTATGACATCAAAAATCCCAAACTATACTTGCCGAGACATATTTACAATAAACTTTTTCTTATGACATAATAACCCCAAACTTATACCTATGTGGCAAATTTATCATCCATCAAGGTCCTGTCACATGATTTTCTAGTCAAAATAACGTCATTTTTATTTCATTTAAGACACATGGGCACCATATTAATATTGTTTGTGTTTTGTCATCTATGTAGGCAAATTTTTAATAATACTTACTGATGGAACTTTGATGGAGGGTGGATGAGTCACACATATACAAATTTGAGATTTTTAGAATAAAAAAAGTTTGATAGAAGGTGAACATGTCACACATGTACAAATTTGACATTTTTAGTATAAAAAAAGTTTAAATTAAATGTTTCACAGTAAGCATAAGTTGAAATTTTTGATGTCATAAAGAAAAATTCAAGAACATAGTTTAGAGTTTTTTTTTTTTATGGCTTTTTCCCTATATAACATGCGTGAAGAAGTTCTTCTTTTTGCCCTTTCTAAAAGTCGTGTAGATCTAACATTCCCTAGTTAATTTGATTAATTCGGGAACTTCTGGCTTGAATTCTTAATTTGTTGATAGCTATTCTATCAGCGAACTTTCCCTTTAATTATTTCTTCATTTGCAATGTTTCTCATTTATTCATAATATACTTATTCTTAAAGCCAACTCCACATTATATTTACTACGTGCACATATCTGGTTTAGGGGCCATGCCACTTGATGGTGTTCGCTAGCTGATTCTCTTAAAATGGAAAGTGAGACCGAATAGAGATATAGAAGATGACCGTAATTATGGACCACAAGTGCGCTTTCATGGGTAATTTGTAATTGGCAAGTTCAGGAATGTGCAGGGTGACCATTGAAAAGTGAATTTAGCAAAATATTCTATTCAAGGAACGTCGCAAAAAACCATTAAAAATAGTGTATTTGGGGTATCGAGAAATTACTAACTCATGAATGAAAAGTTACTCGTTCAAATCCCGCTAATTATATACAAACTATTCTGAGTTAAACTCACTTATACAGGTCAAAAGTTGGGACTTACTTCACTTGGCTCCCAAAACTTCATGGACTTATTTTACTTTCATGATTGCAAGTGCAAAAAAGGTTTTACGTCGGTGATGTTGCTAATAGAAATCATACACTTATTTGTCCAGTAATAAAGCTGTTTGAACCATTCTTTTTTTTTCATTAAATTAGGACTATAGTATATTGATGATATTTCTTGTTAGTGTTTTTTCCATTTCCTTATTTTTTTTTTGTTTTAGTTAATTTATTCTTTTTCTAATTCATAAAACCTCCACAAAGTGGTACCACGAATTTCTCAAGAAGCCGGCAAACAATGTTAATAAGTTTCTTTTCTATTCCGCAAGCCCATGAACGTATTAGGCGCACGCCTGTAAACTCACGAGAGTTTTTGCTTTTTGGCTTCCTAAGCAACTTCTAGGTAAGCATGATACTATGTTCAAGCCACATTACGTTATGCTTTTCCAAGATTTAACATGAACGGTTAGAAGGGTCATTGAAAAAAGGAGAGCAGGTAAGAAAGCAGACCGATGATATCGACGGACGTGCGGCCATTGGTGAACCTTCCGGTGGCTCTGTCGGGGAAGTCAATCCCATAAGGAGGATAATTCGCTTTGGCCTGAGTCTCGAGATTGTTGTTGTTCCCATTATCAGCGAGGGAATCTCCATATATGAAGTAACACGGTACTTGAGGTGCTCCAAGAACCCAGCTTGGCGAATTCGATGAGATCAAGAAGAGAACAGGCAAAATAAGAACAGGCAAAATAAGTCCCCATGCTCTATTGTGCTCGAACGACGCCATTTTGAAATCGGAAATATATCTATGAAGAAAGACTAAAGCTTCTCTGGTGTGTATAATGTATGAACGAATCAAATAGACGGTGAACAAAAGGATAAGTGAGCTTTCAAAGCTGGAAGCGATTGGTGGCCGGCGATGAGAAGAACAGAAAGCAAGAAGAGGACGATTTGCAGGGAGGAGAAAGGAAGCGATGGTGATTATAACTAGCCAGGCCTAAAGGAAATAATCTTAGCATTACCAGATAATGTTAAGCATGATCACATGCATAATGTTATAGTTCAAACCCGTGATTAGGTAGGCTGTCGTTTTCTTCATATAATTCAATGACAGTCGACTTTTTCCATTCGCTCGAGCGTTAGACCCGTCAAAATGGGTTGTGACTTTCAAGTTCTTTTCTCTGAATTATTGTAAGAGTAAGAATTGGACAAGAAATATCACAAAGCGATGGATGGTGGGCATTTATCCATGTGCTCGGAGATTAGGTGTGGCCCACCATCCATCGCTTTGTGATATTTCTTGTGGCCACACCTAATCTCCAAGCACATGAACAAATGTGCACCATCCATCGCTTTGTGTTCTTGTCCGATTCTTACTCTTATAATAATTCAAAGAAAATAACTTGAAAGTCATGACCCATTTGACGGGTCTATCGAGCGTGCCCCCCAATTCTCTGGGGGAAGGAAAGTAGAATAAAAAATGCGATTACAAAGGAATTTGGTGACGTGAAGCGAAGGGTATAGCTAGAAAACATTGTTTTGAACGATATCCCTCCGTGAACCAATTGGCATATTCCAGCTATTTTTGCCCATGAACGACCCTAAAACATATATAAAAGATGTCGTGTCCCATGTGCGAGAGATATATATATATATATATATGTCAACGATGAACGCGGATCCCAATTTAATTAGGGGAAGTTGAAATCGAGCTCGCGACATGAAATGTTGTAGCTCACAAACAAAGGAAAAACTTATAGTAATAAATGAAAAAGGGGAAAAGTGTCACAAAAATTGTCACGCCCCGAACCTCGAGCGCGCCAACATCCCACCATGGTCATGCAAATGCGACATTCCCAGGTAGTGTCGCCGACCCCATTCATTTATTAATGCGCAAGCGGAACGTATTATAAAACCCCTGACAATAAAATACGGGATAGAAAAGGAAACAATTTCACAACCAATCACTTAAATAAACCAACGGAGTTACAGAGGAAGGCCTATAGCCAAAAAAAATCTACAAAAGACTGGCTCTTAAAAAGAGGTTATCCTATGACCTACAAGTTGTACACGATCTCCAATCCTTATGACTTCACCTCTCCAACTCCTCAAGGCCAACCAAAGCTATCTCGCCGCTCTGTCCACCAGGAACCTGAAATGGTTATTCAATAACCACTGAGACAACGTCTCAGCAAGTTCAACCCCCTAAACCCCTATTAGAAAGAAAATACACCCAAGGGTGGCCTAACCACATCACACAGAGAACTTACCTCGCCTCAATTCCTTCCTGCAGGTTAGCACAATTTGTATCACACAATCTCAGGTAGTAATAATAATTCAAACAATTGGAACGCCATCACTTTCATATAAATCACGATCGCACTTAGCACGCATTCCAATTATTATTCATTGCCACACAAGAGCATAGCCTACTCCCAGGTCGGCTATCTATTAACATTACGGCATTTCGAGAAGAATAAAGGTCCAGTCGGTCCCGCCACTACTTCGAGCAAGCCATGTCATTCTATCGACGGCATTTCTGAAGAATAAAGGTCCAGTTGGTCTCGCCACTACTGCGACCAAGCCACGTCATTCTATCGACGGCATTTCTGAAGAATAAAGGTCCAGTCGGTCTCGCCACTACTGCGACCAAGCCACGTCATTCTCTTGACAGCATTTCTAGAAGAATAAAGGTCCAGTCGATCTCGCCACTACTGCGACCAAGCCACGTCATTCTCTTGACGGCATTCTAGAATAACAAAGGTCCAGTCGGTCTCGCCACTACTGCGACCAAGCCACGTCATTCTCTTGACGGCATTCTAGAAGAACAAAGGTCCAGTCGGTCTCGCCACTACTGCGACCAAGCCACGTCATTCTCTTGACAGCATTTCTAGAAGAATAAAGGTCCAGTCGGTCTCGCCACTACTGCGACCAAGCCTTTCAACTAGCACACGATGATTCGATACCGATCCTTGGATACTTTACATTTCACTCACATAATCCAATTACGATATTAGCCATTAACAATCCAATTTCAATGCCGAACTCGACACTTGGGATTTTATGAATAAAATCCATATTTATCACAATCAATACTCAATTTGCTACAATCAATCATCAAATTCAAATTCTAAATACACAGCAGCGATCGGCACGAAATTCTGAGAGTTTAGGGTCCCGATGAAATTTTTGAATTTTAATAATTAATTAAATTTATTCCGAAAATTAATTAAATAATAATATTCATATTTTTCATCATCCACGCTCAATTCTTAATATCCAACCATCAATTTCAAAATCCGAACACACAACAGCGATCGGCACGAAATTCTGAGCAACCGGGTCAAAAATAATTTTTCCGTTTTTTAAATAAATAATAATATTTTAATAATTTCGGAATATAATATAATATTATAATTTCCAGAATTTCGAAACAATTAAATAATTCAAAAGTAAAACCCTATTATGTCCCATCAAGGTTTATTACCAAATAAACTATCTTAGCCTTTAATTAAACACACTTTAAATTAAATAAACCTTTTAATCCAAATCACAATTAAATAAACTAAAATATCCACATAAACTTGCTTAACTTAGACTAAGCACACTTAGAGCATAATTAACTGTCTAATCAAGATTTAGTGAATTAAAGTCACCGGATTAGCGAGCCGAGCGGACCAAAAGGACGGGGACACCGAGGAGAACAACTTTCCTCAAAGCGGGCCGAGCATCCGGGCTCGGGAAGGCGGCCAAGACGGGCCAAGAAGGGGCTGCCATACCTATTTTTCCAGCCACTGATTTGGGGCTGGAGGAGGCGGATCCGGCGCCGGTTCGGGCGGAGGAACGGCGGAGGGGCTGCCGCGGTGCCGAGCGGCCAACGGCAGGGTCTCCCGGCGACCCTAGCGACGCCGACGACGGCTGGACGGAGGGGATGAAGCTCGGGCTGGCGCGGACGAAGGGAGGAGGCAGCGAAGGAGGTGCAATGATGAGCAGGCACGGCGACCGGCGAGCAGGCGAACAGCAACCGCGACGGCGAGCTCCGGCGAACGAGCAACGGCGGCGCTGCTGGCTGTTGCTTCGGCGTCCACCCCAAATCTGCGGAGGCGTCGAGCACGAGCTGGAAATGGAGAGAGATGGAGATGTGAGCGGTTAGGGCAAGCGGCGAGGCGAGGGGCTGCGACGGCGGGCGGACAGGCGAAGGCGGCAACGGCGTGCGAGCGGGAGTGGACGACCATGGCTGCAGCTCCTTCTTCTCTGCAATTTTCTGGTCTTGCGCACAAAGAAGATGGAGGAGAAACCGACGGAAGGGAGAGAGGAAGGAGAGAGGGAGGAGAGAGAAGAAGGGGGGGCTTTTTCTTTTCTTTTTCTCTTTCTTTTATTCAACAAAAATGGCCCACCATGACCTAGGATGACATCACACTCCACTATCTCCCACAACCTCTTCCAATGGGTTCACTTGCAATTTCCGCCGGGGCCTAAAACTTGTGCAACAATGTCTTCAATTCCACTTAATTCTCTTCCAATTAAATCATAATCCCACTTGAATTAAATCAAATTGACCTCCATTAATTCATTCAACACCTCATCAATCAAATTGGTATTTTTCCTTACCACTGTGGCGTACTTGCATCCCAATTTCACAATCTATGGCTTCAATTGAACGAAGACGGCCCTATTTACCCAGTCGAAATTAAAACCCGAAAATCCAGATGTCACAAAAATCCTAAACCTTTTACATTTATATCAATTTAGTCCTAAATATTTTCATTTAGTGCTAATTCAATCCTTTTTGGCTAATTTTAATTGGATTTAGCTGACTAGCTATCAGTTAGTTAACGTGGCATGATCGGCATCGACGTGAACAAGTTTTAATAATATTTAAATATTTTTCGATTTTTATTTTATTTTATTTCATTTTATTCTTTTTTCTTTTCTCCTACTCCTTCCTCCACCAAAGGTGATGGCCAACAAGGTCGAGGTCAACCTCGCGAGCCTCTAGCAAGCCTCATGGCCACTGGCGAGGCTCGAGCCCTCACCGAGGCCGCAAGGGTTGCTCGCGTTGGGCATCGAGACTCGTACTCACCAGATCTAGCGTGAGTCAAGCCTTGCTGGCCATGGGTGAGGCTCAACCTCGCCAGCTGTAGCCTTTGGCTGGTCATTGAGATTTAGCGACAAGCTGGAGGAAGGAGGAGTAGAAATGAAAAAAGAAAATGAAAAAGAAAAATGAAAATGAAAAAGAACATAAAAAAATTCAAAATATTATTAAAATATTATTAAAAGTTGTTCATATCAGTACCAGTCGTGCCACATTAGTCGACTGATGCCTAGTCAGTAAAATCTGACCAATATTAGCTGGAATGACTGAATTAACACTAAATCAAAAAGTTTATAACTAAATTGGCACCAATAAAAAGTTTAAGACTAAATTGACATAATTATAAAAAGGTTTATGACTTTATTTAACACTTTTCCCAATAAAAAAGTACAGGCATTGTTGAGATGCAAGTTCTGATAAAGTGTTGTTCTATAGATGTTGTGATAATAAAATTCATCGATATTTATAATGGGATGAGATATACCTACTTCCTTTTTTGGCCAATTTATATTAACGTTAGCTATTGTGCATATGCTCAAGCCATATGACTTTTATGCGCCTTTACAAAAAATTAATTAATATGGATAATTGAATAAGATTGCCCTAGTACACACTCTATCATTAAAAGGGAAATAGTATGTAACTCCTATGGTTTCGCATATGTCGATGTCGTGCATCTCTCCGCCTTCCTTTAAGTTAGTTATTCCTAATAGAGCAAATCTTTGAAATTCAAGCTCATCATGTATGTTATTATAAAATGAAACAATGTGCATCTCTAATAAGGAAAAAATAATAGAAAAAATTATCTAAAATCCCAAACTAAATCTACCGTGACACATTTACCATAAACTTTTTCTTTGATCAAAAAAAACCCAAACGTGCAGGGAAAATTGTCAAAAAAGTCTTAAACCTTTTGCAGTTTTGTCAATTGAGTCCTAAACCTTTTAACTTTACCAATTGAATCCTAAACATTTTCACTTCTTTCGGTTCAGTCCATCCGGCCAATTTTAGCCGGAAAATGCTGACGTGGACGTTGCCGGTGCCACGTAGGACTGCCAATGTTGACGTGAATAATTTTAAATAATATATAAATATTTTTTAATATTTTTTAATATTTGTGAATATTTTTTAATTTTTTAATTTTCTGTTTTTTCCTTTTTTTTATTTTCTTCTTTTTGGCTTTTTCGGTGGCAGCCATTGGCCACACAGGCGACGGCCGGCTGGCCTCGCCCACCATAGGCGAGGCCCGGCCAGGCGACGACGACCCTCGGCGAGGGCACCCTGGCCCCGGCGAGAGCCGACCTCGCTAGATCTGGCGAGGGGAGTCCTCGCCAAGGTGAGCGTCAGACTCGTGGTGGCTAGCCGATGCCTGGCTGGCCAAGGGCAATGCTCGCCTGGGCGACCCCCGGCGAGGGCTTTCCTTGCCAGATCTAGCAAGGTTGGCTCTTGCCGGGGCCAGGGCGCCCTCGCCGGGGGTCGCCGTCGCCCCGTCGGGCCTCGCCGTGGCGAGGCCGAGGCTAGCCGGCCACCAAAAAAAGCCAAAAAGAAGAAAAAAAAATTTTAAAAAGGAAAAAAACAGAAATTTAAAAATATTTAAAAATATTTAAAAATATTCAAATATTATTTAAAATTGTACATGTTAGTGCCAGCAGTCCTACGTTGCACCAGCGATGTCCAAATCAGCATTTTCCTGCCAAAATTGGCCGAATGGACTGAATCAGTAAGAAGTGAAAAGGTTTAGGACTCAATTGGCAAAGTTAAAAGGTTTATGACTCAATTGGCAAAACTACAATAAGTTTAGGACTTTTTAGACAATTCTCCCAAACGTGCATTATGTGACAAATTTACCATCCATCAAGGCTCCATCACCTGATTTTCTAGTCAAAATTACGTCATTTTTGTTTTGCTTAAGTCACGTGAGCATCATGTCAACATTGTTTGCCTTCCGACATCCATGTAAGCAAATTTTTAATAATGCTTACTGATGGAACTTTGATAGAGAGTAGATGTGTTACACGGGTACAAATTTGAGATTTTTAGTGAATAAAAGTTTAGATAAAATATGTCACAGTGAACATAATTTAGGGGTTTTGATATTATAAAGAAAAGTTCAAAGATAAATATGTTACATTAAGCATAGTTTAGAGTTTTTGATGACTTTTTTTTCGTATATAACATGCGTGAAGAAGCTTTTCTGCCCTTTCTAAAAGTCGTGTAGATCTAATGTTCCCTAGTTGAACTTGAATTATTCGGAACTTCTAGCTTGAATTCTTAATTTCTTGGTAGCTATTCTACAAGCGGACTTTCCCCTTCAATTATTTCTTCATTCGCAATGTTTCTCATTTATTCATAATGTAATTATTCTCCAAGCCAACTCCACATTATATTCACTACATTCATATATCTGATTTAGGGCTCATGCCACTCGATGGTGTTCGCTAACTGATTCTCTTAAAATAGAAAGTGAGACTGAATAGAGATATAGAGGATGGCAGCGAATTCTGGACCACAAGTGCTCTTTCATGGGTAATTTGTAACCGGCAAGTTTGGGAATGTGCAGGGTGACCATGGAGGAGTAAATTTAGCAAAATATTCTATTCAAGGAAAGCCACAAAATCCCTAAAAAAACAGTGTATTTGGGGTATCGAGAAATTTCTATCTTACAAACAAAAAGTTACCTGTGCAAATACCACTAATTATAGGGTTAATACCCTAAAAAACCCAAAACCGGTACACTTGTGATAAATTTACCCAAAACTATTTTTTTGACCACTAAAAACTCTAAACCGGTATACATTTGACAAATTTACCCCCAAACAGGTACACTTGTGACAAATTTACCATCTGTTAGTTTTCATTAAATTTTATTTTCAAATTATTAAGTTAAATGACACGTGATGCTTGACCGGTATACCAATTTAGGATTTTACGCTCCATTTGTTACGGTTCACAATTTTTGTGATTTTTTTGTGGTATTAATCTAATTTAGCATGGGGTATATTTGTCACAAATTTATCATTTTGGGGTTTTTTGTAGTCAAATAAATTAGTTTGGGGGTAAATTTGTCATAAATGTACCAGTTTATGGTTTATTTTTTTTTTTTTATATTCAGTCAGGGTAAATTTGTCACATGTATACTAGTTTGAGGTTTTTCATGATCAAAAAAATAGTTTTTGGTAAATTTGTCACAAGTGTATCAGTTTTGGATTTTTCAGGGTATTTATCCCTAATTATATACAACCTATTCTGAGTCAAAATCACTTGTACAAGTCAAAAGCTAGGACTTATTTCACTTGATTTGGAATGCTCTATGGACTTATTTTACTTTCACGATTGCAAGTGTGAAAAAGGTTTTACGTCGGTGATGTTGCTAATAGAAATCATACATTTATTTGTCCAATAATAAAGCTGTTTGAACCATTCTTTTTATATTAAATTAGGACTATAGTATATTGATGATATTTCTTGTTAGTGTTTTTTCCGTTTCCTTATTTTTTTTAGTTAATTTATTCTTTTTCTAATTCATAAAACCTCCACAAAGTGGTACCACGAATTTCTCAAGAAGCCGGCAAACAATGTTAATAAGTTTCTTTTCTATTCCCTTACTGCTATTTGGTTGAATTTTTTGTCTTATAGGAGAAATCCCACTTGATGGGCTAGCAAACCTGGTTCCTTGGAAAGTCTGGGGGGTACACAGGACGGTTACTCTCAAATGGGTGACAGTACCGTCCTCCTCTCATTTCCCTATAGATAGATACATAGAAGATGATATGTGGAGTGGTATGACATATGCAAAAGCTCTTGTGGGAAATCTTAACGTATAAAGATACGTATTGGGAAAAAAAAAACATAATACTGTTTGTTGTAAAAAAAAAAACAGAGATATTAACACTGTGACGGCGATAACAAACTAAAAAGCGACCAAGCCAATGTATATTCTTTATAATTAAAGATGCTGAATTACAATTTAAATACAGACTTACTTGAATGTAATAAAATGCAAATTGCCAGGTAGTCGATCAGAAGTATTGAAGTCGACAATAAGCTTGTGTGCCGATATCTCGGTAGCCGATCGACAACCACAAATTAACGACTTGTGAATCAATAACTTCTTTATATAATTGGCAACTTCAACATAAGAGGTGAGATATGGCTAACTAAATCTCCTTAAAGCAATTAGTTCCTACTAACAATACTAAATAATTTTACGAACCATGCCTCCCAAGATACAACACCTTGAACCCATTTGTATTAGCATTATACAAATGGGACTCTATCAAACACATATCAAAGGATTATTTCATAAGAGAAAACTCAAGAGACAATCTAGGAATGCTTCGAGGAGTTCTTGATTTTTTTTTTTTTTTTAACTAAGTAAACATGTCTATTTATAGACTAGGAAAATAGCTTCAGAAAAACTGAAAGCACGTGATTTCTAGAGTCATGTTGGTTATGCTCACATTGGGTGAATCATTAACCTTTAATAAGAACAATATTAGATTCAGAAATTACAACAGAACGAAGAGTCACTTTAATTAAAGGCACTCTTAGCTAATGTTGAGCCATTGAAACCTATAATTACAACAATAATTACAGCAGCTTTAATTTTAAAATAGCAGTCGCCTTATTTGACTGGAATTATCCCGGAGATTTTATTCAATAGCGTATGCATTTAGACGTTGGCGGCCGTGTGGACAACTGCTACGGCGCTGACCAACATCATCCCAATCTCTTCGGTCAGATCATCGCCAGATTGCGAATGCCGTAAGGGGAGGCATCGGATGGAAGCAAAGCGTTGCATGCCCTCGAAGCAAACCCCAAATTCACTGTATCCGTGAGATGGAATCCGTCAAAGAACACGCATATCTTCCTGTTCGAGCATGGAGTTTCGAAGGGAATGCAAGTGCCCAGTTCCTTGCCCACTTTACAGCAGGTGGCGTTAGGCCAGCTGAGAATTTAAGGAGCTCTAGTTTAGATGCTAACGGTGGGTGAGGTGGGACGGGTTTTTGGAGTTGGGGCTTGGTGTTGCAAAGGTGATATGGGGGGCAAGTTGGATGGCGTGATTCGGTTAGGAAGTGCATAATAGGTGATGATGTTCAATGTGGGAATGGCGAGAGAGGTGTGGATTTAAGGTTTTGGGTATTGGGTATTGGGAGTTTTACGGCAAACTATCACCGTTGAGATGGAGAAGGAGCTCTTCAAAGGAAGAGAGACTCAACCGATTGCTAACGAAACTAGTACTTAACTTAGATACCAACCCATGTTCCACTTACTGCATTGAAATAGAACATCATTTTGCAATCAGCAAATTTCTCGATGCGTATGCAGTGCACAGGCATGAAATTGTCATTATTGTTCAATCAAAATGCCCTCACAGGTCAAAGATATTCTTTCGACAAAAATGGCATCGACATGAAGCAAAATTTGCCAAACTGTCTTGGAGATTCTATTGAACAACTAGATCAATATCAATTGAAACTTTTCGAATTAATATGCACACATGAGCACTTAATCTCTCTATTTTCTTCTTTAAAGCATTGCGAGATGATGAATATCAATAGGGTAAGCATCAGAAGAAAGTAAAGCTTTGTAAGCCCTTGCACCAAACACCAAATTCACTATCTCTGTGGGGTGAAATCCATCGTAGAAGGCGTGCAACAACCTAATCGAGCATGGAGTTTCGAAGGGAATGCACATGCCATCCTCCCGAACCTTACAACAAGTTGAACTTGCAACTCGGAGAGCTGAAAATAGACAAATACAATATCATCATTGAAACTCACACGTGAAGAACCATAGACGCTGTGCCACGATATACTTATACATCCCTTAATATGGTAAATAGTTTCATCATGAGGTAAACTAATCTTTGATATATTCTTAACGTTACTCAAAAAGGATTTCTCAAACACAAGATTGAGACACACACACCTGGAAGTCCAGCAGTGGAGATTCCAAAAAAGTCTATGTAGGTGAACTTAGCATCGGCCAGGTTGCGATTCAGTTCATCAACGAGAGGTTTGAGCCTGTCGTTGAATAACATAACCGCGCTGTTGATCTTGTCGACGCACAGAGATCCGTTGGTCCCAAATCTTGAAATTTCTGTGGGGCGCAACCTATCACACTTAATCCAAATATTGCCACCTTCCTTGCTCCATAGGAATACAATGTCTAGGGTTTGAAAATTGGATTATAAAAAAATCAGATCGGTTGAAACTGCGGATATTCCAAGTAATAATCAATTGAAAGTGATTAAAAAAAAGAAATAGATGTTAATATAAATTAGAACTGTAGTTATCCGATGCGCATTAGGAGAAAGTTGTTACCTTCAACTGTTGTTGGTATTGCTCGATTAGTACATCAGCGTATTGCTCGGGCGTGTAAAGCTTGCTAGTCTGATATACGTCTGGCATGAAGTAGTTGTTGATGTAATCGTTGCTTCCCATTCCTACCGTGTATATGCACTTGTTTAAGTATGCCGTAGCATTCGATCCCAACCTATCTCTAACGCGAGAGGTTGTGACCAAATGGTTTTGCAATTGATGGTTCAAGCTGATTCGATCACCCTGTTGGAAGAGCATGTGAAAGATATCTTTTTGAATATATGTACAAATAATATAGGTAGACTTAAGGGGCCTAGTGGGTGTTGTCCAATTGAGCCATCAAATAATTAGAGTTTATTTGTTTTGTGGAAACTCAGGAAAATAACTTAACAGAAAATGTTTTCCTAGTCAAAAGAAAACACTTTCAAGGTATCAATGCTTGGATTCAAAATCTTACGTTTGGGCACGAAAGCCTTAACATTGGTTCTCGAGTCTTAGTGTTCAAGACTAGGTCTCTAGTGGCCGAGCCTAGATTCATTGAGGCTAGGCTCGAGACCTCGATGCTCAGGCCTAGGCCCCGGCATCCACGCCTGGGTCCATCAAAGTTGGGCCCAAATCTTAGTGCCTGTACCCAATGCTCCGACATCGAAACTTGAGTCCATAAAGGTCATGCTCGGGTCCTTTATGTTGGATCTCCAATCCTAACTTTTAGGCTCGAGTCCATGAAGGCCGTACTAGGGTCCTCGGTGCTCGGGCTCGAGTCCTCAATTAGAAACATTTGCTCCTTTAAAAGTATTTTTTCAAAAAAAAATCGAATTTTTTATATTCAAATTTTATTCTTTTTCTTTTTCTTTTCTTTCATTTTCTTTTTGTTTCTTCTTTGGCCCGTCACGACCATGACAATGGCCGGTGAGCTCTAACCTCTCCAGAATGGGAGAGCTCACCGCCTCTATTAACTAGACTCGAGCTCACCCAAGGCCCACGGACTCTCGACAACTGGCAATGAGGCTTGAGCTCGGGCGTCATCAAATTAGGTGAGCTCACACCTTGCGGCCTTGGGTGAGGCTTGAGCTCACTTGAGGCAGGCGACCGGTCAAGGAAAAAGCAAAAAGGAAAGAAAATATATATAAAAATTAAAAGTAATTAAAAATAATTTTGAAATATAAATGTTATGATTATTTACCTGCCTATTAGATTTTCCTTACCAAACAAATGGAAAATACTCTTTAATTCATTTTTAAGTCTTAGCCAAATACCGAAAAGTGAAGTCATTTTCCTGAAAAATATTTCACAGAAATGATACAGTTCCGGCGGAACAAACAAATCCTTAGCGTAAAATTCTATATATATATGTACCAGTTGCTGTCCTGTTTCGTCTCGAATGCCCGATCCACCGGATGCATAATTCACACCGATGAGTATCTCGCTCCCTTTTGCAGAAGCAAAGGGTTGAATGTATCTGTCAAACCCCAGGAGTCCGGCTGTAATTCACAATTAAGACACATAATAAAAAAACTGAATAGCAAGCCCATGAACGTAATAGGCGCACGCCTGTAAACTCACGAGAGTTTTTGCTTTTTGGCTTCCTAAGCAACTTCTAGGAAAGCATGATACTATGTTCAAGCCACATTACGTTATGCTTTTCCAAGATTTAACATGGACAGTTAGAAGGGTCATTGAAAAATGGAGAGCAGGTAAGAAAGCAGACCAATGATATCGACGGAGGTGCGGCCATTGGTGAACCTTCCGGTGGCTCCATCGGGGAAGTCAATTCCATAAGGAGGATAATTCGCTTTGGCCTGAGTCTCGAGATTGTTGTTGTTCCCATTATCAACGAGGGAGTCTCCAAATATGAAGTAACACGGGACTTGAGGAGCTCCGATAACCCAGCTTGGCGAATTCGATGAGATCAAGAAGAGAACAAGCAAAATAACTCCCCATGCTCTATTGTACTCGAACGACGCCATTTTGAAATGGGAAATATATCTATGAAGAAAGACTGAAGCTTCTCTGGTGTGTATAATGTATAAACGAATCAAATGGACGGTGAACAAAAGGGTAAGAAAGCTTCCAAAGCTGGAAGCGATTGGTGGCCGGCGATGAGAATAACAGAAAGCAAGAAGAGGACGATTTGCAGGGCGGAGAAAGGAAGCGATGGTGATAATAACTAGCCAGGCCTAAAGGAAATAATCTTAGCATTATCAGATAATGTTAAGCATGATCACATGCATAATGTTATAATTCAAACCCGTGATTAGGTAGGCCGTCGTTTTCTTCATATAATTCAATGACAGTCGACTTTTTCCATTCGCTCGAGCGTGCCCGCCAATTCTCTGGGGGAAGGAAAGTAGAATGAAAAAGGCGATTACAAAGCAATTTGGTGACGTGAAGCGAAGGGTATAGCTAGAAAACACTGTTTTGGATGATATCCCACCGTGAACCAATTGGCATATTCCAGCTATTTTTGCCCTTGAACGACCCTAAAATATATATAAAAGATGTCGTGTCCCATGTGCAAGGGAATACATATATATGTATCGACCCTAAAAAATATATAAAAGATGTCGTGTCCCATGTGCAAGGGAATATATATATATATATATAGATCCCAATTTAATTAGAGGGAGTTGAAATCGACCTCGCGACGTGAAATGTTGTAGCTCACAAACAAAGGAAAAACTTATGGTAATAGATGAAAAGGGGGAAAAGTGTCACAAAAATCCTAAACATTTTACATTTATGTCAAGTTAATCCTAAATATTTTCACTTAGCACTAATTCAGTCCTTTCCGACTAATTTTAGCTAGATTTTGCTTACTGGATGCTAGTTAGCTAATGTGGCATGATCGATACCAACGTGAACAATTTTTAATAATATTTAAATATTTTTTAATTTTTATTTTTTTATTTTTCGTTTTCCATTTCTTTTTTTTTTTTTTCTTTTTCTTTTTTCATTTCTCCTCCTCCTTCCTCTACTAGAGGCAATGGTCACGAGGTTGAGGTCGACCTTGCCAGCCTCTAGCAAGCCTTATGGCCACTGGCAAGGCTTGAGCCCTCACCAGAGGTCGTGAGGGCTACTCGCGCTAGGCATCGAGGCTCGTACTTGCCAGATCTGGCAAGGGTAAAGCCTTGCTAGCCATGGGTGAGGCTCAACCTCACCAGCCATAGCCTTTGGCTAGTCATCGAAGTTCGACGATTGGCTGGAGGAAGGAGGGGTAGAAAGGAAAAAAGAAAAGGAAAAGGAAAAGGAAAAATAACATAAAATATTTAAAATATTATTCAAATATTATTAAAAATTGTTCACATTTGTATCGGTCATGCCACGTTAGCCAATTGATGATCAGTTAGTAAATCCGATCAAAACTAGCCGAAATGACTGAATTAGCACTAAATCAAAAGGTTGATGACTAAATTGACGCCAATAAAAAGTTTAAGACTAGATTGACATTATTACAAAACGTTTATGACTTTTTTTAACACTTTTCCTCAATAAAAAAAGTAAAGGCATTGTTGAGATGCAAGTTATGATAGTGTTATTCTATAGATGTTGTGATAATAAAATTTATCGATATTTATAATGGGATGAGATATACCTACATCCTTTTTTGGCCTATTTATATTAGCATTAGCTATCGTGCATATGCTCAAGCAATACGACTTTTATGTGCCTTTATAAAAATTAATTAATATGGATAATTGAATAAGATTGTTGAGTGCAAATTTTGTGGCGCCGGATCTTTTGTAATTATTAGTTAAAGCTCTATATATTCTTACCCTTTACACAAAAAGAAGAAGAAGAAGAAGAAGAAGAAGAAGAAGAAGAAGAAGAAGAAGATAATTGAATAAGATTGCCCTAGTAGACACACTATTATTAAAAGGGAAATAGTATGTAACTCCTATGGTTTTGCATATGTCGATGCCATGCATCTCTCCGCCTTCCTTTAAGTTAGTTATTCCTAATAGAGCAAATCTTTGAAATTCAAGCCCATCATGTATGTTATTATAAAATGAAATAATGTGCGTCTATAATAGGGAAAAATTATCGAAAAAATTATCGAAAATCCCAAACTAAATATAATATGACACATTTATCCTAAACTTTTTCTTTGACCAAAAAAAAAAAACCCCCCAAACATGTATTATGTGACAAATTTACCATCCATCAAGGCTCCATCACCTAATGTTCTAGTCAAAATTACATGAGCATCATGTCAACATTGTTTGCCTTCCGACATCCATGTAGGCAATTTTTTAATAATGCTTACTAACGGAACTTTGACAAAGAGTAGATGTGTTACACGAGTACAAATTTGATATTTTTAGTGGAGAAAATTTTAGATAAAATATGTCACAATAGATATAATTTGGGGGTTTTGATATTATAAAGAAAAGTTCAAGATAAATATGTTACATTAGGTATAGTTTAGAGTTTTTGATGACTTTTTTTCTTATATAACATGCGTGAAGAAGCTTTTTTTTTTTTTTTTTTTTGCCCTTTCTAAAAGTCGTGTAGATCTAATGTTCCCTAGTTGAACTTGAATTATTCGGGAATTTCTGGCTTGAATTCTTAATTTCTTGGTAGCTATTCTACCAGCGGACTTTCCCCTTAAATTATTTCTTCATTCGCAATGTTTCTCATTTATTCATAATATAATTATTCTCAAAGCCAACTTCACATTATATTCAGTACATGCATATATCTGATTTAGGGCTCATGCCACTCGATGGTGTTCGCTAACTGATTCTCTTAAAATGGAAAGTGAGACCGTATAGAGATATAGAAGATGACCGTGAAAAATGGACCACAAGTGCACTTTCATGGGTAATTTGTATCTGGCAAGTTCAGGAATGTGCAGGGTGACCATTGAAAAGTGAATTTAGCAATATATTCTATTCGAGGAAGGCCACAGAATCCCTACAAATAGTGTATTTGGGGTATCAAGAAATTTCTATCTTACAAATGAAAAGTTACCCGTTCAAATACCACTAATTATATACAACCTATTCTAAGTCGAAATCACTTGTACAAGTCAAAACGTAGGACTTATTTCACTTGGTTTGGAATGCTCTATGGACTTATTTTACTTTCATGATTGCAAGGGTGAAAAATATCTTGCATTGGTTATTTAGCTAATATAAATCATACATTTATATCTTTTGTAATAAAGCTATTTGAATCGTTCTTTTTCTATTAAATTATAATTATCGTATACCCATGATGTTTCTCATTAGTTTATTTTCCATTCTTGTGTATTGGTTTTATTTGATTTATTTGTTTTTTCTAATTTAAAAATCCCCACAAAGAGGTATTCATGAGTTTCTTAGGAAACCAGGGCAAACAATGTTAAAAAGTTTCTTTTCTATTCCCTTATAGCTATTTTGGCTGAATTTTTTGTCTAATAGGAGAAATCCCACTTGTTGGGGGTAGCAAACCCACCAAGTGGGTATGATTTTCCCAAAGAATCGGGTAAACATGTTGTGTACACGGGATGGTTACTGCCAAATGAGTGACAATACCGTCCTGCTCTCATCTCTCTCTCTCTCTCTCTCTCTCTCTCTCTCTCTCTCTCTCTCTCTCTCTATATATATATATATATATATATATATATATATATATATAGAAAGATAGATGATAATTGGTATGACATATGCAGAAGCTTTTGTTGGAAATCTTAACTTATACGAACACGTGTTGGGGAAAAATACGTAACACCATTTGTTGTCACAAAAAAATATGCACATGGATAATAACTCTGTGACAGCGATAACAAATTAAATAGCGACCAAGTCAATGTATACTCTTTATAAATAAAGATGTTGAATTGCAATTTAAATATAGACTTACTTAACTGTAATAAAATTCCAATTGCTAGCTAGTCGATCAGAAGTCTCAAAGTTGACAATAAACTTGTGTATTGCTATCTCGGTAGTTGATCGACAACCATGAATCAACAACATGCATTTGAATCAATAACTTCTTTGCAAATCGGCAACTTCAAGACACAAGATAAGGTATGGCTAACTAAATCTCTTTAGGGTAATTAGTTCCTACACACAATGCTAAGAAATTTCACGAACCATACCTCCCAAAATATAGCACCTCAAATCTGTTTGTATCAACACTTCACAAACAGGACTTTGTCAAATACCAACATATTTAGAGGATTAATTCAAAAGAGAAAACTCAAGAGACGCTCTAGAAGTGCTTCGAGGGGTTCTTGATTTTATTTTTTTAACTAAGTAGACACGTCTATATATAGACAAGGAAATAGTTGCAGAATATTGAAAGGACAATATCTCAAGACTCATGTCGGATATGCTCACATTAATTGAGTCATTAACCCTTAATAACATAACAATATCAAATTCAGAAAATACAATAGAACGATTGAAGGGACGCTTGCTATGGTGAGCTATTAAAACCCATAATTATAACAACAATTACAACAGCTTTTATTCTAAAATAGCAGTGACCTTATTTGACTGGAATTATCCAGGAGATTTTATTTAATAACGTATGCATTTAGACGTTGGCGGCCGTGTAGATAACTGCTTCCACACTGACCAATATCATCCCAATCTCCTCGATCAGATCATCGCGAGATTGCGAATGTCGTAAGGGGAGGCATCAGATGGAAGCAAAGCGTTATATGCCCTCGCAGCAAACCCCAGATTCACAGTCTCCGTGGGATGGAATCCGTCATAGAACACGTATATCGTCCTGTTCGAGCATGGAGTCTCGTAGGGAATGCAAGTGCCCAGTTCCTTGTCCACTTTACAGCAGGTCGCATTTGAAATTAGCCCAGCTGAGAATTATACAAATCAATACAACACATGTCATGTAGAATGATCAAACCATAGTGCATTGATCCCAGAGACAGGGTGAGAGAACCCCGGGGGGGGGGGGGGGAGGGAGAACCTGTGCCAGGACCAGTGGTTGAGATCGCGAACGTGTTTATGTAGGTGAACTTAGCATCCGAGAAGTTGCTATTGAATTCGTTTACGAGGGGTTGGAGCTGATTATTGAACAAGATAGCAGCGTTGTTGATCTTGTCCACGCACGCCGAGCCATTCGTGCCAAATCTCGATATTTCTGCGGGGGCGCATCCCAGCAAACCCAATCCAATGACTGCCACCTTCCTCGCTCCATAGCCATACAATGTCTAGGGTTTTGGAAAGAGAGAAAACGATACGATGATTAGATTCGGGGATGATAATGGAGGATCTATGAAAACCATGGATTATTCCCGGAGCGTCGTGGAAGTCGGTTGAATAAAAGAAATTGACAATGAATAGGTTTCAAAAAGAGAGAAAAAGCAATGGGGTAATACTTGAAATAGCCAAGGGTTGTTTTTAAGTTGCTTAATAGAATCGAGCTTCCAATAGACATTGAGGAAAGAAAATAGACATGCACCTTCAACTGTTGTTTGTATTGCTTGATCAGTACATCCGCGTATTGCTCGGGCGTGTACATATTACTCGTTGGGTATATGTTAGGCATGAAGTAGTTGTTGAGATAGTCATTGCTTCCCATCCCTACCGTGTATATGCACTTATTTAAGTATGCCGACTCATTCCCTCCTAGTATTTCTCTCACGCGCGAGACCGTGATCAAATGATTTCCCAACTGACGGTTCAAGCTGATTCTGTCGCCCTGTTTGAAGAAGGCACAAGATATTTAACTTAAATGCTCCACGATTAGAAGTCAATCCAACCTTGCATTTGCCCCCATGTTTACGTACCAATGCACAAAAGCACCAAGCAAGAACATTACCTGTTGTTGTCCCGATTCATCGCGAATACCGGCTGCACCGGATGCATAGTTCACACCTTGGAGTGTGTCATTGCCTCTTGCAGTGGCAAAGGGTGGAATATACTCGTCAAATCCCAGGAGCTGAGCTGTAATATTCAATGAGAAAGATCCTGAATTAGAGCTAGCTAGCTTTGCATGCAAAAGCTCAAGCCCATGAACGTACGTTCTCAATTATGACCATACAGAATTGAAGTAATTTGTGCGGCTAACTAAATTAATCGCATCTTGGCTGGATATAATCAACCGACCTGATTATGCAACTAAACCTAATTACGAAACTTAACTCTTAATTATTGTAAAAGAAGTAGGTGAAATTTTTCTAGGCCTGGCCCTATGCTCAATTGAGAAGGTTCGATTCCATTCTCGTGTATTTTGGTATTAGCACATAGCTCCAATAAAGAAAGGAAGAAGATAAACTGCAGCTTCGTGCGAGAAATAACTAATTTGTATATGCATGACGTGTGCATAGCACCTCAGTTAGATAACACATCTTAAGAGAAAATCATACGGATTATTAAACCTTTATGCAATAACATCACCACTTTCAAATATTCGTAAAGTTTTAAGCATGCCAACGTATCCATGAACGAAATATTATAAACATGCATGCATGCACGACAGTACACTCATGCAGGTTTTTTCCTTTCTGACCTTTTAAGGAGCAACTATAAGGATATTTCATTTTTAAAATCAATAGTTATGCAGATGCTCCCCGTTAACCAAAAAAAAAAAAAAAAAAAAAACAAAATGGAAAGTTAAGAAAACGTACCGATGATATCAACGATGGTGCGGCCATTGGTAAACCTTCCAGTGGCGCCGTCGGAGAAGTCAATCCCGTAAGGAGGGTAATTCGATTTGGCCAGGGTGAGGAGATTGTTGTTATTGCCATCGTCGGCGAGCGAGTCTCCGAAGATGAAGTAACACGGGACCTGAGGGGCTCCAAGAACCAACCTCCCCGACAAATTCAAGGCCACCAGGAAAAGCCATATTGCCATAATAGAACAACTCAGAGAAGCCAATGAAGGACACTCCAAACAAGGAAAGGGAAAAAGATATAACGAGGGAAGCCCTGTGAACTGGCGGATGGAGAAGAAAGCAAAGGAAGGGACTATATATAGGCAAGAAAAGATTAGATATAATCTATAAATATCTAACTTAGGCCTTCGGATCACACTAGCTAGCAATAGCCGATATCGTTGAAATTTTATTTTTCACGTGGCTTGTATTAAAATTATTTTAATTCGACAAGTGGGTTGGTCTATGATACATTAGTTTTGCTTTTTTTTGGTCGAATATGACATAATAGTTGACTCACCTTTTACGTCGACATTTCATATTCGGACGTGTACCGAATTGTGGTACCCGGACTAAAGGGAGGAAAATCGCGCAAGAAAACGAGGAATGGTGACGCGAAGTGTAAATTTTGGAAACCTACTTTCAGTTTTCTTAGGCACTTTATCGTTAGGAAGTTTCTGCTTTGGGAAATCGTGCGAATTTGATGCATGAGATGATGTGACAAAATATAACTTGAAATTTATATAATTGAGTTTTTTTTTAACATCTTATAAAAGAGGGATATTAGTTAGTAATGTGAATTCCTTAAATTTATCTGAATATATTAATATTATTTATCCCACAAAACTATATTCAGTTAGGTCCGATTCCCAAATTGGAACTAGACCAAAGTTCACCTCTATTCCTTATCCTTCATAATTGACTTATCAATATGGCACTTCATGAGTAAAAAGCAGTGACAACATTGAAGTTATAAAGTTTCAAATATGAAATGGGACTTATGAAAGGAATGAATAAAAATGACACAAAAATAGGATTAAACATTTTTTAGGAATGCTTGAAAAATTGAGATATTCTTTGAAACGTGTTACTGATTGGTGCTCTTACACATTTCAAAATGGTGATGAAACAAATGAAACTCATGCATTCCATGATTACCTTCCAAATCCACAATGTGTGATATCATCACATCACAAGAAAAATTAGATTTTAGTAAGGTTTTTTAGGGGAAAATTATATCATAAATATCATAAATTCCATATGGCGATTATTTCAGTACCAAAACTTTTCGAGCAATCATTTGATTACCAGTTTTGAAAAAAAAAAATGATCATTAAAATACCAATGCCAATTTGAGCCGCTAGAAAATCTCATATTGCGATATTTTAATATAAATCGTCCGACATGACTCATCATGTCATTTTGTCCATTTTCCACTCTAGAATTGATTTTTTTTTAATAAAAAAAGCCAAGTTGAACTTAAAATTTCAGTAAAAAAAAAAAAAAGTCATGTAGAACTCTTTGCTGGAATTTGTCACCTAGAGACACTCAAGCGATTGTTTTTTCTCTGACTTGTCACTTAAGTGGTATGACGAAAATTCTTTGTACCAAAATAAGTGCCATACAAAAGTTAAAACACTTTTAGTGTCATTTTTCCTAATCTCTTAATATCCTAATTTTGCTCTACAAATTTCTTGCTTTGAGAGAACAATCAAGGAAACTTCATGTTATTGATGAGGCAAAGGCAATGGAGAGCTATTCCATGAGTTTCTAAGATTTTCGTAATGTCTCGCGAGATCAATAAGTGAAAATAACTTGAAAAAGGAAAAAAAGTAATTTTATGATAATAAGGAATATAACTTGTGCCTACCTTACTTATAAGAATCAATTTGAGCAAACAAGATGGGTCGATTCAAGTACAAGATTGGTACCCAAAAAAAGCACAAAATTGGTAAGCACTTAATTCTCGAGGGCATACAGTATCTCGTTATGTTAATATGCTAATGTATTTTCCTCGCAAAGTTAAATGTATATTAAAGAAGGCTAACCTTGCCATAAGTCATACCTTAAGTAATGCCTTCCCCATGCCTAAAACACCAGCAAAGCAATTTGAATACCCTCTTTAATTTGATTTGACTCGGTTTAATTTCAATCAAGACCCATTGATGCCTAATATGAAATTAGCCATTTCACTAGCTTTATTTTTTTCGTGAAAAATGAATGACTTAAAAAAAAATATTCTTAAAATGATTTGGAGATGAGAGCAAAAAATGGGGACGTATATATATATATATATATATAGGCAAGAAAAGATTAGATACGATCAATAAATTTCTAACTTAGGCCTAGGGATCACACTAGCTAGCAATACCGAATATCATTGAATGTCTATTTTTCACATGGCCTGTGTTAAATATATCTAAATACGATTGGTGGGTTTGCCTATGATATGATAGTTTTGTTTTTTTTTTTTTTGGTCGAATATGATACAATAGTTGACTCACTCATTTTTCGTTGACATTTCATTTTTGGGCGTGTTCCGAATTGTGGTACCCGGACTCACGGGAGGAAAAGCGCGTAAGAAAACGAGGATTGGTGACGTGAAGTACACTTTGGAAACCTACTTTGTTAGGCACTTTATCGGTAGGAAGTTTCTGCTTTGGGAAATCGTGCAAATTTGATATATGAAATGACGTGACAGGATATAACTTGATATTTATATAATCGAGTCATATTTAACATCTTATGGAAAAAGGGATATTAGTTAGTAATATGAATTTTATAAATTTATTTGAATATATTAGTATTAGGATTAATACCCTAAAAAATCAAAAATTGGTGCACATGTGACAAATTTACCCCAAACTATTTTTTAACCACAAAAAACTCCAAACTAGTATACATGTGAAAAATCTACCCTCCGTTAGCTTCCGTTCGATTTTGCTGTTAACCTTGCTGATATGGTTGTTGACGTGACAAGCCATGTGGAAATTCATAAGTTTAATACCATTAAAAATCCCAAAGTAGTATATTTATGACAAATTTACCAAAAACTTGTATATTTATGATAAATTTACCACAAACCGGTATATTTAAGACAAATTTACTCTAAATTAATTTTTTCGATCATAAAAAACCAAAATTGGTACATGTGCGGCACATTACTCTATTTCAAGTATCCCAAATTTGACTGAGTTGTGATCTCCAATCAATTTTATTTTCCGGAATACTCAAACATTGCCTCAATATCATTAATACTTGATTTTTTTCTTTTTATTGGAATAATTATTATAAAACCATTTAAAGACTACCAAATGTGCACATCATTCTTTTGCCAAGAGGATGCCCATTAACTAAGAAATGGACAGATTGCTTGTGCACATATACAAAATAAGTGCTATTCATAATGAGCCAGAAGCAATATACTTTTCATCAGAATAGGCATAGAGAGAGAGAGAGAGAGAGAGAGAGAGAGAGAGACCCTTCCAGCATACAAGCCATATGCAATCAACCAAATTCATCATTAAAATGCAAATAACATCAACTACACAAAATGGAGAGAACGAAACTAAAGCCACATATCAATATAACTTTGAAATAGCTTTACAAAATAGCCTTCACACTAGACTTGAACAAGCTTTACAAAGCAGCCTTTACCCTAAACACCAACCAACCAACTAGCCAAAAAAGGCAATCCAAAAGCATAAACTATATCAAATACTATCCAAAAAAAAAAAAAAAAACAAAGCTTTACAAATCAAGCTTTACAGGGCAAGCTTTACAAAAGAAGCTTTACAGGCCAAGCTTTACAAAACAAGCGTTACAGGACAAGCTTTACACCCAAAATCCAACTCTCCCTACAAGTTCATTACCCTACTTCACTTTGAGATTGTTCAGTTTGAGGAGGTCCAGAAACTTGGCTTGAAAGATCCACCGTATGATTTGCACCACCTTAACGAATTTCTTGAACTATGTTACTCCCAGGCATCTGAAAATTGAGGGGAAAACATAATATTATTATGCTAATCATAGCGAATTAAAAAATGCTTAACAAAATAAAATCTTCACTCTCAAATATGAGTTTCCAGTGGCTTCAGATACGTAAAATCAATATCCTTGTAAAACCTATAAGAAGACAGACCATATTAACATTTTACTTTGGTATTATCAAAAATCATGTGAAATCTACTTGTAGACTCCTCACCCTTCTCTTCTCAGAATTGACAATATTTGATTGTCCCGTTATAGATCTAGCTGAGGTACTTTCACTTTGTTTGTTTGATGCCCCTCCTTCAATGGTTAGTTGCTTTGGATGCTTCCTTCGCCTACCTCTTTTGCCCTGTAGAATAGACATATATAAGGCATTATAAGGGAAAATGTATCACATTTATGTTTAAATTTCCTTACAGGTAGTTTAATTTGGATAGGTGCCGAAGGTTGGGGCCATGTTGTCTTGTTGTATCTAGTACCATGACAATTTGAGCATTTCATGGTAATACCAGATTTTGATATTTTAGTGAGATCAGTGTTGGTGACCCTTGGCTTCCTCACTATTTTGCTTTTCTCATCCTTTTTCTGCTCACCATTGGATCTCTTCCTATCTTTCTTGGGCCTCCCTGGAAGCTTTCTGAATGGCGGAGGCAATAAAGGCTCTTCACTAGTCGCTGGCCACATTTTCTTTCCATTCAAGGTGGGTAATGCAAATTGATAGCAACACTCGTACACAGCTTTCTTGAAACAATCAGCTACATAATCATTTAAGTTACACTTCATGAAATTGATGCACGAGATAGCATGGTTGCATGGTATCCCCAATATATCCCACTGTCTGCAAGTACATGTCTTCTTATTCAGATCAACCATAAAAGTATCATCATTCACTTCAACTTCAAATTAGGAAGCTGTAGATGGCTTTGGAATACAAAACCTAGACTTCATCTTTTCCTCCTCAATCTTCAATCTGATTATTTTACTACCATATTGAAATCGGCCTCATATGTAGAATATGCAGCTCTCCAAAAGCAATTCCTAAATGTTTCTCCCTTGTATAAGTTGTTTCCTGTTGGCATAAATGTGCCGAGCACAATTCCTATGCTTTGCTCTTGGAGAGAGTTTAGAAACTGCATTGAGCAGGCCCTATAACATGTTATTTGACATGCAAATAAGTTAGTTTACAAACAACAAATACTTTTATTAGCAAAGCTTGTGCGCAATCTTACCTTATGTTGATCGCTCATAAAGGTTCAGCCAAGACCTTGTCCCACATTCAAGTCTTTCAGTAGTAGCTCGAGGAACCAAGTCCAAGATTCTTTAGTCTCAGCTTCAACAACAGCCCATGCAATTGGAAACATTTGGTTGTTTCCATCTCTACCAATAGCACAAAGTAACATCCCCCTAACTAAAGTCTTCGTAAAGCATCCATCCAATCCAAGTACTCATCTACAACCTGCTAGAAAACCCTCTTTCAATTCTTTGAAGCACACATAGAATCTTTTGAACGTATTACATCATCCAACTTCCAAGTCAAATGTGCTATTAGGACTACATCGAATCAACTTAGCCTTATAAGAATGCAGCAACTTGTATTGCTCGACAAGTGGACCTCTAATGATCTCAACGGCTCTAATAATCACTCTATAACAAATCCTCATATTTAGTGTCAATGCCCACATCTCCATTGCATCCGCCTGCATTTGTGATGTTGTATACTTCAAGTTAGCTCTATTTTTAGGCAAAAACTGCTCCGCAAGCCATACATACGAAGCATTCTTATTTCTCATTCTCCTAGGGCAAGTATGTTCTTTTCCAACAGTCTTTATGATGAAGGTCTTCTCACTCTGCATCCAACTAGCATAAACTCTCCATTCACAGCCACTCTCACACCTACCATCCATTTTTTTCGCTTCACTCTTCTTCCATCCAATGTTAAATCTGTTTATGATTGCGTAAAGTTGCACAGCTTTCTTGAATTGAGCACGCGAGACAAATCTCATTCCTACTTTAAATTGTATGTCTTTATGATCAAATTTGGGGTCATATCTAATGGTTTTTGATCTTCTTTGGTCATAGACTTCTTCATCTCCATTAGAGTTGGGAGGGCTCAAATTCTCATCTCCTTCTTCTAGATCAGTGTATCCATCATTTTCACCCCCATCCTCATTTTCAGGAATATTAACGGCAATTGTATTAGTAATAGCAGCAGCATCGGCCTCTCTTCTTATTTGCCTAGCAAAAAAGAAATCCTCGTTACCACCACCAAGAATGTAGTCACCATCACTTAAAGATAATGTACTAGCATCTTGCTATGATTCACTATCTCTATAGCTATCACTCTCACTATTATGACCACTAATAGAAGAACCACTATCATCACCAAGAGAAGCTCCTTCAATATATACTTCAATAACACCAAAACTTGATCCTAGACCCACCAATTCTAACACTTGATGATCACCAACAATCTGCACAAGACCACTTCTCAAGGAATCCCCAAGAGTCGCATACCACAACTTTTTAATTGAGTATCCTAGATCAAGAACAGCCTTAACAATTGCATTATAGTTCACCACTATCGACTTACAACGATGAAGATATTCTACATGGTAGCATGTGTACTTTGTGATGTCTCCAAACTCCATAACTTCACCTAGGTGAAGTGCAATTGTAAATTCGTTAAACATCTGCAAGGGAACAACACAAACCAATTAGTTTATAAAAACCTCTCACAAATAACTAGCAAAGATGGGATGATCAAGTTTGACATGAAATGACAAAATCGAGTTCGCCAAACAAGATGCTTGGAAGCCTTTATAGGAACTATGAGGCACCTATGTTTAGAAAGAAACCCAGAGCTATTTTAGTCATAGCAAAAACCTGCAACAAGGTTAACCAAACTATGCTGATAAAACTCTGGAAATCTTGATATTAAAGGAACAAAAAACTGGACAATCACAACTACCAACTATTTGCTTACATTAGGCACTCAAATTGACACATATCTACAGTACCTGTTAGATACTCTAGGTTATGTAACAAATTGCATAATAAGTGGCAAAAGATACTGAGAATATAATCATTTTATGTTTCACAAGCAAACATCAGCTTTACGATTGCCAATCGACATTTACCCCGCCTTATTTATTAAGCAAACAAGAATTTCGATCTCGTTAAGTGGGGTTAACTGAGCTCAAGTCACTATTCCAAATAATATATAGGTACATGTAAGTGTGTGCCCTTGTATAATTTCAATGACCAGAGAGTTCACAAAAGGAAAAAAAGCTTGTCATTGTACCGTGACTATCATGTCAACTTCTTTAATATCAATTAATTGATTATGATGATCTTGAGAGATTACCTGGTTTGTGTACAGGGCAAAGCTCAGCCGTGCGAGTTGCCCTGGACTAGGAGGACTAGAGAAAAGCTACCTTATATTCTATTCAGAGTAATGATTGAGATACAGAATATAACTTTTTTATGTTGCAAAATAGAACCTTGAAACCTTAATCAAAATTATCCACGTAGATATGTATATTATTCACATACTAAAGTCAGCGTAATATTATAATATTCAAATGTACGTGCTCCTTAGGGACTAAGCATATTTATGAAATCTCATGAGACATATAGAATCACACTCAAAGTACACCTAAAATTAGTGACAAAAGATAAGTGATTTTGGTTCCGGCATTTCAACGAGTATATGATGTACAAGTCAATCATACCATTTATATGCAAGTTTCATGTTAAGATTTTGACACACTTACAATTCAAGGTAGAAAAGACTACGTAACGCTAATAAGGACATGAACTAACACGAAAGACCAGCAAGTAATCATACAAACAGATTGCGGACAAGTAGTAAACCATGTGGGGCTGAGACATATAAACATAAAGCCAAGTTTGTCACAAACAAAAATGAGCGAAGCAACCACGATTAGAAGAATATGGCTGAAAGATCCAACAAAAATGAAAGAGATGAGGTCCTCAGAAATGTAGAGCTCGAACGTGACGTGGGATAGAGAGCTCTTGTTTTCCTACCTTAATAACATGAAACCACTCAAGTGCAAATCCACCGCATTGGTCCTCAAATGATAGAACACCACAATTCCACTCACCAATCACAGGATAAACTAAAGGCACGCCTACTTAAAAACTCAAACTTTCCACGCCCGAGAGCAATTCACTCACTTTGAGAGTCTCCTCGGCCTGCGTCAACACCGGGACCCCGATGAGCGATCGGACGAACTCGTCGAAGTTCGGCTGGAGCCACGCCCTGTAAATCACCTCGGGAAAGAAGAGTGTTTGTCGAGAAAGATGAACTGAACTGAATTTGTTGTTAGGGTTTTTTTTGTGCTACAACGAAGAGAGAAGAGAGAACGTGAGGTACCTAAAGAAGGCGTGAGAAATGAGAATTTAGTAGGGCTTTTAAAGATATCTTTTTTTTTTCCCTTCACTGTTACAAAGTTATTATTATTTTATTTTGAAAAAAAAATAAATTTATTTCAACATGGCTTGCCACGTGAGCAACCCTGTCACGCCCGAATCCCGAGACACGTGAAACAACCTAGCATGGTCATGTAAATGCGACATTCCCAGGTAGTGTTGCCAACCCCAATTTTAAAATTATTATGCACATACGGAACGTGTTAAGAAACCCCTGACAAAAATATACGGGATAGGATAGCAGGAAGAATGAATTCAAAATCAAACAAGCATACTTCCATACATCATTATCAATCCAGGGCTTACATACATCAACAGGATCCGGAGACTATATGCACCAAAAATGGATCAGAGTTTATGTGCATCAAAAAGGGGTCAGTCTACATAACATGGATCAGTCCGCCAAAAGAAAATCAACAGCCCTAGGACTACTGGTCAGCCCTATTCAACGATCCCACATCCTCGGGATCTGTCACCCAAGAGGCCGGGGGCGAGGCGTTGATCACTCCACCAGTAGGAAGATCCGCCACGCCTTCACCCAAAATGACATTCATCACCGCCAGCGGAATATCCATGCTATCCAGAGGGCCAACCCTAACGCCATCGGCTCCGGAACGAAACCAAGCCCTAAACATGTATGGTACTCTGTCATGCACGTTCACCTAGACCCAGATGAGGGTCCTAACCAACTGATAGACTCAAGGACTCCCAGGATCAGGAGTACTCTCTGTCGTCTGGTCAATCTCCGTCGGCAGGCCACTCATCTCCGGGGGTCTCGCCATCTACGGTCCTGTAATATTTTTCCCCAAACCGGGATGAGACTTTGTCTCAGCAAGTTCACCCCTCCTAAACCCCTATTAGAAAGTAAATACGCCACAGAGTAGCTTAGCCACAACATCAAGAAGACTTACCTCGCCTTAGCTTTCATCTGCAGGTTAGCACAGTTTATATAATTCAACCACGTGCAATTCTAATAACCCAACAACAAAGGCATAATCACATCATCAAGACAATTCAATCACGTGGATCGTCTCAGCGATCAATGGACTCGGCCGATTACATGTCATTCCAGCAAATCAATTACTACTCCCAATTCCGACCCTATAGGAAGGTTTAATAACCAGTGGCAATCATGGCCCCACTCGGCACGACCTGTAATCAGGTGGTAATTCACGACCTCATTAGGCACGACCTCTAATAGATGGTAATTCACGGCCTCATTAGGCACGACCTCTAATAGGTGGTCAATCACAGCCTCATTAGGCACGACCTCTAATAGGTGGTCAATCACGGCCTCATTAGGCACGACCTCTAATAGGTGGTAAATCACGACCTCATTAGGCACGACCTCTAATAGGTGGTCAATCACGGCCAATCGCCCATCAATTTCCACACTTAGGATTTTATAAAGAATCCTCATAAATCGCAATCACACTCAATTCGCCACAACCAATCATCAATTTCAAATTCTACAGCAGCGATCAGCACGAAATTCGAGCAACCGGGATTAAAAATATTTTTTTCTGTTTTTTTTAAATTTTCGGATTATAATATAATATTATATTTTCCAGAATTTTCGAAGCAATTAAATAATTTAAAACTAAAATCCTATTATGTCCCATCAAGACTTAACATTAAGTAACTCCTTTTAACCTTAATTAAACACACTTTAACATAACTCAATCTCTTAATCACATTTATAATTAAATATACTAATCTATCCACATAAACTTACTTAATTCAAACTAAACATACTTAGAGCATCATTAACACTCTAATAAAGGTTTAGTGAGGTAAACTCACTTGATTAACTCACCGCCTGAACCAAAACGACGAGGGCGACGCCAGGAGCGACTTTTCCAAAGGTAGGCCTAGCTTCCGGGGCCGGGAAGACGGCCAAAACGGGCCTTGAGTGGGCTGCGAGACCCACTTCTTCTTGCTGCACTACGGGCCGGAGAAGAGGAAGAACGACGACGGCTAGAGGCGGCAAGGGCGGAGGAGCGGCGAGACTCAACTCGGCAGTGCCTCACGACGGCTAGGCGCGGCCTTCGGTGACCGATTGCAGCTTGGGACGACGGCTGAGGCGGCTGGTGCGGCGAGGGAAAATGAAGCGGAGCGGCGAGGCGTGCACGCGCGGTCGTGCGAAACGGTGACGCCGGCACTGCACGACGACAGCGAACGGCAGCAGAGCGGCGAGGCGTGCGAGCGGGCGGCCTGGTCCGAATGGGCGAGCTCCTCCTTCCGATTCTCTCTCCTCCTCTCTCTCTCTCCTCTAAGTTCAAATGAAGAAGATGATGTTGATACGTGTAAGGGCAAATCTTGGCCCTCCACTTGTCAAGCTCTCCTCACTTGGCTCCAACCACCATGACATCATCCCATGTCATCTTCCACTCACTCAAATCCTCCACAACTTCTCCAATGGTTGCACTTTCATTTTCCGTCGGGGTCCAATTTTTGTACATCCAATTCCTTTAATTTTTTTCTTTCAATCCTCTCCCGATTGAATCCGATTAAAATCCACAAAATTATCCCATAATCCTAATAAGATACGTGACATGACCGGGCTTCCAATTTCTAAATTCAAACTCAATTTTTACGGTTGAATTCAATCTAGTGCGATTTCAGCGCACCTAATCCACTGAGTAGCTTTTGGAAAAATTTTCTTGCATCCGACCCAAGGGTGATCAGTCCCCAAGTCTGACGTGGTAAAATTCCTTAATTACTTCACTCAATAGACTAGTTCCCTCGTGAGTAGCCAACTCTGAGGGACAAACTACATGCACAGATTAATTGCCCGACTCAATTGACTAAAAATAAAATTGAGAAAAATCGGAATGTCACACAACCACATCATCAAAATTAACAGCAAAATCTAACCAAACTAACGGAGGGTAGATCCGTCATAGGTGTATTAGTTTGGGGTTTTCGGTGGTCAAAAAAATAGTTTGGGGTAAATTTGTCACATATATACCAATTTGGGGTTTTTTAATGTATTAGCCCTTAATATTATTCATCCCACAAAGTTATATCCACTTAGGTTCAATTCCCGGATTGTAATTAGACCAATGTTCACCTCTACTCCTTGTCCTTCATAATTGGCTTAATAGTATGGCACTTCATTCGTAAAAAGCAATGACAACATTAAAGTTATAAAGTTTCAAATATGAAACAAGACTTACGAAAGAAATTAATAAAATGACACAAAAATAGGATAAAGCTTCTTTTAGGAATGCTTGAAAAATTGAGATATTCTTTCAAACATGTTACTAATTGATGCTCTTGCACATTTCAAAATGGTGATGAAACAAATGAAACTCATGCATTCCATGATTAGCTTCCTAATCCACAACGTGTGCTATCATCACACCACAAGATAAATTAGATTTTAGTAAGTTTTTTAGGGGAAAAGTATATCGGAAGTTTCATAAATTTCATATAACATTTATTTCAGTATCAAAACTTTTCGAACAATCACTTGAGTAGTAGTTTTGAAGAAAAAATTATCACTAAGGGGGCGCATAACAAAATTTCTGAAATAGAAATCAATTTCTATTCCATGGACGAGTTTCTTAGTAAAGAAACACGTTTGATAACGATTTATAATTTCTATTTCTAGAGTAAAAATTCATTTGATAAGAGAATAAAATTTCTATTTCTAGGAGGGGCAACGGCCAGCATTCAATGGTCGGAGTTCGATGTTCGACAATCGGCGTTCCGCATTCAGCGATCAACGCTAGGTGGTTGAAGTCCGACGTCCAGTGTCCAACGGCTGATGTCTGAAGTCCAACGTTTGGCGTCCAACATCCGGAGGTCGGAGTCCCGTGGCTAGCGACGAGTAGCCAACAATTGGAGTCCGGTGGCCAGCGATCAGAGGTTGGCAGCGAATGGCCAACGGCCGAAGTCCAACAGTCGACATCCGACGACTGATGGTGACCAACAGGCAATCGGTGGTGGGCCTGCGGTGTCCGATGGTTGGCAATGAGCGGCCAACGACTGACAGGCGTCCAACATCTAGCGGCCGGTGACGACCGGCTAGAGTCTGATGGCTGACGACCAACGTTTGATGGCTGGCGGTCGGTGGCAAGCGACTGATGGCGGGGGCCAATGGCGGGCGAGCGGCAACCGGTGGCGAGCGTTTAGGGCATGTTTGGTAATGTTTCTGTTCTTTTTTTGTTCCAAGGAACATAAACAAAAAAAAATGTTTGTTCCGGGGAACACTTTTTGAACAAAAAGACGCATTTGGTAAATTTGTTCCGGGAATAAAAAATGAATAGAAACACGTTTGGTAAATTTTTGTTCTTTTTTTGTTTCTTTCAATTTTTAATATTTTTATTTTTATTTTTCATTTTTTCCTTTATTTTTCATTTTTTTCTTTCGGCCGGTCGCCTCGCTTAGCGACGGCGAGGCTCGGCCTCACCTTGGCCGGGCGAGCCCGAGCTCGCCGAGCCTCGCCGGGCCGACGTCGCCGGCCCTCGACGGCTGGCCATGGCCAAGGTCGAGGCCGGCGACCGGCCAAAGAGAAAGAAGAAGAAAAGAGGAAGAGAAAAGAAGAGAGAGAAGAAGAAACAAGAAATAAAAAATTGTTTCTTCAAAATTGTTTTGGAACGAGAAACAACTTTTTTTTGTTTCTCGTTTCTTTTTTGAGCCTGTAAACAAAAAAACAAAAAAAGAACGTAAACGCAACAAACGCGCGCTCTTTTTTTGTTATTCGGAACAAAAAAAAACAGAAAATCTATTTATGAACACTTCGAGAAGTGAAAACATGCAGGGCCTTAGCATCCACACGTGACGAGTGAGTGACAGGCAATGACGAGAGTGAACGATAAAGAAAATTTTGATTTATCATTTTTGTTCCAGAAATAGAAAAACTAAAAATTTTAACTTCTGATTTATACTCCAAATCTATTTCTGAAATAGAAATTTGTTTCAAAAATAGAAAAATGTAATTACGTTACCAAATAAATTTCTGTTTCAAACCTATTCCGGGGAATAGAGAAATAGAGAAATAAAAATGTTGTCATGCGTGCCCTAAAGTACCACCGCCAATTTGAGTTGCTAGAAAATCTAATATGACAATATTTTAATATAAATAATCCGACGTGATTCATCATGTCATTTTGTCCATTGTCCACTCTAGAATTGGTTTTTTTATAATAGTAAAAAGCCATGTCGAACTTAAAAATTCATTAATAAAAGTTGTGTAAGACTCTTTGCTAGAATTTGTCGCCACAAACACTTAAATGATTGCTTTTTCTCTAATTTGTTATTTAAGTGGTCCAACGAAAATTCTTTGTACCAAAATAAGCGCTGTACAAAAGTTATATCACTTTTAGTGTCATTTTTCCTAATCTCTTAGTATCCTAATTTTGCTCTACAAATTCCTTGCTGTAAAAGAACAATTGAGGAACCTTAATGTATCGCGAGCTCAATAAGTGAAATTAACTTGAAAAAGAAAAAAAAATTATGGTAACAAGGAACGTAACTCGTGCCTATCTTACTTATAAGAATCAATTTAAGCAAACAAGATGGGTCGATTCAAGTACAAGATTGGTACCCAAAAAAAAAACACAAGTTTGGTAAGCACTTGATTTCAGGGAGCATATAGTATCTCATTATTTATTATGTCAATATGCTATGCTATTTTCCTTGCAAGATTAAATGTACATTAAAGAAGGCTAATCTTGCCATAGGTCTTACATTAATGAGGAATATAAGCAAACAAGATGGGTCGATTCAAGTACAAGATTGGTAAGCACTTAATTCCCGGGAGCATACGGTATCTCATTATGTCAATATGCTATGCTATTTTCCTTGCAATATTAAATGTACATTAAAGAAGGCCTTCCCGATGCCTAAAACACCAGCGAAGCAATTCAAATATCCTATTTAATTTGATTTGACTCAATTTAATTTTGATTTGGACCCATTGATGCCTAATCTGAAATTCGTCATTTCACTGATTTTGTATTTTCATGAAAAATGAATTATTTGAAAAATATATTCCTAAAATGATTTGGAGAAGAAAGCAAAAGAAAGGGCTATATATAGGCAAGAAAAAAAATAGATATAATCAATAAATTTATAACTTAGGCCTAAGGATCGCACTAGCTGGCAATACCGAATATCACTGAACATTTATTTTTCACATAGCTTGTGTTAAAAATATATAAATACGATTGATGGGTCGGTCTATGATATAATAGTTTTGTTTTTTTTTTTTTATGGTCGAATATGATATAATAGCTGACTCACTCAATTTTCGGTGACATTTCATGTTCGGGCGAGTGCCGAATTGTGGTACCCGGACTTGACGGAGTAAAGCGCGCAGGGAAACAAGGAATGGTGACGTGAAGTGTACACTTTGGAAACATATTTTTTAGGCACTTATCGTTAGGAAGATTCTGTTTTGGGAAATCATGCAAATTCGATGTATGAAATGATGTGACAAAACATAAGTTGATATTTATATAATTGAGTCATATTTAGCATCTTACAAGAAAAGGGAAATTAGCTAGTAATATGAACTTCAGAAACTTATCTAAACATATGAATATTATTCATTCCACAAAGCAATGAGAACGATAAAGTTATGATGAGACCTACGGAGGAAATGAATAGAAGTGACACAAAAATAGGATAAAACAAGTTTTAGGAATACTGGAAAAATCGAGAGATTCTTTCAAAATTTGTTATTAATTAATGCTCTTACACATTTTCAGAATGGTCATGAAACAAATGAAACTCATGCAGTCCATGATTAGCTTGCAAATCCACAATGTGTGATATCGTCACATCACATATGCTGTGCTATTTTCCATGCAAGATTGGTAAGCACTTGATTCTCGATAGGGTACGTATCTCCCCTGTTATCTCAATATGCTATGCTATTTTCCATGCAAGATTGAATGCACATTAAACAAGGCTAATCTTGCCATAGGTCTGACCTTACTAATGCCTTCCCTTGTGTAAAACACTAGCAAAGTGATTTGAGTACCCTATTGAGTATTTAATTTGATTTAACTTGGTTTAATTTCAATTAGGACCCATTGATGCCCAATACGAAGCTAGCCATTTTACTAGCTTTCTTTCTTTCATGAAAATAAATGATTTAAAAAACATATTCATAAAATGATCATTCATATTGCTTCTAAAAACATATGAGAGAAAATTATTTTAAAATGTTTAGATATAAATTAATGTCGGTAACAAAAGTATTTTGCATTGATCAATTATTTCGAAGGATACAAGTGATCATTTCTAAGAAAACATTTTCCCAGTCTTCATTTTCGGTGGAACAAACGGGCCTTGGTTGACAAAACAATGCAGAATTTGCAAATTGTTATTTGTAAGAGTAAGCTATTTTTTTATTTGATGAGCCATAGGATAAAGTATGCATTCGGTTGGCGAACTAACTCCGAGGACCACCCCCACCTCTTTTTTCGGTTATATACCTTTAACGGATATAATAATTGTCTTTTTGTTGGGAATTCAGCCTTATTATTATCATTATGCCATTATGGTAATTGAACATCGCTCTCTTTTTTTAACCGCTCGTTCTCTCGACGGTCATTTGCTTATTTTCTTTTCTTTCTTTTTGGTTTATGCACTTTTCATATATGCATTCGCCATTTTTTCCCTTGCATTTATAATATGTGCAAGAGAATCGATTGATTGAAAATCTATGCTTTATGCAGTTGTTTTTGGGACCCTTGGGCTTGTCATTGACCCTCTTTACCCCACACTTTTTTAATGTAAAAGGTGTTAATCCGTGGAAACGGGTCCGATACAGCTTTCCACCTACCGGTATTCAAGATTTTAAGTGGGCCCACTTTTTGGGAATCAATCTGGGCCTTTCGCTCGACTCAATTCAGGGATATAATCTACGGCCCAAAAAAAATTCTCGAGGGATTATTTACGGCCACAAGAAGGAAAAAAGACAATCAAAAGGATGTTATCCCATGTTTCTATTGGAGAGGCTTTTTTTTAGTATCTAAAATCAGATAGTAAATATTGAGGCATAAAGTTCTGCCTCACCATAACAAGGAAAAGTGTAATTATTGAACTTGCTGACTTATGGCATGCGGTTGTGAGGGACGGGTCAGAGTGTTCTAAATGATATTAAAGTAAACGAGGATAGATCAAAGTGTGTGGAGATGAATGTCAATAGATAAACGAAAATAAAAGGCAGAAGCGATCATCACCAAGACCTAAAGGACATACAACCAGCCAAGAAAGATAATCGGGATTAATGAAGTTTACCACCAAGGCTTAAAGGACGAATCATCTGTGAAGGATAAAGGACTTTGGGATAGAGAAGCTCACCACCAAAGCGTAAAGGATGAACCATTAGCTAAGCATAAAAGGCTTATTGACTTACCACCATTGAGTAATCCACCTTTTAAGGATAGAAAAATAAGGATAAGAGTTAGCCACTCTCAAATTCACTCATGCTAAGGAAAATCTTATATATTCATTTATTCACATCGATATCTACCTTTACAATGTGATTACACTATTTATAGAGATAGTGCTAAACAAAAGCAATGACTCTTTGAATCCCAAAACTGAACAGACTCTTGAGGAACTTACCTAAAAATGACTCTTAAAAACAGTAACACAATAAAAGACTTATAAAAGTTGTGAATAAAGAGATTTAGAAGCACGGGTCTAGTTATTAGAAGCATTAAAACTTGATAACTCTCTCTAAATTCGTGCTCCAGTCATGAAAGCCAAATAGCCATAGTAGAATATCACCAAACAACAGCAAAAATTGACCAAAACAACCCCCTACCATTAGGTTGTTTGGCTTTGAATCCGGCAACCATTATGGTGAATCGACAACTCCTCAATTAGTATCATGATGGATAATCTTTCACATTGATAATTTTATTTCCAGATCCATCAAATCATATAATGCCCAAAATTTTCTTCGCTTCGGTGGGCATCAATGGAACTAAATCGGATGCTCCCGCATCAAGCACTTTCCAATTTCTAACCATAAAAGTTCATCCAAGGCCCATTTACCAAATATTAAAGGTTAATACCATCAAAAATTTCAAATTTATATATACACAAAATTGATTTTTGTGTAACAAAAGATCCCAAATTAGTACATCCATGCTACATTTCTCCCTTAGCAATATTCATATAATGAAAAATTAGAAATCGATACGTGCGTGCCATCTTTACCCCCAAAATATTATTCATGACATGAAAAATCCCAAATTGATATACTTATAACAAATCTACGAAAATCTTAATATGGAATTGGGACAAAATTGGGGGCCTTGGTTCTTTGAAACGTGAGGGATCTCTTAAAGCAAAATTATCATATTTTAACGGATTTCCTTCTCTCTCTCTTAAAGATTTGTCTTCCTCTAAACAAACTCATTTAGAGACCCAATAATGTTGAATTTCCACGTTGAATCCATGTCAAGTACCTATTGTCTGAGTTGCTTGCCAAGAATGTACGATGGAAACTAATTATTGGCATATTCGTTGCGATGTACTCGTTTGGATTTATTTTTTACATGGAAATTAGGTTGAGGTAGGATAAATATGGCACACATGTGCCAATTTATGATTTGTTTTTGTGGTTTTAACCCATAGTTAATCAAAACCATTAGGTGGGACTAAAGTAACTCAAATGCCACCAAGTCAATTGATGTGACTTTCCGAAGTATTCACTCAAGGGGAATAAAGTCAAAAGGCATACTTTATCAAATGGGTTAGCTTGAAGGAAGTCCTGTCCAACTGTCCCCTTTCGGCGTAGCACAGAGATGGCAATTGCTATTTTGCCAAATCTAATTTCCACAAATGTCGGTCTCACCAAAATTAAATTATAATTGAAGTTGATGAGATATATGTATACGTATGTATATCCACACATGTCAAGCTCAAAGGTCTAAGATTTCATCTCTTGAGAAAGGGAAGCAAGAATAGAATATTCCTTTCCCGAGCTGGGGCCACCCCGCTTACCGCAAAAAGGCCAAACAGCTCATCTCATCGTGGCGCTAGTCAAGCCATCGACAGGTGAAAATCCCATCAGCAGAAACTCCATTTGCAAGCATTGCATTTGACAGAGTAAAAGAAAACTTGCGAACCCAGTTAATACGAGTGCTTATCTAGCTTCTGTCCTGGCCGAAATCTGATAGTTAACATTTTTCTTGAGTTCGGAGTGCCGTATACTTCAAGTTAGGTGACGACCAAGTCTTAGAAATCGTATATTTAATTTAGGTGTAGTATTATGTTATTACAAACTTCGGTCTAACCGAAGTTTTGTCAAATGGTATTTGTAGATCCACCCCCGTTTTGCTACTATTGTGGGAATCAGTAAGCCTTCTCTAAGAAGTAATGCAAACTTTAGGATGAAGCTATGCTATGGAAAATTCCCAAATTTTTTTCAATGTTTAATGTGTCTTTGAACTTTTTTTTTTTTTTCGATTTAGTCCTTCAACTTTACAAAATCGACTCAGTGTGATCCTTCTGTCAGCAAAACTAATGTGTTGGCCGACGTGTACAGTAAGTCACTAGTCTGGACACTCTGACTTTCATGAGCAATCCAAGTCACACCCCTCTCCGTGTAGTAGGACAAGCACTTTACCTTCATTTCCCATGGCTACTAGATTCAAACCAGTCACAATTGTGGCGGATGACTAACACTATTGCAGTTGAATATCTAATTACCACTTAACACTATTGTCCTTATGGTAGATATTTTTACCTTCAGAATCGTCGTTTTGTTTCTCTCCCACACCTAAAGTGCGACCAAATATGAGGCCATAGCATCAATAAAAAGTTGGGACCTTGGAACTACAATCACGACCTTTAAAATTAAGGTCACGCCAAAAATCTAGAAGTTTGAGAAAGTGAATGAGGACTAAGATTGGGAGAAATCGATTGCTGTTGGGAAAGAACGAGAAAAGGAAAGGAAAAATTAGATGAGAATAATATCATCATTGCTGACTTGGCAATAAGAAAAATCATTTGAAAGTCCAGTGATCGTCCTTAACTCACCAAATGCTGAGTTGGTCATCCACATAAGCAAAAAAAAAAAAAGCTCATAATTTGATGCCACACTCAACGAAAGGACTATACAAAGCTAATACTAGAAAGTGCAAGGATTTAAATTGAATAAACAAATATTTAGAGGCGAGATTGAAAATTGAGTAGAAGTTTAGGGACTATCCAAGAAATTACTCTTTTCATACTTATAAAAATATATATATGAGAGAGAGAGAGAGAGAGAGTTGAGAGTTCATGGCATGCATGATTTTATGGCTGGTGACCGACTACTTTCCCACTCCCTCCCTCACAAAGCGGAAACACCTTAGACATCCTCTTCCATCCATCACAAAAGAAGGGCAAAAAAGGCTGTCTTCTTTTCTTCTTCTTTTTATTATTATTATTATTATTATTATTATTATTTTATTTTTTTTGGCCCCCTCCTCTTTTCCAAAATAACAATAATTTCCCCACAACAAACGCTCAATGCTTGAGAAATTCACGTAACGTTTTCTTTCTCAAAGCGGCAAAGGCAGAGATGAACATAAATTCCAACCATACCTCTTTATCCCAGTAACCCCACAAGAATGTCTTAGCTCTCAACCATTCTCCCATATTTATCTTCCCTTTTTCTTATGCCATTTTCTCCCTCAAAATTCCCAAACCACACCACTAAATCTCTCACTGAAAATACGTAAACTCGGTCACTTCTACATGGCGAAGAATTCAGTAAATCACCAAAAGGAAATGTCAGAAAAATGAACAAAGAAGGATCCCCTTTGACTCCCCCTTGGATTATCATATGAAGCTCTCACTTTTCCACCCAAAAAAAGAAAGAAGGAAAAAACAAGCGAATCAAATGAGCTAGCAGTACTAATTTGTCCGCATTATACTTGGGCTAAGTTAAACCCCCTAATCCAAAAAAAATTAACAAAAAATTTTAATTAATTGATAAAACAAGGGAGGAGGAAAAGGAGGAGGGGGGGGGGGGGGGGGGTGATTTTTACAGTTCATTTGAGCTCGGCAGACTGTTGGCTTTTGTTGCCGTTAGTGATTGGCACGCCTGGCACTCATCATCATCATCATTCCCTCCAACCCCTTCCCTTCTCTCTCTACCTCTCTCTCTCTAGCTTTTTCTCTCTCTAGAACGCCTCCTCTCCTCTCCTTCTTCTTCAATTGCGCTATTTTGTTGAAATCCTTTTCCCCTTTTTCTCCCCCCCAAGCCCATTTTCTTCCTTCCTTCCTTCTTTAGTCCCACCCTGCTCTGTTCCTCAAATCTCTCCTCCTTTTTCTCTCTCTATCTCTCTGTCTCTCTCTTTCTCTCTCCTTCGCTTCTGGACCTTTCCTCCTTTCAAGGGAGGATCTTTTGGCTGCCCCTCGATTTCTTTTTCCTTAATTCGGTCGGATTAGATTGGATCGACTCAACCCTGTTCGGGGATTTGTCCGTCCCGAGTCCTGGTAAGCTCGTTTCCAGCTTCGTCTGTGGGCGAATTGGGTTTAAATGCGTGAACTTGACGGTCGTTGATTGTTGTCTCGGGGAGCTGGATTCGGATTATTCTATTCTGTGTCTCGTTTTCGGTTTTCGCGTTTCTGGGTCATTGGTTTCTGGGTAGAATGATCGTTTTCTGCGATCTGCGTCGGTTGCTGCGTGTTTTTTTCGCCTTTTTTTAATGGTATGCCACCCTGGTTTGCACGGAAAATCTGGTGGAATGTCGATGCGGATTACGAGAATAGTTGCAGCTCGGCTTGTTCTTTGATGGGTTCGACGTGGGGTGAAATCTTGGGAGCTTAGGAGAGAGATGGTAGTGGGAAAACTCTCGAAAGTAGAGGTCTTGGAGATCAATGCGCTGTTTCGAAATGCTGTACATTCGACAATGTGTCTGGATTTCGTCAATTTCTTCTGATGTAAAACTTTCGAGCTCCCTGCTCCCCCGATGAATGCTTCAGCAATCTAAGAGCATTTTCTTTTGCGGCAACCAGCTCGTGATTTTTTTTCTTGTTACTCCTTTTCCCATGCTCTGGAAATTTGTTTTGATTTGTTGTCTTTCTTATTTTCTTTCTTTCCAATTTTTTGTATTTTGCCTTTCGTGATGTTGAGACTAATATCTGCTCTTAAATGATGATGCTGAAGACTCAAGATCCTCTACTAGTCTAGCCCCTCAGAATTATGCCTCACAAAAGCATAACTGGGAATGCAACTGATATTCATACCAATCCACTCGTATATTATGGTGTTGAAGGCTCCACATCCTCTCCTAATCTAGTCTCTGAAAATTGCACCCCGAATTAGATAACTAATACTAAAGATACCCTCGATGAGGATGAGTACGACAAGTCAACTCAGGAATTAGGAGTTATCGAAAAGCACACATATAGGATGTGATTTTCTTTCTCCTTCTCCTTCACTGCAAATATTTGCCTTCTTCTCCAGCTGTGTTTCCCTGATACTAGGTTGCTTGTTCAACCTTTTATATATGTCACCCATCCATGAGTAGAGAGGAGATTGTTGGCACTTGACTGTACCTGAGAAGACCAAAACAAAAAAGTAATAATTGAATTATGTTTCTGAATTACCTGGGGAAGTTGTATTCGGAAATCTAATTCAGGTTACAATTGAGAAGTTGAAGTTAGGTCTGTGAAGTATTTCATACCCTCTTTGATATATCTAGTTGGCCCTTGTTTTCTCCACTTCAAATTAGGATAAGCATTTCTCTAGTTTGTGGAACGATAATGTGATAGCAAGGGGAAAACCTTTGAGAACCATACATATACAGGTTGGCAGTCATGGTCATGCATTATCTACTGGGTATTTTCTATTGCAAATTCAAATGAAGAGTTCTATGTTCTGACTTCTGACATTTGCAAACATCAATGCTAGTTAAGTGACTTAAAATTCCATTAAATTAGTCTCTATTCCCACGATTGAGTTTCCACACAGATTTTTGCTTGCAGTTTCCATCAAGAAGCAACTGTTCATCTTCCTTTCTTATCATCCTTTTGCCTCACAAAATATATACTGCTTTCAATTATGTTGTTGTCAATTTCATCTCATGTGATTTGACTCGTACAAAAATGTAATGATGTTGCAGGTGTCTCTTCCTTAATTTAAGCAAACTGGCAGCAGACATATATTTTTAAAGCTGCAGAGAAAGCATGTCTGTTTCCATGAGAGACTTGGATCCAGCTTTCCAGGGAGCTGGACAAAAGGCGTATCCTCTTTCTGTCTGAATAATTAGTGGATTTGCATATGACAATGCTTTGCCAAAAAAAACTACTGATATGAAGAGGAATATTGCAATTTCTCTGGTGCATCTATTTACAGTTCGAAATGTTAGTATATTGGCAAACAGAGCAGCTGTAACAGTTCTACCCTTCTCTACGTTCTTTATTTCTGTTCGAATTACCATCTAAGCATCATTTATGTATGATTCTCCTTAACCATTCGTAGTGGAATTGAAATATGGCGAATTGAAAATTTCCGTCCTGTTCTGGTCCCTCAATCATCTTACGGAAAATTTTTCACGGGGGATTCCTATGTGATTTTGAAGGTAAATGTTTTGGCTTCAATTATTTCATCTCTAGCATCTTTTGTACTATGTATTTGACATGAGGAATATGCTCAACTGCACTGTCATTGGTGGGGTTCCTGAGTTGATAATCCAAATGAGATGTAAAAGTGGTTTCAACACAAACACAAAGATGGCTGTTCCTTTAAGTCGCTCGGTGCAAGTTTCAAATAAGTGTGCACCCCAGTTCATATCATGATGGCCTGACTAAGTTATATGAGAAAAGAGGCTTATCTATTAGAAATTATTTCGCCAAAGACCTCGTTTTGTGTTCATCTTGAAATTGAATTACATAAAAAATGAAGACCCTACTACTAGACTTTTCACTTTCGCGGGATCCATTACTAAGACAAAGTTTCTATCCAAACATGAAAAGGATTCCTGTTCCTATTAAATCCAATTCCATGGTGAACTGAACGAGGCCTAATAGAAAAGAAAGCTAAGATGAATTAGATATATTCCTGAGTTTTCTATTCTATTATGCTGCCTGTCATTGGGTAAAAGAATCTATTGTCTTTGGTTTAAAGATTGCATCTCAATACCTGCAGACTACTGCATTGAAGAATGGTGCCTTGCGTCATGACATTCATTATTGGCTAGGCAAGGATACGACTCAGGTTAGTTCCTCACTGCTTTGTTCATCTATAATAGCATCGAATATGTTGAACATTAGTAACATCGACTTTATTTCTTTACAGGATGAATCTGGTACTGCAGCCATAAAGACAGTAGAATTAGATGCAGCCCTTGGAGGACGAGCTGTTCAGTATCGTGAAGTACAGGGTCATGAAACAGAGAGATTCTTATCTTATTTTAAGCCATGTATAATCCCGCAGGAAGGTGGAGTTGCAACTGGGTTCAAACATGCTGAGGAGGAAGAACATAAGACACGCTTGTTTGTCTGCAGGGGAAAGCATGTTGTGCATGTAAAAGAGGCAAGTGATCAGATGTAGAAGTCATGAATGAAGATTGTGCTACCAAATACCTGTTTTTATTTTGCTGATTATGTTGTGTTACTTTACAGGTTCCTTTTGCTCGATCTTCACTCAATCATGACGACATTTTTATTCTGGATACCAAGTCAAAGATTTTCCAATTTAATGGTTCGAATTCATCCATCCAAGAAAGAGCAAAAGCTCTTGAAGTTGTCCAATACATCAAAGATACATATCACCATGGAAAATGTGACATAGCAGCCATTGGTAAGTGAACTAATAGATTAACAATCAGGTGACTGAGAACAACAATGTACACGAGTCTTACAAATATTATGAACAGAGGATGGAAAATTGATGGCGGATTCTGAGACTGGTGAGTTTTGGGGATTTTTTGGTGGCTTTGCCCCTCTTCCAAGGAAAACGGCTTCTGAAGAGGACAAGAATGTTGGCATTTATCCTACCAAGCTACTTCGGTATGTATTCAATTCTTAGACTGCATACCTAAGGTTAAATATCTCCAATCTCTGTTAGACTGGTGTTTCTCTTGAAAACAGAATGCTAAATGTGTATTTGTATTTGTTTGTGGACATGAATTCAGCTGTCAAAAGCAAATAATATTTAAATCTACCAATGGTTGATTCCAATTCTGTTGCAGTTTGCTTTTTTCTTTTTCTCCCCTATTGTTTTCACTAACTCCAATCATCTGTGTAACAAGTGTGGAGAAGGGCCAGAGTGAACCTATTGGGGATGAGTCTTTGACAAGGGATTTATTGGATACAAACAAATGCTATCTTCTGGACTGCGGATCGGAAGTGTTTGTGTGGATGGGGAGAAGTACCTCTCTTGATGACAGGAAGAGTGCTAGTTCTGCTGCTGAGGTAAAACAGTATAGCTACTTATTAGACATGGATTTCAACTGCTATGTGTCTCTTATCTCTTTCACTGTTGTTCAATGAATGAAACAGGAGTTAATCCATGGTCCTGATCGGCCACAATCTCATATAATTCGTCTAATTGAGGGATTCGAGACTGTGGTATTCCGTTCGAAGTTTGATTCCTGGCCTCAGACAGAGGATGTAGCAGTGACTGAGGATGGGAGGGGCAAAGTTGCAGGTTGTTACACACATTTTGGATTTTGAAACTTTTTGCAATGTCTTAATATCCAACCTTGGGTGTATTATATAAATCCTTCTTGGCTATTACTCTTGTTGCTGCCTTTTCTGCTACTTATCCTCTGGATACCATTTTGTTTTCATTTTTAGCACTTCTGAAACGCCAAGGACTAAATGTGAAGGGTCTCATGAAAGCTTCTCCCGTTAAAGAAGAACCTCAACCATATATCGATTGTTCTGGACATTTACAGGTTCTACATGCACATCCGAGCTGAATTTATGTGCAAAATGTTCTTTGTCAGTTGTCTTTTTGTATTTCAGGGGTAGGTGAGATGGTGGTTCAGTGTTCCAGACTATAATATTATGACACATCCACATTGTTTGTGCAGGTTTGGCGTGTAAATGGTCAGGAGAAGATTCTTCTTCAATCTGCTGACCAGTCAAAATTTTATAGCGGGGATTGCTATATCTTTCAATATTCTTATCCAGGAGATGACAGGGAAGAGTATCTTGTAGGAACATGGTTTGGGAAGAAGAGCGTCGAGGTGAGATAATTCACATTATTCATTCTCGTTTTCCCAACTGCTGAGCAATTAATTACGTGTGATGTCTAATAATTGCAATACTGTTAGCACAATCTTTTTTGTGAGAATGACATGAATTTTTAAAATTTTATTGGAGAGTTTTTTTTCCAAGAAAGCATGTTTGTTGGAGGGCCTTCTACTAGGGTAGACATTACTTGAAAATAGGTCCTAAAATCAGAAAACATAAATTTTGTAGAGGTTAATCGATAATTAGCAGGTTTACGTGCAAAGATGCCCGGCAAAATGAACCACTGACCCTTTGGTTTAAGTAGAGCAACAGTCCAGAAATGTATGGGCATATTGATGGTTAGAATCCTTATTGATCGCTTCCTGGAAGGCACTGTTTTCTTGCAATGAGGATGCTGCTGCTTAGGAGAAGTGATTGATTTGCATTTTCTAATGTATATTGAAGAACAGATAGTAGTAGCTTGAAGTTGCTATTGATTAAAAATTATCTAGGTTTCAGTCAAGTCTTCTGTTACACATTGTTGTACTACAATCCACTGTGGACAGCTCAATTAACCTTTATGGCATTGGTAGTGTGGTCGGCAAACTCGGTTGTTGCACTAACCTGGTAAGGTTATTCTAATAAATGAGCAGGATTTGACGCTTCGCTTGCATGATACAGATAATAAGGGACACTCTGAAACCTATACCTCTCTATTTGCCAAGGAAATTGGAATTGACACAGAGAGAATCATCCCATTAACATGGAATGTCATTTGGGAGCTTTGGAACAGAATGGTGTTGCTTCCAGCCACCTCTGTTCTGGTATTCTATCGTTGAAAGGAAAATATTAAAGAGTGGCCCCAAGGCCCTTGTTAAGGGTTATTAATAATAGGGGCACTATTTAAACTTTTCCACTTTCTTGAAATATGTTCTTTTTTTTTTTCAAATTTTTAGGACATATCAGAATGTGTTTTTACTTTTATTAGCAGTCTTAACTAGTGCCCCTGGGCCACTTGTTAACAATAACCTTGTTAAAAAAACTTCCATGTAACTCATGGATTATACATTCCTGTATTTTGTCTTTTCAATGTTCATCAAGGATCCAACCTTCTTGGATGTGCAGTATCTTAAGTTGTCCCCATAGTCAGTTACTTTTATTTTTTCTAGACTAGAATTTGAGTTATATTTCTCTTCTCTAAATGCTATTATCGACAAAGAACCTCGTCAAATACTGTTGCCTGTATGCTTGCATTTATGAATAAAGGGCTCCAATTGGTGTACTACATAACACTGATGTTGAGAAAACCCATAGGTCTACAAAGTCTCTGTATTACATTGGTAACTTTGTTTTCGTTGTGAATGAAAGCAGGAAGAGAGAGCGTCTGCTCTTTCACAGGTTAGCAAGATGGTTGAGTCTTTGAAGTTTCTCCCTGTCCAGGTTGGTTCTATCACACTGCGATTGCTTTTGCTCTCGTCATCTGATGTTATAGTTTTCATCTTGTTTGGATAACTAACATCTTTGATAACACATTTTAGGCTCGCCTATATGAAGGAAATGAACCGATTCAATTCTTCTCAATCTTTCAGAGCTTCATTGTTTTCAAGGTATGTGGGCAATAATTGTAGATTATTTTTTATACAATATTTTGGTGACTGATAAAATTTGCATGCACTTCTATGGCCGTAATATTCAGGGTGGCTTGAGTGAAGGGTATAAGAGCTACATAGCAGAGAAGGAAATCCCAGATGAGACATATAAAGAGGATGGTTTGGCATTATTTAGAGTCCAGGGTTCTGGACCTGATAATATGCAAGCAATTCAAGTGGAACCAGTATGTCGTGTTTTCTGTTTTTATTATTTTGTAGAAACATGTTTGTCATGTTTGCTGCACAAAACTCACAGCATGTGATGTTTTGGTTATCCGCTGATGGAATTTTCCTTTTTCACTTTATGCAATTAATGAATCAGGTTGCATCATCTTTGAACTCCTCATACTGTTACATATTGCATAGCGGCTCCTCCGTCCTTACGTGGTATGGGAACCTTACAACCTCAGAGGATCAGGAACTTGTTGAGAGGCAGCTGGATCTGATAAAGGTTTGATAAATGTGAAAATGTCTATAGTTTCAGTATTCATGAGTATACTATGACTTACGTGATTGGCAGCCTTCCTCGAAGACAAATAACCGGTCAAACTCAGTTTTCATATTCTTGAATGTCTCCACATGCAGTTGCTTTCTGGTTTTATCTGAAGCTTGCTATTATTCTGAGAGGTGGCTTCTTATTTACTCTCTAAATGGGTCTCAATTGTATTCAGCCAAATGCACAATGTAAAACACAAAAGGAAGGTGCTGAATCTGAACACTTTTGGGAGTTATTGGGAGGAAAATCGGAATATCCCAGCCAGAAGATAGCACGAGATTCTGAGAGTGATCCTCACCTCTTTTCTTGCATCTTCTCAAAAGGTATACATAAAGTGATGTTAAATATTTGTTTAATTTCTGCTTCTTTCATTCCTTTCTGTATATAGATGTTACAACTAATCTATCTTTTCTTCCATGTTTTGCCGCTGCAAAAAAAATGCTCGCTGATTTGCAGGAAATCTGAAGGTGTGTAAAATAATTTCCCTGTTGATCATAAGCATTCATTCCAACTCTTGCCTCTATTCTGCTGTATCATAAAACTGAGGCATCTCAGAGTATTCTGATCATTTTACTAATGTCTTCCTGTGTTTTCAATTGCCACTGCTTTAAGATGCTTGTATATATTCTTACTTCTTGTGCTAGCATGTTATCGAGGTCCTGACTTATACAGCCATTCTGATATTGTTATTGCAGGTGACGGAAATACACAATTTTAGTCAGGATGATTTGATGACCGAAGACATGTTTATCCTGGATTGTCACTCAGCAATCTTTGTCTGGGTGGGACAACAAGTTGACTCCAAGATGAAAATGCATGCTTTAACCATTGGAGAGGTATGGTTCAACTTGAGGCATAGAGGTGGCATAGTATTTTGAGTCCCATGTATTTTTACATGTTCTTCTGCTCAAGTTTTTAGGCCCATAATTGAAAGCCTTTGCTGCATGAGCAATTTTTGAGTTGTAAATTAAAAATCATTGTTTATGGTTCATAAAAGATGATGAACACCAACTTTATGATTTGCAGAAATTTCTTGAGCATGACTTTCTTCTTGAGAAACTATCTCGTGAAGCTCCAGTGTATGTCATCATGGAAGGAAGTGAACCACCTTTCTTCACGCGCTTCTTCTCATGGGACTCTGCAAAATCTGCTGTAAGTAATTGTAATCATTATACATCTGAGTTTTAGCTGTCCTAGAATTCTGATTGATTTTTTTTTTTCCTGGTGAAGATGCATGGGAACTCATTCCAAAGGAAGCTTACAATTGTTAAGCATGGCAGTACACCAACTATTGATGTAAGACTTACGTACTTTGAAGCTTCTAAACATGCCTGCTTGAATAATTGTTAGCCGTTTAGGATTATCATGCATATCCACTTCTTATCAGCTTGTTTATGCCTGTATGTGGATATCTTGACTCTTTAAGGAACTCCCAAATTCTTGTCAACTTTCACTCATAACAGGCAAATATATGGAGAACTGATTTCTGAAGGGACTGAATTTCCAAAAGTTGATAACAAAATGTGGTTCTTTTTTTCTTCTAATAATCAACACACATCAAGATGCGCTTTTCTTGTTGATATGTGCTGCTTGATATGGATAATTACCAGCTCACATCTCCAGCTAGATTGTTCTCTGTTGGTGGTCAATTTGATTTAATGCATATTGCATGATCAGAAACCCAAGCGTAGAGCGCCTGTTTCCTATGGAGGAAGATCTAGTGTACCGGACAAAAATCAGAGGTCGAGAAGCATGTCTTTTAGCCCAGACCGTGTTCGCGTCAGGGGCAGGTCTCCTGCTTTCAATGCACTAGCTGCTAATTTTGAGAACCCAAATGCAAGAAATCTCTCAACTCCACCACCAGTTGTCAGGAAGATCTTTCCAAAGTCTGTCACCCCTGATTCAGCGAAACTGGCTTCCAAATCTTCAGCTATCTCCGCTATCAGTTCCACTTTTGAGAAATCACCACCAATACGAGAAGTCATCATACCCAAATCTATCAAAGGTACATCATAACTTATAAATTAATGCTTAGGGAAATACACCAACAGCCAACTATTGTTTCTATGGAGTTTTATCTGATCATTTTGTTTTACCGGGCAGTGAGTCCTGAGACACCAAAACAGAATTCAGAGCCAAATAACAAAGAGAACTCTATGAGCAGCCGAATAGGATCCCTGACCATTCAAGAAGACGTGAAAGAGGATGAAGCTGAAGATGAGGATGGGCTTCCAATCTACCCATATGATCGTCTTAAGACAACATCAACAGATCCTGTGGCAGAAATTGATGTTACCAAACGAGAGGTAGTAGCTTGAACTTGGATACACTACTTTATATCTTAGTACGCCTGTTCAACCATGTTCTGAGATCATCTTTGCATGAAATGTCGCAGACTTATTTGTCATCAGCGGAGTTCAGAGAGAAATTTGGGATGACAAAGGATGCTTTCTATAAGTTGCCCAAATGGAGACAGAACAAGCTTAAAATGGCACTTCAATTGTTTTGAGTCTGGCTTGATAGCTCTATTTATTCTTTTGCTTTCTCCATTAAGGCATGGCGAGCAGAAGGAAGCTTTCCTGGATATCTGTAATAAAATCTTTCCTTGTCTCAGCTTTCTTCAATATTACTTTAAATATAGCTTCATGGAGTGTTGTCTAACCACCAATTAATTACTTTTCATTGTGCAGTTGGTGAATTTGGAGCGGCATTAGTCAAAGGGACAGAAAGGTGCTTTTTTTTTGGATGCTTCTGCTCCCAAGGAACTATTTTTGGCAATTTATGGACAGATCAGATCTTTTTTTCCTTTTTGGGTTTGTCCCGGTGTTGCAAAGAATTTATATTCTTTCCGGTTTTCTTTTTGTTTGCTGAGTTAGTTGCTTGGTATTCTTTATTCTCAGAGGCGTGTTGTGAGGTTGCAATTTTGCTAATTTCCCTTTCTCTTTCGATTTTTCCGAGAAAATTCCATTTTGGTGCCAGATTAGGAGGTTTGCAGTACCTACTCAAAAGAGTGTACTTTTTAAGTCTGAAGATGTAAGCGTGTACAGCAGTGTAAAATCAGCTTACTTGGTCAATTTGCTCTGTAATAAAGGTGTGATTTGTGTCCTGTATGATCCTCGTCTTCGCACGCACGTATCGAATTTTTGGGGGAATCGATCTGAGCTCCATTCTGCGCCGCCTGTGAGGCAAGGGCAAGACTGCACTTATTGATCATCGTTCCTGAGCTAGAGAATCACCTAAAGTTGCTTGTCTTTGGCCATTTTTTTTCCTTTCTGGAGATTTATGTGATGCTGGACAGGTATGAGATCTTCTATGAAAGGTAATCTAGTATCCTGAAGTTAAGTCTATAACATCCTTTTATTTCAGCTTATTGAAGGTTCAGGCTCAACTTGAGGTTACATGGCCAGGGTGGTTGGCATTCCTGTACTTCTTGCAATCAATTCTAGTTCAAAGCGAGCAAAATGAGATTACCCTTTTATCTCCTGTTCAGCTAATTGAGAGAGCATTCCCAAAGGGCAAAAGAGGAAAAAAAGGAAAGGAAGATATCAACCCATGCATGAGATGAGAATGGCATCTTACTACTTGAAAACCTTGAAGAAAAAGTGACGAAAGGAAGAGCAAAAAGTCCATTTTCTTTTCCGTTTTGGTCAAAGAGTAAGAGTGCGGATTTGCTCTCCTACTTTTAAGCTGCCCCTTTTCTTGGACGCATCCAGAATTTTGCAGACCATAAACCACTTGATTCCATAAATCATCAAGCAGGATGGAATTGCGGGTTGAACTAAAATTCTAAACCATATCTTTGCATTTCAGCGCATAGCAAAATGCATGTTGAGTCGTTGACCCACTAAAAGGGAATATAATGGGTTCTCGCAACTCATCTTCACATGATGTGACAACATGAGAAGTTTTATTTCTATATATAAAATAAGTCCGTCAAACCCTATTTATCCAAAATTGACACACATCCCGTCTTCTTTCCTTCATTGTAACTATTCTTTACCTTGAGAATAGAGACTCAATTGGTTATTGGGTAATCAAAATTGTAACATATGTCCATCGCAAGCTATTCTCACGATTGGATCTCATTATATTCTGCAAAGAATCCAATTTAGCATTTTATATCTTAGCGGTGAAAATTCCAATTCTAGTCTTTTTTTTAATGGCGTAATAAATATTAGATTCTTCTTTTATTATTATTATTATTATTATTATTATTATTATTATGGTTTCAGCAACGGTTGGTTATTCGGATTCTGTTTTACCGGTATACATTAACTTATTTTGCACAGTGGCAGGGCCAATAACTATCCAAACGGAATTCACGTGGCGTACATACATATATATATATATATATATATATATATATATATATAGAGATATATGTATACACAACTAATCCAAACAGAAAAACAAACTTCCGGAATGTCTCTCCCTCTCTTCATTCCTTTTTAGTGAGAGAGAGAGAGAGAGAGAGAGAGAGACGGTTCATCTGTTGATGAACTGTGGAGCATCTGCTACAGAGCAGAGCAGCTTGCACCACTTCTCTCTCCTAGAGAGAGAAAGAGAGGGGAAAGCACGGGATTCCCCGCACGGACTCGCCCCGGCGCCGCCATAGAAGCGCGCCGCCGAGGGATAACCACCTCCGGCGCCCCCGCGAGAATGTCCGCCGACAAGGTCTCTCCTCCTCCGCCGTCTCCGACTCCGCCGCCGCCGTCGCGGCCGCGGCCGCCGGCGGTGGAGTTCTGCAAGGGCGTCAACGGTCTCCACAAAGTCGTCCTCCGCGAGTCCCGCGGGAGCTCCGCTGAGGTAACTCCCCTCTCCGCGTCCCTTCCTTCCTTCCTTCCTTCCTTCGCCGTCTCGTTCGTCTCGGTTGGAGCTTCGATTGATGCGCGTGCCGGTTCGCGCGGCTGTTGATCTGGTCTCGCGAATCGGCGCGGCTGATTTGTTGCTGTCGCTGTTCTTTTGGGGGCGGGCTCGAGGAGTTGAGGTAGCTGCTCGAGCGTGTGTTTTTGAGGATTTAGAGTCGCGTCGATTGGGGGTGAGCCGACGAGAGGCGCGCGTGCGATCCGTGATTAGGGAGGGACGCGTGCGTATCCGTATTCTAGATCATACTTCGGGTTGATTATCAGAACGCTTGGAGGACTGGGCGGTGCCGACATTTCAACCTTTGCTAGTGACGCTAAAGTACTGTTAGATGGATTTCGAGAAGTTAGATCTGCTTGCATGTGAAAGCAGTATTGTGGTTATTGGTGGTGTAAATGGTAATATCGAGAGATTTAAGAAGATAGCAATTGTCCCAGATGCCTGAGGTTAGCTGATACCATCTTTTGTGAATGTGCTTGACCAAGGCACTGTTGAACTTGAGATATCTTTTGCCTAATTTTGAGGGTTGCTTTTCAGGCCGGTCTTTTGGGATGACGAGTGCAAGCAACGATTCACCAATTTTTTCTCTGTACCAAAGCTTTATGTCATTTTAACGGGGGGATTCTTTATGCTCATATGATATCATCCTGTAGCTGTTGTAGCTTCGGCTCGAACAACTTTGAATATCGACAATTTTAAGCCTTGTGGACAGGCTTCTCTCTACTTGTTCTTTCGTCCTCTTGATGAGATTATGGACTACTCTGAATATGAAGAATCACAGTAATGCGTTTTTCAGAGTAGTTGCCAGAATTAACTATAGATTTGATTATCTCGTTCCATGCTTAAAAGGGAATCCATGATCCTTTATAAAGGCTATTGAAAAGACTGATGGAAGTGTATCTCAATGTATTTTTTAGTGCACGCTAATTTGCTTGAAGGTCTTCATTGTGACACCCTGACGATTTATCCTTCCACTCATGTTTGGCTAACGAGATTTCTTTTTTAGACATGATTTGATAATGCTTTCATTTATTTCTTTTCCTCTCTGTTAAGATTCCAGTCTTTTGTGCGAGGGTACATAATTACTCATGATAGATGTGTTTTTCCTTTAGTAATTGTAAATTGTCCTCCTCCATTCTCCATTCTACTTCAGGTCTATCTGTATGGAGGTCAAGTGACATCTTGGAAGAATGATCATGGGGAGTTGCTTTTTGTTAGTAACAAGGTAAAGAGCGATAGAGTCAAATTTTATTTTATTTTTCATCATGCAGGAAAAAGCCATGGGACTTTCATATAGGTTGCTGATGAGGTTCTTAAAAAGTCGTTTGGCATCTGTTTCTCTATGATGTCGAATTTATTTGACGTGGACTCTTTGTCTATGGCCGTGAATGTTTCATCGTGCTCCTATTTTAATTGCTTTTGGTGGAGACAAATTTTGAATACTTAATGAGCTGATGGTTTGCCATAAAACATCAAATACTGGCGTTTTACACTTCTCATACTTAACATTTGAGATCATAATAAACCTTTTTCTTCTTTTATGGTGACAATTATTATGCCCTCGGGTTAGAAAATTGGCTTTGCTCTCAGTAAGTTTCTGTGTTGACAAAAATGGATGTACCTTTACATTTGGTATCTTAATAATGATCTTTTCCAATTTTTCCAAACCTCATGTCATGTGTAGTTTGCACCATGTACCTCAAATCTTCTCCACATTTCATATTTGTTGTGTTATCTTGCATGGTCCAATTCCACTTCAACTGAAACCCTTCATTTGTTACAGGCTATATTCAAGCCTCCAAAGGCAATTCGTGGAGGGATACCGATATGCTTTCCTCAGGTGCCTGGTTTTACAGAATATCCATTCCGTTGTAAATTAAGTTCAGGCCATTTGTCTCAGTTGAAATATGTTTATGTAATCTGCAGTTCTCAAATCATGGTTCTTTAGAGCAACATGGATTTGCGAGGAACAGGATCTGGAGTATTGACAATGACCCAGCTCCTCTTCCTACTAATTCCACTTGTAAGGCTTATGTGGATCTGATCTTTAAGCCATCAGATGACGACCTTAAGATCTGGCCTCACAGGTAATTACAGGTCTTTACTTGTACCATAAGGATTCCAATCCACATACAAATCTTTTTCTGGAGAATATGAGACAAGATCTGGAACATCATTTCTACATATTCTTGCTGTTCCTGCTATACCTAAGAAATTAATGTGTGGAAGGAGCCTGAGTGAAGAGGTCAAGGACGGATTCTTCTCTGTGAAATAAATGACTTTTTGCTCCCTACTAAGTAGAAACTAGAAACATGAAGGACTCGAAGGAATTTGTGTTCTAAGTTCTAAAGTCAAAAAGCATTCCATGCTCCTAGCTCCTTTGACACCATTCCGCACTACTATGGATGGATGGTTGAATTCGAACATTGGGACCTTATTGATACTTTCCTTGCATTCTATTATTTAACTGTTATCTACGTTATCATTCCTCTGAGATTTTCCTCTTTTATCTGTCATGTTTAGTTTCGAGTTCCGTCTGAGAGTAGCCTTGGGACCTGGTGGAGATCTGATGCTGACATCTCGCATCAGGAATACTGATGCAAAACCTTTCACTTTCACCTTTGCCTACCACACCTATTTCTCTGTCTCTGATATAAGGTAATAGAAGAAATAGGTTTTACTCTACATTCCCTGTTTATTTGGCTTGGTAAATGAATCTGTTATTGTTAGAATGGCTATTGTGCATGGAGAAATCACCTTCTCCTTTCGATAGATACTTATTATTGATCCTTTGTTTTTATGGGAATTAGTCAACAAATGTGTTATTTGTGTCTTACTGAAATTATGTTGAACTTATACTTGTAAGTGACCCATTAGGACTATGCTACTATATTTCCAGAAGATTTATGAACGACAATATTAAGTCTGTCACTGGTCAACGGCAGGCTATGAAAATGGTCATTTAATCTTATGGTTTTGGTTGACAACAAACAGATGTTCAGTTTATACAGCTTGACCCTGTGGTGATTGAAGTTGTTAGTAGAAGGGTGAATTGACAGGATGGAACAAAATTGTGAATATTATTGATAGGACACGATAAGCCGCACATGCATTTCGCATCATGAAGCACCAAGCAATGCCACGTTTTTCGTCAGTTGGTGTGAAGAAAAAAGGTTTGGTGAGCAAATATGGTTTTTCAGATGAAATCAACTATATTACATTGATAGACAGACTTAGTACGACTGCATTTCCTGCCCACAAATTCTGACCATGTGATGTTTCCCTACAAAATTTGGCATTAGACAAACTTGTGGCGGGTTACATTCCCCATTATCATATGAGAAACTATTGTCCCTGCTCTGAAGTAGCTTTCAAGATCATTTTAGTATTTAGTATATCGCAAATATACTCCTTCATTGCCCTCATGCCAATTGATGGTTTGAAGGAATTAGGTGGTGGCTTTGAATCTTGATATTGAAGCAATGGATAAATTTTGAAGAGCAGCCTTATCAGTTGTTTATACCTGCAATCCTGTAGCCCCCAAAGTATATGATCATTTCTCAGTGAGATGGATACCTATAACATGGGGTTCAAATTAATGCTTTTAATAGAATTTTCAAGTGCAGTTAGTGTTCTCCAGGCAGCCGTACTTCTCATTCTTAAGTCTATTATCATTTCAATTGGTGAATTCCATGAGTCATAAGTGTGTATTTACATATGTCATGAATTTAATCAGCTCGTTTGAAGATTAGTCAGCAGATTGTCATATATTCACTATTCGAGTCAGCTCAAAATTTTTCTTCAGCAGTATTAATTGCCTTTGATTAATCTGATTTATTTGTTCTCAGTGAAGTTCGAGTAGAAGGGTTAGAGACTCTTGATTATTTGGACAACTTGCAGAATAAGGAGCGCTTTACTGAGCAAGGGGATGCAATAACATTTGAATCAGAAGTCTGTACAAAGTTCCACCTTTTTCCTTTTAGTCTGTTGTGATCTTCTAGTTGTGGTTATTTATTGCATTTTTCGGTTGAACAGGTGGACAAGGTATATCTCAGCACACCTACAAAGATTGCAATTCTTGATCACGAAAAGAAGAGAACATTTGTCATACGGAAAGATGGACTACCAGATGCCGGTGAGATAAATCTGCTGGGTTATGGCTTTTGTCAACAGTTGCATCACTTCACTGCTGGATCTTTGTTGGTGCATGGAATGTCTTAACTATCTTCTCTTGCATACAGTGGTTTGGAATCCATGGGATAGGAAGGCAAAGGCCATGGCTGACTTTGGTGATGATGAATATAAGCATATGCTCTGCGTTGAGCCTGCTTCCATTGAGAAACCTATCACACTGAAACCAGGCGAGGAGTGGAGAGGAAGGCAGGAGCTTTCTGCTGTTCCTTCTAGTTATTGTAGCGGTCAACTGGACCCCCGGAAAGTTCTTCAGGGATGCTAAATAACTCTTCCTCGCAATCTATACTGTGTACAGGTGATTCTTGGAAATGTCCCATTATCTTTTTCTAATCTCTTAGCAAAAAAAATTGGTGACTTTTCAACAAACAATTCCAACAACTAAAAAGCACAAAGATGCACCATCATAACTACGCTGACTCTATGTCACTAGTGAACTACTGCAGACGATTTTATCTTGAGTAATTTTCTTGTGCTTTGTGAGGAACGAATTTTCAGATTATGATGGGATTACATGTCTTGAATATTCATCAATAGCCTCTTTTTCTGGTCTTTTTTCCACATGAGATGTCCATCTAAGAATGCACATACCAGTAAAGTGAATGTTTGATGTTTCCACTTTCAAGCTGTAAGGTCTGACCATAGTCAGTTGTCTTAGGCAAATGTGTGTCTTCTGTCTTTTTTCCCCTGACCTTAGGTTTTGGAGGCTCTGCAGAACCTTGTTGCCCCTAATTTTGTCTGAACTTGAACCTCCCCGTAGATTATTGAGGCCAAGAAGTATGGATGAGGGATTACTTACTATTGATTGTTGTAGACTCCCACCTAGTTTTGATTGATCAAGTAGAGCTTCAGTGTGGGAAACTGTTTTTGCTTCTGGAGATTAATGTCTCTTATATTAGCTTGTCCATTAATGTATCAATCACACTTACCATGTGTTGCAGGTTTTGTTGCAATTTTGGATGGATCAACCATGAATCCTGGCCATCAATTTTTTGCCCCTCCCCTTTGAGTTTTTTCTACATTGGGTTGAAGAATGGATTCATGAGTACATCGACTCCTCTAAAGATGCTGCTTTTGATGAGGAGATCCAAAATATGTCATAAAACTTTTGAGTAGTGTACGGATATAGCCAGCAAGAATTAAACTGTGGTTGTGGATGGATTGATTTGTCGTCTGAGATTTGATGCTGTATTGCATCTAGAGAATGGAAATGATTCTGTTAGGTAGCAGATCTTACTCGAACATGTGATGGTAGTGAAAATCTCTTTAGTATGATATTCACCTCGTCTTCTGATGTATGCCGAAGCTTGCAAAACCCTTATTCGGAGCTAATTGGGTGCATTATGCCTGCAAAGTAGCTTCTAGAGCAAAAACGTGATTTGCTGTCTTGGAATTTGATCGACAGATAGCAGGGGTAATACATTTAGAAACTGCTTATCAAATCATGGCAGACTTAGATAACTTCGGATCTCAGCGGTAGACATTGACTTTCAATTGATGTTTTATTCAGGAGTTCTCCCACTGCCCAGGCCCCAGGTCAACCATCATCTGCCCTGAGTTTGGTACCAATCTGCCGTGAGTGAACTAACAATAAACTATGCAGGTTCTGTGCGGCCTCGGCTTCTTCTGTAACCTTTCTTTGTAACTGGTTCTCTGTGGAACTGGAAACCCGCACTCGTTTTCCTGCAACTGTTCTATGACCTCAGACTAGAATCCCATTTGATTGAGATCGCTATTGCTTCGGTTCCCTTACATTGGAAAGTCTCTCGCGCTCTCTCTCTCTCTCTCTCTCTCTCTCTCTCTCTCTCTCTCTCTCTCAAAACACGACATGGGCAATGATGGTAGTCAAATTAGATGGTGGGGAAGGAGTTCCTTTCTCTCACATATGATTTGAACGCTGAAACTGTGTCTAAAGAATAACCAGTCTCCATGTCGGTTTGTTCATTGCATCCACTTCGCACTCGAGTAGTGGTGGTGGACAGGGGTGAGACTCAGCAACCGTTTTCAGGTAATTACAAAGAAAATTGGCTTTTCCTCAGCAAAGACCTGCGATGACGGAAGAATATACATGCTTTTATCCTAAATTGAAATAATAAGTATATCCCGTTGGAAATTACTCTGATTAACTTACCTATCTATTAAAAAGAGTTACACCCAAATTGTGGACGATGCTTAACCGAGCTAGGTCCTGGTTGTTCTTCTCATTGATGACTAAGACGACAGACTTGCATCATTACTTGAATTGTCGACTGAATGATTAGATTACTTTAACCTAGTTTTGGCCGTGACAACCACAATCAATGTCAACAATATTATTCTTGAATGACTCAGGCCTTTGGCTTGGGGTCGTTGACTCTCTCCACGTGCTTCACCATAACAGACTCCGGATTAGCGCAAGAAGCCCCTGCATCCTACAAAGATCGGAATGCTGTCTGTCTGAGCCATTGAGCATCGGAGACCTCTATTTGAATGCTCTTAGCTAATTGATTGTTCTAGCACTTTGATATCGTTCAACAGATAGACAGCAAAAAGTTCTTCCTTCAACAAAGACGATTAACTCTGCAAAATTCAAACTTGGTCTTCTGGCACATAGGGCAATTTAAGTCCTAGACATGTGCTGAAATTTAGGATGATAAGTCTTGATGAAAAGGTATTTACATCTATGTGAACTCAGAAATGGCAAAGTGGTCATCTTCTTATTAGAATCAGGAGGAAGCAAAATAGAATCTGAATGGATGATGAATCATGTTGATAAAGATGGTTCAGGAGAGGCTTGAGATGAATGAACATGCCCCCATCTTCAAATAATCTTGACTTTAGACTTGAAACAGCCAATGTGGCTGTTTTCTTTCCCGATCAGATGTAGTTGCTGAACCACCGATACTGGTGGTGGGTCCACTGCAAGCATCGCCTCGATCTGACATGAGTGACGATGATGAAATGAGCTCCTTATGATTCATCCTGGAGAAACCCGCTTCTGGTTTGCTGTAATGCTGCTGGTAGCTTTTGAACTTTTTATTGCACCTTTTCCCTCCTATGCTTAACGTTAGCTCCACTTCAGTTTCTTCATCTGAGCCTTCAATGCTCATTCCTTCATTTTTGCAAGGGTTGCTAAAGCTAGGCCCTGGTAATTCTTCGTCAATGTTGCTGCTTTCCTTAGGTGGGCTTTCGAGGTCGAAACCTCTCGGCCTTCTTATGGCCTCAACACAGCTACTGCTACTCCTCTCGTTTGAAGTTGGATCATTGCTCAGACTTCGTAAATGAAACGGACGGCCGCTACTGGGTTGACTTGTTTGCTGGGGCCAATTGATGACATAGTTAGTCTCTGAACTCCTCATGGTATTCCGGATCCTGTTTTGGTCTATTTCTTTCTTCGGCTCACTCATTAGCATCTTTTGAACACTGTACAGCCGGTGGAGTTCTCGCACCTGCAATTGTTTACCCTTTTTGGTTTAAATTTTTATTAAGTAGTTTTGTCATTCTAGGAGAGAAGCTGCAGAGAATCTCCTACCTGTTGCTTGAAGGTATCTTCATGCATCTGTATTGTCTTTCTGATAGATTCGATGTTATGCTTCTCAGCGACCTGATCCATGGGCTCTATAAAATTGTTCACTCCAGTGTTCCTGATGCTTTCTTTGAGCTCTCTGTTCTGAAAATGATCCCGCTCATCCACACGGTGAAAAGAAAAAATGTGGCTACTTGGTGAAGCTACTGCTAGAGGGTTGATGGCATATTGAAGTTCGGTTCCCATACCTGAAAAAAAATTCATCTTTAGAAGTGCTTGCAAATTATAGTTGATTTTACTAGAGAATTTATAAATGAAATAACATAAAAATATTCTAACCGTGCACTCACAGTTGAGTTAGGATCATATCTTTTCAAATTTTCGCTTTTTCGGTAGTTGGTTGAAATTTAGGAGGGCCACTACTTGAATCGTGTGGAGACAGGGTTGATCTAGAAGTGACTCAAACAAATCTGACATGATGGATAAGTCATCTCCAAGGTAATAACGAATCATGCTCATTCACACAATGACTCAGCAAAATTCAAGCATGCGCCGCACGAGAGAGAGAGAGAGAGAGAGAGAGAGAGTCAGCAAATTTTCTAAATGCAGAACGACAAGGTTTGTTGTCTGTCCAAATCTGTTTCACAGTTCATCTTGCCTTTGGCCTTTGCAAATGCAGCCACAACATGTAGAACTTTACAGATTTCCTAAATGCCAGGATGTCTCTTACTCAAAATCAGTAAACCCAAAAAAGGAAGAAAAGTTCAACAGGATGTTGGTTGAATGAAATTCTGGGGCAATTAAAATGCATGAAGATGAAAAGTAACTGGCTGTCTCATGAGCACTTTCTCCATCTCTCGTATCTCATTTTTCAAGAAGGATCGTCAGAGATTCATATTCTTCCGTAGCGAATAGGTCGAGAATTTTGGTAACATTAGTCCCCATAATGCAAAGAGCTCTAATTGAAAATACAGGGAGAGCAGTCGGAATATGCTTCATAAGAGTCAAAAAGAAAAAAGGTTTAAATGGCCACCAATTAAGCGTTCAACGTTCATTGTCTCTGCTCAATATCTGGTTTCAAGAAGCTTAGAAAGATGCATCTTTATTGCCTGAAAAAGCAGAGTCTGACCAGAAAATTCATCTATGCACTGCCAAGGAAAAACTTGCACCAACCACTCCAAACGCAAGAAAAAACCATAAACAGGTATCCTCATCTACAGTGTGAAATGAAACTGACACTTCACGACATCATCTGCTCTTACTAAACAAATCAAGAGAGAGAGAGAGAGTTATGATCATCACCTGCAAGAGATGGACTTGACCAGATTTGCTAACTCTATGGAGATGGTCATTCAACATCATCTTCCTTCATGAAAATCCCCAGAAGAAGGCCTTGCTAAATAACAAGAAGCCCAGAAACAGGAGGACAAGAGCCAACCAAAACCTCCATGAGCAAACATGACATGTTGTTTCGCAGCATGCGACGGAGCCACCGAACAAGGCAAACCGAAAAAAAAAATAAAAATAAAGAGAGCTGTGCTTCAAGAAAGGACTTACGACATCACAACACTCTCATCCAAATAAAACTCTCGGCTGGCCAAAACCAGTCCTCACTTTACTTGGAGAGACAACAAAGCACCTTTCTCTTAAAAAATTATAGTCTCCTGGTATGTTAATAATTCAGTTCTTGACAGGCTGGGAAAGGAGGGAAGGAGAATGCCAAGGAAACCCCAAAAAGAAAAACGAAAAGGAAAGCTGTTGTAGCAATGTGACAGTGCTTATTCTAAATATTATGTGTGTGTGTTTGTGTGTGTGTGTGTGTGTGTGTGAGAGAGAGAGAGAGAGAGAGAGAGAGAGAGCTATATTCTTGGGAGGGGACTTAAATAATCTTTGATGGGACTTTTGTATTAGCGTTGCACTGGACTCTAGAAGGGATGAAGATCAAAAGGAGGGTCCACATTTGAGAATAATATATTCATATATGTAAATAAAGCAAGTGACATATCCTAAACATAAGCCAATGTAGGCCTGTGAACAAGATATTCCGGACAAGTTTTGCTGGACATTGAAGATCTGTGTGAAAAGAAATGATGCTATGGAAACATCCGGTGTGGTTTCTTCCCCATCTTCTGGTATTACATAATACCCACCCATCTTCTTTTCCAAGAACCATTTTAAGATTCTGATTTTCATCACCTCCCTTTCCGTACTGATCAGCGTCCCTGTCACATTCCACCGAAGGATGGTTTTTTTTTTTTTTTTTTTTTTTTCTGCTTGAATTGTGCATCTATGTGGCATAATTCAATATGAACATGACACTTATGTTTCAAAATATTATTTTTTTCACTGTCAAGTCTCACTCACCATTTAGCTATAGCTGACTCAACTTACCATATTTTACGATGAAAAATTCATTCGTTTTACTTAAATTTAGAAAGGTGGATCTGGAATATTAGCAATAAACACAACGAAAGTAAATTTATCAGCTAGTATAATATTGCCCTGTGTTTTTCAGTATGAATGTTGGCCAACTAGACTTTCTGGAAGCTCATGCTTTTATGTGCATCCCGCATGATGATACATGGTAACTGTCATCCACAGAAAAAGCAATTCTATCTTTCTTGACAACAAGGATGAGCAAAGGATGATGAAAAGGTAGTAAGATTTAGAAACTTTCTTCTCCTATTCATTCTCTGTCTCTCCATTAATTACAAAGTGACCACTAACTAATCCGAAATCTATCAAAATCATTAGAGTTGTCCACTATACTAAAAAAAGAAGCAAAATCCAAGATTTCAGCTGAACACAAGAAAAGTTGAGGGGTAATTATGCGAGGACTAATGAGATGTAAAAAGTGATATGCCTAGAATTAAGAAAACGCAGGCCATTGGCATTGAAACGAGTGCGAAAGAGAGAACTTCCCACATATCACTTTCCTCCAAAAGATAAAGGGCCAGGCAACATACTTGTCCCCCAAAATATTATATACCAAAAAGAAAAACCAAAAAGATAATTATAAACTGATAATGATCATAAATAAATGAAAAAGAGGAAACCCTCAGTTCTGATCTGGGAAATCAACAGCCCACACATCCACATGCGTTGGGAGAGAGAAGCAATATAAAAAAATGATTGCTTCGTATGAAATGTATGCCTTTCTTTTGTCTTTTACTTGTTTATGTCTGCCCAACAATCACATACTAACATGGCCTTTTTGCCCATTGATCTGCTCAAGCAGTTACCACTTGCACGCTTGTTCATGCACGCGCATGGAAAAAAAAATAAAGATTTGTCTGCTCAAATTTGTTCCATCCTTGCCCTTATGCTTTACTAATTATCAGTAAATTCCCCAAGGATTAGCAAATCCCATGCTGATAGACAGTTCAAGGCCTACCTCTCAGCTCATCAGCACAAAAATCCAGGAGACATGTGAATAACACAATGAAGCATATTTCAAAATCATCCCAAAAAAAGAAAAAGCTGATCGTCTAACGTTATCAATACCTACAACCTTTTATGAAAATTGATTTACAAAGTGATCGACAAATGAGTTTCCATACAAGTTAAAACTATGTATTCACTTAATAAGAAGTTGTCGCGATATTTTATTGAAAAACATCAAAATCCTTTATAGTCCTTTAGTAATTTTTCTCCTCAGTCAAACTTTATCCATTTGCGTCATGTAATTTGCGTCGTTACATGAGCCTTCTAGTTCTCACGTTTAATCCATCGAATGTGACTCCATTAGGTGACTCTTCTTTTCCCAATATTGTACAACTCCTTTGACAGGAGCCAACAATCTCCAGTTTTGTCGAGTCTTTACACCTCCTTTGGCGTTGCACGGATGGTCTCACATACACGCCTAGCATCCAAGAAAAATCTAGGGCAAAGTAGATGAGGTCAAAGTACACAAGAAAGAGATCTTGATAAGAACAAAGGCCAATAATGCCATAAATCCTTCTCTGTCCAGTAACTTTCAAGGTTGGAATCTAAAGTTTCACAAGGGACCACAAACAAGGTACATTTTTATCTTGTAATTGCTCATACGACATGTTCTCTAGGTTTTCTTTTGTCCTGGTTGAAGGTTGTCCCAGCATACAAGCGATCCCAGCTGCATTGTCCACATGGAGCCCTTCTCCTCGCTAAACTTCCACCGCATAGATCCACTTTGACTCGTGCAATATCTGGATGAATTGCCCAGCGGATTCGTTTATGCAGAAATTCCAGTTCGGCCGACTAAACACGATCCTGGGCACATACAGAATCAGATCTCCATTTTTATTTATTATTATTATTTTTTTTTTTTTTTTTATGTATTTTGACCAGTGGGAAGAACTATTTGTATCTGTCTATGTTGTCATGTTTCACATTCTTGGAGGAAAAGTTCATTATTGGATTTCATGCAACACGCTTGGGAAATGTTGACATCACCTCATTTTCACCTAAAAAGATTTCGAGTCATCTTCCATTGTAGAAAATCCTTGTACTATATTAACCTAGTTTTTCACGGGTTAATCTAAGTGCTTGAGATTAGCTGCAGAGTGCACAGTCCCAAGCAAATAATTAATCGAATAATTGAACATAAAAAAGACATCTAATGAAGTGTAGCGGCATCCAAATCTGTTATGTGGTTCACCAATTTTGCCATCAAGAGAACAAAATCAGAGTCTCAATAGCAATTTCGCTCAAGAACATATCAGATACAGATAAGACCAAAAGTTTTTCCCAAGAAGGCAAGAACTGAGCAAGGAAACCCTAGACAGTCTCATCACGTTTGTTCTCATTATAATGTACAGCACTAACTCCTTATAAACATAGGGGCCAAATATTACCACAAGAAGAGCTTGATCAAATGATAAAACGACGAATGGTATATCTGATTTTTTCTATAGTTGATTAACTAGGCATGAAGTTTAGAGAATCGCGAGACAGAGCTCAACAAATATAAATGTAAGAACACTCCTTATATATTATCTTGTTTTGCAAATTTTATATTGAATGTCCATTCAATTATTCTTATCTGAATTAGGGATTTTATAATACCGTCACCTATGTGAATTTCATATTGTAATGTTAGCTAAATTGCACACTGCTTGGAAGTTACCTAGAGCTCCAGCTATGAATATCTTTGAACTTCTTTGATATTATTATCCATTCTGCCTGAGTTATAGAATAAACTCGCTTCTTCCGGAATTGGTCCTATTTATCTTCCTGTTTGTTTTTCTGTCTTTCTATTTGGTAGATTGTCGGGGATTAAAAGTAATTAAGAGATTTGCATTTTTTAAAGTAGCCTATTGATGTGGCGATTCGATTTAGGGAGCACTAAATTATCCATTTTCATCCTTACCACCATCCATCATCAGAATTGTGGTATAATCCTGAGAAATGCCAAAATTCTTTTTCTCTAGGTTGAACGAGGATGAGAAGCTCCTTATACTATACCACAGGCGTTTTTCCACAAGCACCCTTCCCAATTGTCACTAGAAGACATTTTCATACAGACTACAAGAGTTATACTGACAAGATCCTTAAGAAAACTTAAAGTTGGGGCATGAAGCATATGAGTTATGCAAGGCGTCTACAACAAACTAAATCAGTCCTTATCTCCATTTGCATCTATTGGATGCAAATCTTCTTACTTCCAAAGCAAACTATATATGAGATTGAGAAGAAAATTCAACATTTCTTATGGGGTAGTTCTGCAACAAATCATTGCACAAGTTTGCATGGCAAGTAGTTTGTTCACCTAAAGGGAAGGAGGATTAGGATTACTTGATTTGAACATATGGAATAAAGTTTTGTTAGGCTGCACACTGTGGAACCTTATTAATCATCCATCCTCTTCCCTTTGGAGCATTTGGGTTCATAGTACAAAATGCCGAGGTACCATAATTATGAAACTTGACATTAGGGGTAGCATGACTTGGAGTTGGTGATGTCCCCTCAAATTACGACATATTCTAACTTCAACTATATCTAGCTCAGGGTACTGTTGCAATGATATATATGACGAACTTAGACACGGGGCTTCGGTAGTGGAGTGGCATGACCTAATTTGGAGTAATAGCATTAGCAAACACAATTTTATTAGCGGGGTAGCTTGAAGAGATAAATTACGACAATAAAAATCATAGCACAATAGATGACCTAATTTGATATCTAGCATAATGTTTGCAAGGCCAATATAGAAGACAAAACTCAATTCTTCCAGTGCAGATGGATAGGTAGCATTCGGCGTAATATCCTTTCGCAACTTAGGATTAGGCGTTCTTTAGGAGAATAGAATGAGAACTTCAATGGATGATTAAGACAACAAAGAGCAAAAATTTGGCAGCGAGACTTTTCAAGATATCTTTCCTAGCAACCATATATTGCATTTGGATGAAGTGCAACCATAAACGGTTTCAAAACAAATCAACTAACATCCATATTATTTTGGCCAAGATGTGTAAAAATGTTAGAGGTAAAGCTTCACTTTACAAAAAAAAAAGCAAACATTCCCAGTCAAATATTGTATTGGCTACTATGTGAAGACTTCCTAACTCCATCTCTTTGAATTATTACCTCTATTTGTAATGTTGAGGGATGACCTTGAGCTGTTGTACTTCATATGCTCTAAATTATATTTTCAACCAACAAAAAGTCTTTAATATAAAAAAAAATCAGCAAAAAAAGGCATAAAGGTCTTATGCATATGGAGTCTATGATAATTAGAAGGTTTTCACGTGAGAATTATATATATGGTTGAAGATTGTCTTATGATGCTCTTTTGTGGGTAATTATTAATTAATTATTTACATACCGACATATTATCTATAAAGTATTTCCTCATATTTGACGAACTATAGAACATTTAAGACAATATGTGTATATTCACAAACCAACAAATCATCATTTTTATGCAAGTATTGATTTGGTTTTTAATATTTTTCTCTTTCCTTTTTGTTAGCTTAAGAAATTTCGTAGCGTTACTTTCTTTACAATAACTTATTTAACCCTTTTGCTTTACCAACGTTCTTATCCATTTATTGATCTTGTTGTGTACATTCTACAAATGTTGATATGAATATAATATTTCATTCTTATCACGTATATATTAAAACTAATAAAAAAGAGAGAGTGCATAGGTTTGCGAATGTTTTATCTCCATTGTTTGCTCTTCACCACATGACTCGATGAGCCAACTTATTATAATCGCCTCATACATTCTTTTCATGAATCTCCGTCACTAAGTTTCGACACACTTATAATCAGTGCCTTCTACTTGGTTGATGCTCGATACTAATGTCGAGTTTTATTTTAAAGATTGTAAGTCCTCGTTTCCTTGGTAAACCTTTCCCTCTCAACAAGAGAGATTAGCTCTACCATCATTAATCGTATTTGATAGCTACAATTTGCAACTATTTCATTATCCTATATCATCATCATCATCTTAGAGATTAAAATAAAACATTTAGTAATAGAACGTCATTAGCCTTTTGCTGGGCATTAAGACTAGAAGAAGAGGAAAACGTATGTCTCTAGACGTCGGCATACCTTCATCAACTTCTAGAAGTAACGAAAAGGTTAAAAGATGTTGTGTAATCCAAGAGATTAAAGTGGATGGAGAGGACAAACGAACTATTAACATTCTATTTATGTACATTAAAAAAAGATAAAAGAAGGAAAAAATGAAAAAGAAAAAAGGAGAGAGAGAGAGAGAGGGAGGGACAAGACAAAAGAAAGTGACGGCAACTTCAAGTGAAGATGGGAAAATGAATTGATTGGGATTTGAGAATGATGAAGCACGCCTTGTAGCCTTACCAAGACACATCAGCCGTCATTCCACGAGACCCCACCATTTCACCGTCTCTCTCCTCATCATCATCTTCATCCTTTCATCCTCCTACTTTTTGAATCATTTTATGGAGCTTCCTAAAACAAAATGAAGGAAAACTACTATGGAAAAATGGTTCAGAACTTCGCGAAATGCTAACAGTTTGACCATTTGTTCAAGATTTATACCTCTTCAATCTTTCCAATACCTAAACACGAGCCCTATGGAGTTATCCCGTGTCTCGTCTTCCTTTTGAAACAAGTTTCGTTCGGTCCATATATATACTCATATGTCATATGCAATCTCTCTATGGCTTGTGGAACCAAAAAATTCAATAAGAAGGAAACCAAAGAAGGGTAACGAAGAAAATTTAGCGTAATCAGGGAACAATAATACTCTGAAGAGCCGTTTTCAAATCGTGAACGTCAGTTTGGGACAAAGATAAAAGGGTCACTCTCATTGCAAACCCATCAATCTGCGCCTAGCAACGTTAAGAGACATGTCTAATCATTAGTATAGTAAGTATTAATGTTTTCTTGTTTGTTCTTGGATGCTTCTTTCGGGTTTCTGAAAAAATATATCTGCAATTACACAATTAAAATACACAAGTGGTCAAATCCGCACATTCTTGGAAAAAGAGGGGAAGACCATACTACCTATTTCTATCTGTCAAACAAAGAAAAAGAAAATAAGAATGTAATGGAACGCGACAATATAGGGTTTGGCCACACTCCACAAGTGAGAATAGATTCCATTTGGAAATACCACACCCCATGATTGGAAATTGGAAAGTGACCATATACAGTGTAAACTTGATGGAAGTAATAAAGGCTTACTTTAAAATGATTCCATGATAAAATTTGGGCAAAGGGAACTTAGAGCACATATGATATGTTTGTTAAAAGATGGACGGATCGATATGATTTATTCATGTGACATTATCGAGATGATGAAAAAGAGAAGCATGCATAGTGTTTTATGCTACTCAAAGCTTCAATTTAGGGCAATCTTGTCGACGATAACTAAAGCTTGTAATAGTTGATCACCAAGTGGTCAACCGTGAATATACATGAGCAGAAAATGAGTGTAGCTAAGACTTTATTGTACTTAGTTTGGAATGTACCTATTCACAAGGGGGGAATAGCAGTGCTCATGTTCATTAAAAAGTTTGACAAATGATCATTGATTGAAAAGAGGAGAGAAAGACAAGATAAAGTGATTTGGATGAACAAAGCGGTAAATTTTCAATGGAGCAATATATTATATTATATGATTTTCATATGGCGCAACCATCGATATTGATATGAGTAGTTATAATTTGAAAATTCGACGTATTGTTCTAAATTAATAGTTATGAATTATCAGTTGCACGGAAAAAAGGCTTCACGGAATTGCGCATTGTGTGCTCATAAATTAATCCACGAACCATTAAGTTTTAAGATAAAGTTTTATGGCTTCCGATTAGTGGCTGCAATATGAGTGGTGTTGCGATTTATTAAAGAAAAGAAGTTGGGGATGGTCGCACTCTCAACCAAGTTGATAAGATTATGGGGTCACGGTTTCACAAATGTTTGTAATGAATGCCTGAGGGCAATGTTGCCTCAAGTGGGACACAAGAGCAGGTACAACCCGACACGTGTCACTCACCCATTGATGGGAACCAAATTCTTTTTTCTTTTTTTCTCATTCCTGCTCGTGAATGCTGGTGTCACCAATCGAAGTGGGGAGGATCTAATGTTCACTTGCTTGATTTGACTTTGATGCTTATTGCTTTTGCTGATTAGTTTGGGTAAAAAGCGAGTGAGATTCTTCAAGTGCCTTATGCATTTGAGATTCTTCAAGTGCCTTATGCATTTGATTAGCCAAGCAATTTGAATCTCAAATTCCAGTCCCTGTAATAGTAAACTAACCCTTTTCTTTTTGGGAAAAAGTAGATGCATTATCTTAATGCGTTTTTTTAGTATGATTCTCCATTGCTTCTTTGAGGGAGAGATCACCTCTCTCTCATCGTGTTCCCATCTCCTGTCTCTTATGTAGTTGACTGACAAAAAATTCTAGCTCTCATAGATGTTAAACCTCCGTGAAAAGATATTAAGAGGCTAAGTGATGGGTCTTATTGACAATTGCTATAGCATATTGTTTAGAAAAAAAAAAGATTAAAAATCCTAAACGCAGTAATCATGTATAGTGTGTATACTAAGCTCACTTAACCTACCAATTGAATATTTAATAGACTAAGTTTATGATCAAAACTAACTTCTTTAAGATTAAACTTGAAAAAAAAAAAAGGTAATTAATAATACACCTTATTAATAAGTAATTCTTTGCTATTTAATCATACCTTTATTTAATTTAATAAAATTGCTTATGTCTAAGTGAATTTAGTATATTCACTATACATGATTACTCTATTTAGGGGTTTTCATCTTTTTTTCGACCATGTAGCCTCTTAATATCTTCTTTTTATGGAGGAAGAGCGCGTTTAGAATCTATGAGAGATAAGAGCACATATCAACTAAACATGTAAAAGATGTGAGATGGGGACACGACGGGGAGCGGGTTATCTCCGTCCTTAGAGAAAATATTAGGTAAGTCAGTATTGTCACATAAGCAGTAGAACACTCAATTCAAGGCTTGTCATGTGTCCAAATAGGCCCCACTAGTCAGTCTCTTTGCCTCCATTCCGGACCTTGCATTTCTCTTCTTCTTCATCGTTTCTTCCTTTCGACCAAACATGGCCAATGCACCTACAATGAAGACACATAACTTCTTTGCCTACATTCTCTCCACGCTCACATCATCAACATCGTCAATGCCTTCAACTTCCCAGACTGCCTCTCCTTCATCCTCGAGCTCTACGACCGCCTCACCCTCTTCAACCCGATCACCCATCACGCCCTCTCCAAGCCCAAGGCAAGCCATATGGTTAAACATGCACACTGTCAATCTCCCGATCATCCACTGCAACGTGAAACCCTAACAACATCTTGGTCCCCACTAGATACATGACAAGCATTGAATGGAATGTTTTAACATTTACATGACAAGATTGACCTACCTAATGTTTTCTCCTGTCCTTTTGTTGATGTATCATGTAGATCAATTAAACGATGAATCCACCCCAAGAAAAAAGAAGAACAAAAAAGAATATCTGAGGACACAAAAGCTAGTTGTAAGAAGCCAAAAAGGAATTAAAGAAAGGTATTTGCTCGATTAAAATACACGGATCCAATTTGAATTGTCTCGAGTTTGGTTAGTGTACGAGGAATTCGATGCACAAATAATCCCATTTCCTAGATGGCTGAAGATTTGTTCGGTTACCAGTTTAGTTACTTTTTTGTATCATTGATGGACCTTGCTAATCTTTTAAATCACATATAAACGATGATAAGCTCTTCCACGTGAAGAAGATCTGCCTCTACATAAAATATTAGTATTGACCCTTCTTATAGAGAGATCTAGGAAACATCGACAATTCAATCATCCTAAAAAACTTTCGTGGAGTTTAATACAAGTCATGTAATATTTGTAAACATGTTGCAATCCAATGAATCAAAACCCAATGCAACTATCGAATTACGTTAATCCAATCATCCATCACCTGAGTTTGCCACGAGGACCACCATTTATCTTCCCAGTCTCTTCTCTTCGTTGAGTCCCCACCCTAGAACACCTAAAAATAAAAAACCTATGAATAGTAAAATTAGGAAAACCCTCCTTCCATAGATGGTGGATCCATGGCACGATTTCACATCAAGATCTGGATTGGAAGCTACTGCATTCTCTCCACGTGCACGCGCACACACATCAGTTGACTAAGACCATGAAGCTTCATTGGCCATAAGCTATCCAATAACATAGGTTTGCGTCAGAGGAGGGAACACGACCAGTTGGAAAAGGTCACTTGGGAGGGAGAATTGGAGGGGATTCTAGCTCCTAGTGTTCTAGTTCACAAGGCGTGAAACCCCATTTGTTTCCAGCTCAGTTCCCACATTCACTGCATCAGATTGGATGTGCGGATGTGACTTCAATCAAATTGATAATTTATCATGTACCCAAGAGAAATACACCGAGAATGAATAATAAATAATTCCGGGGATTGGGTTTTTAGGGCGAACGGGAATCTCTCTATCTTCGGGCCAAGGCTTATCTGCTCTGGATCCAATGCCTTTTCACATCGCTCCCATTTTAGAATATTATCTGCATCCCCACGTTGTTCGAGTGCCTCATTTAGTCTGCTTTTCCTCCCATTTCGTCCTTAATTATTGTTTTACCTGAGATATCTACTTCGATGATAGTTGTGCATCTGTTATCCTGTGATGGGAAAAGTGATTGTGTGTTTCACTAGTATATACACACAGGTGAAGCGGGTGTGAAAGTGGAACTAAAAGTGATCAAATGGACATTGGTATCATGCGGTGAAAGCAATCATAGAAGCGAAAGAAATGGATTTGTTCTAATGCATTGGTGATTTGATACAATGAATTCAGCTCCCAAAATGATTTGAAAAACGTGAAACAATGCAATAGATAAGTGAGAACATAATCAAGAAGCTTAACTTCCTTAGTTGGTGTTAGTCTTGAACACAAGAATAATATAAATGCAATAGATCACTTGACTAGTTGAAAAAAAATGGGTCGACTTAACTTTCATGTCATAAGTTGTCGATTTTTTTTTTTAGGGAAAAATTATAAGATTTTCAGTTAAGACTAGTGAAAAAAAATCACTGTCTTTGCTTATCGAGAGGACATGAAATTAGGTACAAGCAGAAATTATTGGTCGAATGTGCGCGATATCCCAATGCTTGCAAGTGGAGATATTTTTCCCCTTTTTTTATCCATTCTTCTCTTTTAATAGTTTAAGTAGTTAATTATTTTTTTTTATATGCGATAATTAAAGCATCGGTTATAACATTTATGGCCTTAACATTTGATTATGTCACGACAGTTGGCATGTTGGAAAAGTGAGAAGCACATGCTTACTTTGCTCCTCTCGGTTGGGGCAAAAAAAAAAAAAAAATTTATATAGGACTTCCCTCTGATTGAACTAAACTTGCTTCTTTAATGTCTAATACTCAATTAAGAAATAAAGCCCTTGATTAATTAAGTAAAGTATTCTTAACATATGTCTTATCTTTACATGGAAGAGGCATTAACTGGGGAAGTTGGATTCCATATGGGAAAATTGTGGATTGGTGATCTAATTAGACAAGAATCTTGAATTTGATTGCTCATATTGCTCCCTGGGGATCAACTTAGATTTATCAACATGAAATGTACTTTTCTACAAGGTATCTCTAGGGAATGATGCAAAGTTCGAATGATTCTGTTGTTTGATTGATTGATTAGTAAATGCATCTTTTTGTTCTGTTTTTGGTTCATCAGCTGAAACAAGATTTGGGGTGCCTCCATATATTTGTGCCATGAACTTCTTGTGTAATTTCCACCAAGATCTATGTGTCGCCAATACAAAGTTTAAGTTGCAGGGCAAACATTAGTACATTTCTGAATTTAAAAAAAAAATAAGTAAAATTTTTAATAACATTTAGAGGCTGAAAAATAATTGAGAAATGCCATCAAAGCTTCGTCCTAAACAAACCATATTTTAACTTTGAACTTTTTGCATACTAAAGTCATTTTTCTCTCATGCTTAGGCCAATTGAATCAACCTCTTGAAGTAACTACTAATGTCGATGTTTCACAAAAATACATTTGGCCATGAGTTGCATTTCGAGATGTTCATTGAAATAAAGTGAGGGTGAAATTTCTAAGTTATGATGTGACCTGAATAACCAATGCAGATCTATCTATTTTATGCAGCTCTTAGGAGTTATTTGCAAAGATTAATTGCTTTTAAGATTTGATAAACGTAGCAAGTCCTATCCATTCCTAAAGGATATGGTTGTTGAAACCTGTATGGTTCAGCTTGGATATGTTTTGAGGGGAAAATAATCATTAATTGAGATAGATGTAGATCTAAGAGGAGCCCAACATCGAAAAAAAAATGAGCCCAACAAAGAAGTTTAGAATCTAGGGCCTTGGGCTTTCGTGAAGCAAACGAGGGGTTAAACTGAGGAAACTTCATACACATTGTAATGTGAGTGGATTGACCTTTTCCAGCTGTTAATATAGATAATTTTCTAAGTTAAGGTACATGTGGAGGGGAAAAGAGGAGTAGAAATTGTCATTAACACTTCTTTCTCATTCTCAGTTCCAATCTATGTCCTTAGTTGCAAAAGGAGGGGCAAAATAAAGAAAAGGAAAGGAAAAGAAAGGCAGAAAATGGGGTGAAATCATGTTAGAATGGTACGATATGCATAACCAGATAAAGAAACAGATTAATACTTTTCGTTTGTAACTTTTAGGAAATTTGATCTTTCTCTTTGTAGTGGCAAATTCTATATGTGGTCACATACAAAATAATCTACTTTCCGATTGATATTTAATAGGATAATTGAAATGCTCAATTTAGATGGATATGTTTCAAACTAACTAATCGGATTTTACGTTGATGTAGCAACTATGGTTTCATAATTAAATAATTTTGTGTGCTCAGCCACTTTTGATTCGTGAAGGGGAAAGAATGACTGATAATTCAATAGTTACTCTAAAGGAGATGGCTGTGAGGGATTGCGTAGTCTTTCTTTATGTTTTCTTGAAATACCTAAATAATTTCCAAAGTATAAAGCAAGTACAATTTGGTCATGCGCATTACATTATTATAGAACTATAATGTTAGTGGACATGCTTGACTTGCCCAAATTATCACAAGTCATCATGGATCAAACTTGGTACTTGGAGAACCATACTGCCCTAGGAATGGTTGCTCTTGATGAAAAGACCATAGGTACAAGAATAAGCTCATATGCCTGCAAGAGAATGAGAATATGCGACCTCCTCTTGTTTTGAGATGCTGTTCATGAAATTTTGCAAATCAGCCTCACACTACAAACCAATGGTCTTGAGAAGATAATGGATATATATATCCATTTGCTCTTAGCTTGTTCGCATTAATCTTGATCTGAACAATTATTTTTCTGAAATCCGATCATGGGTTCCTCCAGATTTACTCCGTTAAATATAATTGAAAATATGGGTAAATGGCAGAAAGAGAGACAAGTTTAAATGCTTAAGTTAAAGACGGAGAGGATCGTTTAAGCTGAGAAATGGTGTAACAAAGTTTTACATAGCTCCCCCGTTAAACTGGACGGTGGAAAACGGAGCAAAGCAAACACGAGCCTTCTTTCGGCCGTCAAATACATGGAAAAAGAAGGGAGGGAACAAAAGAAAAGGACAAAGAAAAGAACGCGCAGGGAGATTTATGACCAAGAAACCCTCTCCCTCCCTTGCACGAGTTTTTTAGCTAGTTAGTCCCTTCGACTCGATCAGTCACGACCATGGTAATGGGGAAGTGGCCAGCCTCGGGACCTTTTCCGCAACTCTTTTGATGGAGTTCGATTAAGTTATTCACACGGTATAATGCTGCTGGATCGTGTCGATGTCCAACCCTTTCAGCTTCACCACGGACTCGACGTGACCTTTGAGTGTATTGACCTCCCGAAGCCTGCAAAGTCCAAAAAAGTTTGCTTCTTATTCAGTTCACTAGGAAGCATCTACTACGAAAGATCCATTTGAAAGAAAGAAAGATTGTCATCTTGTCCTGTGCTCTGCAATAGCTAGGGGAGAGCTCACAACACATACCTTGCAACTTCAGCTCGTCTCTTGGCCTGCTCAGCGATCTCCGACAACTCCCTATAGCTGTGCTTGTCATTAAAGATGCTGGAAGTCTCCCGGGGTTGGAGACCGTGAAGAGTCCTCTGAGCATGAGCCCATTGGGCTTCTCTCTCCTCTTTACCGTAATCTTTCTTGGTGGTGAATGCGGTCTATTGAATCGTCAAAATAGAGCAAAAAGAAATCAGTTGTCTCATTTCGCCCATTTAAATGTAGGTCAATTGCTGTATGTAGTACTAGGGTAACACGACTAAAACATACCTTGTTCTCTAGCATGCTGACCCATGCCTTTCCACTCAAAATGTAGCGAATAGCGAATTTGAGGAAATCCAGAGGCACGTAGGTGACGATGCTGTAGAGCCAGATGACCCCAGCCCATCCCCACCCGCATCCCTTAATTTCTGCAAAGCCCCAGTTGGCATATACAGCTAACAGTGTAGCAACCTGCCAAAAGGAGAAAAAAAGAAAGAATTTGTTCATCGTCAGTATTAGAACTACTATCTGTTGAGTTCATAAACATCGGGTGGAACAGAAGCAGCAGGATAGTGTAATTTTTTTTTTTTTTTGGTAAAGTAGGATAGTGTAAATGAAGTTCCAAGAAATGAAGAAATGGCTCAAGGGTCTTACGAGTTGTGCAACACAGAAAGCACTCATTAAAAGCATCCCCGGGCGCTCAATGAATGACCAGCTACGAGATCTCGTCACGAATATCAGTGCCTGACTCACGATACTCACTTGAAGGTACAGAGCAGCCATCTCTTCCTTTCGTCTTTCTTTCAGAGATCTGACCCCAAATGTGTCCTATCATATGAGAAGCCACAAATTAGAGTTGAAAAGATCATTCTTTACATCATACAACCGGAACAACGCAAAATCTGTTAAGGGCGGAGGAATCTCATGTTTCTTACTGAGAAGAATGTGGTTTCATGCATGGCCCAAAAGAATATAACAGTCATAAGCGCCAAGTAACCCCCAAGCACAATACCAGTGGCAAAAATCTCTTTCAGTTTCCAGCTATCAGGGAGTGGAGACGGCTTCACTCTGTCCTTTGAAATCGTCATGATTGTTCCTTTAAAGAGTGAAATAGGATGCTATTAACTCACATTGTTGCCATGCCATTGTAAGAAGAAAAAAACTGTCAGGTAAAATTAAAGCATTTCCCAGAGTCGTGTAAGTGCTTACCGTCATTTAGAATGGCGATAATCAAAACCATGAATGGAGAAAAGTCGAATTTCCAAATTAGAGCGATAAACATGAAACCAAACTGCAGAAGCAGGAGCAAACACAAAAACAGAATGAATAATCCATCCATAGATTGGTGCAAGTCAAGACATAATATGAGTAAAACATGAAATTACCACTATACGGATAGTAATGGAGACTGCATATATCTGCAAGAAGTTAAAAAACAAAAACAATGATTAGTTCCATTCAAGAAGAAAAAAGAGAGGAAAATAAAAACATAAGAAATAAAAGAATATAACACTGACTGTGTAGTTCTTCATCCTTTGGAATATAGCTCTGCTAGTCAAGACAGCGCTGATGATAACACTCAGCCCAGGTTCTGTGAGGACAATATCAGAAGCACCCCGTGCAGCATCAGTAGCATCGGCAACAGCAATTCCAATATCTGCCTTTTTTAAAGCCGGGGCATCGTTGACACCATCGCCCGTCATCCCGCAAATGTGCTTTTGCTCCTGCAATTTCTTCACAATCTCGTACTTATGCTCTGCCAAATAGAGATTTGGATAAGACTTGGTGTACTTGTTAGAGTAAGCAAATCTTCTAGTTGAAAATAGACACAAGAGAGTAGTAGATGAGAAAAGAAGGGACTTACCAGGGAAAACACCAGCAAAACCATCTGCTTTCTCAATGAGTTCTTCTACAGGTAGGGCCGCGATACTAGCATCCTTGTGTTGACCTAGCAGAGAAGCAGATGGGTACATATTGGTTCCCATTCCGAGTCTCCTCCCCGTCTCCTTAGCAATGGCAAGTTGATCACCTGAAAGAGCACATGTTAACCAAATGCCAACCATTGAATATCCACTGCAATTTACTTCAGCAATAGTTTAACACATAATTACCAGTAATCATTTTGACGTTGACACCGAGATTGAGAGCTCTGCGAATAGTTTCTGCACTGTCATGCCTGGGAGGGTCAAAGAGGGGCAATAGACCAACAAACTGCCATGGGGCACCGGGACTCTCTTTGCTTTTCTCTGGCACTTCCTGTGAATGCCAAAAAAAAAGAATCTTAGGGTTGCTTCCGGGTGAAAGGAACACTTCCATAGGAGTCTTGAGAGGTTATATATCAAACACCTGTCTAGCGACAGCCAGGGACCGCAGCCCACGTTCAGCAAATTTGTCTATGACAGAGTGGACCTTCTTTTTAAGGTCTTCTCTGGCATTGCAGAGGGTTAAAATCTGTATCCCACAAAAGGCAAGAAACAAAGTCAGTGAACCAATCTAATCGGATTTTACTGCACAATGCATTGTTGGAGGACGATGGCCCATGTTGCATTACTTGCTCAGGTGCTCCTTTGCTTGCACGGTGCCAGTTTCCATCTGAATCAATGTAAGTCAAGGCAGTTCTCTTGTCCACAGGGTTGAATGGTAAGAAGTGCACCTCCGTGACCCCGGCTCGAGCCTACATTGAGCACATGAAATGACAAGTACGTCAGTCTTTCTGATTAAAACTGGCTCACAAGAGAGGAGGCCACGATGCGAACGCAAAAGATACTGTACCTCCTTTGGGTCAGCAAGCATTCCCACAATGGCTGCATCAATGGCATCCTGGTTTTCCGTCCTAGAAGCTCTGGCCGCAAGCAATATCACATGCGGTTTCTCCACTCCTTTGGCAAACACTTCGACCAGGTTTACATCGACACTCAACTTGTTCAAGGTCAGGGTACCGGTCTTATCACTGCAGAGGACGTCCATACCAGCCATCTCTTCGATGGCAGTCATCCTCTTAGTAATCGCACCTTGCTGAGATAGGCGGTGGGACCCAATGGCCATGGTCACCGACAGAACCGTGGGCATGGCAATGGGTATGCCTCCAATCAAAAGGACCAAGAGATTGTTGATCCCGTTTCTGTACCCACGGTGTTGGATCGGGTACATCACTATAATCTCGACCAGCATTCCGACTGCTATTGAGCAGATACAGAAGTTCCCAATAGCAGTGAGCACCTTCTGGAAGTGCCCAACTTGGTTGGTGCTGTCTACGAGATGCGCGGCTTTACCGAAGAAGGTATGAACACCGGTGGCAATGACAACAGCTTCGATTTCCCCTTGTTTACATGTGGAGCCGGAGAAAACTTCATCAGAGGGATTCTTGGTCACTGGGAGAGATTCTCCTGTCAGGGCGGATTGGTCGATCTTCAGCGGATCACCCTCAAGAAGACGGGCATCAGCAGGAACGATGTCTCCCAATTTGATACTGATGATATCTCCGGGAACCAAAATGGCAGCCTCTTGCTCACTCCACTTGCCATCCCTAAGCACCTACAAAATACATCAGAAACTAAGTTCATGTGCAGACAGACAAAGCTTTGTCAAAGCCTATGATTGACACTCTTGATGAGTGATGAACTGTACGGCTATGATCAACTAATATTTCATTATGGCCAAGGTCCTAAAATTCAACACGACAGCACAAATTATAACATGAGAGCACAAAGATTTAAGCCATTTATGATATGATACCTTGGTTTTGGGGGCAAGACCAGCCATGAGAGCCGCAGCAGCATTACCGGCATTGTTTTCTTCTATAAAACTGATGGTGGAGTTGATCACTAGCAAGCAAATAATACCAACAAAGTCTTGCCAATCTGGAGCCTTTCCATCACCGTTTGCCAGCGCAATGGCCATAACAGCAGCAGCTTCCATGACCCACGACAGAGGGTTCCACATAAAGCCAAGGAACTTCAGGATTTTGCTTTCCTATTGACAGAGAAACAATGTCAGACATTCACGGATTTCATGAGTAAAGACCATTAGAAAGTGTAGCTAGCGAGAAATTACTTTCTTCTCTTCCAACTTGTTGGGTCCAAAGATCTCGAGACGGGTGCTTCCTTCTTCGGTAGTCAAACCCTTTGGAGTACATTTCAGCTGCTCAAACACTTCTTCTAAAGGAATTTTCTCCTGAGAAGATTTTTCAGATGATAGAGAGGATTAAGTTTGAATTCAGCTGATAAAGCTGAGATTCACCAAGTGATCATAATAATCCTAGAAAATTATCAGACATGCCAGGTAGCGAGGAAGCACACATATACATATTCAAAATTGGATACACTTGGAAAAATCCAAAATTCTATCAGTATGAAGTAACTCTGCAACGAATGCTGTACATCACCAACACTCCAAGAGCATCTTGGCAGATTTTCCTCATTGTTTATTCCTATAATTACATTAAGAGATTCCTACTATTTTGTTTTCCTTGTAGGAGATAGCTTTTCGATGTTTTCTCTTAGCATGTATTTTAAACCATAAATTGTCTCCTGGAATGATGTAAAAATTGTCTTGCTAGGCCTCAGATATCGAAGACGTATTGCCTATTTAGGGCATTGATCCTTTCGATCTAGATTCTCCATCCACAAAAATTATGACAAATAGCCCCGAGATACATAAACTAAAGAAGCCATCACGTCCATTGAATATTGTATAGCGATAAAATAGTATCATTGCGGAAGAAGATATACACAGAAGCCAAATTTCATTCCTAAGATTGATTATAGTTTTACTAATCCGAAGATCGTTCAATTAACTCTATTGTTTTTTTTCTTTTTTTTAAAAGTCAGACAAAAACCGGCCATGACAGGGTAGTGCACAGAAATTTGTGACAGGCACACATTCAGCGTTGACCGACGCCTTGTGGTGGAGCTGACCTCTGAAAATACAAACTGATAAAGCCAAAACAAAAAATAAAAATTTAAAAAGTGAGCGCAGAACCCGGCTCGATATCGATGCCTTCCGACTTTAACTGCATGTGGTTGGTCCGTGCACAGGACGCGCCAAAGAAAGAAGATTATTTTTTTCCCCTCATAATTGATGGGTCGATGTAAAAATGAAAAATTCCCCATTAAAATAAATCAAACTGCGTTTTCCAATAAAATAAATTTGGATCGACGTGGGGGCAGGGGAGGAGGAGGTGTCAGAGCTCAAGAACCGTTGAACGTGAGAGTTATAATAAACAGAGAGAGAGAGAGAGAGAGAGAGGAAGAAAGCAACGGTTAAAGCAGAACAAGAGAAAAAGGAAATGGGGAAATAGGCAAAATCTCATTTTGTTTCTCACGGCAGAAAATGAGGGGGAAAAAAGTACCACGGAAAGGTACTTGGAATTCCTTCTTCACTGTAACAGGCAAAACAAAAAGCTCTCAGACTATCACACAGTAGAGACAGAGGAGAGAGAGAGAGGGATTAGGGAACATGGGTAGGTGTCAAAGATTGAAAATTTGTGAGAAAGCCGATGGCTTTGAAACTCTCTCCTTCCTTATCTCTCTTTCTCTCTCCCTCGCATGTTTAGATCCGGCGATGAGCCAAACCGACTGGGGCCCTGATCTGCCTTCTCTGGGTGGTAGGGAAGATGAAAATGAAGGCCTAATGAAAAACATGTGAGAAAGCATCGAGCTTTCTTTCTATAAACCCAAAAGTTTTTAGCCTCGCGGATGATGATGAAACGAGGATCTAATCAGACGAAACGAGGATCTGATCAGACTCTCTGATCCAACGACCACTCTGGCGTTTTCCCGCACAGCATGCAGTCAAAGGCCTGTGCTCTGCTTTTTCCGTGTCCAGGACAATCCAACGACCTCTCTCTCTGCTTTTCTCAGCACTCAGATGAGTTCAAGACCACAGCTCAGGCTCAGATTACTCAGATCATCAATCAGAGTGATAAAGAACGCATCACATGGGGTGGGAAATTAGTACATGCACTCCTATATCTGAACAAGAGACAAAGAGCAAAGAGCAAAGAGCAGAGAGGAAAAAAAGAAAAAAAAAACGAAGCACATGGCGAAACAGGACCTATAAACCGTACACGATGGCTCAGCATTCGAGAGAAGGCGAAATGAATTCGAAAAACAGAGTGCTAGCTACCAAGAACCCCACGAAAAAGAGAGACCCAATTCTCTTGGGACGACAAGGAAGAATGGGTAGCGATGATATTTTTACCAGATCAACAGTCTCATTCTTGATCTCCTCCAGGCTGATGGCGCCGGCTCCACCCATTTCTGCGCTCCTTCAATCCCAGCCGAAAAAGTGAAATGGAAAAAGAACACCACAGAGGGACAGAGACAGAGGGACAGAGACAGAGAGAGCGGAACACTCGGCTAAGAAGATCACAAAATGATTGCTTTCTTCAATGGAGAGACAACCCCGAGGAAGAGTTTAAGGCCATTGGATGAGAATTCCTCTCTCTTTTCCACAAGAAATTAGAGAGAAAAGAGATGGAGAAGGAGGGCCAAGGTGGGTGATGAAAATGGCGAGAGATTCTCCTTTATATACCTCTCAAGTCACCCCGACTCCTCCCCACCTTCTCTCTCCCCCTCAAGGCCGCCCTCCCTCCCTCCTCCCAAAAGTGACCCGCCGTTTCGCCCCCCTTCCTCCTCGCCCTTTCATCCCTTTCACTCGAGTGGGGCCCCCACAGACACGTACACATGCGTGCGCCACTGTGATCGCGTGTGCACGAGCCTACCGATGTTATCGAGTGGGCACTGTCTGGTTCGGTCATCTCCGTCATGATCGATCATCATTGATCCTTTCCCCCCCTCCTCCTACACCTTTTTTCTATGTCGTTTCGCGAATGGGGATCGTCCCAATCACGCCTCTGGGATTCGGCCGGTTCCAAGTACGACCTCTCTCGCCTTGAGAATCGATGGAAACGAGGAGAGATTTTCCACCACCAGCAGCCTGATCGGTCTAGACTAGCCGGGCGTGCATCGCTTGCCACTAGTTACATTCTATCTCACATCATCATCATCTGCCGTTTCAATATTTTATTTTCTTTGTTTTCGCTTTTCCATGCTGACTTCCGAGATACATTTGTGCCTTATCCTCCTAAGCTCATGCCAAGTTGAATCCAAAAACGGGTTACTCATGTTGGATTAGGAGATTGCCAAAAAGTACTTTTCTTCCTCACGAGATAGTTTCCACACTAAACATCGATTTCTAGTCGTTCCATGTGTGCGACCCATCCCTTGGAAATTAATGATGTTGTCACACTTTTATCTTTTAGGAAAGAATGCTTATATTTCTGCCCACTTCATTGTTTTGCATATATAATTCATTCACTTTAATTATTTAATACTAAGGAGACGTTAATTACATAATCTAGGAAGGTGTATCTGAAGACCTTGGTGGTATTCATAATATGGCCACTAATTCATAAGCTTAACTCAATTGATGTTCTCCTGCTTTGACCCAAAAAAAGAAAAAGAAAAAGGAAAAATTAATGTTCTCTTGCGCAATAGGGTGCTGCCTCGTAACTTGGCAAAAAGAAGGAAACAAAATCAAGTTAATAGATCTCTTGACTTTTAATCATAAATTGGAAGACTATATAAGTCATCTTCATAAATACTAAGAATGTTGTAATTCGTGGAGAAATTCATTCAAAATTCCAGTCAATGCCCTCGTACTCTCTCGTTGTATCTGTCCATAAGAATGAACGCGAGAAATTAAAAACCTACTCTTCTTGTAATTTTGTAGATTTATGTCCATATTTAGGTTTAAAAGATTAAATAATTAAGGATGTTCATAAACAGTCTCAAAAAAAGGAAAATTGGAAGAAAAATTAATGTCTACGGTCCAACTAAGCTGCATCGCATTCACATTAAGCTCCCTCCAACACATCACAAGGATGCCAAAGAAATTGGGAAACTAAAAATTGAAAGAAAAAAAAAAGGAGGAGGTGCACATGGCAGAAACTATTTTCTAGATTCAAAAAGATAAAAAAAAAAAGGTGGGGAGGAAATAATATTTAATTGGAGGAAATATTTTGACTTTTAATTTAGTGGGGTCGCATCCGAAAAAAAAATAAATAAGTAAAAAGTCGTCGAAGCCTTCGACAGCCTAAGCAAAGCTATTCAATCACGAACCATAAAAATCATGAAAATTGGGTACAATAATAGAGGCGTGACCGGTGGCTTATGGCCCGTTTTTTTTTTTTTTTGGGGGGGGGGGGGGGGGGGGGGGGGGCGTCGAAGGCTTATGGCCGTTGGATTCCCTTGAAAGATATCCAGCCATGTACACTTAAAAAAGAAAAAAAAAAAGGAAATAGGAATTAAATTAATTTTTGAATAAATAAATTGAGGAGTTATATTTTAATTTGACAATTGGAGGGATCAGATGTCGTCAAGGCTATGTTCGTGCTCTCGTGCCAAGTTGACCGCCGGTGGTGGCGGTGGTCCCTTTCTATATAGGCCTGCCTTCCTTGTTTGCTAATAAATGTTCCACTATTGTAAATTTTTCTTTCTTCTCCAAGCGAAAAAGTATCGACATTGTCTCTCGAGTTGTATTTTTTTTTTCCCTCGAAATGGGTGTTCAGGTGTACGGTCATTTACAAAATTATTACAGTGAATTTTGAGGGAAAATTACAAAAAAGTGCTAAATCTATTGTACTTGTTCTAATTCGGTCATAGACCTTTCAATTTGAGTAATTTAGTCTTTCACATTTTAACAATTTTTCAATTTAGTTCATTCAATCAATTCTGACTGAAAATCACTGATATATATGACAGCCGCCCTATGTAGCACTACCAATGTTGGATAAGTAGCGCTAACATAGACAATTATTTTCACCTCGAACCTACAGCAAGGTCTTCCCTTTACCAAATCCCCGCAAGGTCAACCCTAGCTAGATCCGATAAGGGTGACCCTTACTAGTTGTTGCCTATGGCGATCACTGAGCCTAGCAACCAACGAAGGAAGAAGGAAAAGAATAAGAAAAAAATATATAAAAGTAAAGAAGTCAGAAGTTTAATAAAAATTTGTTCACATTAGCACCATTCATTCTACGCATGATGCCGGTATATCTACGTTAGTGAATTTTGGCCAAATTGGCCAAATTAGAAGGTTTAAAATTAAATTAGCACAACTACAATAAATTTTGAAATTTATTTGATAATTCTCTCGAGTCTTGGTGACCAATATCTAAGGCTCTCTTTTTATTTAGTATAATTAGCAGGACATTTATTGCTACGGTGAAGTGAACAAAATTACGGAATATGAGGACAAGTAGCCCCACCATACTCAATTGACAATAGGGTCATGAAATCTGGTGAGTACCTTTCCTAGATCTGAAACACCACCTATGCTTTACAGGCAGAGAGAAAGAAAACACCAATCGGTTCAAATCTATGTAAAGTTTATTTGCCTCAAGTATTGACAATGTGATTGATATAACATGATTTAATGGCGCCTTTTTGGTTTCTAAAAAGCATTGCATAACATCCTATCATTCCAAATCCCCCAAGATCTTGAACAACTTTTTCAAGGGTAGGTGTTTGCACCAAAAATTAATTAGATCGTCAACACAGTAAGCAAGTGGGTAAAGATTGTCACTATTAGAAACTTGGGTCATTGTCGACAAACATTAGAATTGTTATTAATTAATATACATCCATGGCCGTGACTTGTGCCGTCGACACACGATAGCGCATGGTTAATAATTATTATGGCAGAGTTGCTTGATAAGAATACCGATTAGAAGGGGATCGAAAGATTACCGATTTAGACACTAGGTAAAGGGGGAGTATCTGGAAGGCGCCAAAACTCAATTACATCTCTAAAATAACTGGTGAATAAAGCACTGAAGTCCAGCGAAATCGTGGGAGAAGAAATGGAGCAAAGTCAACAACAAAGTGCCAAAGATTGAGGTGCAATTTTTTAGGGAACGACCACATGGAGATGAAATCATGGCAAACGCGAGAACATGAAATCAGGATTCTTGAAGACATGGAGATATGGCTAAAATTGCAGAAGCATTGCCCGTCGATGGTTACGTTGTGAACACTATAAGTACCGGTGTTCATCTACTAGAGAGGTTCTTAGCACACAAATAAACATGTTATCTTTCAATTCCTACACTAAAGTTAAAGTTTCTAAATCTGTATGTCAATTAAATTCTAACATGTATTTTTGCTGTAATTTCTAGGAGCCTCGTCATTAATTAAATTCCGACATTGCAATTTTACTTTCTTAGGCCTTGCTCTCGATCAAATTTCAGCAAAATTTATGTACTTTTAGTTCCATTTGAGGTGAAGCTATCAATTCTTATAATCATGTGTGATATTTTCTATTTGAAATCACCACAAAAGCTGTCTCTTTAAATCCCGAAGAACAACTTTTGATAAAATAAAAATAAAAAAAAAAGTATTTTGTCGCGAAGTCGAATTTCCGCGGAACAGTAGGAAAAAGAAATAGCTTCTTGGTTTTAATTAAGGCTAGTCACCGATACGTAGGAGAAACGCCGAGAGAGAAATTGGAGCAATGCAAGGTGTGTCAACAGCGTGGCACATGGCGATCCCCCCACCCCAAACCCCCCAAGAAAAAGAAAGTCGCAGGGTCAACTTCATAATGCAACGTATAAATTAAGGGATGCTTTCCAATACACTCGGCGGTGTCAAATGCCGCCGCAGTTATATATTCACGAAATCGACATTGGAGATTCTCTTTGGGAGGCGAGGTTAGAAGAGGAATGCAAATTTGTCTATTGGACTTCCTATTTAACCCTTCTCCCAAAAAAAAAAAAATCAATTCTCAAATTCAGAGTCAAAAGATTACAAATCCCGACATATAAAAAAAAATGAAACATTTACATTCAACTATGAGAAATTGTGTCATTCACGGTGACTGTGAATCCATGCAAGAAAAGCAAATAGAGTTATATGATATATCGAGCAATTATTACAGATTATGACACGCCGTCTTGACTAGAGATATTGTGCTATTTCTAATTTGGTTTTGATCGTACAACCTTAAGAATGGCAATTGTCTTTCTTCCTTCTTTTCATTTCTCTTTTTTTCCCCTTCAATTTTTCCATGTCGTGCTAGTGGAAGGCCAATTTGGAAAAGCCTAGGTGAGAGATCCACCTCCCCCCTTCGAAGAGACCCTTGAATCTTTATCCTTGTCCAAAACATTCGAGCCTTTTTGTGTCCCTTCATCGATACCATATGATTATTCTCTAGTCTCCTGTCCCTACGCTCTTCACCTTTTCATTTTCTTTTGGGGTTTGAAACCCTGACTTTTCACATTACTTGAAAGGACATATTCACACTCATTCAGCCCGAAAATTTTCCTTTTTATATACAAATTTGAGGAGCTTGGAGTGTTTCAGATAAACCTGTGTGCATCCAATGTCTTCGGAGGCACATACTATTTATTAGAGATATATTTGGGAATCTCATTGCAGCATTTGATATAAGGTCCCAAAAGAAGAGAAAAATTAAGGCATTTGACGTTTTTGCTAGTGGGGTATATAGGTAATAGGTGCATAGAGTTATTGAGGGTCTAATACCCTAATAAATCTTTAATTTTAGCTTCGGTCCCAATTTTATCCTAAACTTTTTTTTTTTGTCCTATAAAAAATCTTAACTTTTGGTTCAGTCCCAATTATAAACCAAACTTTTTTTTATATTATAAAAAATACGTCAACTTTTACTTGAGTCCCAAATCTACTTTGTTAACCCTCCATTCAAAATTTTTTTGACTTGAGAGATGGAAAACTCTTGAGTGCGAGTTGTTCAAGTATCCTAAGCCAAGTGTCTCAAGCAGACTCTTGAGCACAACAAATTGCTAACTGAGCGAAAAACTGAAGATTCCCAAGCAAGACGGAAGGAATACTCTTCTAAGAGTAAGAGCAATTGAAGAAAGCCAACCTAATTTTGTTTTTATCTGAATTACAAATCCAATAAGACATCTTTTGGGCTGACATGGAATTCATCTTCAAAAGATGTCTTCGTAAATATAAAATTTGGGGAAAAAAAAAACTAGAGAAACCACATCATTAAAGGTAATTTTAGACAAAGGGTTAATGGAGGCATATATAAGATTTTTATGAGACAAAAAAAAAGTCCAAAATACAATCAGGATTGGACCTAAAGACTTTTTATGAGACGAAAAAAGTTTGGGGTGGAAAAAGGACTAGAACAAAAGTTTTTGGACGAAAAAATATTATGAAAGAATCATGATTATGAACCTAAAGGTGGGGAAATATTTTAGGGTATTAGGCCGTTGTTGAGTGGTGAGTTGAACATTTTTTTTTTGGGCCGCCTGGAAATCAGCCTTAGCTTAAGTTAATCTCATTTGGCGACAGGGTGATGAGTGCATATATTAGTTGATATATTTGATGCCCCAAACATGGAACTATTAAATATTAAAGGGATAATGATAGAAATGATCCAAGAATATTATCCCAATGTGCAATGTGGCCGTTAAATTTTTAATTTGTTTAATATGAATTCTAGAGCAGTGTGAAAATATGCGAAATTGTTATTCCATTAATTCAAGATTAGGGACAACATGAAACATTTTTTATATAGTCTAGAGATTGAATTAAATATGTACCAAAATATAGGGATCATATTGAATAATTTAAAAGTTGAGGGATCACATTGCACATTGGGACAAAGTTCAATGATCATATGCATCATTTTTCAATATTAAATGATAAAAATTCTGACTAAAATTGATTTACAATGTAATTTATTAAGATCGAATCGGATGTTTCAGTAATATGCCTAACATATAGATTTTTCAGGGATTCTCGATACCCCTAACTTTATTTGGAATTACATATTACCTTAAGATTGAATTATATGATTGAGTGATAAGTCACCTTCAGGAGATCTTCCCTCATAGATTCGACCCTTTTTCATCGGAAAGAGACTTTGGTCCAAAATTTTCTTCATATAATTTATGTAGAACTATAATAATTGCTAAGAAATTGCTCATCCTAAAAGATTTACCTATCATGGAATGAGTGTGTACAGTCGAGCATGTCCTAATACCTAAGGGTGTGCAAAAAAACCGGGACCCACTCGGACTGCTCGGAATTGGACTGGAATAGCCCAGAACTGTTGGTTCTTAAAGGAACTGGTCTAGTTCCCAATTCCAATTTATGGGAACCGGTGGGTACCGGTTCCGTTCCCGGTTCCATGAGTGGATCCGCCCAACCGGACCGGACCGGTTATATTATAATAATATATAAATTCTTAATATTAAAAAAATCGAAATTAGCAAATCTAAAATTTAGGGCTCCAATCACGATCTTATCTCAATTCACTACTCTCCTACTACATCTCGTCTCTCTCAGTTTAAAATCTCCCCTAGCTCTCTCTTCCTCTCCGATTCATCTCCGGATCTACTCATCTCCTAAGAAACATCGACACTCTCTAGAAGCTTTTGTGTCGTGTCCGACACACTCCGACACGTTTCAACACGCAGTCAACAAGTGTTAGGAAATTCGACACATGATCAACTCTTCCTAACACGCTCTGACACGCGAGTCTGAAATTCGACACATGATTCCGACACACACGGGGTCAATTTTAAAAAGTTTCAATACTTGAGGGGTCAAAATATAAATGTATGAAAAAATAATGAAGATAACAAAAATAAAGGGGAAAGAAGAAAAATTCTCACTCTCGAGTTTCTCACTTATAAGTTTTGACATCCCTGTGAGTGACAATGGAATGCCTCTCTTCTCGCTGGCATCGCTTCGCCACCCTCATAGACTTAAAGTTGTGATTTTTATTTTTATTTTTGCTTCTTTCCACCTCTCATAGGCGTCGCCTATGAGTTATCGCTTTTGGTCTATATCATTAGCTTGTGAGTTAACTCTTTCATTTTCTATGGTGAATTTAGTTATTTCCTTTTCTTTTGGTCGTACTTTGAGAGTTCTTGTTCTAGATTTTCATTTTTCTCAAACATTGTTTTGCAGAAAAGCTCCAAGCCAGTCTATATGATGAACTCTGAACTATGTCTAGGACTATAAGAAATCTCACTTATTTCGAGAAGTGTAAGAAAACATGACATGTTCTTTCAAATTTACTCTTTTGTGTTTGCAATTTTTGAATTTCTTATTCAATCTCTATCAAATTAAAACAATGAGTGATATTAACAAATTTCGAATTAATATTTTTAGTATAAATTAATTATATGCTCTTTTTATTATATATTTTTACATTTGTATATAAAAATATATATTTAATTATAACGTGTCGGAATGTGTCGAAATTCTCTATTTTTTTAGAAATAACGTCTTGTTGTGCCGTGTCGTATCATGTTGTGTCACATGTCACATGTTTATGTCGGTGCTACATAGTTCATCTTCCTTCAAGTCCTAGTTCTAACTCGGCGAAAGAGTGAGTCGATTCTCTTTTCTCCCCTTGAACTTGAACTCTCTATCCATGTCGTCGCTACCTCTGCATTCACTATCACTATCATCATCTTCATTGTTGGGCTCGTCCCACTTCTACCTTCCCTTTTCCTCCTCCCCCTCCTCAGGCTTCTCCCCATCGTCCTCATCTTTGAGGACAGGGGTGAACTCCAGGTCTAAGAACAACTCATCGTTCCCATTGTCCTCCTCATTGTTGGCCTCAAGGAAGGAGCGGGAGACGGCAGAGGTGGTGGCAAAGATGGTGGTGGTGGCCGAGATGGAAGCGACGCGAGGGTTGTGACCACCGCCGCAGGCTAGTACTTGAGGTGAATAAAGCTACCATGGTCGGGAGAGTCAAAATAAGTAGATATGGGGAGGGCGAAAAGGGGAAGGCACGGAGGTTGGACTGGTTCTATGAATCCACCCGAGAATCGGACCAGAACGGCGGTTCAGTTCCTGAGTGGATCTATGAAACTAGCAGGCGGTTCCCGGTTCTAATTTTTTGGAACCAGTTCTTAGCGGACGATTCCCGATTCCAATTTTTCGGAATTGGTTCTTAGCAGGTGGTTCCTGGTTCTAGGTCAGGAACCGCCCACCCAAACCATGCACACTCCTACCAATACCTCATGTATCTTTGACCAAAAAAAAAAAATAATAATAACTCATGAATCGCAAATCCTATTCTTGAATTACAGTAGAAGGACATGAGCACTTCAAATAAAGGATTAAAAATAAAGAACAATAACACAAATGATATGTAAGACAAATCAAATAGGAAAGCATCAAGAATTGCAATTTTTTGCTAAGAGCACTGGGATAAACACGAATTTAGATCACGCCAAATCAGTTTCAAAATGCACGATACAGAGAAGTTTGATTTATTTCCACAAAAGTTGATAAAAGATTAGTGTCTTGCAAGAGAAAAAAAAAAATAGCAGAGTAAGGAATAGACAAACGAAAGAATGTTTAAAATGTGATATATCCGGACCTTTTTTTTTTTCTTTTCCCCTCCTCAAGGCTTCACAAGGGAAAATGAAAAAGGAAAAGGAAAAATATTAATAATAAAAGAAAAACTACATAAAATAAATATATATCTATATATAAATTATCGGCGTTAGCACCAATCGTGTCACGTGAAATGATTAGTGCGGACTAAACTATCACATTAACAATTTTCAATCAAAATTAAATCGTTAAAATGTTTAGAACTAAATTAATAAATTATCAAAAAAAATTAGAGTTACGTAGGCAAATTGGTTTCTACAGCACACGCATGCCTTCTTGATCATAATGCAATGCCTACGAGTCTCCAACGTGATGAAACGTCCACATCAGAAAAAGCCAAGATTTCATCTACACCAGCCAATGAGGATTAGGTGGTCTCCATTTTTTAGACTAGCTCGAGCCTTTCTTTTTCGACCGCAATTGCATTTCGCCACGCCCTCTTCTTTTAATAGAGACCGCCGTTCCAACCATCACCCTCTTCTTCTTCATTCTTACCTTTATCTTAATTACTTTCGAAAAATTCTAATTTCATTTTTCAATCGCTCGAATTATAAGAGAGTAATAATGACTCGATGCATATCAACTCTTACCTGCTTCTTCAGGCTATACGTATTCTCTCAATCACTGACGCCACATTAATTAAATTGCATCCCACTTGTCAATGATTGTTCTTTTTTTCCGAGCACTCACTGACCCTAGATGCATAATGCAAACTAAACAATATGGGAATACTGAAATTTTCAATTTGGAACCGAGGAGAAGTCAAACGAGCATGCGCCACTAGCCCTAACCCACACCTGGTGTTTTCTCTTGCCGTATGACAACAATCATGAACGCGACTAATTAGGTTTTATATGGATTTTTTTTTTTTGGTCAATGAAATGCAATCATCATGCAATAATGTCATATTATATGTTTCCGACTTGGTTTATGAACATGCTCGAAACATTGTTTGACATCTCGATAAATGTTACCGGAATAAATTACTATTCTGTGGCACATTATTCCCCCTCGATTAGGTCGAGAATGATGCTCCATCTTCCGCAGGGGAAGAGCAATTTGACTTGTGGAGTTCAATATTGCCTTGATTCCTTTTCCTTTTCTTCTATTCTTTTTTTTTTTTTTTTATGGATCTACGTGGTTTCTTTTTTTCTTTTGTCGGTGATCTACCTGGTTGTATAGAGCAAATAACACCTGGTATGATTTATCTATATTGGGAAAGAGTAGAGCCGAAAAAAATATAAATTCGGATCATAAATGCGATGTGTTATTTCTAGATCTGGAAACACAAGCTCATTGTATATGGAGAGTATATTATTTATTCAGAGGAGGGTTAAGGTGTTTTACCAGATCCGAATAATCTGGTCACATAGGACAGAGTTTCAAGGGACTTTCCTACTATTTTTTTTTCCTGTCTTTTCCTTTTGCCTTTTGCCTTTTGCCTTTTGCTTAAAGCTACGTTTCTTGTCCCGAGTTTTGCAACATTTGCATGAAAATCTGGAGTTCTAACTACATAAATAGTGAGCGGAACGAACGTTGGGTTTAGGGTTTCCCGTTATTTTATTTGCATAAGAAAGATGAGGAAACAAAAATAACCCTAAGTTTTGGGTATTATAAGGGAAAAGTGCCAAAAAAGTCATAAACATTTTGTCTTACCTATTTAGTTATAAACCTTTTTTTGTGCCGATTTAGTCCTGAACATTTTTATGTTGTGCCAATTCAGTCATTTCCGGCCAATTTTGGCTGCATTTTACTAATTGGATGCCAACCGGCTGACGTGACCTGATTGACATTAATGTGAACAATTTTTAGTGATATTTTAATTTTTTCTATTTTCTTTTTATTTTTTTTCTTCTCCTCTTCTTCCTCTAGCCGGTCACCAGACCTCGGTGACCGGCCAAAGGTGATGGTGGGTGAGGTCAAGGTCGACCTCGCCGACCACCTCGCCAATGACCGCAAGGGCGGCCTCGCTCTAGGCGGCGAGGGCGAGCCTCGCTCGCCTAGCGCAAGGCTACCCTCGAGGCCTGGGCGGTGAGGCTTGCCCTCGCCAAATCTAGCGAGGGTCAAGCCTCACCCATGGCCAACGAGGGCAAGCCTAGCCAGCTCGATGCGAGGAGGCAACCTAGGGGGCGCCAAGGAGGCTGGGGTGAGGGTACAAGGACTGCTGCATCATCGCCTGCTGCCTCAGCCTTTACTACTCCTGTTGCTGCATCTTCCTCCGGCTCGAGCTACCGCGTCGGATTTAGGGCTCGAGGTTGAAGAAGAAGACGAAGAAGAAGAAGAAACGAAGAATGAAGAAAATCGCAAAGGACAAAAAGAAGAGAAAACGAAGATGAAACCCTTGGAGGAGAGGGCGCGTATGGAGATGAGATTACAGAGTGACATAGAGAAGGAGAGGGAGCCGTCACCTCTAGCCAATCGCTGAGGTCTGGAAAAAAATAAAAAAATAAATCAAAAATAAAAAATATTAAAATATTATTAAAAGTTGTCCACGTCAGCGCCGATTAGGCCACGTCAGCCGGTTGGCGTCCAGTTAGTAAAATACAGCCAAAATTGGCCGGAAAAGACTGAATTGACACAACATAAAAATGCTTAGGACTAAATCGGCACAAAAAAAAAAGGTTTAGGACTTTTTTGACACTTTCCCCAGTATTATCATGTATTAAATCGGGAGGATCATTCTTACTTATGCTCTTGACGAGAGTATATATGAACTCGCCCTTCAGACTTCCAATCTAGTGATGTCACATTGGGTTGTCGACCATGCACGCTAAGGACAATAACCGTTCTTTACCATCTACGGGTGGGAACTTTCGTGGGACATGCGGAACTCCAATTCGACAACGATGTGTTTAAAAGAATGGCTAGAAGTAGTTGAAGGATTTGCGTATGATGTTAACATGCTGCTAATAGTAGGAAATGGAGTACGGTTCACGTCGTTTGTGAACGGAAGTGTCATGCAACTTGGGTTTTGGCCTGCCTTCTCCATCGCTCGAACGGCAGTGTACATGACGTACAACAATTTTGTAGTCTTTATCATAGGGAGATGATTCAATAAAGCGTCCGAAACCGATATACAAAGGTGAAGATAAAGCCACATTGAGAGTCAAGCTCTCTCTCGAGTAGGGACAAGGAAATGAACATCATACTCGTTTAACATTTAGGGTTTCCGCTTGTGGTGGATGACCTTGTTAGATGAAAAATAAAATTATAGGTAACTGTCCAAGTGGCCGCCAGCGTTGTACGTAATATTGATTAGGACCTTCTATTTCTGAAGAAAGAAAATCGAACTCCGGCAATCTTTTATTTAATATTCGATCTGACTTGAGCCTGTTAATCGTGCATCATGTCACTTTTTACTTTAATTAAAGATTTAAAAGTTTGGAGTCATATAGTTAAGCATGGCATTGATGATGTAAATTGAAACTACTTGAACATATTTAGATAGTCAAATCTTCATTACCTTTTTCTGGTAATTAAAAAAAAAAAAAAAAAAGCTACTTCGAGCATGCACTAGTTTAAAAGACCTTTCTCAAAAAAAGAAAAAAATAGAGAGAGATGAGGGGATGGTAGGGCTGGCAACATCTAATAGGTCAACTTTGCCCCTGTGTGACGGTGACTTCTATTAAAATACATGTATGAGTTGTGTTTGAGAAATTTCATATCGGAGAATTAACGTGATATAAAACAGTTAATATGTCTTAGTTGACTCATAACTCATTGGCTTAAGTTTTTTGAGGGAATGTGACTAAATATATTGATAAGCTCAAATTTAGGCTTCCTCTTAACAATCTCCCAAGGCAAAGATATCAAATTTTTGTTGCTCACTCCCACCAAATGATATGAGAGCCGATGGTTGATTGGTGGCTTAGAAGAAATCTGGTGACTAATGCGGCCTGAGCAGGTGGACGTTGTGGTGTAGCAACGCAAGTCTGTTGATTGGTGGCCCAGGAGAAATCTAGTGACTAATGTGGTTCCTGAGCAAGTGGACATTGTGATGTAGCAACGTAGGCCTAATGAAGAATACACAAATTAAGAAGAAGCAAATCTAACATTGAAGCTCACATGTAAGATTCACGCCTAAGTTGTGTTAACGAAATCCCACATCGGAGAATTAATGTGATGTAAACGAATTAATATATCCTAGTTGGCTCATGACTCATTGACTTAAAATTTTGCGTAAATATGGATCCAACTAAATATATTAATAGGTTCAGATTTGAACTCCTTCCTAATATCCCAGGTGAAGATATTAAATTTCTACCGCGCGCCTTGAACAACTTCTTTCTATTTAGTTTCCACAAGTGGGACATACCAAGAAAGGATCAAAAACCCTAAATCAAGAATCATCTAATGCTATCATGTTCTAACAAGAATTCGCAAAACCCTCAAAATTATCAAAGAAAAAGCATATACAACAAGAAAGCAAAAACAAAGGAAAGAACCCAAGTTTCATGCCTCATGTTAGACGTCACTTGTTTTTGTTGCTTAGCTCCATTGTCAATTATCACAAACTTCTGCTCCCACACGGAGTCACGCGTAATAAAACACGATTTAATGATGTCAAGCCAAGCTAAGTAACTTTAATTAACTCTGGTACTTCTGTCCTTGAAGTCGCATGTAGCATTCCTTCTCGCAAACAACAAAACCCTAAAAACAAAGAATAATAGAATTAGGTGCAAGATACAAAAAACATCGCAATTGATCTAAATTGTCATCCGACCGAAACGGCACGCTTCAGTGTACCCGTTTCTTTTCATTCACCAATCTCATGTCAAGAGCTCCTGTCTTCGGTATATCCGTGTAATGACTTCCCCATGTTCGTCCAGATTCGTAGAAGTCCATCGAGTGAAGTTGCGTCCATGATCGAAATCGCCTATCATTCTTATCGACCTATGCTATATCACGAATGATGTAAAATAGGATTAATGGTTTATTTTAGCTTAAAAAAAACTATCGATCATATATTACCATGCACTTACAAGTAATTAAGATTAAGCTAGTTAATTAATTGAATTGAGAGTTGAAATAAGTACTGTGTGAATTCGGGATCAGCCAGTTTCCATGCATACGAAACAGTATGTATGGATCACTAGGGCCTCTAAAATTTCGTTCAATTGTGCAGTACTATGTATGACAATAGACAACAAGACAAAATTAGGAAGCTCAAACCAGGCTCAAGGGAAAGAGATGAATGGGAATGATCCCACGAATTTATACTAATAAACAAAGAGTTTCAATGTTAGGAATTTACCCGGCTAGTTCGGGTGATCTATCCTCTTTGGGCATCCCATCCACATTGAACAAAGCATGGGGAATATGCATGTGCGGTTCTCATTGCGCAAACCTTTTGCTGTATGCCATTGTAAGTCCATTTCATGCGGATACAAGGAATCTTTTCTTTCTTTCTTTGCCCCCATTCTTTTTCTAACCCTTTTTCGCATGTTCAATTTATATGTTATTACCTCTATTTCCACATTCAAATTGGTTAAAACACACCCTAACTTATGAGTTGATAAAAATAATCTCAAGGGACTAAGGTGGAAAGGGTGAAATCTTTCTATTATTTTTCTTTCGTTTTTATAAGAACTCTGTCAACTCTATTGTACTTACTATTGTGCTTAAGAATGAATTCTGTGAGAGACTTATTGTAATGAGCTTGAGTCTTGTCTGTAATCTTTGGAAAAAATTATCCGATCAGGTCTAAACCTATTATATGCATGTCAATAGTCCAAAACTTTTCAATTTGCTAATTAAGCCCTAAACTTTTGCGCAAAATTCGAGTTTGGTCTTTCCAACCTATATTCGTCAAAATCGTTGACGTGGTGGTATGTCACATAAGATGACCAGTGATGATTGGATCATTGAGTCAGTGACTTCCAATTAATATCGAGCAAAAAAACTACATTGAAATTTCACACAAAGATTTAAGACTAAAATAGTAAATTGGAAAAAGCTTAGAACTGAATTGGCATCCATACAATAGTTTTAAGACTAATTGACCTTTATTAATCAACATACCTCAAATCCAAATTATAATCATATATCACAACTTTAAACAAATGAGGAATGACACTAGAAGTACCAAAAGTTGTGTACGACGCTAATTTTAGTGCCAAAATTTTTCAACAGCTCACTTAGGTGTCAAATCAAAGAAAAATGATCACTTAAGTACCAACAACGAGAAATTCTGACCAAATTGATCTTGTGGCATTTGTATATAAAAATTTTAGGTGACATATCTTATATTTTTAAAAAACAAGTCCACATAGACATGCAAATTTACATCGCTCAGGCCAACATGGCTAGGTGATGAACAAAGTGATGTTACGCATGGTCCAAGGCAAAAGCAGCGACATTGTTTGAACTTGACTAAAAGGCCGATCTCGTCGCATCTCTCCATGTCACTCACTCGCCGTCGCTTGCTTATTGTCGCACGTCTGCCCTTGCTTGTTGTCACTTGCTCGTCCCCCATGTTAAAGTGAGTTTCTCTCTCTATGTCACTCAATTGGAAGGAAAAAATTAGGGTTCGTGACAGGAAATGACGGCCCGCAAGAGGAAAATTGGGGTTATGAGCCGCTATTGAAGCTCCTACTTTCTATTTGCAAGATTGAGCTATTAATCTTTGGGGCAAATCAAAATAGGGAGTGAGTTTGGGAATTTATGGCTCTTATTTGCCAAAAAGGTACTAGACGGCATCATTTTAAGGTTTAGATGCTTACTAGACTCTCTGGCGGGCCATGTTGGCTTAAGAAACTAATAAAACAAATGCCATGTCAGATTTCTAGCCAAATAGAACGGATTTGACATTGAAAATATTGTTTTTCAAAAAAATTGACACTTAAGTGATCCAAAAATAAAAAACTTAACTAAATTGAACATTGCACATGACTTTTATTACTTTTAGTGTCCTTTCATCAAAGAATTCCCCTAAAAGAGAACTTGAGCCAAAGTATTGGATATGACGAGTTATTGGAGATTAAAATTTTACGAGAATTTTCAAATAAATATTCTAGACATCACCACTTTATTGATATTCTTTTAAAATAGAATTCCTAGCTGCAAGCTCATTGAAATACTCGAATCTTAGAGGAATTTTATATTATTAAAAAAAAAAAAAGAAAAACTCTATAAACTTTTCCTTCTTGAACACAAAAGAAGAAGAAACAATAGTCAAGAAATGATGGATAAAGATCATGAGACTGATTGATTCACGCTAAAGATATGTTTTTCCTCTTTCATCGAACTTATCTTTAACTAAAAAGTAATGAGATTATTTTGAACCATTTAAACTTTAAGGTGTGTTGGAAATTATTCGAGGAGTTGAAATAATGCGAGTTTTTTCTTCCTTGAAAATTGGGCCATTAATGGGGAATTTAATTGGTTGAAACATGACATATTGAGAGATTGCAATGCATCTCCCCTGGTCACAAGCACGAAAATGCCATAGAGTTAAGATCAGCAATTGATTCAAATAATAAGACGAAAGGAGGCTCCACCAAGACTAATTGGAACATGTGAACATGTGGTACACCTATTCAATGCTAAAGTACAAGCATCCCCCAGCCATGCATATTTCACTTTGGTCTGTCCCTAGACATGACAGTGTGTGACAACAATTAGGTCTTATTTTATGTCAAGTACCTGTCCATATAATTTGCCATATCAAGATGCCACAAGAATGTTCATCATTTCATTTTTATGTTCTGTGACGATAATCTCCACCTGCCTTAAAGATGTCGCAAATGCATTCATAATTGTTCTTTCGATTGCACTCCAATTAGGCATCACTATTATCCCTTTCCCTTGCAGCACGAAGGTTGTATCTGTAAAATTATATATTCTCATTGCATGGTAGATTTGGCGAGTCGTATCATGAGAATGGAACTATCTTTTAGCATTAACATGCCCCTTGAGCATCCAACCTTTAAGGAAACAAAGAAGAGCAATATGGAATGATGAGAACGAGGAGATGAAACCTTAAATTTAGTTCCTCTCTCATAATTTAACATTGTAATCCATTGTCCAGGGGACATGGAAGGCACAAAATTTGGACAAAATAAAACGCATGCTGACCTACTTCCACATGACTAGCGAAATAATTGTGGCCTGGCCAAGTTGGTCATCATATGCTGACCGACACAATTTTAATGGCTGATACTTTTTCTTGGCCGATCGACACGGATTCAACCCAATTTTGTATTTTGCTTGGTCCTTGAATTTCGGCATGGTTGGGTATCAGTACTCCTCGTGTGAATGCATGGATAATGCTTGTCCAGCGAGGATGGTTGAGTCCGTGCGTATAAAAGCTGTCTAAGGAGGGCACTTCTGCTCCCTCCCAAACTTAGTACACACTTGTCTATTCTCATTGGCTATAAAGCAATTTAAATTCCTTGCTCATTCGTGCCAAGATTGCATGAAAATGACAATATTGAATGTGCGAGATCGTAAAGAAAATATGATACCGTTTTGAGTCCAAAAGAGAAGGATGCAATTAGATTATCCCTATAGTGTTGTCACATCATTCTGTATATCGGTCTTATTGCGCCATTGTACTAAGGTATCAAAACGCAATATATGGAGTTCGGATGCGGCTCCGGACGAGATTGTAATTTGTGGTCTGGGGAAAAAGAGGGATGGACCATGTCGCTTTTTGGCCACACTGTACCCGCAACAAAATCCCAAGAATCTTCTCTTTTATGACATTTCTTGCATTATTGAAAGAACAATGCCCTCAAGTTGACTAATCTCCCTCTCACAAATACACACACCCGCGCCCACAAACTGGATAGAAGTAAAAAAGGGGACCAAACCAAGCATGCCGACCAGATAAACGCAGATGGTGTTTTTCAATTGGTCTGTTAAATAGGTCGGGCCTTGATGTTTATCACGTAGTTCCATGACGCTTTTTTAGCTTCAAGGTGGGGAAAGCGATGAGTGCACTCAGAACTAAGTATATAAGATTTATAAAATGATGTTGTCCAATGATAATGAATTTTGGCAAATAATGAAGGCATTGTGTTTATGTTCAATTATTAAAGTGAAGAGAAATAATCTATAAAACGAAAGTGGTGCATTCAAAAAGAGAGTAGGGGGTGGGTGGGTTAGAATAAAGAGTTGAAGATAGTCCAAAAAGAATCATTTTTTAAAGTGCGTAAAACGATTTATCAAATCCATGAATGAGTGACCTTTTCTGTTGTGTGATGCCCTCTCCACTCTCTCTTGCTTCTCCTTTCTCTTTCTCTGTCCTCATCATGGAGATTCTTGAACATTGTGGCTTTGTCTTCTCGAGACAATAGAGAGGAGCCGAAAGCTGCGTTCGGATAGTGCAAAACCAGGTGTGGCTTCTGATTCTTTCTTGTGAATATGGAATGTCCATTCCTCCCACTTCACCCAACTTGGCTTGGCCTTTTGTTGCACTTCCCCCAACTTCAATTTTATTGTTATTTTCATTGATTTTATAAGTAAAGAGAAAGAAAGGCTTCGTACCTCCATTGGACAAAGGATTATCTTTACAAAAGTATAGAGCCATGACATTCTATTTTTTTTTCCTTTGACTCTTATATTGGTAAATATAATGAAGCACAGTACGAAAATTTATGTATCATGAACTTTGCATAAAATGCAAAACGTGATACACTAAGTCCTTTTATTCTGTATCGAGATGTGGTAACTGCAATCGAATGTCGAGTGTCTTAGGGTTGTGCATTTGAATTATCAAATTAACTAGAAAAGGATTAGTGGGCAAAACAAAAATATTGGCATAAACTTCTAAGAATAAATGAATTTCCATGACCTATCACTGTCATGTTTTGGCAGGGCTCCAGTTTAAAAAGTCAAAAATTCACCAACATTATGGTACCCACCTAATTAAGGTTTAAAATACCATGGTCCAAGATGACATTGAGTTTAGGCTTTTTTACTTTTGCTAGGCCAACTTCTTAGAGGGACCAGCTAGTTGCTAAGGTCTAGACCGGCTCCAGCCAACAATGGCCCAATGTTTCCAGACAATTTGGGAATTCCTTTTCTGCTTTGTTTCAAGGGAATGATATACAATCTCCATTTTCCGGAAACTTCTCTTTGAATTCTACCTTCCTTTTCCCAAGTTTCATTTAAATGATTCCACTATGTTTCTCTATATAAATGGCATTTTTTATTTTGCCATGTTTTTGGACTTCTCCATGGTCCATTATCATTACTAAATCAATATATTTATCATTTTAGGTTGGTTAGATGCATTTCATCAAATCCCGCTACAATGCAGTTATTAATGTGCTGCTCATTGTAAAGGAACACGAGAGCTCTACAAAGAATGGCATTAGGATCGTCGATGCTTGAAGAGAACTTGCTCATCTGTGTATCAATCTATCAACTCTGAGCCAAAGTGTTCGACATATACTCTTAACAAAAACGTTGCCTATTTCACATCCTCATAATATAGAGAAAATGAGTGCCAAAGCATCCAAGAATCAAACTAATAAAGTTCCAACAAAGTGTGCTTCCACATCGTTATGGCTAGCTTTTCAGTAAAAGTACTTCAATTTGTACTTAAAAACTAATGTAGATGCCCAGATAGTTTTGGGTCACGGTGCGAGGTACTGGCTATGATTCTAGGTGGATGGTTGGTGCTTTCCACCGGAATGGACGAAACACCAGAATTTCCAGTTTTTAAGCATGTCAACATCCCTAAGATGATGGAGCTGCCAGATAACCATTCAACCATCAGGCACAAAACTTATAAAATTGGCTGAATTGAATTATAAGGAAGAGGAATAAATGAAGAAATTTTCATGCAAAAGATATGCAGATTTGTACCTTTGGCCAGAGGCTCGTCTTGTGGTTTCATAGCCGGAAAGAGGAGTACTTCCTGTTAAAATAGAAAGCAAAACGTCAAAGCTACATCCACGTGCACGATTGTACATGGGCATGCAAGCATGTGTATATACACGAGAGAGAGAGAGAGAGAACCTTAATATTCTGCGAATCAGTCAAAAGCATGGTAAGCCTATCAATACCCATCCCCCAGCCACCAGTTGGAGGCAAACCATACTCAAGTGCGGTACAGAATGTTTCATCCAAAGCCATGGCTTCATCATCACCCGATTGCCTGTCCTGAATACCATGCAGATTCAATTCAGAATTGCTTCCCAAGAGTATTACCAAAAATTGCAACCACCAATGATAATACCTTGAGTTGTTCGGCAAATCGCTCCCGCTGTACTACAGGATCATTCAATTCGGTATATGCATTGCATAGCTGACCAAAGAAAGAGAAAAGTTGAATAAGGAAAAAGAGACATGACGGAAGTATAAAAAACTAAAAAACCTGGACAAAGGTAGAAAGCATACTTCATGCTTGTTGGCAAACAACTCGAATCTTTCAGTCAGGCCTGGTTTCGATCTATGCCACTTTGCCAAGGGACTCATGATCTCAGGATGATTGATGATGAAAGTAGGATTCACACAGGTCTCTTCCAAGAAGTGACCCACAAGCTGCAAATGAAAAGGATGAAATGAACTCCAGTAACAGACTGAAGGTTATTGGCCAAAAGAAAACAAAATTAAAGTTGAAATTAAGTAGCATGTAGATTTCCACTTCCAATAAATGCTTCTATTCAACTAGACACCTGTACCAACCAAGCTTCCACATCGCATTAAGTAATGAAAAAGGCAATTCAAGAGGGCTGCTAAATGGAAGGATCTTATCAACATCCACGAATGATAACTAGACAATTGTAGAACTACAGGCATCTTTGCATGCTCATATTCAGAGACAATTTGCTGAATATATCAAGCAATTAGCTAAGCAATGTTTGTGAGTATCAGAACAGACAAAAGTATTTATGCTTACCTTGTCCAACAAACGAGTTGTCGTTTGCGGAGGAGCACACTTGACATCAAACCTAGCGCAAGCATCCATCAAGTACTTGTTAGCTTCAACACTCGACAGATCCTTTGGAATGTCAAGATTAGCGATCTTCTCCAACTCTTCTATCATGTCAATCCTCCTGCACAAGTTGAGTCCCAACAAATGATCAAATGTGTAACAATAAATCCATCATCACATGAATTTGTCATGTGTAATCACGCACCTGAAAGGGGGAGTGAAATCAATCTCAATTGGATCGTTGTCAAGTCCATTTGCATGATACTTAATTTTATAACCACCAGTAAGTTCCTTCACCATTCCTGTTTTGTCAAATATGTCAAAGTATAAGATTTATAAAGGGAAACGAATATCATACAGAATGATTTTGAGTGTCCAAAGACACTAACCACTAAGCATGTTCTCAGTGAGCTCCATTATATCATTATAGTCTGCAAAAGCCATATAGAACTCACAAGTAGTGAACTCAGGATTATGAGTCAAATCTATTCCTTCATTTCTAAATTGTTTTCCTATCTCATAAACACGCTCCAATCCTCCGACAACCAGCTCCTTCAGGTAAAGCTCAGGAGCAATACGCATGTACAGCCTCATGTTTAGATCATTATGATGAGTCACAAAAGGACGGGCAGCAGCTCCTCCAGCAATCATGTTCATCATAGGTGTCTCAACCTGCAAGTTTTTAAGGACAAGGTTGAGAAATCTAATGCACTAGTCACAAACAAAGCAGACAAACAGAAAAGCATAGTTCACTCACCTCCAAGAAGTCAAGATCATCGAGGAACTTCCTAACATACTGTATGACCTTGGCTCTAGTCTTAAATATATGCCTAACCTCCAGATTCAACATCAAATCCAGATAACGCTGACGGTATCGAGTTTCCTAGAAAGATAATATATAGAGCAAATAAGTAAACCAAAAATATCAATTTCTGCACATTGGTGCATTTTATCAAATGACTCATAAGAAAGGGAGGAAAACTTGATCCAATCAACAGGTTACTAAGAAAAAGCTCAACCACTGTAGCTAGATGTCAATCAATTATAAAAAATAGCAGTAGAATGAATATTCATATTGCCAAGAACCTATCCCTTGCAATACCACATGATAGAGTCAAGTCATTCCAACATAAACTAAAGACAGTTGCTTTTTAGGGCACAATAGTGTTCTAGAGGGCTACATCAGACATGTTGGATTTCCATTTACATGTCAAATTGCAATCTAGCACTGTTAAACAAACCAGTCTCAAATATAAAAAGTCCTAACACTGAACTGCAGACTATAAATACGACCAAATAAAGGATATTGATCAAGTACCTGATCTTTCAAAATATAGGTTTCGGGATTCCTAGTACTTCCTGGAACCCACAGTTCTGTTTTCTGCAAAAGCACGCAGAATCAATCGCATCATGAAGAATTCCTATCTTAGATAATTCTTAATCATGCCTTCTTACCTTCACATTTGCATTTTCTGAACCTGGAGCAGCTTTTTGTCTTGGCATCATGTGAAGACAATGGGACAAAACTATAAAAGACCTGGGAAATATGCTTAGCTCACCCCTTTTGGTTTTTCCTGAAAGAATGACGAAAAGAAAAACATTAACAAGGTAAAGGAGCCACCCAAGGAGAAATAAAGGTCTGGTTAAGAATAAATACAGCATGCATATTTTATATATGTGATATACATAGGGCTGTTAAGATTAATGATGTGTGATTAATTATAAAACAAAATTTGATGATGTCTAATATATAAAAGTGGTTCTATGGACTTTGACAACTGATCTCTCGGGACAGGAGGGGGAGTCTCTTCGAACACCTTATTATACTTACCTTTCCCTGGGCTTGTCTACGTTGACTTTCACTTTTTTGTTTTTGTTTAATCTAAATCTTGCAACTTATACACCTTAAATTTATTTAAATCCAAAACTCCTAAAGCTTTCACAACACACAAATGCTAACAAATAGATTTACATAAAATATTTTCATAATTTTCTGAATTGCAATTAATACTTAGATTTGGGCTGGAAGTTAAAAAGTACTTTCTGCTTTTGCACACAAGCTGTGTTCATTGAAGTCTGCATTAAAGGGAAAAAATTGAACCAACCAACCTAAGAAATTGGGCCCTTTGAAATTTTTGTGAACAGCAATTTATCTTATACATGGATGTTCATATCCATAAAATAAGAAAATGGTCAAATTCTTTCACCATGATCCCTTCTCTTTTCCCTCCAGCTAGGATTCACAAGAAGGAGATGAACATAAGAGGAACCAAGCATTGCCAAAACAACAAAAAAGGGCACATCCATTGCCAGAAGAAGTGAAAGTATGCCACAACACACAATGATTTACACCCCTTTTTTCCTCTCAGGACTAGTCAGCGAGTCAAACTTCCATGGAAGGCACCGCTACCATTCTCCAATTAGATATTGAATTATCATTTGAAGATATATCCAAAAAATCAATTTAATAGTTCTCTTGACCAGCTAGAAGTTCTCTTTCCATCAAAGGACATGATGAAGTTACGGTTACTGACAAAGAATAGAAGATCTTACACTTAGCAACATCAACAGTAGCATCTCAGGCATCAAAAGTAAATAATGAGCCTATGAAAGAAATACAGCAATAAAGTGGCAAGAGCCAAACCTGGAAAACCACTGATGCCCACAATATCACCACGCTTCACGTTGGAATGAAATCTTGAAAACTCAGCATCGTCCATACCTGATTTACTGCAGTTTGAAATAGAGAGGATTCAATTATGGAATCATAAAGCAACAGAATAAAAGTGAGTATTACAAAACATATACCATTTTGAAGAAAGGGTTGATATAGTCAATAAAAAAAAGACTTTCTCTTCCTTTCCTTTTCTGTATGTTACAGGTTTTCATTGATTGTACTTGTGGTAGAGAAAGGCAAAGTTGTTGCACAAATGAACGCAAGCCATTAACTGTTTAAGCATGCCTATGTGCAATCAGGCTTGACTATTTCGACACGGATGTGTGGTAAAGGCTCGCACGGAGAAGCCCATTCGATTAGAGGAAGGGAAAGCAAAAATTGTTGGAGGGAGATATCTTAAGAACATAGTCAATCATCGATGTGTTGACAATCACTCAAACTGCAATCCAAATATTAGGATGTAACCTTAGGCCAAAATTGTCACTAAGCTTTCGAAATATTGCAAACAAAATGGCATGGAAAACATAAGCAAATAATCTTGAAGTTGTTGTATTTCAGCTTCCAACCAAAATTATTGCCTAAAGTTTTTGGATGATCGATGAATAAAAATATGAGAGCATTCGAAAGAGATATCTGAGGTAATTAAAGCCACTAGTATATGAAATATGTCCAGAATAATGATAATTTCTACTATATGCGAATTGCTAATTAAATGGAAACATAAGATGGTAAAAGTAAAAGTAGACAAAAGAATATCGAAGAACAAAAAAAACAAAAAAAGAATTTTGCAAGGATTAAAAAAAGGAAATGAAAGTCACCTAGCATCAGCCATGACTTGCACTTTTGCTCCACCCCCATGCAAATCATAAAAAAACAGCTTTGAAGATGAAGATCGTTTGTTCATGATTCGACCTTGAACAACAGAAACACTGGTGAGATAAAGAGCAAGAGCCAAGCCAAAATAACACATTTCTCCCATACAAAGAAAACACCATTATAAGTACCAGCCAAAGATATGGATACATCCTCAAGATGCTCTCCATTGTTTAAGCCTCCGTACTGGTTAATATATTCAGTGATAGACATCAAAGCTTGAAACTTGTGAGGATAAGGGTTTTTCCCATCTGTCTTCTGTGCCTCGAGATACTTCAGCCTGTTTTGAAAGTATTGCTGCCAGTAGGCAAGAGAAAACAAGCATGAATACATGAAACTCTTAAAAGTAGTAATATGCTATACGACAAGGGAGGAAATGATACATACTGTTGGATCCATGTCCTCATCATCAGCTGCTCCAGGTTTCTGAGACTGGGAACTTGCCTTGCTAGCAGCCTTCACATTTGTACAAGTCAAATTAGCATCAGGATTCAAGTCATCGAAAAAATGACAATACCAACATTAAAAAGAGTCGGACCAGGATTGATCCACTCAAGATCTAAAATGGCCATCTACTTAAGATATAATCATCTTTGCCATTCAACTTTATTCAAAATAAGTGTCCTTGGGCATTATTTATATTTAAAGGCTTCGTTTATGCAGGTTTGAGGACAAAAATAAGCAAGCAACTATAATCAGAAAAGTGCCAACCCCCCCCCCCCAAAAAAAAAAAAAAAAAAAAAGAAAAAAGAAAGAAAGAAAAAGAAAACCAAAAGAAAAAAAAAACGAAGAAAAACAAATCCTTTTCTTTGTACTAAGATTAAGACTCTTCTAAAAATACATCTATCCAACAGAGTTAACATAAAACAGAAGATTGTTTACTATGAACTTGCGTGCGCAGTCCATCTGATTTGCTCTACAATGATATACTGATAATTTATACACATCCAACAATGGGGAGACAAATCCAAATGCAATTTAGCTGCCGATTGTTGATGCAAAATGCCTAACTATACCTGCACTAGGTTTGTAAAAATAAAAAAACTATATCCACACTAATAGAGCCAGCTAAAATACACCCCGGCAAACCAAATGCCAAAAGCTAAATGCAAAGAAAAAGGATAGAATTCATGTACTCCAGTTAAAGCCAATTAGGGCCGCTGATGCATAAAACGCCTCCACATTACGAAAGACAAAAGCGGAAAAACTCTCCGCCCGGCGTCTCGATAGAACCAGTTTCTAGAACGACTAACGGGAAATTCACGAGCGCAAAGGGCAGCAACGTCATACCAGCTTAGCCTTCTCCTCCTCCTTGCGCCTCCTCTCTTCCTCCCTCTGCTTGTTCTTCAGCTCTTCTTGCGCGCACTGCGGTCGGTCAAAGAAAAAAGAAGAAAAAGAAGCTCGACCCATCAGAACCCACAAACGGAAAAACGAAAGCACGAGGAAAAAAAGCGAGCTTGATCTCAAAGCACCAAACTCTGATCGACCATCGAACGTATACGCAGAGAAACTTACTTCTTGCTCTGCGTGTCTCCGGACGAGGCGTCCACGGCCAGGTCCGCGACGGCTTTCGCCGCTTCGTCGGCGGGGCCTCCTTCCATTGCCGGGGAAGACGACGGCGCCGCAATGGCTTACGGGAGAGACCGGGTGCAGAGCAGGAAGGTATATCACGGAGAAGCCGCCGGTACTAGGGTTTTCGCTGGGATGAGAAAGAAACTTAGGAGGCTCTTGACAGCGATATGCACGCGTACTGCCGGTGTTCGCGTTACTAAAAAAACCTGACTTTTTTTGGGTTGGGGAGCCTGTGAAGTGTGAATGAAGATCAATGAGTGAATAAAGGTGACTTATTCATCTAGGATGCGTTAATTATACATCTTAAAGTTTATCACGGAAGTATAATTAGGAGCGTGTTGGTAACAATTTTATTCTTAAGAACAAATTCTTATTAAATTGATTTTTTTAATTTCATGATAAAAAATTTTAAGCATTTTAAGTTATTTAGTAATTGTCTAAAATTTATAATTTTAGAATAGAATTGCGTTTAATCGGGTTAATTAATTCTATTTCAAATCAATTTTTAATTTTTAAATAATTTTTTTACTTTTTTTCCTTTTTTTTTCTTTTCTTTTTTTTTTTCCATTTTTTCCTATTCTTCTTCTTTTTCTTTTTCAAGTGCCAACAACAATCTCATCGGAAAGATCGCCAACCCTCGCGAGGCCAATCTCATTGGACTAACCGCTAAGTTAGGCCTCGCCGGCCAGCCTTGCTAGGGTTGGGCGGATCTGGCAAGACCGAGCCTTGCCGATGGTTGGACTTGCCTCTAGCGAGCTCGCCAAACCGGTTGTCGGCAACCGGTGGACACTGACGGACGATGGCGGACAACGACGGACAGCAACAGAGGAGGGGAGAGAATGTATGGGAGAGAACGTCTGAGCAAAGAAGAAGAGTTCCACTTTTTTAATTCTTTTTTTTTTGTTCTCAAACCAGAATTAATTTTTTTATTTTTGATTTTACTCCAAATCTATTCTCGAGAATAAATTTTTTGATTCTATTCCCAAATAAAAATCAAAATTAAATATTATTTGGATGATTATCAAATAGGCCCTTAAGATATAAAATTGATCGAATGTATTCATTTTACTCGTTCTGTTAACTTCATCTTTTGACTAATGAAAAATATTAACTTAACTATGACGTGACTTTATTGTTATTTTCATACAAATTTAATTTAAATTTAAAAAAATGAGCTAAATTTATCTTTTTCGAAAGAGGAGAGATTAGGCGGGGGCTACAAGCACATAGTCAATATGCAAGCGTACTACTAGGGTTGGCGTTACAAAAAACCTAACTTTTTTGGGTTGGGAGCTTGTGAATGAAGATCAGTGAGTGAATAAAGGTGACTTATTCATCTAGGATGCGTTAATTATCCATCTTAAAATTTATCATGAAGGTATAATTAGAGCGCATTTGATAACGATTATATTCGATAACAAATTTTAATAGAAATGATTTTTTTTATTATGTTTCCGAAAATAATTTCTAAGCATTTTAATTTGTTTGGTAATTATCCAAAATTTATGATTTTAGAATAGAATTGTGTTTAGTACCGTGTTAATTAATTATGTTCCAAATTATTTTTTTTAATTTTTAAATAATTCTTTTACTTTTTCTTTTCTTTTTTTTTTCCTTTTTCTCCTATTCTTCTTCTTCTTCTTCTTCAAGTGGGTCAACAACTTCACTAGAGCATCGCCGGCCCTCGACAAGGCCGGCCCTCATTGGCCAAGCCTCACTGGTGGCCAGGCCAACCTTGCCAGGGCTGGGCTAGGCTTGCCTGGCCATTGGTGGGCAAATCTAGCAAGGCTCAACCTCGCCGATGGTTGAGCTTGCCTCTAACGAGTTTGCCGAACCAATTGCTTGCAATCGATGGACGGCGGCAGACAACAACAGAGGAGGGGAGAAAATGTATGTGAGAGAACGTCGGAGCAAAGAAGAAGAGTTCCACTTTTTTTTATTCTTTTTTTTTGTTCCCGAATAAGAATCAAGTTTTTTTTTATTCTTGATTTTACTCCAAATCAATTCCGTGAATAAAATTTTTATCAAATATGATTCTATTCCAAACTACTCTCGAAAACAAAAATTAGAATCGAGCACTATTTGGATGGTTACCAAACAAGCCCGATCTAAAATTGATTGAATGTATTCATTCCACTCATTCTATTAACTTCGTCTAATTTGACTAATGAAAAATATTGACTTAACCATGACATGACTTATTGTTATTTTCATGTAAATTTAATTTAAATTTAAAAAATGAGCTAAATTTATCTTTTTCGAAAGAGGAGAGATTAGGCGGGGGTTGCAAGCACCCCCACCATCGCCGCCCCACCTTCATCGGGAGAGGCCAACCCCCTACTGACCCTCACCCGATGATGGGGGTGGCGATAGCCCTAACGCTTGACTTTAAAAAAAAAAAATCAATAAAATGATTATTTAAAATAATATTTGAATCGAAAAAAAAAAAACGTGTTTTAGTCTTTTACTCTATAATCTAGTTACATTGGCATTTTCTATTAATAAAATTGGATAGAGTCAATGAAATAACTCGATTGAATAAATTTAATGAGTTTTAGGATTTAATTGAATTTTTTTTATAAATTTTGAATGTTAATTGTACTTTAATGATAAATGATTTATAGTGAATATATTCTTATTATATAGTGTGCGGCGAAAAAGTTCGATTCTTTTTCGAGTCTTGAAGCACACGAAACTGTCAATGGCGTAGGCTTGGCTTCCACGCTTAAAAGGACAAAGGAAATCACACTTTGTGGTTCATAAAATATTACTACTTTGGAGGGAATAAGAATATGTGTTTGGTCTCCACGCGTAGATTATAAAATGTCAGTGCTGCATATCTCTTAAATTCACTCCACAGTAGTGATTATATGATGTCAGTAATGCTGCTTCTTTTATAAGAAAAATTTAATGTGGATTGGATGGAGTCGCGGCAGCCATATCGATCCCTGCTACCTATATGATATATCACGGCATTGCTCTCGAATTATCATGTAACATTATTACCCACAATCGACATAGCGTCATGACAAAATCAAAACATTAATAAGGAGAGCAAGTGTAGCCAAAGCATAAGGCAAAAGTTGGAACTTTTTTTTTTTTTTTTAAATTTTTTCAGCGCATTGAGGAGTGCAAAATCTAGTCATGTTATGAAAAGTTCTTTTACTTTTTATTAAGGTAAACTTTGTGTTACACAAAATATCAAGTAAGGCTTGAATCGAAACCTAATTAGATTATCTAATTTGAAATCTCTTTATTAGGGATGGAACTCATATCACGCGTGAACTACCCATCCAAAACGTGAGTGTATAGAAGAGCCACTCACAAATTATTGGTTTCATATGTCATCTTAATCACCGATTAAATATGACATGTGCATGCTATTATTCGTGCCATAGGATAATCCATGTTTTTCAGACACAAATGGTCCTTGGTCCATTAACTTGAGCCGAATGTGCAATGTGATACCTAAATTTTTAATTTTTTCAATTTGATCTCTAAATTTTTGGTACATATTTAATTTAGTCCATGTATCGCCTGAAAATGTTTGATGTTGTTTTTCCATTAATTTAAGTTTAGAGATAACATTGAAAATTTCATACAATTATAAGACTAAATAAAACATGTAACAAAAGTCTAAATACCATATTGAACAAATAATTTATGGATGATATTACACATCAAGTTGAAGTTCATAAGCTACATTGCACATCATGTTGAAATTTAATGATCACATTAAAAAAATTTAAATTTTAGGAATTACATTGCACATATGGTTAAAGCATAGTAACCATTATGCCATTATTCAAATAATCTTATGGGGAAAATTTCAAATAAGAACATGAAGTGCTATTATTTTCTCAAATAAGGGTTTAGAGAAATCTTATTCTAAAAAAGCGCATAAAAGTGGATTTTGTTTCAAATAAAAGTCTAAAATGGTTATGTTAATCTCAAATAATGGCTTAACTTTCTAGTTGTTCAAGAGCATCTTTGTCCTTCACCTTTTTTTAGTTTTTTCTTTTTTTGGTCATCCATTTCCTCTTTACTAGTAGCCTGCTACCGGCGATACCCAGGGAGGGTTGGAGGAGGGATGGTGCCGCCCTTGCTAGCCATGGGAGAGCTCACCCTTCATTAGATCTAGGTGAGAGCCTGCAAGCCCTCGAGGTGTGCAACCGGACCGGGTATACCTGGGAACCGAACTAGCCCACCTGGAAAACAGGGTTAGGAATCGGTTCCTGTTGAAATCAGTCTGGGAACAGGTTCCCAAAATTCGGAATCGATTTAAACCGGTCCGAGAATTGGGTTCAATTGATTACCCACCCATAAAACTGATTCTTGGATCGGTTTTGGAACCGGTTCCTAGACCGGTTTTATAAATATAGGTCCAAAACCTCTTTTTTCCCTTATATATATTATTACTCCCACAATCACACGGCGTTTTTCCTTTTCGCTCTCTCAAGCACACACGGCACTCATCCTTTGTCATTCCTCTTCCTCATTTGCTTCCCTCCCTCATTGGCTCAATCTCAAACTGTTCGATGGACGGCTGGTGTTCGTCCCCACCAATAGTTGTGGATTCTTAATTTTTTGTTTAGTCAAAAAGTTAATGTATTTATTTATTACAAGTACTTAATGTTTTAATACAAATTAGGATGATTACAAATTCAAAGTCGTTTAGGATATTAGAAGATTGCAAAACACATTCCAATAGAAACAAGGTTGGCTTGGAATTGGACAAACAGGGTAAATTGAGTATAGGGTTCAATATAAACAGAGTTGGGTACATGATCAAAAAAAGGGGAACCGATTATAACAGGGTTGGGTACATAGTCTAGATCTAGACCCTACTCACCTTGAACCCGATCACTCCTAGCAGGCCCTTGCTCAGTAGGCAACGAGGATCCAATTGGCACTTGCCGGAAAGAAAAGAAAAAGAAAAGAGAAAGAATATAAAAATGATTTAAAATTAAAATCATCTTTTGCGAAAATGCTTTTGATTGGTCAGAATATTTAGTTGACCAGTGACTGACGAAGTCTAACTATTATTTAAAACTATCATGACTATTTCAGGCTTTTATTTTACACAAAATCCACTTCGATCTTTTATTACTTTACCCTTTTATTTGAAAATTTTCCTAATTTCATGCTAGGAAGAGAAATGGTCAAATAAATTCATCCTCCCAAACTTGACAAAGGAAAAAGCGTATTAAAAGAGAGGGAAGGAAAAATTCAACGCTTGCAAACCCAGTCACCCACCCAACAAGACTAATGATCTGACCAAAAAAGAAGCCTAATAAACAATGACCAAAATGGGACATGAATTGGAAGGAAAGAAAACGGAAGGGATGGGATGATTGGGGGGTGCCTGGTGACCCATTTGATAACAGCAGGAAGGAGATCTGGCATACTTGTCTGCCCGTAATCTTAAAATCTATCCGCCCCCCCCCCCCCCCCATCAGTATATTTCAATACAAACTCTCCTTTCCAATCCAAAACCATCTCCTCCTCCTTCATCATCTCTTCTCTCTCTCTCTCTCTCTCTCTCTCTCTCTCTACAGAATCCGCAAATGGAGACTTTTGCTCCATCTTCTTCCTCTTTATCCACGAGGCGAGCGCTCGGGCCCGGCCATTCCCTGCCGGTCAACTCCTGGAGTGGTGGTGGGTCGGTCTCCGTTCTCGGGTTCGCTCGCAAAAATCTCGCCTTTCCTTCTCTCTCGAGGCGGCCTGGTCACGCCAATGGCGTCATGAGAGCCTCTGTCGTCGTCGAGAAGGAGACCCAGGAGGCGAGGACGGCTTTTCTGGTCATCGGCACCAGAGGAAGGTGCGCCGTTTTTCTCGTTCCCGGAGCTCGAATTTCGCTTCTTGCGTTGCTTGCGTTGGTGGAATGTAGCTCTGTTTCTCTATATGTGCAGGGAAGGGGGGGAGGTGGGTGGGATAGGCGCTTGAATCGAATTTAGCTTCTGAGGAATGCAAAAATTAAACCTGACAGCTCAATCTATAATGGGTTCTGAGAAGTGGCTCAATTGGCAAGAGAATTGGTTACACATTCTTAGCTGCATTAGAAGTCAAAGTTCTCTCTTGAAAGGTTGTGAATTGCTACTGCTAGTGCGGTTGGACTCCTAAGATTTACTTAAATTCGAAAAGTATAATTTTTTCATTCACTGAACAGTAGAGTGCTTGGAATTGTTGGTCTAATCCCATCATCGTTCCCTACGTTTCATCGGCTTTGTATGAGTACTTATGCGCTTCCTGCATTGGACAGCCCATTGGCACTTGCTCAGGCTTATGAGACGAGAGACAAGCTTAAGGCTAGCCACCCGGAGTTAGCCGAAGAAGGGGCTATAGAGATAAAGATCATAAAGACAACAGGGGACAAGATCCTTTCGCAGCCACTTGCTGATATCGGGGGGAAGGGGCTTTTCACAAAAGAAATAGATGAGGCACTAATCAATGGAGATATTGACATCGCTGTCCATTCTATGAAAGATGTCCCCACTTACTTACCAGATAAGACTATACTACCTTGCAACTTGCAGCGCGAGGATGTCCGCGATGCATTTATCTCCACGTCTGCAGGGTCACTCGCCAAACTTCCTGCTGGAAGTATTGTTGGTACAGCTTCACTCAGGAGGAAGTCGCAAATACTTAACAGATATCCTTCACTCCAAGTAAGTCAACATCCTTTTGTGACATACAAGTGTATGCACATCATAAGGATCTTGCCAACTTGTTAATTCAGTTAGTATTTCCGAATAAATTATAAATGGAATTTATCATGCATGTGACTATTCGCGAAGTCTCACCATCTTTCAAATAGACCATGAAGGCCATGGTGACCAGCATTTTGGGAGTTCTATGTATTTCTTTTTTCATCTTTATTTCGAATTGTGGAAAAGACTGACAATATATTTTAAGGACCATGATCAAAGCTTATCACTCAAATTAATGACGCTTCTTCTTAAATTTCACAGCACCATCTATGTTGCAGTTATGTATACTGTTTCTGTTTTGTTGGTCAGCTACTTAATCCTATTTTTGTCTAATTCTAATTTGCAGGTCCAGGAGAACTTCCGGGGCAATGTCCAGACACGATTGAAAAAGCTGAGCGAGGGAGTTGTTCAAGCAACACTATTGGCGTTAGCTGGGTTAAAAAGGTTAAATATGACAGAAAATGTCACTTCCATTCTTCCAATTGACGATATGCTTCCTGCTGTTGCTCAAGGCGCAATTGGCATTGCCTGCCGAAGTGACGATGAGAAGATGGTGGGTCCTTTACTCTGATATCTAGTTAAGGGGTAGCAAATTTTTTTCGCTCCTAATAAAAGATCGAGCACAATTTTTACAGACAGCCTCGGTTAGTGGGATAAAGTGTTGTTGTTGTTGTAATGGATTTCTTTTTCACAGGCTAATTACTTGGCCACTTTGAACCATGAGGAAACAAGGTTGGCGGTTTCTTGCGAGAGGGCCTTTCTGGAGACTTTGGATGGGTCTTGCCGTACTCCTATTGCGGGATATGCTTCTAAAGATGAGGATGGCAATTGCATCTTTAGAGGATTGGTTGCTTCACCTGATGGGACCCGTGGTAAGTTAACCTTGGACCATCTTGTACTTATGCCTGTTCTTCATTCCACTGGAGGATGGGTATTTGATTTAAAGACTAATTATCTTTCTTTACTATTTCGTTTCTATATCTCAGTGCTTGAAACTTCAAGAAAAGGCCCATATACCTATGAAGATATGGTTTTGATGGGAAAGGATGCTGGGAAAGAACTTCTTTCACGGGCAGGTCCTGGGTTTTTTGATTCTTAAGTGGTCTGATGATTGAATAGGCGGAAGGAATTCACTGAGGCCTTTTTCTAACTTGTTGCGCCCAGCAAGTTCATCGTCATTTTGAGCTTTTTCCTTGTATTTTAGCAATTGATTGTTTGTATTGTAACTAGAAGAGGCTTTTCCAATGATTAAGTCAGAATGTAGGTTTTTGTTACTCTAGTGAATTGAGTTGAACCATTCCTCTCTCTCTCTCTCTCTCTCTCTCACACACACACACACACACACACACACACACACACACTCAGGTGTCCGTCTGCATAATGTGTTCAACTAGTGTAACCTGAGATGTTCCTTACATGTGTTAGCTGTGGCAGTACTTTTGGTCTTCAATTTTGTTCTGTAAAGTAGGCCCCCAGCTGCGAAAGCTGAATCTATAGTGGAGTATAATTCTTTTATGCTATTGAAAAGGGAACACTTATATTTCCGAAATTTATTTTATAGATAATGTGACGGCTGGCAATCATGTCAAGAATCTTGGACATTTCAGACTAATTGTGCTGTTATGACCTCTATTTCTAGTCTTGGCTGGAGTAGTCCTTTTCGACTGAGAACAATTTCCAGAGTGGAATTTGAAAAATCCCATGAGAGCAGATCACCCATAGATCACTGTTGAATATGCAAACGTACTGGCTTCGAGCTTCTCTGCTCTTTGATTTTGCTTGTGTATTTATATGAACAAATTGTCATATCACTACAGCCATAACTTTACTACTATGATTTTTAAGAAGCTTCTGATCTATGGGTGATCCATACTAGATTTCTTAACCATCATGGCCCTCTGCTTACCTCAACAACTGATCTTTCTTTGAAAGACAATTTTCCCATCCTTTCTCAGGGGTATTTTATTGTGGTTGTGGCGCATTAGCTTGGTGTGTTGCATTGTGAATTTTTTTGTGCAATGCTGATTGCAATTGCTAGGCATAGTAAGCTTCATTACCAAGGGAAATATTACTTGATTCTGATATTGCTTGAGCCTGCAGACAGCCATTCAACATAACCATTTCATCCAATTGACAACAGGTACCTCAATACTTTAGCATTTTTTCCCACATTTGCTGCTTCTTTATAACTCGCTGTTGGTACCGACTGCTACCAGTCTCCAGCGTTTTTGCTTTTTTCTTTTTTGCGGGTAATAGATGGTGGCTCAGGATGAAACTGAATATATTCTTCATTGTTGGAGTGGCTTTTCCTTTGGAAATGGATTTTGAGCTATCGGGGAACCATCCATGAACAGCAGCTTGCTAATCGAATATTATGGAAATTAGCTCATGATATTTGGTAGGTTGTTGTCAAGTGAGAATAGCTCTCTCTGATAGAATTACTTCATTTCATGGATTACCTAGTAGGATCTTCTTTATGATGACATTTTTATACCAAACTCCCATTTTCTCTCTGCATCTCTGCTGCGTCAGGTTTTTTCAACCATCTAGACTCATGTTTGGCTCAATGGAGCTCACCTCTTTGCGCTGACTTTTCTGTTGCGTTAATTGATATTACATTGATTAGTGCCTGATGGACTTGCTGCAAAGGAAGAAATTACAAGAGTGGTAACAGGAAGAAGGTTTGCGGGATGATATTACAGCAAAGTGTTGTGCTTTAGCTTCTGAACTTGCTTTATAGATATCTCTCGAGATTTGCATATTTTGTTTTGATTTCATGCTGGGCCCTTAGTTCTCCTTTACGGGAACATCAGGCTACCATGGTTGAGCATTTATAATTCTCATGTTCTTTTGAAAAGTCTCGATTACGTTATTATTGATTCCTCTGCTTTTATCTAGTTTCTTGTTTATTAATTCTTTTTGTGCCAGACAAGTGACAAGGAAAAAACTGAATATTTTTGTGCATGTTTACATTTTCTTCTTTTTGTCTCCCCTCTTGATGTCTCTGTGAGCTTTCACAGAACACGCCATACCTCATATATTTTACCTAATTTATTGCACAACGTAAATCACATTTTGAATATGCATCAAAAGGATGTGTCCAGGATCAATGGCGTAATAATGGTGTCCTCTGGAGCATTGCCTAAAATTAAGATCACCTCCAACTAATTTGAGCAGAAAATGAAGGAAAAAAATGTAGAATACTATGCTTTTTCTTTTTCTCCGAAATTTTTCTTTCCATTTCTTCTCTCTGCTCATAGCAGCTGGCCCTTCAGACTCAGTGATGCTTTGGTCTTCTCGTTTCGACAGGGCAGAGACAGTAGTATGCTTTTGGCTTTGCAGCAGATAAATTTTTGTGTGAAACTAGGAACTAGAAAACTGTATGCATTCTACTTCTCTGTTCAATTCACTTCTCTTGTGTTGGTATTGTTTGTTTAGACTGGTGGGATCACTTGAAAGCTTCTGATTAGGCCTTAAATGACTTCGCTTCTATCTTAAAGTGGTTACTGCATTATGTTTGACAGCCTCCTGCGAAGGCCAATTGCTTTGATATTGAGAATTATATGCCTTTGATTGGAGCAAGCGCTACATTTTCCCCTAAAGAATTTTGGCAGACTGACGCTGACATCTTTTGACTTCAATAGGAATTATTTACCTAACTTGACCCGCCTGGGCCTTGGAACCATTGGACGACAACTGATGATTGACCGTTTGATGGCAAGTCATCAGCGATCTGCTGCAGCAAGGCCATGTGAATGCAGCCCTCCACATCCACAGAAACTGCAAATGTCTGAATGTTGTGTCGTCGACCACGTCATTACTTTTAATTATGATGATAGGATTTCATTTTACTAAATGGGTGGTTTCAGATTTAATTCTCTACTATATGTCGATTTGTGTAAGTATTTGCTTGATTTGCTTTAGGATTAGATCGCTTACTGGGATGGTGATCTTCCCATGTCGCGCCACTGCTTTAAAGGCGAGAACTCTGTTATCTTTGATGCCCCGCTCAAGTTTCATTTTCACAGGGTTAATTTCTCTTCACCACCAGGATGTTGACTCGCATAACACACGGTTCATGAGGTGAGCAAGTCGCTTCGTGGTGGGAAAATACACCACACATCACACACTTGATTGAACAAACCTGATTAGAGCACAAGGGATGATCAAAGGGGGGATTGCCCTGACCTTTCTGGATTACTTTCCATTCTTGTTATAGACTGTTTTGAGCAAAGATGATATCTTTTCTCCCTCGGAAACGGAAAACTATCAAACGCGTGATTGATCGAAGAACTCGTTTCGAGCCACGGAGACTCGGTTGGACCACAGCTGCCGAACTTGGATGGAACTAAAGTTAGATACTACCTAAGACGAGGCGATGACGATGTGAGGAGGACCCCAATCCAGCAATGGCACAGAGAAACGAAATCCTACCGTTTGGTGAACCTGCCTAATTAAGATGCAATAGGAGTCTTATGTTATAGACTAATGATAACAAATCTTCCCAATGACTTCAGCTATGAATTGCATTTTTCAATAAATATTTCATCATCACATCAGCACAACGGGTCCTATCGCATCTCAAGCGTATTAATCGAGTTAACTGAACATCATAGAACAAAGCAATTTTAGAACTTTGGAAGGAAAAAGGCAGTAACTACCGACTAAAAAGAAGAGAAAGGGAGAGCAAAAATCATAGGCACATATTCTCAAATGAAAATTGAAAAGATTCCATGCGAAGACAAAACAAAGAAACAAAATCTGATGCAACAATTCTATAACTCTTACAAGTAATATATTTATAATTTACCAATATATAAATATATATTACATATACATATATATATATATATATATTACGTATATTACATATACATATAAAAGAAAAGGCAAAAAGAAGAGGAAAAAGAAAAAAATATCAACAGAATTTGGGCCACTCCGGACGACCAGATTTTTCCACCTTCTTCACATCCGAGTCGGTCTGCGCACCTCCTCTCTCTCTCTCTCTCTCTCTCTCTCTCTTCTGCGTCGTCTTCTTAGCCAAACGTACTCACTTCTCAATTCTCAATTCTCAATTCTCTCTCTCTCTCTCTTCTTTCCCTCTCCTCTTCTTCTCCACACGCACGAACCCGCGAACCTCAAAGGAAACCTAAAACCCTCCGTTCGCCCTCTCCTGCCGCGAAGCGCGGCAATCTCAATTGGGTCCCTCGCGCATTCGCTCCCGCCGCTCCTCCGCGGCGTTTCCGTTAATGGGTTGAAGAGAGGGGCGCCGACGAATCGGAAAGCTCGGAGCTTTGGGGCGGAGGGAACTACCCAGATAGATGGAGTGGGACAGCAGCAGCAGCAATTCGGATTTGAGCGGGGACGAGGAGGAGCCGGGGTTCATGCTCAACGACGGCGGCCCGATCCCCTTCCCCGTCGAGAACCTGATACAGATTGCCTCCCCCTGCGGCTTCGTCGTCACCGACGCCCTCGAGCCCGACCACCCCATCATTTACGTGAACGCCGTCTTCGAGATGGTCACCGGGTACCGCGCCGAGGAGGTCCTCGGTCGCAACTGGTCAGTCTCTCTAAATCTCCCTCCTTTTTTTCTTTATCTCTCTCTCTCTCTCTCTCTCTCTCTCTTTCTATTCCCTTCTGTCTTCTGTGGTTGTTTGCATTCGATTGGCAGATGGGGGAGGGGCATTTTTTTTGTTGTTGGAGATTAGGTCATTAGCTTTGCTGTGATTCTTCATGGGTTCTTGGGATTGTGTTGCGGGTAATTGAGGGAGCTGGTTCTGGTAGTTTCGATGGAGTGATGTGGTTCGAGCCTTTTTTATTTTGTTTTAAAAGCTGGAATTTTTTAGTTATCCCTAATCTGGAATGAGACCCTGGGAGGTTTTATGGGGAGAGAAGTAGTGGATGGAGCTTTTTGGATGTGTCTGAGGAGGCTTACTTTTGTGTTCTTATGTTGATCCCTTCCCGAGATGTCTTGGTGAAGCTTCAGTAATATGCGGCAGCAAGCATGATACTTTCTGGTCTTTGACTACTGTCTAGGTGGTCGCTTACTGCAAAGAAGTTACAAGCACAGACTTTTCGATGGAATTTAGCATTTGTGGATATGCTGATGTTTTCTGGAAACTATAGTCATCTTTTATCTGATGGGATCGTTTGTTTATGACTGTTTTAACAGTTTCATTTCTAATTATTTCGTCTTTCTTGCGAATCTTGATAATAATGTTGCTATATATCAAAATTGATGGAATTCATTCAGATGCATTTTTGTCAAAGACATTACTGAAGGAGAATTCCACATCCAAATTTTGGGTGGTAGAAATGTAAAGAACGAATGGTGTGTGGAAATTTATTGTGGTGGTTCGTGCATAACTGATTACGCCTTAACATAACACATGGCAGATTAGTATGTGCTTTTTATTATACCTATCAACCAGATTCTTTTTCTTGGGGGGAGGTTCTTTTTTTTTTTTTTTTTTTTTTTTTTGGGCCAGGAGAGGGGGGGGGTGGTGTTCCCAAGTTTCTGTCAAACAAGGAACTGTCTGGTTGATGAGTAATGGAATTCCAATACAATAGTGACTGAGTGTTGATTGCACTATTCTCAAGATTAAAATTGCTTGTTTGCAAGAAGGATCTGCATGGATGGAATTTCAAAGCTGGTGAAAAGATGTGGCTTTACATATAAAAATATGCCTATAGATCTTGATTGAATCATTTCCATCAGATATGGAAATCAGTTAACACAGTGTGCTGTGGTACCTGTGTGGATACTTCATTCCAGCATGGTATAAGAATGAGGTAGGAAATTTTGATATTATGGAGCATGCAGTGGTGATTAGGGAAGATGGGCAGGGCTGGGAGAGGGAAAATTAAGTCCACCCTAATCCCCTTGGTTCTTGAATGCGTATGTTAGCACTTAAAGAAGGTTGAACTAGAGGCACAAATTTTTCTAGAAGAAGCTGGTGGGAACTAATTGAGGGAGCAAGAAGTTCGGTGGAGATGGTTTGACATAGATTCTAGGAAGAATATGCAACTTTCATAGATACGCAGACAGAATGTGTACCATAAGACCTAGCTGAACATGGTATGGGGGCCTAAAAATATTTGTTTATGGTGGTTGGAGATGAAGTAAAAATGGCAAGTGAATAATCGATTGCGGTTTGAATGAAACGATCATAAAGGTTTAGGTTCAAGATATGTCACAAAGTTGGTGGATTCATGGAGATGCTCAAAAACAGAAGTTTACTGAGAGTCATAAATGGGGATAGAATGCTGCATAATCTCGCGATGAAATGTTAAAAGACAGAAGTGATACCAATGATATGAAATTGAATGCTGGATGGTCACAATTCAGTGTCTGCTTGAAATGAGTGATTGCGATGATGATTAGTCTGTGGAAAAAATGAGGGTACCAATGAAACGATAAAAAATGTTTAGGCTCAAGATATGTCATGAAGTTGGTGGGTTTATGGGGATATCATGCATGAGAATAGAGTGGATGCTGAAATATAGAAGTTTACTGTGAGTCACGCGTGGGGATAGAATGCTGCATAAGCTCAAGGTGAAATGTAAAAAAACAGAAGTTATGCTGGTGATATGAAATTGAATGTTGGGTGGTCAGGTTTCAGCGTGTGCGTGAAATGAGTAGTTACAGTGATGATTAGTCTGCAGATTTTCTGGATTAAAGATGAGATAAGACTTTTTGTTTGAAAGCCAGTTGGTATTACCCATTTAAACTTTTCATGGGGTCCCACAAATTGCTCCTGTATGGGGTTGCAATTTCGTGGACATTCTATGTCAAAGGGATTGGGCGACTCTGAGTAAGCACCAGAAATTTTCAGAAAGTGCCTTGAACACACAAAGATTATGGAGTAGGAGGATACCTAACTATGTAGGGTGCAATAGCCAATCCAAGTTGGTGGTATTGGAGTTTGTATTCTACTTATCCTGAATTGTGTGTTTACCTGTCTGTTGATGTCATTGTGGCCACCTACAATGTTTGCTGCTTTGACCGAAGTTTAACAATCTTGGAGAATAGTAACAAAGCATGGTATGTGATTCAAGGCATATAGAGAATCATGCAAGAAAATTGTATCATTGAGTTCCTAATAATCTGGTACTTTGAAGCTTTAGCATGCATAGACTGTGTTGATGAACTATTTTAGATGAGAAATTATGAAAGGCATGTATGCCATGTGGTTTTGATTTTCCTGTAATAAGCGAGAAAGGTCCAGCCCAGTTTCATTGGCACTATTAGATAGGTTGCAGAAGATTACTGAGTAAGCTGCTGTTGTTATGGAAACTGTGTAGTTGACAAGGTATATAGCTTCAGTGGCTAATTGGCAGGATGCTTGTCGTCCTTTCTAAAGTTCATGCAATTTCAGTGCAGAGTAATGAGCACTAGGATACATTGCTTAACTATGTCACATGATATCTCTATTTGGATTAGTCACTTAATGATAAGTGAAATAAGGGATATGTGACCCTTTGTTCTCAGTTATGGCTGTTAATTTCCCATGAGAGGGTGGTGGGTGCAGTGTTGGATATTGTTTCTTTATATTTCTCTGTACTAATTTATGAGGGTAAGTTGGTACATGTCTTGATCAGATGTTTATGAATGTGTTCTAATTAAAGCATATCAGTGTTGTGAACTTCTTCAGGAGCTATGCTTTTGGTGCCTTCTCTAAGTCAACCTAGATCTTTTGCTGTGCAATTCATTCATAAAAAATTTTGGATGAATTATCACTTGTCCAGAATCTAATTGGTAAATCTGATTTGTTCTGTCTCTGAAAGCATGTGGACTATAATCTGAATTCTTGTGACACATTGTGGATTAGTGGTCTTAAGTCCTGGATTGGTGCTACTGGGTTGGTCTTTTAGGCCAGGATTGTTGAGACAGCAGCATGATTTCGGGAGTTATATGTTCATGTTCGTCTTCTTGTGACCAAATAGTTGGTTTCTTTGCAATTGTTCTTTTTGCTTAGCGGCCCATATTGCACCACAACAATCACTTGGTGATATTATGATAGCTTCAACTGAGTCGAAATCTGTAGCCACCAGGGTGCTGATTTAGTCACTGAACATTTTATGCTTTCTTTGTGGCCATTGTGTTATCTTCTTTTGGGTCGTGTGTTTCTGAATCTCCTGTTGTAGTGTACCACTATTAGGATTTACCATCTGCTATTTTTGTACTGTTGCAAATTTAGCAGGTGTGTGGCAGTGCACGTGGGGGTAAGAATTTTACCATGTTTGTGAGTGAGTTGCTAACTATTGCAGTCTCTTATTTCTTTTAATTATGCCTAATTCCTTGGAACTTGTGCAGTCGGTTCTTGCAGTGTAGAGGGCCATTTGCCAAGAGAAGGCATCCTTTGGTGGACTCAGCTGTAGTCGCAGAAATAAGGCGATGTCTGGATGAAGGGATTGAATTCCAAGGGGAGCTTTTGAACTTCCGGAAAGATGGATCTCCTTTACTGAATAGACTGCGGCTAACTCCCATTTATGGAGATGACGAGGTAATCACGCATGTCATTGGGATACAATTCTTCACTGAAGCCAACATTGACCTTGGTCCAATATCTGGGAAGGACTCTGCAAAATCAGCTGAACGATTTCGTACTGGTCTATCCTTTCTCCCTTTCTTGTCAACGGGGGATCGAAATGTTGCACGTGGGATGTGTGGGATATTGCAATTGAGTGATGAGGTAATTTCACTTAAGATACTTTCAAGATTGACACCAAGAGATATTGCAGCAGTTGGCTCTGTTTCTAGACGATTCTATGCTCTTACAAAGAATGAAGACCTATGGAGAATGGTCTGCCAGAACGCTTGGGGAAGTGAAACTACCCGTCTCTTGGAAATTGTGCCTGGTGCAAAGAGACTAGGTTGGGGTCGGCTTGCAAGGGAGCTGACCACCCTCGAAGCTGCAGCTTGGAGGAAGCTAACTGTTGGAGGTGCTGTTGAACCCTCACGATGCAACTTCAGTGCTTGTGCAGTTGGCAATCGAGTTGTCCTATTCGGAGGCGAAGGAGTTAACATGCAACCAATGAATGATACTTTTGTATTGGATCTGAATTCTAGCAATCCGGAGTGGCGACATGTCCAAGTCAGCTCTCCTCCGCCAGGTCGTTGGGGTCATACACTTTCCTGTGTGAATGGGTCCCACTTGGTTGTATTTGGAGGCTGTGGAAGGCAAGGCTTACTTAATGATGTTTTCCTGCTGGATTTGGATGCAAACCCCCCAACATGGCGGGAGATATCTGGATTGGCTCCTCCTCTTCCGAGATCATGGCACAGTTCTTGCACCCTTGATGGCAGCAAATTGATAGTTTCCGGTGGTTGTGCGGATTCTGGCGTCCTTCTGAGTGATACTTTTCTGCTTGATCTCTCGATGGAGAAACCTGTCTGGAGAGAGATACCAGCAGCATGGACACCACCATCCCGGTTAGGGCACACTTTGACGGTTTATGGTGGGAGAAAGATACTGATGTTCGGTGGCTTGGCGAAAAGTGGGCCTCTTCGATTTCGTTCCAGTGATGTCTTCACAATGGATCTAAGTGAGGAGGAACCTTGTTGGAGATGCGTAACAGGAAGCGGAATGCCTGGAGCTGGAAATCCTGGTGGCATAGCTCCTCCTCCAAGACTTGACCATGTGGCTGTGAGCCTTCCTGGTGGGAGGATTCTCATCTTCGGTGGATCTGTTGCTGGTCTTCACTCTGCCTCACAACTCTATTTGCTGGATCCTACCGATGAAAAGCCCACATGGAGGATACTAAATGTTCCCGGGAGACCGCCAAGATTTGCTTGGGGTCACAGTACTTGTGTTGTTGGAGGGACGAGAGCCATTGTCCTAGGGGGTCAAACTGGGGAGGAGTGGATGCTCACCGATCTCCATGAGCTGTCATTGGCAGGTTCCCTTATTTGATTGACACGTGCATTGAATCATGGCAACGTTTACTGCAATGCAAGATCCTGGATCAGTATGACGTACTCTTGATGCAAAATGGTGTTTCTGTCTCTGAATTTCTGAGAAAGTTGTCGCTTTGGTCAGGACTGCATATTTGGTCATCGGCCCTGTTTTTACCTGTGTGATGTAGTTCTGGCTCGAGACAAGGATTTCAGCCAGTGACTTGGAACAGTATCAGATTTTTGGGAGGCCGGTAGAAGAATCTCCCCCTTGGCACGAGTAGTGGATTAAGTTTTGTTGGTAGATCGGTAGTATGTGGCCATAGTTTTAATTCAACCTCTGTAATTTGAACTAAATAAAAAAAAAAAAGGGAAAAATGCACGCATGTTTATATTGAATAAGATACTCTCCAGTCAAGTGTGGTGGGTTATTGTGCTTTGCTGTGATGTTTACTTCTGCTCTGAATAGGTGTGTTTAACTTTGGTAGAGAGAGATTACCTTTCTCCTGGCTTTCGAGCTGGGAATGACCC